>CM075937.1:45856836-46520537 GCA_038030265.1 Corythucha ciliata
ATACTATATACAATAAAGATCAATTAGACATTACAATGATAATCATTAAGGTTTTTGTACACATTGAACCTGTTTTATAAATTAAAGCAACTAAATCTTATTTACTCAGCTAACTGAAAAAGAGGTAATTTAAACTAATTATTATTTAATCCTAAAGCGGCCCATACACGTACATTAATATTGCGCAATAATAGGGGTTGTACAATAAAATTGAACGTTTGTGGATTGTATTGATGGGTTACACAATATAAAGCCGGATACGCACATGCGGTACTTGCCAAGTAACGAGCAACACATTTTTGAAATTCTCAGCTGGTTGGTTTGTAGACAATTGCTAGAAATTGATTGAATATTTGGCAAGTTACTTGGCAAGTACCGCATGTGTGCATCCGGCTTAATGAACAACCTATTTTTTTATCCCTAAACATCTGGAAACGAAATATTGTACAAATTTATTGCGCAATATTTATTGTACGTCTATGGACCCCTTAAAGTTTCCTAGTAATAAATTATTGTTTGTTTTATAAACTATTAGCCTCTTAACAGTTGTAATAAAAAAGTATACACATGACATCAAAGTTATAAAATTTGATGTCACATTTCTCAATTTTGAAATGCTAACAATCTGCGGCCAAACGGCGTTATGTTTTTTTTTTTTTATTATTTCGTATTTTACCGGGACTCACCTTAGTGTGTGTATGAGGGGAGGGAGGCGTTTCCACGTGTAAAATACTATGACGAACACTCTTCTACATCGTTTTCAACCTTTTTGGCGCCTATATATAGGCATTTTCTGCACTCCAAGGGGAGGGGGGATGCTACAGGTTGTTGACACTAATGATTTGATTGATCCAACCGATGAATGCCGAAACTTTGACGTACACGCCTGGAACGTCGATACGTCCACAGCCAAAACCCCAAGAGACGAGTCCGGCCAATTCATAGAAACCGTCATCCTCGCAGACGAGCGGTCCTCCGCCGTCACCCTTTATAAAAGGAAGATGGAAGAGGTGTTAGTTTATTGAGTTGTGCTGGGGGAGTCGAAGGAAATAAAAACAAAAATGGTGGGGTGGGGGGCTTACTTGACAAGCGTCGTTGCCTTTTTCACCGCCAGCGCAAAAACTACTCGCTGGGAGAATAAAAATTTTCTCAGTGACGGCGTTGATTTTCCTTATGCACTCAACATCGCTGACTATTGGAATTTCGGCCTCTCTTACCCTTAATGGAATTGGTCCGGCTGAAGACACAAATTGCAGTTAAAATAATAGACAATGATGATTGGTGGGAGGGGGGGGGGAGGTACATACATTCTCCCATATAACCGTAACCGGTGACTGTACACCGTTTACCGGCTGCTTGTGACACGCCTCGCGCTGGTAAACACACCAGGCAGACGCCGTCTCTCAGTTCGGCCTGACCGTGAAGTTTCAACAGGGCGATGTCATTGTCCAACGTTTGCGAGTTGTGATTATGGTGAATATAAGTGGTCGCGACGCGAAGTGTTTGAGCTCCCGCCGATCCGTATTTTTTAGTTAGGTCGTCGTCGCCCACACGAACGTAGATGGCGTCGCCGGATCGTACAATACTGCGAAATTTGGGGAAACAGAAAAAACAAATTGAATATTAGTGTATGGGGGGGGGGTGAAAAAATTGAAATAAACATCGCGCGTATTTACTTCGTAACGCAATGGGCGGCGCTCAACACCCACTGGGTGCCAATAAGAGCTCCACCGCACAGGTACTGATTCAAAGAATTGATGAGTGCCACTTGCCAGCACCATTCACTGGGACCGGCGTCCTCTCCGCCGACGACACGTGCTTTTCTGTCAGTCCCTTTGACACCACAAACGTACTTTGAGTAAACAGGAGGACGGGTAACCGCTGAGCCACTAATTGGAGCTGAAAAAACACAATTTTTTTTTTTAATAACAAAAATTCACATAGTTTCATTATTAAAAATATTACTTTGAGTCGTAAGGTGGGGAGGAACCGGCCTCTGAGTTGGTGGTGGTCGGTAAGGGAGAATCGGCGATGACACTGGAGGAATGGTGTCGTTTCTCGAAATTGTATTCTCCGAATTGTTGTTAGTTTCTCCACGGATGATAGACTTTGGGGCACAGCACTGCGTACCAGCTTTTTTACACTTGAACAACTCAGTCATCTCGGCGTTGCCTACAGAATAGAAAATGTAAACTTTGTTGCGGTGCGGTTTGGGGGGGGGGGGTTCCACTTAGAGGGACTGCGTGCGAACTTACGGAAACACGTGAAAGACAAGTAAGAGACAATGCAAGAGCCGGGACAGTCGGGCCGAGTGTCAGGCGGGGTCGGTTTTGGAGTCGTCGTCGTCGTTGTCGGTCTCGGCCTTGGTTTGGTGACAGCCTGTCGCGTGTTGTCGCAACACACCGACCCACGCTGACAGTTGGACGTGTGCGGCACAAGAACGGACGGCCTTTCGCAGAACGCCGCCATAATGTTTAAAACGCAAAAGCCCGGACACCGAGGCAGATTGCTCTGTTGCGGCGGCGGCGGCGGTGGTGGCGATGATGTAGTGGTCGTTGGTCGCCTTGTCGTGGTCGATGTTGTTGGTGACGGTTGTCTCTGCGGTGGCTCCTGTTGCGAGTTGGAACCTCCAGATGTCGTTCCACCAGTGGGTCGCTCGCTTCCAGGCGAGGGGTTTGTTATACAGCAACTGTCGTCGCCTGGGCAGACGGCCTCGGTGTCGATGTCATCGCAGAACAAAGCGAATAGTCCTGTAACGCATTCACCTCGACACTTATGACCACCAGAAGAAGTTGGCTGTGAACGGAAATCGAAGGCACAACACACATTAATTGCAAGCACAATCCCATAAAAGGGTCCGTATACTGTCGAGGGGGGCAGGGGCGGTCGCCAGCCTTCCTCGGAGAAATGAGGGGGAGGAGATTATGTCAGTTTTGCTTTTTTTTAAAATTTCATCCTCGTAACTTGCAACTGGGAACTGCTAATTGGCGTTTTATTAGTTTTAGCCGTGAATTTGCACTTTCTATCGATTTTTGTCGCGAAAAATTTCTTAAATTCCCGCATTTGCACGATTTTAGCGGCAAATCATCATCTTTACTCAATTTTAGCCCACGAATTAACGGAATTTCACAAATTAATCCACGAATATTCAGCGTTTTTCGCGAATGAGCGTTTTTTGACTGGCGTTGTGTTGGTACTGATTCAACGCTTTTTCTTAAATCAAGCTGCGAATCAGCGCGTTTCCTCGAATTACAGTGCTAGTTACCGTTTTTTTTTTTTATTCACTTAGCCGTTTGAAATAGCGCTTTTTCTGAAGTTTAGCTGCGCATTATCGTTTAATTTCGATTTTAAACAGAAATTTGGGGGTTTTCTCAGTTTTGACCGCATATTAGCGGATTTTCATAAATATATCCGCGAATTAACGTTTTTTTTCTCAATTTCAGCCACGTATCACGGCTTTTCTTTAGTTCTTGCCGCGCTTAAGGCCTTGTGTCAATTCTAGCTTAATTTTTGTGTCAATTATTGATCAATTTTAAACGAGAATTAGCCCTTTTACTAATGGTAATCTGCGGATTTTATCAAATTGTTCCGTGAATTAGCAGTTTTTCTTCAATTTAACTGCAAATTAAGGCTTGTTCTCAATTTTAGCCGCGTACTAGCGGATTTTCTCATACTGATCCACGAATTCTAATTTTTCTCCATTTCACCTGTACGAATAAACGCTCCTTTCTCAATTTTAGCAGCGATTGAGCGTTTCAACTCAAAGTTATCCGGGAATTTACTAATTTTTCTCAGTTTTAGCCACATAGTCACGGGTTTTCTCAAATTTATCCTCGAACCAGCGTTTTTCAATTTTAGTCAAGATTCAGAACTTATCTTAATTTTTGCCTCGAACTACCGGGTTTTCTCAATTTAGTCGTGAAGTTGCCCCACCAACTATACAATTTCGCGGACATTCCATCAGAAAACTTGTAATCTTGTTCAAATTAGGACCCGAATTTGCAAAATTACAAATATTTTATGTCTAATTCCGCAGCATTTTAGCTTCAGAATGTTACAATTTTACGGCCAGTCGACAGAATTCGAGTGCTGTCGGCGTTGGCTTGCCCGAAATCCATATGGTCACGGAGAAAGATCCCCGGAACTCGAAATTTCGCGGAAATAAAGACCAGTAGCTAACAATTTCACGGGAATAAATAGCGGAAACTACCGCAACGCCACTGGTATATAATTAGACCAGGGGCTGACTGTAATTTCATGACAGTATGCCAGAAAAAAAGGGACCGAAACTTGGAAATTTTGCAGATATTTAGCTCTGATTGATGTAATTCTTTGCTGATTTCTCCAATTTTACCTCGGGGCATTGCAGCTAAAATTGAAAATGTTCTCCTCATTTTGAGCTGTGAATAAGCGACTTTCCTCAATTCAATCCACGAATTAGAAATTTCTTAATTTTAACAGCAAATTGGTGATTTTTTTCACTTTTAGCGTTGAATTTTTACCCGCAAATTAGAGATATTCTCAAGTTTAGCCGCGAGTAACGTTCTTCTGGATTTTAGCCGCGAATTAGCGGTCTTTTTTCACTTATATCCATTAATTTACTTTTTTTTCAATTTTGGCTACAAAAATGGCAGCAAATTAGCGTTTTTTTTCTTTTTAGCAGTGAATTAGCACTTTGTCTCAATTCGATCAGAAAATTAATGTTTTCCATAATTTTAGTTGCCCTAATTAGTGATTTTCTCAATATTACCCGGAAGTTAGCGTTTTTGATTTTACAGTTCAGCCTCACCTTACCATTTTTTTTTTTTTTTTTTTTTTTTTTTTTTTTTTCCACTTTTAACCATGAATTACCGCTTTTTCTCAATTAGAGGCGCAGATCAACGTTTTTTTCCATTTTTGCAGCGCCTCAGGTAGTGATTTTTTCTTTTGTATCCACGGATCAATGTTTTTCCTCTACATTTTATTAGTGAATCAATACTTTTTCTCAATTTCATCCAGGAATCTGCGATTTTTCTCTATTTTGACTTTTTAACCGGAATTAATTATTGATTTTTTTTGTCATATTTTACCGCGAAATTAGCGTTTGTTCCAATTTTAGATGCTAGTTACCATTTTTTCTTCAATTTTATCTCCGAATTAGAGTTTTTTTCTGAATTTTAGCAAAGGTTTAATTAGCTATTTTGACCAATTTTGGCTAAGAATTAGAATTGTTTGCAAATTCAGTCACTAATTGGAGCCTTTTCTCTTTTTATCCAAGAATGAGTGATTATACGTATGCAATTTTAGTTGTAAATTTGACATTTTTCGCAATTTTGTCCCCGAATTATCTTAGCTGCAGGCTAAATTTTTATCTCTTTTCTAAATTGTGATTTTTGGCCGTTAAATGGCCTTTGGACACAGCAAATCAGCAATTTTACTCTCAATTTTACAGTAGTCTGAAAATTGCATCGAGAAACCACGAATGAGCGCTTTTTCGTAATAACAGCCATAACAGTGATTCTCTCAATTTTTCACCGCATGCTTGATCGCTCAAAACCAGCGCTTCAATGCGCCTTCTTAATTTTATCCCTTTAATTTGTCTACAAGTTTTGATCCGAACGGAATTTTTCGAACCATCTGTTCGGGAGGGGGGGGGGAGACCGGAATTGAATAAGATACGGATATTTTCGATCTCAGGGGGTGTTAGTCTCCGTGACCAGGTAGGTCGGTGACGGACATCTAAGGGACGACTGGGGGGCATATTCTCTAACAAAAAAGCGATATGTTTTTCATAGCAATGTGTCTATTTCATTATTTTTTCGAACGTATGAATGAAATTTACATATTGCTTCGAAAAACATATTGCTTGTTTCTTAGAGAATAGGCCCAACAACCACCTAACAGGGAGGGTCCGGGATTGAATCTAGGGTGACCAAATGTCAAAGTAGTTTCCGAGGACGCCTGACACGAAAAAGTAGGACGCTTGCGATGGCAAGTAAGGCACAATAGTAGGACGCCTGAAAACAGGTTAACAACGACTAATCGTTGATCAGTTTAATGTTGAAATAGTTGTTCACTGGTTTGAATGAACCAAATCCACAAAATCATATTTTGAAAGAATGAAAAGTCCGCAAAAGTTGTGTAGGGGCCAAAATGACGAAATTTGGGATTTTAACAAACCAAACTCGGAAATTTGGTTTTTGAAACAGCCAAATTAATTGTTTGAACTAGCCAATTAACCGGCGAAACCGATTTTAGTAGGAGCGAACCTCAAGAAATTTGGTTTTTAAAAGCATGAAAATCCGTGAAATTGGGTAGGAATTGAACAAAAATTTTAAAGTTCCTTTGAAACATTTTGCTATGGAAGAGAGAAATTGTAGGTTGAAAACACCAAAATTGCAAAATTTGTTTTTATATCGTTCGTATTCTGCCTAATTAGCTATTCGAATCAACTGAACCTGCGAAACTGATTTTAGAAATAGATAAAACACGGAATTTAATTTTTTATCAGGTAAATATTACCAAAATTGGGTTTTAAATGGCGCCAAGTTCCCGAAATTGGGGTTTTTAGGAGCCCTGTCCACAAAAGTGGGTTCTGAATGAGCGATACTCCATAAATTTTTTTTATGAAAGACCAAAACCCACAAAAATTGGGTTTTGAAAGAGCATTACTCACAAATTTTAGCTTTAAAAAGCGTAAAAATCCACAAAGTTGGGGTGGGATATTACAAAAATCCATGAAATTTGGTTTTCAAGGTGCCTTTGAAACGTTTGGTTACGGAAAAGCGAAAACGGGGTTTGAAAAAGCCGAAACCACAAAAAATGAGCGAAATTCCACAAAACTGGTTTTTGAAAGAACTAAACCCACGAAATTGGGGTTTTGAAATAGGAAATCCCGCGAAATTGGAATTTTAACAGTATGAATCCGCAAAATTTTGTCCTGAAAGAACAAAAGTCGGCGAAATAGGGTTGTCAGAGTTATAAAATGACCAAGTTTGAGGTTGAGTGTCAAACGCGAGTGATTATCCAAATTGTCTGTTTTTACGGTAGAATGATCTAGATTGTAGGACGGTAGGATGTTCTGGGTAAGTGCCAGATGCTAAGCCCCTCAGCTTGACCGTGAAAGATGTTGGGACTAGACGTTACATGTTGATACCGACAAGTAGGACAAAAAAGATGACAATTCTGACCCCTCCCCGGGCACCTGAAAAATGAGCCCGGACATCCCCGGACGCTCTGAAAAGAAGGACATGTCCGGGGAAATTAGGACGTCTGGTCACCCTAATTGAATCAGATATGGATATTTTCGAACTCAGATCTGGGATTGAAATAATACGTGGATAACCTTTCACTCTAGGTGTATAGCGAGTGCTGCGACATTTTTGAACTGTTTTTGGTTTTTGGCACTTTTTCGCGAAACGAGCCTGTATCAGGATATCTGGCGGCTGACATCCGAACACCCCCTACTCTGAACTCTATAAATTTTCAATTGTGTAGAAAAATTGTCATTTTCTGAAAAGCTGTAATTCAAAAACATATGGTCCAAAAAAATCCGTTTGGATCACAACTTGTAGAAAATTCTACGTAGTTTCAATGTTTATATAGCATGTTTTCACGTCAGTCACGGTCTGACAAAGTTATAATTGAAAAATAAGAAAAAGTATCAACATTTCACCGTTTTTGCCGATACCTCAAAACGCAACAGGAAATTTTGTTGGAAAAGTTTAGATTCTGATTCAGTACCCTAAAAAACATAAAAATCAAAAGTAGGGTGACCAAATATAAAAGTGGTTTCCGAGGACGCCTAGTACGAAAAGTGGGACAATAGTAGGACGCTTTCGACGGAAAGTAGGACGCCTAAATACGAGAACAACGACTAATCGTTGGTCAGTTTGCTGTTACAGCAGGTCCACCCAAACGATCACTTTAGCGTTTCAGGTAGGAAATTAGGTTTTGAAAGAACCAAAACCACGAAAATTTGGTTTGAAAGAGCCAAAACTATGAAATTATGGCTTTTGAATGAGTCAAATCCGCGAATTAGGTTTTCAAAGAGCGGAAGACCGCGAACATGGGCCAAAATTTTGTGATTGATCGAGCCAAATCCATGAGTTTGCTTTTCGTAAGAGCTAGATTTAGGAAAGCTAAGGACACGAAATTTGTTTTTAAAAAAATACGCAAAATTAGGGTTTGAAATAACAAAAATTCAAGAAATTGGGTTTTGATGAAGAAGCAAAATTAGCGATATTGGTTATGAGAAAGCGAAAATCCTCAGTCAAATTTGGGTTTAAGCTGCCAAAATCACGAAATATGTCTTTTGGATGTTAGCTTTTCGAATTGCTCAAAGCCGTGCGACTGTAAAATAACATTACGAAATTACGTTTTGAAAGGAAATAAATTACGAAAATTTGGGATTCATAAGACCCAATTTTACGAAATTTAGGTTTGGAATAAGCCAAATTTGGGAATTTAGATTTTTAAACAGCCAAATTCATTTTCCTGCAAAACTGATTTCCAGTAAGATCTAAAGCCACGAAATGTTGGTTTTAAACGCGTAAAAACAGCGAAATTGGGGCGTCCTGAATAACAAAAATTGAGCCAAATTTGAAACATTGAGTGTTAGTTATGAAAAATCGACGGGGGAAATTGTGAATTGAAAAAGCCTAAATTACTAATTTTCTTTTTAAAGCCTTGTTTTGCCCTCCAGGGCTGTCGGTTCGGATAGTGTTGGGGTGGTTTGGGGGGGGGGGGCGAAGAAGGAAACCGAACGCTGAGTCAGGCGGAATGACAGCCCAGTGTAAACTTGGTTGTTCAAAGAGCAAACCCCACGTAACGAGAAGATAAGGAAAATTGGTGTACACCCTAACTAAAATTAGTGAAATTTTGTTTCTAAGGTGCCAAATTTGAAACGTTTGTTTGTGGGAGAGTAAAAATTTCCAGCAAAACCGCTTTGAAAAAACCAAAATTACGAAATTGTTTTTTCTTGTTCGTTTTTTTTTTTTGCGAAATTAGTTTTTTAATTAACCAAACATGCGAAGCTGGTTATGAAAAGAGCAAAAGCCTCGTTTGGTTTTTCAATAGGCGAAAATCCCCGAAATTGTGTTTTAAAGGCACTAAGTCCACCACTAAATTGGGTTCTGAAAGAGTGAAAGTCCTAAAATTGGTTTTTGAAAGAGTAAAACCCACGAAATTTGGTTTTTGAATGAGCAAAAGCCCGGATTGGGATTTGTACGAGACGAATCCATCAAATTTGGTTTTGAATGAGCGAAAATCCGCGAAATTGACGTTTGTAAGAGTCAAAATGAAGAAATTTTATTTTTGAATGTGTAACGCTCATGATTGGTTTTAATCAGACTGTGAGTCTAATTTTCCGGTTCGTCGCGGTCCAAATGTTCTCATGGGTTGTGGGGTGAATTTCAGAGTTTCGAGTGAAATGGAGGCGTGACGGTGAGTGGGAGAGGTTCAACGGGTATAAAATCACTGAATTTTTCTCTTGAGTGGACTTGCGCTCTTCGCCAGTCCGCCCCTGGCGCGCGACCTGACCTGGTAAAATTGAGTTGGAGAGGAGATCCGGCTCACCAGGACTCTCATGAGGACCACGAGGGCAAAACGATGACTGGGGAGGGGCGGTGGCGGCTAAGCGCCGCAGCTTTGTGTGAAGATGAACTTGAAAGATGCTATCGTTTAAAGATCAGACGTTACATCAAGCAGAGACCGAAAAAGTAGGACAAAAAAAGAGGACAATTGGGACCTCTCCCCGGACACCTGAAAAATGAGTCCGGACGTCCCTGAACGCTCAAAAAATTACGACATGTCCGGGGAAAGTAGGACGTCTGGCCACCCTAATCAAAAGTAATTCCAAGGTTTCCATTTTTTTTTTTTCCACCTCAGGGCAATTTTAAACACCATTTGACTGGATTAATAAGTGATGGGGGGCCGTAAGATAATTTTTTAATGGTTTAGATGTCAGTTTTTCCGGCTCATGTGTCAGTTTTTTGTTCAAAATGTGTGTTTTTGAAGGCCAAAAATGACAGTTTTCTGGCAAAAATTTCAGTTTTCAAAAAATGAGACAGAAAGTAAGTTCTTACCGATTCTTGACTCTGTTGCGATGGATTCCGCGTCACCGGCGACGGTGTTGTTGTCGTTCCTACTGCGGCTGCTGTCTGACCACTGTATGACCCCGACGACTGGCTATTGTTATTGTTGATTTCACTTCCGCCCGACGAAGAATTGTTATTATTATTATTATTATTGTTGTTGTTGTTGTTGAGGCCTCCGCCAGCCGGTGACGGTGGTTTCGCCTGTGGATGAGCGTCACGTGTCACGCAACATCTTAAACCCTCTTTGCAACGACTTGATGCGTCCGTGAGAACAGCTTCGCAGTAGTTGGCTATCCGTTCGGCGACGCACACTCCCGGACAGTTTTTATCTTTAAAAATGTATGAAATTGACGTAATGCGATCCGGTGGGAGGGTTTGAATCAAAACTTTTGATATTACTTACTCGAGTCATTCTTCGTCATTGTACTTGCAGCCGCCTCAGGTTTATAGGTCCCTGGTCTAGACGTCACTATCTGCAAACATCAAAATGACCAATCAATTGAAGGCCTTGAAGGCCGTGGGGGTGATGGTGAGGGGCGGCATTTATTTATTTTAGTAAACCCATTCCTTTACTTGAGGTTTCTTCGTCGTCGGCGCCGGAGTCATCGTCGTCGATGGCCCGCCCGCGCTGGACGTCGCTGCCGCCGTTGTCATCGTCGACGAATTACCCGGTGGCATTTCAATGCAGCACCGCATCGACGGACTCGGACAGGGTATGTCCTCGCGGACTTCATAGCATATGAGGGTTGCGAGAGTGTGAACGCAAACGCCGGGGCAGCTTTTACTTTCGGCAGTTGTCGTAATTGTGTCTAGGAGGCCTGCGACGAGAAAAAAACACAGTTTAATATTGTTTATGGAAAAAGCGAACAGGACATGAGAGCAATATGTTGTGAATAGAGGGGGGGGGACAAGTGGCGTGCACCGTATATAGCAGACATTTTTTCCTCTAACGCCTCCTTTTTCCGATACTCTCCCTGAACATTTACCAAGTCTATTAAGTAGTTTTTTTTTGTTTTTAAAGATCCTTCTGAGCTACTTAAGGTTTTCTTGTTTGTTGTTTGGTATTTTACTTTCTCGTATTGTGTTCATTGGTTTTTAAGACAAAGAGGGAACGTCCGATTCACACATTTACAACTTTGTCGCTTTAAAACTTTAAAAAGGCGACAAAAACAGGGCAGGAAAAGTGATTTTCCTTTCACGTTTTTTTATCGAATACGTACGGTAACCAGAAAGTCTTCCCCTTCTCTCCTCCTGACCAATAGAACCAGTTAATACTGATGAGTCAATAACTTAATTTTTTTTTTAAAAAAGAGTTTCAATGGGATTTGGCATTTTGAATGACTAACGTAACATTCGACCCCCCCCCCCTCGGCCAACCTATAAAGACGTCTTGAGGGACTGTATTCACAAAAGTTATCAATGAAAACTGGGCCCCAGGAGATGGGACTTTTTTTTATTTTTGTTTCCTGCGGTCGATTTATTCATTTTTGTTTTTCAATCGTTTTACATAAATTTAAATGGTGGTTTTTATGTGTGGGTGACGGGGTACCGTTACGGGGTTACATCAGAGACCGTTACAGAGAGGCCCTCTCCCCGGGTGAAGCGTTCCGAAGCTCTTCGTGGCGACCTTGCTTCGGAAGGGAAGGGTCAACGCACCGCGTAAAAACCCGGTTAAGGCCGCGAAGTTCCATCAATTTTTTTTTTTATGAATCTACGTGTTTTTTTTTTCCTGTTTCCCACCTTAGGACGTAAAAGAAGACGCTCCCTGTCATTAATCATAACGTAGGCCCCGGATTGACTCTCAGCGAGGATGTACAGTGGAAAGTTGTTCTCTTTCAATACTAGTTGATAGGAAATGCAGAATTACATTGTTCAATTTGGTCATACCTGTGTAAGGCTTTCTAATTAAACTTATCACAACTTTCCTTATAGTTGTCCTTAAGAGGCCTTCACTCAAGCTTAAGAGCAAGCACCGCGGTGCCCGAGAGTCGGAAGGAAAAAATATTAAATTTAGAAAGTACTGAATTTAATGCGGCGAGAGAAAAAAGATTTAAAGACAATAGTCAATTAGCCTAAATACCACCAAGGATTCTTTTTCACTAAAATAGTCCCCCCCCCCCTCCCATCACCACGAGCAGCACCGTGTGTGCCCATTGCTCTCAGGGCGCTCAAATAATAAATAAACCCCATCAATTTCTTAGGATCTAGCAATAAAATTTACCATGTTTCAACAACTTTCTTCGTGGATAAAACAATAAAATAAAACGATAATAATTTTCTATTTCTTAACACCCCATCACACGCCTAAACAAAAGTGCATCCCTCTCGAAAGAAATATAAAAAAGTGATTTCCTGCCAATATTAAAAGCGCTTTCTCACTCCTTGAATGCAATAAAGGAATACACGATGAAGCGAGATTATAAGGACGTGCACAAACATTTTTTTTTTCTTCTTTCTTTCTTTTCTTTTTCCTTTCTTTCTGTGAATGAGCCAAACGGGTTAAAACACTCTGTTGATAAATTTAATTTCTTTTTCTTCTCAGTTGGAAGGGTGGGGGTGGAGGAGAGACATTTTCACTTTCCTTGGCCTCAGGCCAACACTATCCCCCTCCCCCTCCCATCGGGGATTTTTTCCATGAAAAAGCATATCTGAGAGGGCTGAATATAATCGCGTTCCGAGACTAATTACAACTAGTGTGATTGATGGTGTCGGAGGGGTGGGTGTAGGGCGATCTCGTCATCGTAGTCAACTGTTGGAAATAGGAATAAATGAAAATGTTGGGGAAATGTGGTAGCGTATTTCTTCCGGGACCCCCTCTACCAACCAACCAACGGTAAAAATGATATACGAACAGGTGGGATAAGGGAAGGAGTGACTGCGTCTATTTGTATTGCCGAAATGGGTTTGGTCATCGCATGAGGAGGGGGAGGGAATCCAATTTTTTCAAATTCAATGGGTTGGTGGGTTGACGTGAGAACGCTAATATGCTTTTAGCTAGAGCAAATAGATGGGAGAGGGACATTTTCAAAATGATGTCAATATTTGTAGCCATATATACATTTGGCTACAACTTGGAAGTTTGGATTGTTCAAACTTCCAGTATCTGGCAGAAAATACGGACTCTGGGGCTATACGAAATGTGGGTGGGAGGGTATTGAAGTACCAGGGGGGGGGGGTTCCTCCCTAGAAAGTAAAATTTGGGCTTGAAATTACGATTTTTCATGCTGGAACCATTTGGGGGTCAAGGTATTCGCAATCGAGGAGAGTTTAAACCCTGGAAACCCACAGGTATAAACGGATAGTTATAGAGGAAAAGATGCAGGGACATTGGAAGGTTGTGCTGGAGCTTCATGGTTTGGTGGTAGTGGTGGTGGGGGGGAGCATGGATGTTCAACTCCTCCCCGACTTGGTTCGTTGGGTCATGCCGAAATCGTCGAGGGGTGGAGAACACCTCCTGTACAGGAGTCACCTCGGCTTCTGGAAAGCGGTCCATCCACCCATCAGCTCCGTGTACGGCCTCAATTACCTGCCAACTGGATGAAAACCCAGGCTTTGTAGCCTCTGCAGCTGTGAAGGCCCTGTAAAGTTTCAATAATGAGGCCGAGATTGACCGTACCAAATTTTTGGGCGTAGTTGTGCCACAAATTCTTTTTTTTTACGCTGGTAATTTCAACTGACGCAGGCGCGGCCGTCTGAACGCCTTACCAGAGTCAAAGAATTGTCCCAAGAAAGTGGTCACATGTCAATTGACAGCATCATCCGACTCACGCGGACCTTTTGCTGGACCGCATTCCAAGAAAATCCCCCCAAGCGAGCGCCCAATTTTGGCCGGAACCGACTGCATTTATCAATTGAACTAATCAATTGAGACTGCAGAGAGGGGAGGAGGAGAGTACAGCAGGTGGAAGTTGTGAACTTGTAAAATGGCAGTGGTGGGCTTTCAAGGGGGAGGGGGTGATTTATGAGAATGAAACCTAAGACATTGTGTTTTTGAAATAACGAAAATACAGGAAGAATCAAAATGACGAAATTCGGTTTTTGAATGAGTCAATGCCGTGAAATTGGTTTAGAATTAGCCAATTATCCATGAATTTTGTCTTTAGAAGCGCCAAATTTGTTGTTCGCACTAGCCAAACCTGCCAAATTGATTTTAGAAAGAGCTAAAGCCACGAAATGGTTTTAAATGGTCAAAATATGTACAAAAAATTGGGTGTTTAAGTGGTCTAAAATCCGAGAAATGTGGTTTTGAAGGAGTCAAGCCCACTTTATTTTTTGACAACACCCAAGGGTAGGGGAACTGCACTCCGGCACGGAATCCTAGGTGGATTATTGTGCCCCTCCTTTGGGTCTGTAGATTTAGTCCAGGATCCCCTTCCTTCTGACAAGGTTTAGGAGATCCTCGGCTAGAATTTCACCGGTCGGAGCACCCTCGATAGTTTATCGACTCCGAAGATGCCGAGCCGGCGGCGTCCCGCGAGCACCTCACACTCGAACACGATGTGTGATAGGCATAGTCTCGTCTTCTTCCCCACACAGTCTACACAAAGGGGACTCCTGGTTATCCCGGTGCGGTGTAAGTGGTAATGGAGTTGGCAGAATCCTGTGATAAGGCCTCTACCACCGTCCTAAAGTCTCTCCGGCTAAGTCGGAGTCGGAGCAGTTTGCTTGTAAGCCTCCTGCACGGTCCTTCGACCATTTGCTTACTCTCCTGATGTCCCTCCGCAGTCTCTGCCAGCGTACAGTCGCCTGGGCACTAAACCACTTGGCTATCGCCATCCCGAAGGTCGATGGCGGGACGCCCGTGCGCCGGCTCCTGGCCAGTAAAGTCGCTACTCGAGCCCTGCCTGACCAAGGAGTCCACCTTCTCGTTCCCGTGGATACCCTTGTGTCCCAGTACCCATTCAAGCCTTGTTGACTTGGGTACGAGTCCCATACGAGCTCAGAGCTCACTATTGGAGCCGTTAGTGCCTTAATGGCACCCTGGCTGTCCGGTGAGGATCACGGATATGGGCATTCCGCTCGTCCCTACGCATATTCTCAGCAGCGTACGTCTTATAATTATTGTGTACACATCGGCTTGGAAGACCGAGGTGTGTACCCCAAGAGCTTGTAGACAGCCTCCATTTGGGTTCCACGACCCTGTACAACCCCGCACCAGTCCCGTTATTCGTTTTAGAACCGTCTGTAAACCACAACCACTCCTTTGTGATTCCTTTTCACCGCCTGATGGCTCCTCCGGCTGTGCACAAAAAGGACGGAGAAGGGACAGCGCTCGCTGAGGGTTCTCGGCATGACACCCGGTATCATGCCCAGCAGAGTCAAACCCAAAGTATTTGGGTTTGAAAAAGCGGAAATCAGCCAACTTTATGAGAGCTGAAATGACGAAACTGGTGTTTTTGAATCAGACAATTCTGCGAATTCAGTTTTTTGATGAGTCAACTCAGTGACACATTTGGTAACGAAAAAGCGAAACTGAATTTTGAAAGAGCCAAACCCACTGAAATTTATTGAATGGGCGAAAACACGTAAAATTTAGTTTTAAAGAATCAGAAATCCGCCAAACTGAGGTCCGTAAGACCAGAAATGACTAAATTCGACTTTTGAATGAGCCAATTATCCGTGAATTTAGTTTTTAGAAGCGCCAAATTAGTTTTTCGAATTAGCCAAACCTGAAAAATTGATTTTATAAAGAGTTTCACTTGCTATGAGATTTGGATTTGAAAGAGCGAAAATTTGCGAGACCGGGATTCTTGAGGGCCAAAATGAAGAAACGTGGCTTTTGAATGAGTCAATTTCATTTGAATAATGAGCCCAAATCCGTGAAAATGGCCGCAATTTGGCGCCGTTAGGCGGTGGGGGGGGGTGTTGTATAAGTCAAAGTGCGATTTTATTCATCAAACAACCGGGATTCTGGAATGGCCGGACAATTCCAAGTTTCACTGCTAAACAGAGAGTATTTTGCAGCACCCAAATGTTTGTTTGGGACAAAAAATAAGATTTATGGACAAGGTTTCCCTTGAAGGGGGGGGGGGCTGGGTACCGAATTACAGATAATATGGTCATTCTATTGAGCTGAAAAACACGTTAAATAGTTAGCTAATCCATCCATAGTGGCGACGTTTTGGAGGTTCACAACAAATAAAATGAAGCAATAGTTGTCCTCTCCAAAAACTATTGGAGAGGACAACTCGCATTTTATTTATACGTTAAATAGTGGATATTAAGGACGATAATACTAAATTTTGTGGCCTATGTAAAATTGTAAACGTTCCACGCAGACCCAGACCCATCTTGAATTGTAATTATTAACAAACACCGTATCCCAGTATTTCACGGGGGAGGGGAAGCCGTCAGTGTGTCACTTGCACGCTCCAACACACCTTCTCCTCAGATGTGCCTTATGAGAAAAAACCACTAAGGGAAGAGGAGAAGAAGGGAAAAACCATTAAAAAAAAAAACCCTTGATACGATCGTCAATGCGTCAGCGATTCAACCTCCTGGTGGACCCTTTTTGTTGCCTATACAACTAGGGATGTAGGAAAGAGATGAAGTGAAGGGGGAAGGGGTCCTAAATGTCATTTTCGTTAAATAGACAAACACTTTTAGATTTTTCCCCGGAAAAAATAAATGCAAAAGCTTATTAAAGGCGAGCAAGACCCGGTGTAGGGGCGAATAAACTCCCCGAGAAACCGTTTCACAAACCAAAAATGAGGGCACACGAGAACGCCGCCGCGAAAAACAATTTGCCTTACAACGAAAGGCGGTAAAGTGAAAGGGGCAGGGGGACGGGGGGAGGGTTTAACGGCGTTCTAAAATTTATTGTTACAAAAAAAAAAATAAATAAAAAATAAAAGGGCAATAAACACGAAAATACCTGACAGGAAACTGGATGCGATGGATTCACCCTCCTGAGCCTTCGTCCACACGACCAACCCAAGAAAGATCCAAGAGGTCAAGAGCATGTTGCCGCGAGTTGGCCCAGACACTGACTGTTACGCTCTTGGAGGTCCCCTCCCCTTACTCCTGAGGGTAACACTTTTTTTTCTTTCCTTCAACGCAGGAGGACTTCTTTCTCTCTCTCAAAAAGGGGCCCTCTTTACTACTTCTTGGTGACTTTTAAGGTGTGCTGGTGGAGCTCATTTTTTTTTTCCACGGTCTACTTAAAACCCCAAGACATACAATAATCAATTAAACGTCCCTTAAATTAGGGTTAGTCACGGGGCGCCTGAAATTTCCGGGTGCGGTAATAAAAACTACGTGAGGGGAAGCAAAGGGGGTGAACTACCTGTGAGGCGCAGCACCACCCTTACAAAAAATACGTTCATAGGTCCATAAACTACTGCTCTTTCAAGAATTTTCAACATTCCAGACTTTTTACTTTCTTAATTTGCCATAATATCCTATTCTTTGTTTGTTTATTCTCCTAGACCTGACTAGAATGTCTTTGAGCTACAAAAACGAGAAGTTATTATTAACGAAGTGAATAACGGTACACGCGCCACCGAGCTATGAATATTATTGACGCTTCGAAGAGAATCAAGCAAATAATGACTCGTTAATTGGCCTCCGAACAGGGTCGGTGGGAGCGGGGTGAGGGAGACGATTAAAGGATGAAAGAAATTTTCAAGTTCTTCGTCCTCTCACCTCCTCCTCCACTTTTTTTTAACAATCTCCGACCATCTAGAATGGCAGCAAAGACGGATGAAATTTCATTAAGTCACACATTGTAACGCTACTTTTTCTCCTCTCCAGCCTTTAAGTGGGGCTGATGTAACTCATTTCCTGGGGAGTCAAAAATGCAGGTTTGCGGTTCTTGGAAAGGAGCTGAAGATAAATACGAGAGATATGAATGGGAGGCTCTGAAGAGGGGAAAAAAGGAGTCGGGAGAGTTAGCACCTTCTCGCGCGCTTACAGGCTCGATACATACATTTTTCAGATTCCCCCCCCCCCATCTTCCATATTCTTGCTATCTCTTTGACCAAAATGGCAAAAAGGTCAACACAAAAGGTTTCAAAGGTGAACCTAACGGGAGCTGTTGATGACAAAAAAAAAAAAATAACGTGTTCCAAGAGTACACAACTTAATTCCTTCGGAAAGGTTTTTATTTGGACCATCCTGATAAAAGTAAATAGGCCGCGACTATGGAAAACATCCCCAACCCCCTCCCCGCACCCGCTTCCACACAATAAATTATTCACTCGCGCTTTTTAGATCGAAACTGAGGGGCCGACTTCCCCGTTGGTGGCTTTATAAGCTTCTTCCGGTTTTCGGAAGAAATTAAAAGATCTTCGTTGTGGGTGGCTGGGAGAGGAGAGTTCCTTCCCACGCCATTTTTAATTGCAACGAATGTTTTATTTAGTGAGGCCCTTTCCAATCGTGGAAATCTTAATTGTTTCGGTTCCGTTATTCTCAGACGGACCACAGTGTTGCAGAGGTAAGATGAGGAGGGGTGGTGACAAGGGATCTGCATGTTTCGGCTGAATGCAAAGATGGCCTCTCGCTGATTATAGGATTCAAACGAATTTTAGCTTTTCTACCCCTTCCCCCTCATCCATCACTAACCGTTAGGTAATTGTCACTCGTCGTTTGTTTTATTACGTGCTCATAATATATTAACTTCATGCCGAATAAGCTGTTGGACCAGATACTTTGAAAAAATACAATTTTTATGCGTGCGAAAGGAATATAAACTGGGAGCCCCGCGAGTGAAATGGCAGGCCATCCTGCACTGCGGAAAGAGATGTACGGCCAAGAATTGGCCCGCTGAGCCTTTCACAATGGCCCGCCCCGTGGCCAGCTGTGGTAAATTATAAATTTTTAAAGTTGGGTTTTGGCACCACTCAGACGCTACAAAATTCGCGCCTCCTCGTATGGGCGGCTAAAATTGAGAAAGCGCACTTATATGCTGTTCTTGGGGCAAATAAGAGGATAAAAAGTTTGGAAAGTGCTAATATTCGTGCTCTGTTAATCCGGGCCAAAATTGAAAATAACGCTAATTTGGGGCTGAAATTGAGATAAATGGTTAATTGACGGTTGAAATCATTGAGGAAAACCTCTGACTCACGTGGAGAAGTGAGAAAAAGTGCTACATCACGACCAAAAATTACGAAAACATAACCTCTCGGCTTATTCAGAACTCAATATCGTGGCTCAGTCTGAGAAGAAGCGCTGATTCAAAGAAAAAATTGGGAAAACCCTCTTTAGCGGCTAAAATCAAGAATTCACGGCTAAAGTGGAGAAAATCGCTAATTCCCAGATATGGGAAAAATCGCTAATTCGCGGCTTCTGGAGGTAACTTCGTGGCTGAAAGTGAACAAAATCGCTATTCCACGGCTAAATTAGGTAAATGCGTTAATTTTCAAATAAAATTAAGAAAATGCGTTAATTCGTGGCTCGCTAGGAGGTTAAAATTAGTTAAAACGCTAATTCACTACTAAAATCAAGATAAATGGGTATTTATAGGGGGTAAAATGGATAACATTTGCTAATTCACAGAAATAAATTGAGTAAAAATGGCAAGTCACGGTTTCCGGAGGCAACTTCGTGGCTAAAACTAGAAAATAGCGCTAATTCACGGGTAAAATTGGGAAAAATCGCTCATTAGAGGCTAAAATCAGGAAAAACACAAATGCATTGCAAGAAAAATCGCTAATTCACGGCTAAAATGGAGACAAATCGCTAATGCGCGGCTGAAATGGAGACAAATATAGCTAATTCACCAATAAAATTGAGAAGAAGTGATAACGCGGGGGGAAATTCCGCTGATTCGCTGCACACTGCTAGTGAAAGATTCGCCCGTGGGCGCCAAATGTGCAAGGCTGGCACTGCCCTGAAGAACACAATTACACTATCGTTAACTCATGTTGTTGACGTTATTGAACAGCCCCCCCCCCCACGCCATACTGCGTTTTATTCAGAGAGTCACGGCCTTTTGCTAAAAGATCAAAGTTTTGTGCTCAAGGTGTTGTGGGGGGGGGGGATGTGTGACCCGCCTGAGTTCTTGCTACTAGGTTTACGGCCCACGACTAAAAAAAGTTGGCCGGACCTGGTTGATAGGGTATAAGTGGCCATTTCCAACACTAAAATATTCAATTTTCACGGTAAAATCGACTTTCAAGAGTCATTTTGAGGAATTCCAACACAAATTTTTAATTTCTTGGGCGTACAGCCATGCGTCTGAGGCCAAAAATTGACTCGAATGACCAAATCACAAGCGTGCTGGATGAGAAAGAAAACTGAAGAATAAGATTCGCAGGAATCACAGCAATTTAAAACACCCCGCCTCCTCATCACGGCCTTATTTGCCGCATGCAGCAAGTCCTCAAACTGAACGCGGCATAGCCATGAATGCAGCCGCTTTTGTATGGAACAGAAAAGGCTTGAAGAGAGCTCTTGGTGGAGGGGGGGGGCAGAAGACAGAAACTGTGATGTTTGGATGGTCGCACAAACAATAAATTTCGCCAATTTTTAGCTCTTTGAAAACTCCATTCTTGCGGATTTATGCGTGAATTTCTGATGGTGCGGCCAAAAATCAATAATTTGAGTCAGAGATTGTTCGAAAACAACCTTTTTAAAAGGTTTCAATAAAAATTGGGGTTTCAAACAATCGTTGATTCCACTGGCGGACATGTACCTATCGGGAAATCTCCATAAGAGGACCCCCCCCCCCCCAAGTTGAGTTTTCTCCACTTTAGCGGCAAATTAGCAATTTTGTCTACATTTTAGCATAAATTACCACTGTTCTCCGTTTGAGCTGGAAATTAGCGTTTTTCTTACGTATTTTCCTCAATATTAGCAGCGAAATAGCAGGTTTTTCCACAAATCGCATTTTTTTGTTCGCCAAGCGCTACAATTTAGCGATTTTTCTCAGCGTTTTTTTTTTTGCGCTTGTTCTCAATTTGCCTCATTTTGCCTTCAGAAGCCGTGAATTTGCGTATTTTCAATTTTTGATACAAATTGAAATCCGCGAACTAGCGCTTTTTCTTAATTTTAGCAGCGTAGTAGCGTTTCTAACCCGTGAATTATCGATTTTTTTTTTCAATTTTAGCGACGAATTGGCCTATTACGCAATTTATCTGCAAATTGGTAATTTTTAGCATCGAATTAGCTGTTTTTCTCAATTTGAGCTGAAAATGAGCCTTTGACTTCATTTTAGCCAGGCTAAATATTGATTTTTTTCAAGCCGCAAATTGGCATTTTTAAATTTTAGCAACGCATTAGCAATTTTGGTTTACTTTTTCCTATAGAAGCGCTTCTTCTCAGTTCTAGCCGCGAATCAGGGTTGTTTTTGTTTTTTTACTTGTAGACAAGTATTTGCCGTTTTTCTCCGTTTTAGCCACAAAGTTGCCTTCAGAAGGCTCGAAAGCGAGTATTTAAGTTTAAAGTTTTTATTCGTAAGCGTACGTATTTGTCCGCGAATTGGTGATTTTCCTCATGTTTAACCGTGAACTAGCGTTTTTATTCAATCGTAGCAGCGCAGTAGTGCTTCTAATCGATGAATTCACGAATTTCTTCAATTTTAGAAATGATTTGGCGTTTTCCGCAATTTTAGCCGCAGATTAGCCAATATTCCCATTTTTAGAAGCGAATTAGCACTAGGCCCAAACATTTTCGCGGGTTTGGCTCAGTCGAAAAACCAATTTCGCTGGTTCGAGTTACGTTGGCGGTTGTCGCCAAGTATTCCTGTTGTCATTAAAAACCAAATATTTATTTATACAGAAACACTATAATAATTTATGATAACAAAACAATTCTTCCAGGGTATTATCCGGGGCGTAGCGTGATCGGAGCTCTGTGACCGGGGTGGCGTGCAACCGACGAGCCACCTCATTTCAGTTGGGCTATCAATATTGGCCGCTTGGTCCTTCGCAGTTTTTACAGCTTCCCTCCCAAAGAGGTGGGGGAAAGGCGAAGCCAAGAAAGGCCGCGAACCCACGAAGCTCGACATGGGCCGCTCTTGACGAGCCGCAGGTAAATCGGTCTATAATAACGACGTTCGGGGCAGAATAAGGAGATGGAAAGCTCATACCTAATACATAAATCATTTTTTTCACGGTTTTTGAGGCGTATGAAGTACGAATTACTCAATACTCAATATGTTGAGAACCTCCAGGATAGAAGAATAGTCATCAATAGGCAACAACCCGCACGACCTGGCTACGTTGAGTTCAGAAATCTAACTTTGTTTCGACAGCATTGTTCAATGTTCATGGGATACAAATGCAAAGAAGCATAAAGGCGTACTTTTTCTTATAAATTAAATTAAAACTTAACTACTAAAAACGTAGCAATTTAAAGCAGTAATTCACCGTATTGCGATTTGATAATATCGGCAGCTTTTTCAGCTATCATAATAGTGGGGGCGTTCGTATTCCCCGTCGTAATGGACGGCATGATTGAAGCGTCTACGACTCTCAAATTGTTCATTCCGTGAACCATTAAATTACTGTCAACAACCGTGCTCGAATCGTCACTCGGCCCCATTCGTGCCGTGCAACAAGCGTGATAGTACACGATGGACTGCTGTGCGATGATGCACGCGGTAAATTCCTCGTCGTTACCGACATACGGCGAACAGGCTTGATTGTCGGACGGTTCAATTGAAGCGCCGATCTCTTTTAGCGAGGCCGTTTGAACGAGTCCAAGTAATTCTCTTGTGACAGACGTCATCACTTTTTTATCCTCGTCCTCGGCGAGGAAATTTGGATCGATGAGCGGAGGATCGAATGGATTCGACGTGCTGAGACGAACGGTGCCGCGACTTTTCGGTTTTAGAAGGGCGCTGCCGACTAAGAATTTCTGTTCGGTGCCCGGGCTGGGAACACCTCCGACCAGGACCTGGGTGTTGGGTGAGGGTGACTGCCAGAAACTGCGAAATCCCATAATTTGAGCCAACGTGGTTGTCAACGGCCCTTTACCGAATTTCGCGTAGTCCAGAGCAGTTTGAAGCGAAAAAAAACTCTCTCGAGTTACCACAGGTGGTAAATTTGATGACATTACAAATATGACCAGCGGGTGGTCTTGAAAGTTTTGCCCAACAGGAAGATCCCTAACAACCGGAATGTTAAGAGCTTGAAGATCCGCCGATGATCCTATCCCGGAAAGCATTAAAATTTTCGGAGTGTTGACCGCTCCAGCCGATAGAATTACTTCTTTTCTCGGTTTGACGCGATAAAACTTGCCATTTCGAACGTATTCAACCAGCCGTACCGTCCCCGACCGGTCAATATGAAGTTTCGTCACTAGCGAGTGTTTTAAAACGCTAAGATTCCTCCTCCGTCGAATTGGGTTCAAATAAGATTTGGCTGTACTCGCACGTGACCGCCCATTGACGGTAAGTTGGGCGTAGTTGACTCGCGACTGGTTGACACCGTTGAAATCTCCCACAATGTAGCCCAAATCTTTGGCTCCTTCGAGCACTATCTCCATGGCTGGGAGGAAGAACGAAGGGTATTGAACGGTTTGAGGACCTCTCGTTCCTCGGATGTCCATGTCCCCTTTCGTCCAGTTCAGGAGGGAAGGGTAGAAAGAGGCGCTTTCTAGTTTAATAAAGTAGTTGATGACATTGTCATATGACCACCCAGGATTGCCCATTGAAGCCCATTCATCGTAGTCATCACGATTCCCTTTGACGTATAGCAAGTAGTTAGTTGTACTACTACCTCCCAGTACTTTCCCCCTCGGATAGGCACATCTACCATTAACATCTTTAAAAAGAAATAAAATATTAGCGCCGCAGTAACCTTCAGCCACATCAATAACACTCCTACTTCGGCACAAATATCTCTGTTCGACCGTCGTATAATTCCAATCGTACTGAGTTCCGCACAGTAGAAAAGCCAAAGCCGGCGTATCAGTTTCAGCGGTCTCATCTCCACCGGCTTCGATCAATAGAACCGACCAGTTCCCAACTTCTGTTAATCGGTTGGCCAAAACTGAACCTTTTTCCGAACGAAACAACAAAAAAAAATGCGTCACACCTCCCCAAACATTTTTTTAACACAACAAAATTTACCCGCCGTTCCACCTCCTACGATAATAAAATCGTACTCCTTGTGAACCACCATCTGCGGCACGTCAATCGGTTTGGTCGTTGGATCGACGTCCCGGTAATAAAATATTACGACGAGCGACGAAAGAAGAGAGAAGAAATTAGAAATCGCGAAACTAAGAAAAAAATACAATAAAAAATCAACGCCCCCGAGGATTTCAATTTTAAAGTAAAAAACCGACATTACCGTGAAGCGAAAAATCCCGTGCCACACATGGCGTCAAGTCTGTAAGTGTTCTGCTCGCTTTAAAAAAGTTTGGCTTTCAGCCTAATTAATTCGACAGTGTGGTCCCTTTGTGAGTGACAGTCTGAAGAAATCTTATCCACAAACTGTTAAGCTCTCTAATTAACTAAGAAAGCGGAAGGATGTGTCATGTCAAACATGAAAACAACTTTTTTTCTTCCGCTAACAACATATTCCCCTAGTTAATTAGTTCGATCCTCGTTTAAATTTATTATGGCTGGAATAAAGGGTAGTTTGAGAGAGGGAAGAGGGTCAATAATAGCGAAAAACAGTTTATATCGCAGGGAAACGATCAGACACCTGGAAAGAAATAACAATTGAAAAGTGGTGTGGGTCGAAATTGGGACTCAAGGGTTACCAAGTGTCCGGCCTTGGGGTAGGACTGTTTTTTGGCTGGTAAGTGGCACTTGAGCTTGAATATTGAGTTGGGATCTGGGTGATAAGCCTCATTCCCACCCCCATACAGTGCTGGCTTTAAGGGGGGGAGGCGAGCCGGGCGACCGCCTGGGGCGCCATGTCCTTAGGGGCGCGTCCAGAGCGAAACGTCCAACGAGAAAAAATGACGTAAGAAGCGTAAGAATATTTCAAAACTATACAATTCGAAATACATTTTTTAAAAAAGCGTTGGGGAGTTCTTGTTTTTTGAAAAAAAAAAAAGTGCACCGAGAACTAATACACTGCACTTATTTGGGGTTAGCTATCAATTTTAGCCGCAAATTAACACTTACTCTTAATTTTAGCAGCGATTTTATCCCAATGTTAGCGATTTTCCTCAATTATTTTTACTTCGAGTTGGAGTTTACATAAATTTTTTATCCAAATAAGCGATTTTTTACATTTTCGGCTGCGATTTAGCACTTTTTCTCACTTTAAGCTGCTAATTAGCGTTTACCTTAAGTTCAGCCGCGCTAATTAGTGATTTTTATCAATGTGGCCAATATTTTAAACTATTTTTTCCCCGCATTATCATCATTTTTTTTCACTTTTAGCCATTTTCTCAGTTTTAGGCCTGAAGTTGCCCTCAGAAGCCATGGGTTTTTTTTTTAAACATTTTAGCCGCGAATCAGTGTTTTACTACATGTTATCCGTGAATAAGCGTTTTTCTCAATTTTAGCAGTCAATTAGCCGATTTTTTTCATTTGTATCCGAGAATTAATGTTTTCCCCCCAATTTCATTCGTGAATTAGCGATTTTCTCAATTTTTGCCACGAATTTATTTTGCCATGCTTTCCAATTTTGTCCGCGAATTAGAATTGCCCCAATTTTAGCCGCTAATTAGCGCTGTTTCTCAATTTCATCAGTGAATTAGCGATTTTTCTTTATTTTATAGCAGTTATTAGCGATTTTCTCAATTTTTACCGTAGAATAACGTTTGTCCCAATTTTATAGCTGCTAATTAGCCATTCTTCTAAATTTCAGTCGTGAATTAGAGTTTTTGCAAATTTAGCTGCGAATTAACGTTTTTTCTAGGCTTTATCAGCAAATTATCGAATTTTACACAATTTTAGCTAAAAATTAATTAGCGATTCTTTTCAGATGAGTCTGCGAAATAGGATTGTTTCCTGGATTAGTCATTAAGCAGCGCTTTTTGTCAATTTCATTAGCAAGTTAGCAATTTTTCTCGGCTCAGTCCCAATTTTAGCAGCTAACAATCCATTCTTCTAAATTCCAGTCGCAAATTAGCATTTTACGAATAATTATCTGGCTTTTCACTTTTTTATCCGCGAACGGGCGAGTTTTTGCAATTTTAGTAGCGGATTTGTCATTTTCTCAATTTTAGCCCCGAAATAGCGTGTTTGTTTCTATTGTATAGCCTTAGCGGGGTTTCTTGCATTTTAGAGCTTGCAGTAAAGCAAAAACTGTGCCACATCTCAATAGTACGAACAGCAAATTAGCGTTTTTTCTTCATTTTAGCCATAAACTAGCATTTAGACACCGCGTGTCAGCGATTTTTTCTCAATTTCTGTCTGGTTGTCTCATTAAGATGCCACGAATGAACGCTTTTCGACAGTTTTAGCCACGACTATCAGCGCTTTTCCCCAACTTTTTGCCGAGTCTTCAACCGCTCAAGGACAAAGAAATAATTGGGGAGCAGCGTATTTTCTCTATTTTAGCCGTGAAGTCACTCCCAGTACGCCCGGAAGGCCACGTTTTCTCTCAATATAGCGCTTCTGTGAGCTAAATCGAATATTAAGCTGCACTCTTTGCTGATCACCTGCAACGTCCCAATCCGTCCTGGGTCGGATGGATTGAAATTCGTCGAAAGGAGCCAATATCGCCGTCCAACCGCATGCCAAAAACTCGTTTTCACGTTCCGGCACACATAGAACCTAAAAATCCTCACCTTTAAGCTTTTCGGGGGCTCCTCAAGTATATACGCTACTGATTCGCGGAAGGAAGTGAGAAAAAGTGCCAAATGACGGCTAAAATTACGAAAAATACTTAGCAACTTCACGGCTAAATTTTCTTCAAAGTTTCCGCGGATAAAGTACAGAAAAATCGCTAGGTAATTTGAGGCTATCAGTGTGGAAACGACAGTTCTCGTGGCTCAAACTGAGAAAAAGCGCTAGTTCATAGCTAAAAACGAAAAAAAAACCGCTAAATTAGAAGCTAAAATTAAGAAAAATGGCTCATTAGCGGTCGAAATCTGGAAAAACACGAATTCACTGAAAAAAATCGGAAAAATCGCTAATTCCCAGCTAAAATAGTGGAAAATCGCTAATCCGTGACTAATTCTCCGTTTTTGACGTCGAAAACAATTTTTGGGGATTTTACCTGACAGTTGCAATATGGCTTATTTTGACGATTTTGCACTGTTTTTCCGAACCTTTCGTGTCATATCTCAGTAAAAATTCAACCGATTTTCAATTTCCTTACTTCAATTGAAATCTCACATAATGGGCATGTTTTTACAATAATTGGTCAATACCCGATCGACTGAAAGATTGACCGAAATTCACCTCTGAAAGAAACACGAAAATTCAACGTAACACTTTTTCGATTTTTCCAAAAATAACTAAACGTACATAAAGACGATTTTAATACGTTATTCCTGATTTTTCCAATGTTAAATTTTGTGCTCTTTTCAGAAATGTAGTTTATTTTGTTCTACGGTGAATGGTTAGTCCGTTAAGACAGCTTTTTATGGAAAAGAGGTGATTTGGCTTAAAAAACACTAAATTTCCTGTAACTCTGAAACAAAGCGTTTCCGACCCTATGTCCACATAGTCATTTTGGTTCGCCCTACTTAGTAGTACAACATGTGCAAGTATTGACGTTTCCTCCTGGAACAACCTGTATTTGTGGCAAAGCTATTGCGAAAAAACTCATGGCAATTGGTGAAAAAGTCCGCGGCTAATTCGCCGTTGACAGAAAACACTTATTCGCGGCTAAAATACTTGAATTCAATATAAACTGTTAGTAGAAGCGCTTAAACTATGAGGGTTAATGGGTAAAGATGCATAAAGCTGTAGCCGTAGGAGCCTACATTGTCTATCTTAAGCTTTATGCATGCTTTATAAATTCAATATAATTTATGGCTCAAAGTGATCATGAGCACTCTTGGCGGATAGGGTGCAGAAATAACGCCAAAAATTATGTTTCTATATGTTTCTATATGTTGGCAGACTAGAGTCCAAGGGACCTGTACACCACCCTCTGGCAAAAATGCTCCCACGTTACGGTAGTGGTAGCGGGACAAACGGGAATCGCTTCTACCCATTTGGTAAATGTGTCAAAAAATACTAATATATATTTATTTCCTTTAGATGATCTGGGGTACGGCCCCATGAAATCAGCGGATACTGTTGACCATGGGCTCTCGGTAACGTGAGACTTCATGATTCTGGTAGGGGGCCGGTTTTCGACCTTGGTCGATTGACAAGTCACGCACTTCTGGACGTATAAGTGTACGTCCCTTGACATCCCCGGCCAGTAGTACAAGGATTTTATTCGGTCTAGTGCCTTATCCCGGCCGAAGTGGCCGGCTTCCAGGGCATCGTGGCATTCTTCCAGGGCGTTAGAACGTAATTTCTCCGGCAGAACTAACCGCCACTGAATCTCCGACGCTCCGCTCACCGAGGGTGCCCGATAGTATAATAAGTTTTCATTGGCCGTCCAGCAAGGATAACGGTCTACGTGATCCTGAATCCTGTTCAACTGTCTTTGATACCATGGGTCGACTTTGGATAGAGTTAAAACATCAGGCATTTGTATAGATCTCAAGCTAGTTTCCTCAAACTCTCGGGAAAGGGCGTGAGGGATACAATTTTGCGACCCTAGACGATAACGAATGTCCAGTTCGTGACCTTGTAACCGAACGATCCACCTGGCTAACCGACCTGTCGGGTTTTTGATGGACATTAGCCACCGCAAACTGGCATGGTCAGTGTAAAGCTCGGAGTGTTTTCTGTCAACGGCGAATTAGCCGCGGACTTTTTCACCAATTGCCATGAGTTTTTTCGCAATAGCTTTGCCACAAATATAAATTGCTGATAGAAGCCTCGAATTGGCGTATTTTCAATGTTAGACGCAAATTGCAATTTTCCTTTTTTTTAAGCCGCGAATTACTGATTGTCCTCAATTTCAGCAGCGAATTAGTGCTTTTTCTCACTTTCAGCATCTTGGTGATATTTTTATCCATTTTTAGCAGTCAGTGGCGCCGAAACGGTTTCAAATTTTCCAAATTTGCGGCTAAAATGAAGAAAAACTGTAAAATATTGGCTATAATTGAGAAAACGCTGATTCGCGGCTTCGAATATGACTAAAATTTAAAAAAAAAACCCCTAAAGGCAAAAACTGAAAAAGAAAAAAAAAATCTAATTCACGGGTTAAAATTAAGACAAACAAGACTAAAACTGAAAAAAAACAAAAAAAAAAACATCAATTGCAGCTATACTTGAGAGAAACTGCGAATTGGCGGCTAAATTCAGAAAACGCTGATACGTTGGAATTTAGAAAAAATGCTTATTAGCGAATATAAGAGTCTAATTCGCGAATAAAAAGTCGAACAACTCTAATAAACGGCAAGAAATGAAAAAAAAAAAAAACACCAATTCACGGTCGAAATTGGGAAAAACTCCAATTCACATCAAAAAAGCTAGAAAAGCGCAAATTCGCAGCTTCATATAAAACATCAATAAGCGGCTTCTGAAGGCAACTTTGTGGCTGAAATGGTGAAAAAGCGCTAATTCTAACACTATTTTTATTATTACCTAATCCGCAAATTTCTCAATTGAAGTCACGAATTAGCGATTTTTCTCCATTTGCCCCACGAATTAGCGTTTTACTCTGTATTAGCCGGCGATTAGCTCTTTCTTTCAATTCTAACGGCGAATGAATTTTTTTTTTTTCTCACGCACCAGCTCGCCGTTAAAATTTAGAGATAATGCTAAGCGATGATTCGCGGCTAATATTGAGAATAAGCGTTCATTTGCCGCTAAAATGATGAAAAAATACACCAATTCTCATGGCAACCTGAGCGTCAGAGAAATTTGAAGGCGTCATCGCTGCTAAAATACAGAGCATGCGCTAAGAAGCACGAAAAAGCAGCTGCGTGCACAGCTAATTTAATAAATAAATAAAATGTGAAAAAATTCGCTGGGGGCTAAAATTGAGTGAGGGCGGTATACTTTTTTTTTTACTAGAGGAGAAAAACGGCAATTCGCGGATCAAGCTGAGAAGATCAGCGAATTCGCGGCCAAAATAAAGTAAAAGAGCTGTAATTTTCACCTGAAATAGAGCAATAATTCGCGGTTAAAATTGAAAATAACGCTCATTTTGCACGGCTAAAAAGTGAAATAAAGCGCTAATTCGCTGCTAAAATTGAGAAAAGGCGGTAACACGCTGCTAAAGTTGACAAAATACACTCATTTTGCTGCTTAAAATGGTGAAAAACGCCAATGCGTGGATCAATAATTCGCGACTAAAATTAAGATTTATTCGCAGATAGAGTTAAGAAATTATTCGCGGCTAGAATTAAGAAAAACTCTAGTTCACGACGAAAATTGAGGTATTCCTGTGAGGCCCTCTCGACGTTTTCCGAGTTTGATGGCGTGTAGAGCCCGTTAAAAAACGTAATTCTTTTTCGTTATATTCACCTTCTGGGCTTCTTCCACGATATTTATCACCTCATCGTGGACCACCCACCCGCTAGAGAGACGTGTAGCAGCTGCTACACCTTGGACATAGTGTCGGCGCTACTGCAGAGAGTTAGCACTTTTTCTCAACTTGAGCTGAAAATTAGAGTTTCTCTCAATTCCAGTCGGACTAATTCGCTATTTCCAAAAATTATCCGCAAATTAGCCGGGATTTTCACATTTTAGTCCCGAAATAATAATTTTTTTGGTCAATTTCAACTATGCATTAGCGCTTTTTCACACTTTTCGCAGTAAATAGGTTGTCTTCTGAAACCGAGAATTGGCGTGTTTTCAATTTTAAACACCTACTGAGATTTTATTCCATTTTTCTCGCGAATTAGCGCTTTTTCTCCATTTTAGCAGCGAATTAGCACTTTTCTCAATTTTGAGCTGAAATGTAGCGCTTTTCTTAATTTTATTTGCGCTAACTAGTGATTTTCTCAATATTGCCATGAAATTCGTGTTTTTTAAAAATATATTCTAGCCCTGTATTGGCATTTTAGTGCATTTCATTCTGAAAATGCACTATTGGTCTCATCGTGATGGTGGCAAACATGGGTCATGTCATGTTTTTTTCATGTTTCAGAATCTCTAGAACACGAATTCAGTGGTCTCCGGAATTCATATATATATCCTTTTATTTATATATATCTTTACGGCCGTTTTCTTGTTAGCACGATAACTCTCGTAGAAGTTAATTTAGCGGAACGCGCTTTGGCACAAAAATCAGTAGTCATAAGACCCCGGTCGGTATTGCATTTGGGCCAAATCGGTCAAGGTGGAGGGGGGGGGGGGAATTGGGCTTGAAATGGTAAAAAAATTACTACAAATCACCAGTTGGTTCCAGAAGCATTATATTCGGTACGATGATTTCATTTTGAAGTAGCCTTTGATTCCCATTAAGCTCAGCTTAAACAAACCCGGCATCAAACTGTACGAGGAAGGGTCAAACATTAACGAAACAAATCATGGTCTCAACATTATTACTTCTGGGACGGCTTAGGGTATCCGCATACGAAATGAAATGCTTTCTTTCCGACCGCCAGCTGCCGGAGCGAAATTTTTTTTTCTTCAATTTTCCCAGTTTTAGCCTCGAAATATCCTTAAAAAGCTAGGAATTGTCGTTTTCTCAATTTTAGCCGCGAATAAGGAATTTTTTTTCACTTTTAACCGCTAATTACCGTTTTTCCTACAGATTATTCGCGAATTAGTGATTTTTCTCAATTTCAACGACGAATTTGTTAATGCCGCGATTTTTTTTTTTTTTCACTTGTATAGCCTGGATAAAGTGCATTTTTCTAATTTTTAACAGCACACTAGTAATTTACTTAGTAATTTGTCTGTGTGTACATTTTAGCCGAGAAATTGCCTCTATACAACGTGAATGAGCGATGGAAACCACGAGTGAGCGCTTTTTCGCAGTTTTAGCCACGAATATTTTAGCACTTTTCCAAACCTTTAGCCGCCTACTTACCCCAACATCGGCACATTAGAGCGTCTTCTCAATTTTATCTGCTCAACTACCTAAAGAAACTTGGGGATCAACGTATTTTCTCTATTTTAGCGGCGAATTTTCTCAATTAGAGCCATCGGAGTAACGCTTTCCTTGACTCAATCGAATATTTAGCCACACTATTTGCTGATCACCAGTAACGTTTTATTCTCCAGGTCGGATGGACTGAAAATTGTCGAAAGGAGCCAAATCGCTGTAAAACCGTATACCAAAACTCCTTTTCACGTATACACCTAAATCAATGAACGTAGAACCTAAAAATCTTCAATTTTCCATATTTAAGCGTTTCGGGGGCCCGGGGCGGTTCGCACCCCTCGACAATTAAAAGATGAACTGTCAAGAGAAATTTATTCTCATAATGTTCACAAAAGGTACGCATGGAGTTTTTGATTTTAATTTCCCCAATGAGTGAATCGTTGTTGATAACGAAGGTCCGACTTTTCGAGGAAGTTTGTCCGGCTTTCAAGAAATTGGACTTGGTAACCCTTTGGGAGGAACGGCACGCTTAGTTGGTCGAGCATAACTAATTTTTTTTTAGCACTATTAATTTAAATAAACATTAAGAAAAAACCGAAAAAAGAGATTACTCTCATCCAGAGTGTTTTAGTGTAATTGCTGAATTGTAATTATAAGGTGAATGAGAGCGTGCTGGAACGCACAGTTTTTGAAGAGAGAGCGCAGGTGGGGGGGGGGAGAAGCGAGGTAGTAGGGATTTAATTAACTAATTATTACGTTCAATCATTTCATTTCATACCTGGAATTATCTGCGAATAAAAGAAAAAAATGCATTGTTAACACCATGGTAGAAGGAGTGTTCTCATGACGACTTCGAGTGGAATCAGCGGTACATTCGTCGCTATTCTTTTGTTTATTAGCAGGTAAAGATCGCGATTATTAAAGTGATTGTTGGAAAGAGATAGGGAATGAGAGGGTGGGGACTTACACACTCTGTTTCATGCATCAAGAGGACAAGCTGAAATTGAACATAATGACAGTGAACCAAATGTAACAAATTTTATTGACGTTGGAACCGAGGACATTGAATCTTGTGAGTAATTTTTACTATAAAACTTTCCCAAAGCTTGTTAGTAGTAAGGGCCTGGAACACTACAGGGAGCGGGTTTCCAGTGCTTTTATACACGGAATTCCAATTCGTGCGCCACTCACTACAAAAGCTATTTTTTCATATTTTCTTTTGATTTTATGGAAGCTGTCACCGAACAACTGATTCGACGTCCGTTCATTCGATCGCGGTGCACCTACGGCGACAGTGAAGGGCTTTGCCTGTCAGGTGAAGACTGTTTCAGAAAGGGAGGCGTTGGAACGGTTGGTTTTTGCGACGATCAGAATTCATACTGTTGCTTGTGTAAGACCCTACCTTCTCCCTCACCCCTCCCATACACCGAGATTCACCGTCAAATATATTTTTTCATGAGAAAAAACAGTTGAGTACTCGTGCGGGGGGATCGGAAAGGAAAGAGTCACTTATTTTCGATCGCCGCATTACCCGGAAAAATCCACGGGAACTTTGGCTTGTGACTATGACATAATCGTGCACAGTTCGACGTGCGCACTAAGGTAGCACTTTTTCTCTCTCTCTCTTCTCTTCCTCTCATCACACCGCAAATAACTGAAACGTTTTATTTTACCGCTTAGAATCGACTTTTTACGAGTAAATTTAGCTCGTCGTCTAGGCGGAATATGCGACATCGATCAACTGCTCATACTGAACTCCGCGGACGGCCCAACAACAGCTCAGTGTGGCCCCATAACAGGCTACTCGAGTAAGATCGCTTACCATTCCTTCGAGAATAAAGCCGCTAATCGTGTTTAACACACCTTCAAAAAGCTACCGTCACAGTAACTCCCAAACAGAAGAAACCGGTGAAAATCGCCTTGGTTATTCAAAACGAAGGATCTTTTATTTGGGATATAAGAGTGACTCAACTGGCTTGTAATCAGATCACACCTTTCAGAAGTATGTAACACAGTTTTAGCGTTTTCTTTATAAAATTTTCTAAATTGCGGACAACACACGATCAGGTCCTGATTTTTGTGGACAAGTGGCCATCAATCAAATTGAAACCTTTTCAAAGTCAAATTTCAATGATCTCGACTCGCAAATCCTCGACAATTACAACGAGCAGCACTTATACCCACTGAAAACATGGTGGTCATACCCAGAACCCATCACAAACTCATTTTATTACAGTAAGTACGGCGATGTAAAAACTTGCCTTATAATCGCATTGACGAAAAGTAAAAAATAGGGCTGTCATTGTGGCACCTTAGCTAGCTGCTGAGGTGAAAGAAAAGGTGGCTATGGGCGTAGCCAGAGAGGGGCAGGGATCCGAGGATTTTGGCGCTCTAAAAATACATTTTCGCAGGCCTGACTCACCCAAAAGCAAATGTCTCATATTTAGCATTAAAACCGTAGTTTTGAAAATTGTAAAACCGATTTCGCGCCATTTTGCCCTCAAAAAACATTTTTGCGCGTTTGGCTCACTTAACACCAACTGCCGAAATTCGCGAATTTTTTTGCGGAGGCCGTGAGTTTCCGTGACTGGAAAACCAATTTTGTGAGGTTGCCTAATTCAACAACTAATTTTTGCGAATGTTTCGTACCAAATACACTATTTCCGCAGTCACAGATCCGAATCACTGAAAACCCCAAGTTCTCTGATTACGCTTCATTGAAATCTAAAATAGCCAGCTTAGTGATAGAATAATCCGTTTTATGCAAAAAATCACAATATCAGTACCTACTAGAATCGCCATTTTTGTGCTAAAATCGTCATTTTGGTGCTGAGACCGCAATTTTTGTGCTAAAATCGCAAGTTCGATGTAACATTTTTAGTTTTGAGGCAAAACCACTTAACTTATTTTCAAGGCGAACTCGCCAGTTTGTAGTGAAAACGTCAGCAACTGAACACAACATCAGGTAGCAGTAAGCAGAAATTGTCAGTTTTTTGTTGCATTCGTCAGAATTTTCAAGGCAGAGTCATAAGTTTCGGCATTAAATCATCTGTTTTGAGGAAAACGTCAGTTATAATGTGAAATTGTCAGTTTGGAGTCAAATGTCCATGGGGTTGTGCCGTTAATTTTTTTTAAATGAAATCGTTAGTATGGGGTTAAAATCGACAGAGTTTAGGTAATACGACCAATTTTTGTAGTGAAATCTTCGAAATAACATTTGAGGTTTGGATTAAAATCTTCTGTTTAAGTGTACTACTGTCTTATATGGGAACAAATTGTCAGTAATTTTGGTAAAATCGTCAAAGATTTCAAGTCAAAGTCGTCTGTTTTGGAGTGAAATATCCAGTTTTAGGGGAAAATCGTCAGTTTTAGCGTATAACGTGAGTTTTGAGTGTAAAATCGCCAGCTGTGTTGTGAAAACTTCATTCTGGAGCAGTGGGGCGTGAACTTGTCCCCATACCCTTAAGGTTAAGACCAATCATACAAATATAGGAATCTTTATGAACGTCACATTTTTGCCAAGAAAAGGAAGAAAAAAAGGGAAAGCTTTACTGGGAGCTCAGCTGTGGTTGGGTCTTCTTTGTGTTTGGAGCTTATTGTTTGCAGTGGTTGGACATTTGCTGTGGTTGGCCCTTTTCAGTGTTGGACCTTTGCTGTGGTTGGAGTTTTGCAGTGGTTGGAGCTTTGCTGTGGTTAGAATTTTGCAGTGGTTGGAGTTTTGCAGTGGTTGGAGCTTTGCTGTGGTTAGACCTTTGCAGTGGTTGGAACTTTGCAGTGGTTGGACCTTTGCTATGGTTGGAGCATTGCTGTGGTTGGAGCTTTTCCTGTGGTTGGAGCTTTGCTGTGGTTGGCCCTTTGCTTTTGTTGGAGCTTTGTTTTTGTTGGAGCTTCGCTATTGTTGGAGCTTCGCTTTTGTTGGAGCTTTGCTTTTGTTGGAGCTTTGCTTTTGTTGGAGCTTTGCTTTTGTTGGAGCTTTGCTTTTGTTGGAGCTTTGCTTTTGTTGGAGCTTTGCTTTTGTTGGAGCTTTGCTTTTGTTGGAGCTTTGCTTTTGTTGGAGCTTTGCTGTGGTTGGAGCTTTGCTGTGATTAGACTTTTGCAGTGGTTGGACCTTTGCTGAGGTTGCCCCGTTCCAGTAGTTGGAGCTTTGCTGTTGTTGGAGCTTTGCTGTGGTTGGAGCTTTGCAGTGGTTGGAGCTTTGCAGTGGTTGGGGCTTCGCTGTTGTTGGAGCTTTGCTGTTGTTGGAGCTTTGCAGTGGTTGGAGCTTTGCTGTGGTTCGCCCTTTGCTATTGTTGGTGCTTTGCTGTGGTTGGAGCTTTGATTTTGTTGGAGCTTTGCTTTTGTTGGAGCTTTGCTTTTGTTGGAGCTTTGCTTTTGTTGGAGCTTTACTTTTGTTGGAGCTTTGCTTTTGTTGGAGCTTTGCTTTTGTTGGAGCTTTGCTTTTGTTGGAGCTTTGCTTTTGTTGGAGCTTTGCTTTTGTTGGAGCTTTGCTTTTGTTGGAGCTTTGCTTTTGTTGGAGCTTTGCTTTTGTTGGAGCTTTGCTGTGGTTGGAGCTTTGCTGTGGTTGTAGCTTTGCTGTGGTTAGACTTTTGCAGTGGTTGGACCTTTTCTGTGGTTCGACCTTGGTTGTGGCTGGGCCTTCTTTGCGCTTAAGACGTTGCAGTCGTTGGAGGTTCCACTGTAATTACATCTTCGCTGAGGTTGAACGATGGCTCTGTTTGGGTCTTATGGGGTCGTTGCCCTGTGTTGGGGCCTTCTTGGTGGTTTTGGAGTTTGGCTTCGATTGGTGCTTTACTGTTTTGTGTGGGCCTTTCGAGATAGAAGCCAGGGTGGCACTGGGTCTGCTGCTCACCCAGGTGAAAGGGCCTCATTTTGTTTCGTCCCTGGACTCGGATATTCACTGCACGGTTTCGGTAGTTGGGTCCCGATCAAAATGCACCAAAGGGGGGCAGTCATTGCCCTCAAAACTGGCCTTGCCAATTCCGTCAATTTTCTCAACCCCAAGGCGGACATCCGTGGTCCTCGGGCGTGGAGGCTCTTGATTGCACTTACGAGTTTTCGATAAGTGACTAGTGCCTTTATACGTTCTGAAAAGTGTGCAAGTGGCCAAAAACGGGAGCGTCCATTCGTGGTTTGACCAAAATCGAAGCTCCTCCTGATAAAACATGTCTGTTTGAAAAAACAAAAACAATACAATGCAATGGGTGGGAGGGGCGTGACCGTGAAAATCGTTGAGAACCACTGTTCTGGAGTAACACTTCGGCTTTTGCGTGAAATTGTCTGTTTCAGAGTAAAATCTTAAGTTTTGGGTTCAAAAAATGTCAGTTGTTAACGTCTCATTTAGGCCAGACGATGAAAAGGTAAAACGAAAAGGGAAAACATTGTCAGTATTTGGACAGAGATATTTTACAATCGGAAATCTTCGTTTTCGACGGATTCTGATCCTTTTTTTTGAAAATTCAGTTTCCATGAATCAATTTGACAACATAAAGCGCCTACAATCAGAGTAGACGAACTACCAGTTCTCTTGCTGGGGTCTCTGGTGCGTCCGGCAGCTTCTGCCCACCCCTAGACCCAGGGCTTGCTGCGCCCCTGAAGGTGGCCCCTCAATTTTTTTTCTTCGAACAAATCATTAATTATGAAAAGGTCGATATCATTAAGTGGCATGTAGCCGCCTCAGTCAGGAGCACCATCACCGACACTGAGCCTCTCAAACCATCAATTTAATTCCTTGTTTGGTTCTTACTCGTTCTTTGTGACCGAAATCCTTTAATTTGGCTCCCATAATCGGCCTTTTATTTTCAGTAACGATTAATTCACGGTATCCGTGAGCGTATGGGTGTAGCCAAAGGGCAGTTGCCCTCCCCTAGAGACTCGAAAGCAAGACCGAAGTGGGAATACATTTATGGGAACATAGCAAATTGATTCCTGTAGGGAAAGGAAGTGTGGTGTTCGTAAAAAGTTTTGATATTGTTATAGGCTCAACGAAAAAACACCTTGAACAAGAAGGAATGGGCGTTAGAACGGCTCGACGGCGAATCGTGTCAGGAGTGAACGCGTATTTAGGCGAATTCCCCTGGACCGTGGCCATTGGCTTGGACCAAATGTTCTTCTGCGGCGGAGCACTACTGTCAGAGAGACTGATTCTAACGGCGGCGCATTGCTTTTTGGCGTACATATCCACCCCCCCCCCCCAACACCCCGCTTGAGTGCACTATTACTTAAAATCTGAATTTTCTTTCCCATCTCCACATTAGGCGGGACACTCCAATTAAAAACGTCGTAACACACATAGGCGATCTGAACTTAATCAGCCTAAACGACACTGAACACGAACTTCGAGGAGTTCAAAAAGTCACATTTCACGCTCATTTCCACCCGTTTCTACTGCACAATGATATTGCTCTCGTTGAACTCGACCGCCCTGTATTTTTCAGGGAAACAATTCAACCAATTTGCCTACCCGAACCAGGTAATTAGCTTCTTTTTTTTTACCGACTAAAACCACCACAGCTCGCGTTGATTACGCGTTTTGTAAAAAACCTCAAATGTTGCTTACAGGTGAAACTTACACTGGCCAAAAGGCGAGTGTCGTCGGTTGGGGAGTCACGGCCTTCCCAATGGGAGAACCTAGTCCAATATTACAAAAACTAGACGTCGAAATAATGTCGAACTTTCAGTGTTCGAGAATGATCGAAGAGCCAATCACTTTGGGCATGATGTGCGCGGCTCCCAACGATTTACAAGGGACATGTTTTGTAAGCCTACCCCCTCCCCACATGGTCCACTTCCCCAACAAGAATTAGATCGACATAACTGAAATTTATTTGAAGGGTGACAGCGGAGGGCCTTTAACGGTTGAAAAAAAATCAGGACGAAGGACACTCGTCGGATTGGTAAGTTTTGGAGTGACGGGATGCGCGGTTCAACCCGCCTTTCCTGATTTGTATTCGCGAGTTAGCGAATATTTAAAGTGGATCGATGTAAGTCTTACTTGAATCGACTAAAACAGCCCAATATACGTAAAAATGTAATAAATATAATTTCATGGTTTTAGTAAAAAATTAGACATTCATTGCTGCAGTCTAGGGGTTGGGCAGCTGCCCTACCCGGTGCTATCTTACTGGTACCAGGGACAATTCTTCGCTTTTTCGTTAAGATTACGATAAGATTGACGAATATTAGTCAAAATTTTAAGAAAACAACCCTTCAAGCTTAAACTAAACAGCCATTTAAACATTAAAATGACAGTCAGTGCCAATGGTGTAGCAATGTTCTTGCCATAGGACCATAATAACATAAAAGAGCCTACACAGACAAACACAATCTTACCTTCGGTCACGAGTCAACGTTAAACATCGGTTGTTTGTCAATTGTTTTATCGTCGGCGACGATAGTTATAGAGAGATTTTTATCCGGCCAACCGTACGTTTTTGGAAGGGCTGGAGTCGGTGCTGACGTCAACTCGTGAAGTTCAATCAACAGCGTGTCGGCGTCCTCGTCTTTGATCAACACCTGAAGCCAGGAACCGTGCGAAACGTACGGTTTGTCGACGTCGACAAAGGTTCCGGTGACTGATTCAGCGACGAGTGTTATCGCTGATGAGTCGACGGCTGATTTGAAGGTAAAGTGACGTCCGTGCTTGATGCGACCTCGAATGGCGAGCGGTAGAAGACTGCCGGACTCGAGGTTGAACGTTAGGTGAACCCGCTCGACGGTTTTCGTCTGAAGTAATTCGGTTGACTCGAGGCTGTCGCTGAGACCGAACGGACCTCTGTTACTGAAAGAAACGCAGAAAAAAATAACACAAATCAATCAGTTTAGGCAACAACAAAAATTTTAATTTTTGTCGTAGATGAAATGCACTACAAAAACTTACTGGGTAAAAGCGGGAGACTTGGCTTTTTTCATTAATTCGTCGATTGAATGCATAAGACCTCCAACAGCTCCTGAAACGATACAACGTGAAAAAAAACAACTCCCCCTCCAATTATTACAATCCAAAACATACCCGTTTCAGTCCAAGAACAATTCGCCGTAACTCCACTCAAATTGGAGCCCTCGGCGTCAATACCCGCGTCGACAACGTTCGACGCGTTAGGATCAAGTTGAAGCATCGTTTCCCCTCGTCTCATGTCTGTGACAAGCCAAAGACCCCCTCCCGCACCCCTAAAAAAAACAAAAAAAAAAAGTTCTACTTCGGAGCTAGCAGGGGAAGGCACAGATTGAGATTCTGGGCGCGGTATGTTTCTGGGTAGAAAAAAAAAAGACAATTTTGCGGCCCTTTTGCGTCCCTATGGGCTAAATTGGTGGTAATAAAGTCAAATATGTTAAACGGTGACGAATATTGATGGGGGAGGCGGGTGAGAAAGCTACAGTCGAACAGTCCGATACGATGAAGGAGCGGGGGAGGGGGGCGTGAAAACTTTCTTTGGTTTTGGTCGTTGGTTTGGATTTCACGGAGCTTGGTCACTACAAACGAAATTCACGTTTATTCTTCACAAATTGGCAAAGCAATCCTTTTTTGGACAAAGCGAATCAGTTTCCTTGAAGAACAGACAATTTTAGGGGTCAATGAGCCATTTCTTGCTCGAAAAGTATCTTGTTGTTGGGGGGGGGGGGACCAAATGTTGTAATGAATAAACTCGATTACAGATTTTTTAGGAGAATTCCAAGTGAGGGGGAGGAGGTTAGAGGCTTTGAGGGGGGCAATTGCTCGTACCTCCCTCCTGGTCCCTGGATCTCTATAGTTTGTTCATCATTATCACGGCGTTTTTTCCGTGGACGTAAGGTCAACGGCGTAGGTCCACACTACCACTTATTCTCGATGATGACCGCGGATTTGCACAAAGATCAGTGAATTTTCCTCAATTTTAGCCACCAAGTTGCTCCAGAAACTGCCGTTTCCCCCTCAATTTTACTGCAGGCACGGATCCAGGGTCAGATTAAGGAGGGGGCCATGACTCCAATCGGCCCCAAAATGATGAAAATTTAAAAATGGGCAAACCCGCGTATGTTGAGGTTTTAAGACTCGGGGAATTAACAATTTCTTTTTAAATTGACTATTCCCTTAAGAAACTGACGATTAACTCATTAAATTGACACCTTTAAAACTGAAAATTGTTTTATAAAATCAACCATTGTTCATAAGGTTAAGAATTTCCGTAAAATCGCAAGTTTTCCTACAAAACAGACAATTCTTTCTGAAATTGACAATTTCTTCGTGAAACTGACAAGTTTTTTCACGAAATGGACAATTTCACTACACATGAAATTTCCCTTGGTGAGGCGTTTCGTATAAAATTTCCCCATAGATGTGGCCTTAAAAATTGGCGATTCGCGTGAGTGCTTTCGCGAATGTTGCGCTTTGCCCTCAGTGGTGCATTGTGTTGTAAATTTCTCTTTGAATGCGACAAATCGTCTAAATACTGCCTATAGAATGTGTAGTTTTACACGGATTTTGACCTGAATGTCCGGCCAAATGAGGAATTACGCTTAAATATTGGCCTGGTTGTGGCGTTTCGGTCTAAAATGGGGAATTTTTCATGAATGTCGCCTTCATTGTTGCGTTTCACGTAAATTATTTCCCATTTTCGGCTCTAACACATACAATTTTCTACGACAATTTTTCATGAAATTGACAATTCCTCATACAATTTTGTTCTTGCGTTTTGTCCACAAAATGGAGCTTTTCGCGTAAATTTTTCCCTTGGGTGTGCCGCGGCCTTTTCAAAACAGTTTTACTCTCACCCATGTGACGTCTCGCGTAAATTTTTACCTTGGCATTTCGCTGAAATCACACCCTAGACGAGGAATTTCGCGCATTGGGATGGCCCGATTCAGAGATCTGCGTTGGGTCACCCGGTGAAATTGATTTTCGCCGGGCGTTTGAGATTTGAGGTTACAGGGAGGGAAATACCACTTTTGTCACTGGTAACGCGAAATAGTATATTTCACAACGAGAGAGGAAAGTGGAACTTCACCCGACTCATTTACGTTAAGTTCCACCGGTAAAGTCAACGGTAAAGTTCCACTTTCCTCTCTCGTTGTGAAATGTACTATTATACTGGCGACAAAATCCCCGAAATTTGAATGCTCAGTGAGCTAAATTCAAGATTTATTTTACAGTGAGCCAGATTCGGGGAAATGTTTTTCTTCGGCGAGAAAAATCCGCGAACTTTGGTTTCTTAGAGAACGAAATTCGATGAATTGAGTTTAGTCAAACCTGTGAAAATGGTTTTGCATTGCGGAAAAATCAGCAAATTCGGTCTCTGATTTTTTTTATAATTCCTACAGAGTTTATATTCCAAGTAGCATATAAACATCCCACACAAAAACAACCTATGAAAAATTGTACTTTAGCGCACTACTAAACACAGCAAGAGTCATGCCGAAAATATCGACCACTTCGACAAGGCTATTCAACGCCACGGCCATTGAATCAACCGATCTATTGAAACCGCTATAATTCTTATGTCGCTCAACGTGCAGAACAGTCTTTTGTCTCGTCACACGAAGCGGAACAGATAAACAAAACTCCTTCAATAATTCAGGCACGAAATAAACCCCGTTGAAGAGGTTCCAAAGGACCTTGAGCCCACTCACGACATTTCCACCCTGAAGCGACCTTAAACCGCAGTAACCGCGAGCATTCTCATATTCCCAATCATCCAACGGGAGACCAGACTTGGCCACCAAATACTTAACCGCTTTCCACTGTACCCGCTCGAGTCGATTAATCCACGTTACAGTATACGGAAATCATACGACAGATGCATATTCGAGACGGTTCAAAACAAGGCCAACATAAATGCTGAGGACGGCAACCACAACACGAAAATCAGAAGTGACACGCTTCATGAATCCAACCATCTGAAACGCTTTGGAGATCCAAGTGATCTCTAAAAGACAATTTTTCGTCAAAGACCACCCCGAGATCTCTAACACTATCGAATCTCTCCAGCTCCACACCATCAGTAGTGTAGCCTTGTTTAACCATATCCTTTTTACGTGAAAACGAGATAATTGAACATTTGGAAATATTAAGCTGAGACGATTTCTTTTACACCAAGCATTAACTGAATTGATATCCTCCTGCAACAGCAATCGATCGCAGAGGCAACCAACCCTGAGGAAAACTTTCAAGCCATCCGCAAAAAGAAGGAACTAACAATTGTTGACGGCCGACTACATATCGTTCACAAATAGTAGAAATAAAACCGGGCCCAAGTGCGATCCCCGAGGAACTCCAAACGTAATCTCATAATGCTTGGAATGAGGCTCCATTAAACCCAACTTTAAACGCCCGTCCGGTCAAATAAGACCGGACAACCAACCTGGAGACAACCTCCAACACCCAGTAAGTCCAGTTTTTTCAACAGAAGCGCATGCTCCTCGGTGTCAAACGCCTTTGCCAAATCTGTTTAACACGCATCAACCTGGCACCCATCCTTCATAGCGCTAGAAATATACTGACGATACAGTAGCAATCATCAAAAGACCTCAACACAGATAATATGGCATCCACCGATTTGCCAACATCGCTGGATCAGTCCGACAGGGGACCATAAAACATATCCTTGGCGATGGCCAGCTCAGATACGCAACTCTCTAATGCATTTTCAAGTTGAGCTCATGTTTTAACCATCATTCAAAAATAAATAATTTTTACTTTATTGGTGGGTGTCTGGGAGTGCTCAGCTGCCCCACTAAGTCTGCGCTTTACACTCTAGGTGAGGACAACTGACCACCCCTGCCAACCACAAAAAAAAAGGTCCAACCACAGCTAAGCTCTAACCACTGAATTCTCAAACCACTGTGAGCCTCCAACAACCTTTGACCAATATTTTGGGCTTTCTCCACACGGGGAATCAGAAAATTGAGACGAATTTTCCATAAAAAGATTCAACAAAAGGGCTCTCACAGTGATGCAACCCTTTTTAACCACCTAGCGCACGAACTTTCCCGCGGACAGCCCTGAAGTCCAAGGAAAAGTCCCGCGAATGCACATGGACCTCGCTGGGCGCCGCTCAAGGGACGACTGTCTCGTACCGCATACCTATGAGAAAATTACCCTAAAATTTGACTCGGAGGCGGTTTTGATGATTTTTTTGCACAAGTGACCTGACTCCGAGGGAGGGGCTTTGGCCCCAGTGGGCCCTCCCTTGGATCCGCCACTGAATGTTAACCGTGGATGAGAAGGAGTGGGGGGGGGGATTTCAGTGAGATGGGCAAAGTTCGGGCTCGTCGTCGGTGACTCACCTTGGTATCTTCTTGAGGATTTCGAGTACCCCAGTACCATTCCATCTCTGAGCAGCCTGAAGCTCTTCTTTGCAGACTCCCACTACCTGAAAAACGAGAATAATTAGGGCGAGTGTCACGGAACTTTCATGTGGAGGGTATAAAAGAGGGTGGGGGGGAAGATGACTGGTAGTTCTCGAAGGTGAATTTTACCGGTTAATTAATCCAAAGCAGGGCGCTTTTAAAGAATAGCGAAACGATTAGTACCCGAACCAGAAAATGCAGGAATTTTTAACGCTCGGTGTACCCACTTGAATGAAATCAACGGCACCGCACGGTGTAGTGACAGTCTGAAGTTGAGGATCGACCGCTAAAAGCATGTGTTGTATGAGGGACTCGCTATTGTCCAAAGCTCGGTGCCAGGATATGTGATCGCCGGCACACACTGTGTTACCTGCACCGAGAGAGTGAAAAAAGGGACAGGGCAAAAAGGTCGAAATAAGGCGATCAATACCTGAGTGGAAAACATATTTGGCCAACCCCTGCAACAGGGTCGCTGGCCAAGTTGGTGGTGACGTCTCTCCTGCGTCTCGTTTCAACCGAAACGTCAGTTCGAAACCGAAACCGCTGGGACCATCGGGAACACCACGCTCGTGAACTCGGCCGTCGCCGTGTAAATCGCTGAGACCAAAACTATGGGGGGGGGGGAGCGACGAAGGCGTAAATACGTTGGAATTATAACATGGTGTGTTAAGATCGACCACTCACCTGATATAATGCCAGTGAGGGGGAACACCAAGACGGTCGTCACCTGGATTCGAGTACATGCTAATGTAGTCCAATGGATCAGGTCCACCAAGCCTATAAATTTGCGTTCGTTCAGTAAATGGAGACCTGACGTATTATAAAGTAAAAAAGACTCACCAATATTTCAAAACAGCCGCCACCTGAAGAGGGTTCGGTTGATCCGGATAGACTTGACGACAGGCCAGATATAAAGCCTCAAGTCCAGGCGGCGACATCGGCAGAACGCCGTGGTTGAGACCTCCTCGGACACCGTGGCACACAGTCTCAACCATTTCAATTTTTCAAGCTGAATTTAACGACGAAAGTTCTTTGTTGAACAGCAGCAACAGCACCATAAAGACTTTTGAAGGGATGGGCAGGCGGGATGGGGAGTGTGGACTTGTGTAGGACGGAGGTTTCATTCTGATCTTTCGCGGCTTGTTTAAGCGCCGTTCTTATGAAGTAATGTACGAGTACATTTTAATGAAGAAAATAGTCAATAGAGATTTTGCGACCAGTCCCGTAAACGCTAAAGTTAATTTTTGTGTACACGTTGCTAGGGTAGTAAACATTTCGTTGGTTGAAGTGTGAATAGCGTTAACGGTAGAGTATTAGCGGAGCTGTTTGCAAAATCTCTCTAATAAAATAACAACGTAAGGACTAAAACTGGAGGTGAACAGGCCAAAGTGGTTCAAAAATCCAAGTTTTACGGTATCACAGGATTACTAAGGGGTCGGGTTCTCGGATCTTACATGTTGAATGAAGTCAAACCCGTACCGAATTTGTCCAAATTACAAATATGCTTAAATTTTGGCTTATGAAGTTCAAAAGGGCAAACCTCGCAGGGTGGATCATGCAACACTGCACACTCGCGATCTTTAACTCTCCTCTTCAATTCAATTTTTAGAGTTTGAGGAATGTGTAGCGATTCAACGTCGTCGACGGTGAAGCCGATGTCACGGACGGCGTGAAGGGCGAACTCCTTCAACGTGTACAAAGGCGATAGAATTTGAACGGCCTTCCGGGGAATTGGACCGGGCGGTCGGAGGCCCTCGATTGAGTCTGTCGTTTTATCTCGCAGCCAATTGATGTACTGAAGCCAATTCTGAGCGAGAAATAGGCAACACCCGTCAGCGAGCATTATATCGCCCGTCTCTTTCTTTTCAAACATCCAAACGTGGCCGGGATACGTGTTGACGTCGATGAAATCCCCGGGTGTGAGTACGTTGAACAGAAGACGTTTCTTCTTGTCTTTGACCCAGTAGACGCGGACATTCGCCGACGACCTGTTTATAAACCGGTAGAACATAGGGCCGACGTGTCGTTCCATCAGAGGACAACTGTTGAGACGCATCCAGTACGAAAAATCACATTACTTTAATCCGAGGAAAACACGAATTACACGCTTTCTTGCCCACGCCCCTCGTCAAAATCGGGAAAATAGAAAAGCCCCCGGATGTTTGTCAAGTTTACAGTCAAGGCCAGAAGTGAAAAAATCGAGAGGTTTCCCTACTTGTTGACGTGCTACCGACAGCGTCTGCTCCGTCTATTCGTGCGTTGTTTTTAACCGATTCAAATTATTTTTTTCAAACGTTTTTTTTTTCAATTTAAAATCAACTTAAAACTAATTTTCCAAAGCACTTTTTATACCGCGTGTCAAAACGATGTCATCAGCTTCTTCTAAAGAAATGGAGGACCAGAGAGTGAAACAACTCGAGCGACAGATCAAGATCAAACGACGTGAGTTACGTTAAATATGTTTTTCTCATTATTCTTAATTCTACACAACTTTATAGCACGAGCGTACTTCGGTCTATGTTTCGGCAGTACTCAAAAAAAGGGATAATCTCCCAATCCCATTATAGTGCCCTGGAGAGAGAATAATTGAGAATTGTGCCCAGAGGGGCCGAGCTCAATGGGACCCTTTCACTACCCTTGCTGAGCGGGGGGGAGGGGGGGCTTCCTCTCGATACACCCGCAACCAAAAGCAATGAAGCTCCAAACACAGCCTACCTAATACAAAACCACAAAGAAGGCCCAGACATAGCAAAGCTACATTCACCGCAACGCTCCAACCACAGCAAACCTTCGAAGTACATAAAGCACTAAACGCGGTTAGAACCTCAAATCCACAACTAAGCTACGACTACAGTAACGTCATTCCTAGAATGAGAAGGCCCAACCAACACCTAAGGTCCGACCACAGCAAAACTCCAACCACAGTGAAGGTCGAACCACAGACAAAGTCCAATTACAGCTGTGGTCCGACCTACAAGCCCGAAGCTACAACCACTGCAATCCTCCAACCACAGCAATGCTCCAAACACAGCAATGCCCCAACCACAGCAACGCTCCAATCACAGCAATTCTCCAACCACAGCAATATGCTCCAATCACAGCAAAGGTCCGACCACAGCAAAGCTCCAACCACAGCAAAGGTCCGACAACAGCAAAGGTCCAACCACTGCAAAGCTCTAACCACAGCACTGCTCCAACCACAACAAAGCTCGAACCACAGCCGAAGTCCAATGGCAGCAGTGGTCCGACCACAGGAAAGGTCCGACTACATCAAAGCTCCAACCACGGCAATGCTTTATCCACAGCAATGCTCCAATCAAAACAGAGCTCCAACCACAGTGGAGGTGGAACCATAGCCAAAGTCCGCGACCACAGCAGAGGTCCGACCACAGCAATGCTCCAACCACAGCAAACCTCCAACCACAGTGAAGGTTGAACCATAGCCAAAGTTCAACCACAGTGACGGTCCGACCGAAGCAAAGGTCCGAACACAGCAAAGTTCCAACCACAGCAAAGCTCCAACCACGGTGAAGCTCCAACCACAGTGAAGGTCGAACCATAGCCAAATTCCAACCACAGCAAAGCTCCGACCACAGCAAAGCTCCAACAACAGCAAAGGTCCGAACACAGCAAAGTTCCAACCACAGCAAAGCTCCAACCACAGTGAAGCTCCAACCACAGTGAAGGTCGAACCATAGCCAAATTCCAACCACAGCAAAGGTCCCACCACAGCAATGCTCCAACCACAGCAAACCTCCAACCACAGTGAAGGTTGAACCATAGCCAAAGTTCAACCACAGTGACGGTCCGACCGAAGCAAAGGTCCGAACATAGCAAAGTTCCAACCACAGCAAAGCTCCAACCACAGTGAAGCTCCAACCACAGTGAAGGTCGAACCATAGCCAAATTCCAACCACAGCAAAGGTCCCACCACAGCAAAGCTCCGACCACAGCAAAGTTCCAACCACGGCAAAGATCCAACCACAGGAAAGGTTGAATCACAGCCCAATCACAGCGGTGGTTCGACCGCAGTAAAGGCTTGACTACATCAAAGCTCCAACCACTACAATGCTCCAACCACGGCAAAGCTACAACCACAGTGAAGGTCGAACCATAGCCAAAGTTCAAATACAGCAGTGGTCCAACCACAGCAAAGGTCCGACCACAGCAAAGATCCGGCCACGGCATGGCTCCAACCACAGCAAATTTCCAACCACGACAAAGCTCCAAACGACAGCGAAGGTCGAATCACGGCCGAAGTCCGAACACAGCTGTGGTTCCACTGCAGTAAAGGTCCGACCACAGCAAAGATCCGACCACGGCAAAGCTCCAACCACAGCTATGCTCCAGCCACAGCAATGCTCCAACCACAGCAAAGCTCCAACCACGGCAAAGCTCCAACCACAGCCAAAGTCCAATCACAACAGTGCTCCGACCGCAGCAAAGGTCCGACTACAGCAAATGTCCAGCCGCAGCAAATATGCAACCACTGCAACATCCTTAGCAAAGCAAAGCTCTGACCTCAGTTAGAACCTCTAACCACAGTCAAACTTAGATGGATATAATGAATGAATCTGTCGCCGGTATTTTTAATTAATAAATTAATTAAACTTATGTTATCCGGACGACGATGGAAGGGCATAGCCCAACACGATTCGAGTTTCGAGAAAAAATGGCTCCCCGACGGGATTTGAACCCGTAACCTCTGGATTACCTGTCCAGCACGCTGCCAATTGCGCCACGGAGACGCCTTTGGGAGTTGTACTCCGAGGGATAAGCTAAGCCGAATCCCACCCAGGTCCATTGTTTCTCGAACCTTGGCTTCTCCTGATCGGTAAACCACGCCGAATTTTATCTTATCTAGATGTTATTAGATGGATATAATGAATGAATCTGTCGCCGGTATTTTTAATTAATTAAACTGATGTTATCCGGACGACGATGGAAAGGCATAGCCCAATACGATTCGAGGCGCAATTGGCAGCGTGCTGGACTGGTAATCCAGAGGTTGCGGGTTCAAATCCCGCCGAGGTGCCATTTTTTCTCGAAACTCGAAACATGTTGGGCTATGCCCTTCCATCGTCGTCCGGATAACATCAGTTTAATTATTTTATTAATTACAGTCAAACTTCTTTATTTCTGAAATCCTGCTACCTCTATTCTGTAACTCTTAACGCGTGCGTTAGCGGAATGTCTCATCTGATTATTTGTGATTATTACTCTTGTAGTAGTCTGTCCACTTATTGTTAGTGGTTGGCTCTGACTCTCTCACCCGCTCTTCCTCGATGCTGCTCGATGAGCTTCCTCCTTGCCCCTTTCACTAAAAATAACGTAGACCCCCCAAAAGGAAGGCCGGGCCCAGGGATAACGAACCTAACGCGCCTCGCCCCCCTCTCGACAGACCTGTCCTTCCACCAGCCCAGTGCCTCAATAAATCCTAGCTGCCCTCCCCCTGGCTCAGTGGCTGGCGGTGCCCTTGTGACGCCTGCCACCTGAGCCTGAAAAGCTCAAAGCCTGCACAAGAATTTTCTGAGCAGGAGAGGTAGGAGTAGGAGCATTATGCTAACTAGGTTTTGACCAGTCAATGAGGCTTATTGGGGTATGTTTGGAGTGTTTGACGGAACATCGCGTATTTTGGGTCAATGAATCTGGATCGCGGTTTTACCAAGGGGGGAGGGGCGCTCAAACAAGTATTTTTGTGTGAGCACGCCTCGTGGAATTTGGTTCTGTATGATGTCCCGGACTCAGGACAGCCCTAACCCGTTGTTTGTCCACGGGGTCGTATTCGGCCCTCATGTCCGATAACGCACCGTGCGCCTCATTCCGACCCTACCCACGATCGCACCGTATCAAGGAGGGGGCCGGCCCGATGGTCGCGTACCCCATCCGCAACCCGGGGGACGCGCCCGATAGGGGAAACGAACACCGTGAAAGGTTTCTAGCCATTCACACGGATCAAGTCCGTCACGGGTTCTGTATGAGTGCCAATAATCCGCATAAATTTGGGCTTATAAATAATAATATCAATCCGAATCAAAATGAAAAACTAAGTAAAAAAGCGAGCGGGGGGGGGCAGGTTAGACGCGCGTGGTTCGATTATTGCGTTCGCTGTGACAAATTCAGTATTTGCGTATTAGAGCTGGGTAGCAATTTTACAGTCATAGTAATACCGACCGTTTTCCGTTAATTTTCAGTTGAGCTTGAAGCGGCACAACGTAATTTGGAAGAAGCGAAAGCAAAAGAAAAACGGTGCATGCAAGAAGTGGAACAAAAGCGGCTTTTACTTCAAGAAAAGAGGTTTCGTAATGATTTAACAGAGGAGTCTGAGAGGGCTTTCGACGAAATACTCCAGAATAAAAAGCTAGAGACGGAAAAATTAATTCACGAATGGGTGAGTTCTTCCACTGCACCACCTAATTTTTCAGTATCTTCCGCCACGTTCGCCCCGTCGAGTACAACACCAATAGAATTTGGTCTGAAACGGCCGTTTTGAGTGCGCACGCGTTTCACAGCGTGTCGATGTCGCGACTCGTGTAAATATTTCGATCGGCCCGGCGTTGTCGGCAATCGGCCTTGATCGACGAGCTTTTGCCGGTCGGCTCGTCTTTTCAATATTCGATAGTATTGTTTCGGATTAACGTAGGTAACGCCGGCGGCAGTGTCGGCATCGTTTACAAGGGCGCCGGCAACTGTAGGGGTAGATTCAAGGTAGACGGTGGCGGCGGTGTCGTCGTCGTGGCTTTGGTTCGTTTCAGTTGAAATGGTCGTCATTAAAATAACGTTAGAGTGAGGTGGACTGTTTAAGACAATTGGAAGTGATTTTAAATCGTGAGACGCATCAGTCGAATCCTGCAAACACGTGAATTTCACAAGGGAAAAGTGCGCATTTCATTTTTTTTAAAAAAGATCATACCATGACCGAGACGATGGGGAGTCTTCCTTATAATTAGCTGATACGGTAAAGATCGAAGGCTAGCTGGAACGCACTCAGCACTTGTGTGAACCTTTCTTGTGTTGAGCCAATCATATGTTACTAGTTCCTATCTCACGCATGCGCTTTGTCCTTCACAGGCGTCTGTAACGGAGACTGTTTTCAAATTGCGCATCAAATTTGCCGAAGACGTGAATTTATTCGCTAACCGGAACGATTCAACAACCACGTATCAAGAAGACACGAGCAGAAATGAAGGTTTTGTCTTAAACAATTGAGAATCACCTCAATCGATAAAAAAAAATTAAAAACGTTTAGAAATCAAACGGATGAAAACCGATTTGGAAACAGCAAAACGGGAATCCGACCGACTAAAAAAAGAGGTGGAAAAGTTAAAGGATCGTCAATTGTTCGTAAGGCGACTTGGAGACGAGAAAGAAATGCTCTCGGATCCGGACAACGATCTTCAAATTAAATTGTCAAGTTCTTATTTTACTTTTATTTTAATGAAAAATTGAAAAATTATTGTAACAAATGCGTGAAATTCTAGGGCGCACCAACGAATCGAACAACTTCGTGACGCCCTGCACGCTCAAATGAGCGTAGAAATGCCTATCGAACCCGCACAAGAAGTGAATGAAAATCGTCCCTCTATTTATGACTTTGACACAAATGGTAACTTTTGGTGTTTTCTTTAAAATTAAACCTAGTAAAGGGGCAAGTTTTAACCTTACAACTTTTTGTGCAGTCGCAAGCATCATAACAGAGCCAAGAGTGTACAGTGAAACTAGCGTTAGGCCGCGCTTGATGTATTCTGTGCCTAAAATTATGAATAACAATGATGAATCGTACTGAGGTAAGCAATTTGTTTTATGGGTCTTTAGCTGGTACAGAAACTACAAATTTGATTGTTTGGTACAAAAATGAGGGTGAGGGGGGGGGATCAATGCGTTGCTTTAAGCACTAAGTCAACTTTTCAAAAACGAGAGAGGATACGATGCTTCCGGTTTTCCCGCCAAAGTCAAAAGTAGGCGTTGGGATTTTCTCCACGCATACGAACTCTTAAAAAAACAAAGCAATGACCAAGATGAGCCAATAATTCCACAGTTTGTCCTGATTTTGGGTCAGTACCTTGGCTCAACTGATGAATCAACTCAATCTCAGTCCAATTGCATGATGTAATAAATAGGATCCCTTTGGATCTAAGCACCGAGGCGACGTTTTTAATGTACTGACGCCTTTTACCCGGTCCATCGTTAGGATTTAAACTGATCGCGTCATAAGTGCCCTTGTCGATCGCAATGTCGTATTCAGTCAGCGGTACGGTCACGTCCGTTAAATCGACCACCTGAAATGGTTGAACGGCGTCTTAAAAATAATAATGACAGAAACAGTCGATATGTGTACACCTTTAATTGCACGCATGTTAAAGCCTGAGAGTTAATTACTGATCGAGCGAGATCGATGGCACTTTCGCAATAGTCGACTCCTGTCAAATTTGTGAAACCATCTCTTGCCTGAAATTTAGGAAGTTGGCTTTATAGTGATGAATCATGGGGGGGGGGGATCCCCAAAATATGTTGAATGATTCAAAAACAAACCAATTCAACAAGGAGCATCGCGTTGCCACATCCAAGATCGACTATCCTTGTGTCTGTTGAGACTTCAGTTTTTTTCAGCCACCTTTCGACAGAGATTACATTTATTTTTATTAATTTTCCCTCTTTATAGTGGAGCTCTTTTATTTAACTTTCGTAGTACCTGAGTATTCTTAACTCGCTGTCTTCGCCGAACCAAATTTCACCCACATCCCCATGGTCTTCAAAGTTTCTTCTGTCTCTCTCGTAAATCGCCTGCCAGCTAAATAGTGAATTTTAGACAAAATAATTTAAACTATTCACAAAATAATATGTTTATTACTATTCTTTGGTGCCAAGTTCGCTGGGTTGTAAATCAGAGTCCTCCTTCATACTTGGAACCGTTGAGCGATGCGGGCAGACAAGCAAATTCGTTCGAAATTATTTATACTAACCAGAGAGCTAAAGAGTAAAAACACAATTTGTTGATGCTGATAAAGGCGATTTTTTTTTTATTTATTTTTACAAAGACGGAAGAACGCTATCACATCCCGATTTAAGAGGGTTTAACCGTGTGTGGTAAGGCTCAACTTTGACGAACTGGGGGCAACCAATAAGAGAGCTCAAAACCCGTTTTGGTTGAGGATTACTCTCTGGTAGGAGGAATTTGGACTTTTGGAGTCCCCCCTCCCCCGCCAACATTTTTCTTGTTGCTCTCTCAACTTTCACTTGTGCCAATGTCACTAGGAAGTTAGTAATCTCAAATCTTAGAGCTGGAGCGCCCGCCAAAAATCCTCCCTTAACGTGGCCTCCACAGCACCACTTGAAGCATCCAAGCAGTGGCGGCGGAAGTGGGGTTCAGGGTCAGCGAATGCTCTCCCACGCTCCCCCATATCCGGTGTTTGAGGCTTCGTGTTGAATTTGCCTCTAAAAATTATCGTTCCCACCTTCCACAACATGAATCGGGTCACCAGCCAGAGCTGGGTTCCTTTATAGTGCCGAATCCACGAAATTGCTTCTATGAAGGCCACAAACGTGTGAAATTGCTATCTTGAACCCCGTGAAATATGACTTTTTAAGGAGTCAACCCAGCAAACTTGGATTTTGAGGGAATCAATCCTTCACAGTCGCGGATTCAGGATTTGTGCAAGGGAGGGGCTTGAGAAATTGTGTGCTTCGATCAACAAAAAATGGCTTGACAGCCTTTCACTGCACAAAAATTGCTAAAACTAGCTATTCCCACTGTAATAACGGCTAAACTAACTAAACTCGCGCCCAAAAACACAAAACTGACGATTCGCGTTTTGTTGAAAATAACTAAAAACTGACTTCACGCGTCATAAAAATGGCTTAACTACGGCGATTAGCGATCCCCTGAAAATATTATGATTCCCACCCTAAGTCATCCCGCGGCTAAATCGACCGTTCACGAGCTGAAATTCGCCATTCTCGTCCCAAAGATGATCAATACTCGCCTTTGGCTTGACGGTCTATTCGAACCCTGAAAACGGCCAAACTGACTATTCACGCCTCAAAATGGCAAAACTTACGAATCGCCCCCTGAAAATGGCTAAAAGCTAAACTGGCTGTTTGCTCACTAGAAATAGCCAAACTGGCGATTCCCGGTCTAAATTATGGCCAAATGCCAATTTATGGCCCTGTAAATGTCTAAAAAAATTATTATACTCTCACCCTGAAAATGCAAAATCGATAATTGGCGCGCCAGGAATGGTCAAACTTCATGGCCTTGGTTAGATGGACTATTTGAGCCCTAAGAATGGCAAAAAGTGACTATTCGTGCCTCGAAAATGGCAAAATGAGTATATTTGAGCCCTAAAATAGCGATTCCCGCTCTGAAAATAGCTAAACTGACGGTTCACTCCTTGAAAATGCCTAAAGCTGCGTTTACGAGTTTTTAGCTCTCGAGAGCTTATTTCGCCTGTCTAAACGGGCCAGAGAGTTCTCCCCGCCCCCCTGACGCCTGCCCATAGCTGGCACTCTCTCAGAGAGTTCAACTCTCGAGATTTACTCTCACGTGTAATATCACCATAAGAGCAGACGATTCCTGTCCTGAAAATGGCAAAACTGACAATTTCCCTCTAAAAATGGCGAAACTAACTAACCACTCGGACCTTAAAATTGCTAAACTCCCGGTTCGCGCCCTGGAAATGCGTAAAAAGATAATTCCAGGCGTGAAAATTTCACAATCGACAATTCGCGCCTCTTGAATATCCAAACTAACCGCTCGGCTTTGGTTTGATTGACTAATATTGCACTCCAAGGCAAAACTGAGAATTATTAGTGTCTTGAAAATGGCTAAAATAACTATTAATTCCGAACTAAAAATTGCCGATCTTACTTGAGGAGAGTCAAAATGGATAAATTCACGAATCACGCTCTAAAAATGCCTGAACTATTATATGCCCTGAAATATTATATTTCATATCAAGAGCAGAAAGTGAGAAATATCGTACGAGCGTTGTTTGACGAGCGAGGCGAAGCTGACTGGCGAACGCTTTTCTACGAATTAACCTCTCGATTAAATTTTAAATTAACTTTAGCCCATTCTAAAATTATATAGGTACCTACATAACTAAAACTCATCTGTTTAAAACTGTAAGCTAAAATCGGTTTTCGTACGTGTCTATTCAATAAATAAATCGCTCCCATGTCTAAAAAATAAATCCCTTAATTAAAAAAAAAGTAAACTACAGCTCATCGAGTCGTCACCTTCGAGAAGACATGAAGCAGCGTGCGATATTATATCGCACGCTCCTAACATACGCGTGTGATATATTCGTCTTTTTTGATAGATTTTGGGTTCGGAAAGCTGTGCTTTCTTCACTGGTCGTACGAAAATGGTAAAATCGGCCATTCTAGCGCGAAAAATGGTCTAACTGGCGTGTTTAAAAAATGGCCTAACTGAGCCGCCGTGTCTAGAAAATGGTTAAACTTTCAGACGATGCGTGCCCTAAAAGTATAGCCAAACTGATCACTTGCAAATTGCAGATGGCTTAACTGACGATTCGTGCATTAAAACACCTAATCTGACTTGCTGCGCAAAAAAAAATGGCCACACTGGCTAATACCACCCTGGAAATGGCTACGCGGTGGCTTCCCGTTTCAGTACGCGCTGAATCGTTGTGAGGTCGAATGCCAGTTCTTTGGCTGTTGTCGAAAGTGGTACCTACTTTAACAAGGAACGGTTCGTTCCAAACGACCAGGTGGAAACCGGCCTACAGAGGTGTAACGACGAACAGGCAGTTTGTGGCGTGAAATTGGAAGTTTTGGGGCTGGGTTAATTATTTTGGGAATTTCATGAGTCACTGAAATCTACGCGCTGCCCCGAAGGAGGGGGCTGAACCCCCTGAGTCCCTCTTTAGAACGCTTCTGATCCTTCAAAATTTATTTTTCAAATGGCCAAATCTTTAAAATTTGGGTTTAATAGGGGTGAAAACTGTCAATTCTAGCCATCTATCCAAGACGATTCCAGTCAATACCATAAAGAAGACGAATGTGACTGAAATAAACTGTTTCGTCCTTCTGGTTGGTCCTTTTGGGTGATTAATACCCGAGAAATTTGGTTCTTTGTAATCCAAATCCACGAAATTTGGTCTTTAAAAGGCTAACCCCCTCGAAAATTATATTTTAATGTGCTCAATGGGCACTTTGGCTCTGAGGGGAAAGTACATTTCACAGCCACTGGTGGACCTACAGCCTACAACTATCAGGGCCCGGGGCGGATAATGAGGCCCCCCTAGTATCTGCTCTGTATTAGTGCTTTTTCTCACTTTTAGCCACAAAGAAGTTGCATTCGGAAGCAGAGAATCGGCATATTTTCAAATTTGAACATTTATTGCGATTTTTGTCAATTTTATCCGCGAATTAGCGCTTTTGCTCAATTTTCAGCAGGGAATTACCATTTTTCTGAAATAGAACGTAAAATTATCATTTTTAGGCCCGCTTTATCAATGCAAAATTTAAAGATCATAGCAAAATTTAAATAGCTGATTTAGACAAATCGTCTGCGAACCATGAGGAAATATTTTTGGTCATGAAACAATGAAGTTTTTAGTCAGCTCCTTTAATCAACGATTGATAAAGCGGGCCTTATTTCATGAATTAGCGATTTTTATCAATTTTTGCTACAAAGTGGCGTTTTGCTCAATTTTTAGCCGCGAATCAGCCCGGTTTTTCTCAATTTGACCTGAAATTTAGAGTTTTCCTTATTTTTAGCCGCGCTAATTAGTGATTTTTTCCAATATTAGCCGTGAGAAAGACGTTTGTTTTACATTTAGCCCCACATTGGCCATTTCATTTCAATTTAGTTATGGATTAGCACTTTGTCTTAGTTTTAGCCTCTAAATAACCTTTAGAAGATATGGATTGGCGTTTTCTCAACTTTATTCGCGTTTCATTTTTATACGCAAATTAACGTTTTTCCTACAGGTTATTCGCGAATTAGCGCTTTTATTCAATTTCATCGACGGATTAGGCGATTTTTCTCAATTCTCGCGGGCTTGGCCCAAAAACAGCACATTAGCGGTTTTTTTGGTACATTTTAGCCGTAAAACTGCCACTATACACCGAGAATCAGCGATTTTTTCTAAATTATGGTCTGAAAGTTGCATCAAGAAACCAGGAATGAGCGGTTTTTTGCAGTTTTAGCACTTTTTTCAAATTTTTTGCCGCCTACTCGGCCCATTAGAGCGCCTTCTCAGTATTATCTGCTTAAGGACCTAAAGAAACTTGGGAATCAGCGTATTTTCTCTATTTTAGCCGCGAATTTGCTTCCAGAAGTCACAAATTTTCTCAATTTTAGCCGTCAGAATTGCGCTGTCGTGGATTCGATCGAATATTTAGCCACACTGTTTGCTGATCACCAGTAACGTTCTATTCTCCACGTCGGATGGGCTGAAAATTGTCGAAAGGAGCCAAGTCACTGTCCAATCGTACACCAAAACTCCTCTTCACGTACCTAAATCTACTGAAATGAACCTAAAAATCATCATTTTTTCCACATTTAAGCTTTTAGGGGGCCCTCTCTGATTGGTGGCCCTGGGCAGTCAGCCTCCCTCGCCCTTTCCTCGGTACGCTACTGTTCACGGCATACTCTTACTCTTTCACACTAAGTTTCTGCTCTGAATAGTGTGAATACGCCATTTTATGGCCGATGTAGCCGATTTAACTTACAATACGTTATTTATCTAGTAAAATTGTGTCTTTAGGAATCAAATTACCCAAGAAAATTAACCCAGAAACAAGAGAATTTCATGGAGAGGCGGTAAATTTGGTGAAGGATTTGGAATTTTTGCCTCAAGAATTGTATTTTTGCACTTGTAGGCATAATTGATTCGCAAAATGGTATTTTCTAGAGGAGGGAAGGGTAAATCTGAACTGCTGAGATTCTTGCTCCCCCAATGCCGGCTGACTTCCGCCGCCACTGTCCGAAAGATGGTTTTTTTTTGTTGATCTTGTTTGTTTTTTAGATTTGAGCGTCTCCTGGGCAAGATGTCGAGATTCGCGAGGATAGACTGGATCTGAAAGCTCCATTTTTAGGAGAGGAGGAGTTATTTTGGGGGAAGTATACGTTGTGTAGCCGCAGCTCGCTGGTTGGAAAGGGTGAAAGGACGATAAAGGATGGTTTTTCAACGAAACTTTAGTTAATTATTTACAATATGAAATTCTTCGGATTAATGACAATAACTCTCTCTTATTATGGTACTTGATTCTGAATCGTCCCACGGGAATTCGAGTGGGAAAGGCGAGCGGCAGCTACACGCTCTATCCTTTTGGTCCCTCCGTTAGACAAAGAGGCATACGAGGAGACAGGATTCTCACCAACCTGGTATGATGTCGGTGATGACGGAGTTACCGGCTGTTGATAGCTCGCGGAAAATTCCAATTTCGTGCATATTTTATTTCATATAAGTATGCAAATTTGAAGGCTTTAGGATAATGTCGTGGCCGGCTTGACCGAGTTCCACGGTCACTAAGAAACATCCCCGGAACTCGAAATTTCGAGGAAATAAAGACCAGGAACTGACAATTTCACGTGAATAAATAGCGGAAACTAGCAATGTCCTGTGTAATGGTAATTCAATTGTGGTATTTGTCAGACTTTGGGGTGCTAGCCCTGGGTCTACGGCCACAAAAAAAGGCCCGACACTTGAAATTTTGCAGATATTTAGCTGTTTGATGTAATTCTTCGGTTATGTCTCTCATTTTTACATGGGTTTTGCAGGTTGAAAATTTTCTGTTCAATTTGGCTGTGAATGAGCGATTTTCCTCAATTTAGTCCACGAATTAGTGTTTTTCTTAATTTTATTTGCGATTAGTTAGTGTTTTTTTTCTTAATTTTAACCGCGGATTCACCCCCTCGACCCTCGCGTGGATCCCTGGACACAGGGGATACGAGGGGAATGAGAAAGCTGATGAAATGGCGAAACAGGGGGCAAATAAGGAAGTATGGGGACCTGAGCCGATTATTGCGGTCTCCGAGACAGTGGGGAGAGCCCAGATAAAGGATTGGGCGGATAGGGAGGCCGCCAGTAGTTGTAATAGCCTATCAGCCTGTCGGCAAGCTAGGGCGTGCATTCTGGAATGGGACAGGGAGGCGACGATGTGGCTGCTATCACTAAGTAGAGGCAGCATGTGGAGAGTTGTAGGGATGTTTACAGGCCACTATGCGCTACGTAAGCACCTCCACATAATGGGAATGGTGGCAGACCCGATGTGTTGGGGCTGCGAGCTGGAAGAGGAATCGGTTATGCACTTTGTAGGGGAGTGTGAGAGGTATGCGGCTGCTCGTTTCCGCATTTTCGGGACAGATACGTTGCCAGGCATCACATTCTCGAGGGCCGAGGGGGTCCGAGTCCTTCAGTTTGTGTATCCCGTGGATAGGTTTGCGGATCCGCATTAGGCTTTTCCGAGTCCGACCCTAAGGGCGTGGTGTATGAGCCGGGCTCGGCTAAGCCGGGTGCGGGCCCACTGCATAATAATAATAATAATAATAATAATAATAGCCGCGGATTCGACCCAAGAACAGGCACATGTCCCCGGGCGGAAATCTCTATGAGGACACTCAGCCTCTATACATAAACAATAAATACAATTTTCACGTTATGTTTTTCTTAATTATGGGTTTTTCTTTTTTTGTGCTCAATTTAAGCCGCAAATTGCGATTTTTTCAATTTTACCCGCGAGTTAGAGCATTTCTTAATGTTGGACGCGAGTGACGTTTTTCTCAATTTCGCCCGCTAATAGAAATTAGCTATCTTTTTTCTTTTTCACCTATATCCAAGAATTTTAATTTTTGTCTGCAAATTTGCCTTCAGAAGCTGTACTAGGTTGTCCATGTCATCAAGGAGTTACACATGTTTGGGATTGATTGTAAAAAAAAAAAAGAGAAACTCTAGGCGCTTCTCCTGATCGGTAAACCACGCCGAATTTTATCTTATCTAGAATTAATTTATTAATTAAAATACCGGCGACAGATTTATTCAGTATATCCATCTAACAACATCTAGATAAGATAAAATTCGGCGTGGTTTACCGATCAGGAGAAGCGCCTAGAGTTTCGAGAAACAATGGACCTGGGTGGGGTTCGGCTCAGCTTATCCCTCGGAGTACGACTCCCATAGGCGTCTCCGTGGCGCAAATGGCAGCGTGCTGGACTGGTAATCCAGAGGTTGCGGGTTCAAATCCCGCCGGGGAGCCATTTTTTCTCGAAACTCGAATCGTGTTGGGCTATGCCCTTCCATCGTCGTCCGGATAATATCAGTCTAATTAATTTATTAATTAAAATACCGGCGACAGATTTATTCAGTATATCCATCTAACAACATCTAGATAAGATAAAATTCGGCGTGGTTTACCGATCAGGAGAAGCGCCTAGAGTTTCGAGAAACAATTATAATTATTCTATTATTGTCGCTATTATTAAAAAGTGCTGGGACCCTATTCAGAAACGTCGGGAAAAATGCCGCAAGTGTGGTTGCTATGGCGGCATAATGTTATTTCTTACTCGGAGTCCTTGGATCATCCCGCTTGCGGCATTTTTTCCCGACCGTTCAGAATAAGGCCCCTGGGGGTCAACCATGAGCTAGCGTAAAAATACCGTCAAAACGCGGTATCTATGGCGTTATAACATTATTTGTGATAGAGCGTTCTTGGGTGGGGGGGGGGGTTGACCCCCAGGTGTTTTAAGTAGCTCTAAATACTACATTTTTGGCGCGGTCGGAAATAAATACGCTATTCAACATCACCGGAGGCCGGTGGTCGAACTGGCTGGGTCGTGTTGCATAGATATGGTTCTTCAACGCGTGAGTTACGTAGTCATTGTCGTTTTATTTAATTTGAGCTCTTGTTTTGGGGAACTTCGAAAATGGAAATTGCGTCGAGGCCGTTAGAATTCGATCCGATAGCGGATGGTAATGTCGCTAAGCGGTGGAAAATGTGGTTGGATGATTTTGAAATATTTTTAGTTGCGGCCGACGTAACTGTTGATGTTCGAAAGCGGGCACTTATATTGAATTGTGCAGGTAGAGAAGTTGTCGATATATTTCGTTCCTTACCGGGTCCAAGTTCTACGTATGATGAAGCAAAGGTGTTATTGTCTAGTTATTTTATCCCAAAGACTAATGTTTTATATTAAATTTTTAAATTTCGAAGTACAAAGCAAGAGTCCGGGGAAACTATAAAACAATATTATGTTTGGTTGAGGCAATTGGGCACATCTTGTGATTTCAAGGATCCAGATTTTGAGATGAAAGTACAGATTTTACTGGGTACTCATTCGGATCGTCTTCGGAAGGAAATACTGCGAAAAGATCTGTCGTTGGAAGAATTTTTGACCTTGGGCCAAACTCATGAGATAGTGAACAATCAAATGAACGCGTTCAATTTGTCTGAAAATTCTGTCCAGTTTGTTAATAATTTGGACAAACCTCATTCTACGATTTCAGCACGTAAATGCTTTGCTTGTAATGGGGAGTGGCCGCACAAGCAGTTATGTCCGGCCAAGGGCAAGGTTTGTCAGAAGTGTGGAGAGAAAAATAATTTCGCTCGTTCAAAATTTTGTTCAAGTAGAGAAAATGGTCGGTCAAGTTCTCGTAAAAAGGATTTTAAAGGTCAAAAACTCAATACAGTTGTGCGGGACAATGATTCGGAGTCAAGTGGTTCGTTTTCAAATTCTGAAAAATCTTTAAATGTCGCCGTCGGAAAACGAGGTGAAGAGTTGCCGCACGTGAATATCGAGGTTTTAGGACAACGCGTTCTATTTATAGTAGACACGGGGTGTTCAGCAAATTTGATTAGTAAGGATGTTTATAACAAACTATATAATGCCCCTTCATTGAAAAAAACTTCGTGTGTTTTGAATGCTTACCAAAGTAACCCGATTGCCGTTTTAGGGAAGTTTGAAACGGAAATGACTTTTAAAAATCGTAGAACATCGGCAAAAGTTCTTGTTGTAGAGGCAGGTGAATCGCTATTGAGCTGTAAGACAGCCCAGGCATGTGGAGAGAAAAATCATTTCGCTCGTTCGCCCAAACAGCCCAGGCATTGGGGATTGTTTCTTTAGTTCTGAATGTAAAGTCTCAAGAAACAGTGGCGGCGGAACCGGGGGGGCAGGGTGGGCGGCCGCCCCCCGGAATTTAGTCTGGGGGGCCTCGCCCCCCCCCAGGCTTCAATGCCAATCTTCTATCCCGAATACTGCACCCAAAGTTCTTATTCTATCCTTTTCGCTTCTTATTCGAGGACCAAGCGACCGTCACTCAGATCGAAAACCCTGGATCATTTGCGAGAAGATGAAAAATAGCAATGCCTAGAACATTCGCCCCCCCCCCCATCTTTCACTTTTCTGCAGACTTTTTGTTAGGTATATTATTGATTCTTCTTCTACACTTTACCCCTGCCATCCGGCAAAGGAGGGCGATCCACCTATCGGCCACCCTCCCCGGAGAGGGTTTTAGCCCAAATTTAAGCAATATGAAGCACAGGCGTAGCAAGGGGCGTGCGGCGGGTGCGGTGCGCACCGGGCATCTCTACCCTGGGGGCATCAAACCCGCTGTTTTGTTATGCGATCACCACTACCCAGTGGCGGAATAACACTTGTCCGGGGCCCGGGGCGGAAATCTCTAGGAGGCCCTTTAGTCTCTAATTAAACCGTAAATATACTTTTTTGCAGCTTTGAAGTATATACAGAGTGGTAGGTTTTGAGTAGCAAAAAAAAATTGGGTAATAGTACACCAAAAATGGGATAAAAAAGTCCTATTCGGATAGCGGCCTATCTCTTTTTGTTTTTGAGTAATAATTTGTTTAGTGATTTTTAGGCGCAACTGTATTTTTCAACGAAAAACAGTTATTTCTCAGCTTCTACTTCACTTTTTTTCAAAAGTAATGACAGTTTCGTAATCTACGGAAAATTTGCTATGGGAAAATAGTAAAATCAATATTCTAAATGGTCAAAAACGCCTAAAAACGTAACGTTTCGTTGCGTTAATGCAAAAAAAAACAAGAATTTGACTTCATAAAACAATTTACTGTCACCCAAAATTGCTTCACACGTTGTCAAACGTCATAAAAACTTCTCCGTTTTCCCAGCTTTCCAACGGTGTACTCGAAAGTTGAATTATCTCCCTCCTTTGACGAGAAAATTCGAAAAGAAGCGAAAACGTCATACATTTTGGGCTAAAAATGTGAATAATAACAGGTGCGAAAATTCATTTGTTTTGCTCTCTTTCATGAGAAAACCAAGCTCTGGCACAAGAAAAATTAAAATAATATTGCATTTGAAGAATAAACAACTAATAAAAAATTTAATAAAATGGACGAAGAGGTGTGCGAATTTAGGGCGTCTGCTGGTTTTTTATCCTCTTTTATACCCTCACATTAGCAGCCGAAGATGTCGACGGAACTTGAGTTTCCATCGTGGAATTGCACGTCGACATCTTCGGCGTTGCTAATGTGAGGGTGTTCATGGACCATGTCCAACACATAAAAACAAAATAAAAAAATAAAAAACCAGCAGACGCCCTAAATTCGCACACCTCGTCGTCCAGTTTATTAATTAATTTGTTTGTTTGTTGTTTATTCTTCAAATGCAATACATTTTAATTTTTACTGTGCCAGCACTTTGATTTCTCAAGAAAGAGAGCCAAACAAATGAATTTTCGCACCTGTTATTACTCACATTTTTAGCCCAAAATGTATGACTTTTTCGCTTCTTTTCGAAATTTCTCGTCAAAGGAGGGAGATAATTCTACTTTCGAGTACACCGTTGGAAAGCTGGAAAAACAGAGAAGTTTTTACGTCGTTTGACAACGTGTGAAGCAATTTTGGGTGACAGTAAATTGTTTTATGAAGTCAAATTCTTGTTTTTTTTTGCATTAACGCAACGAAAACGTAACGTTTTCAGGCGTTTATGACAATTTAGAATATTGATTTTGCGTTCATCCCGTAGAAAAATTTCCGTAGATTACGAAACTGCCATCACTTTTGGATAAAAGTGAAGTAGAAGCTGAGAAATAACAGCTTTTCGGCGAAAAATACAGTTGCACCTAAAAATCACTAAAAAAATTATTACTCGAAAACAAAAAGAAATAGGCCACTCTATCCGAATATCACTTTTTTATCCCATTTTTGGTGTTACTATTACCCAATTTTTTTTTTGCTACTCAAAACCGACCACTTTGTATTTTCCTCAATTTTAGCCACGAAATTGCCTCTAAAGTGCGTTTTCTCAATTTTTCCCGCGAATTAGCTCATTTTCTCATTTTTAGCTACGAATCGGCGCTTTTTACAAGCTCTTACCGTGAAGTTGCCTTAAGAATCCGCAAATTAGGTAGCGTTTAAGTGCTCTTTCCCAATTGTATCCGCAAATTAGCAATTTTTCTAAATTTAAGCCGTAAATTCGCGCTTTTCTCCATTACAAAAAAAACCATTCGTGTTTTTCTTTATTTATTACCCTCGAATTAGCGCTTTTTCACAGTTTTAGCCGCTTGAATTAGCGCTTTTTCTCAATTTTATTCCCAAAGTTCCCCAAGAATGTGCAAGTTGGGGTATTCTCAATTTCAGCTGTGAATTAGCCTTTTTACCCCCAATTTAGCAGTGAATGGGCACATTTTTTAATTTTAGCTGGAAATTATAGCACTTTTTCTCGATTTTATCTGCAAAATTGAAATGTTTTGTACCTTAGTTGTGAATTAAAGTTTTCCTCCACTTTTAGACGCAAATTCGCGTTTTTCTCTATTTCACGCCGTGAATCGCAGCGCTTTTTCTCAATTTCAGTCCCAGCCCCGAGAATCCGTGAGTTGGCGTTTTCTGTGAATTCGCGCTTTTTCCCAATGTTTAAAGCTGCCAAATTGTAACACTTTATCATAATAGCGTGTTTCTCTATTTTTAGACTCGAATTCGCGTTGTACTCTTTTTTATCATAGAATTAGCGTTTTTCTCATCTTTAGCGCGTGAATTAGCGCTTTTCAACTTCAGCCTTAAAGTTGCCCCTAAGAATCAGCGTTTTCTCTCATTTTCAGCTGTGAATTAGCGTTTTGTTTCTCAATTTTAGCAGTAAATTAGCACATTTTCTTAATTTTAGCTACGATTTTTTGCGTTTTTTCTCGATTTTATCCGTAAAATTGTAATTTTTCATACCCTAGCTGAGTTTTCCTTCACTTTTATCTAGACGTGAATTAGCGCTTTTTCTAAATTTTAGTCCCAATGTTGCCTCGAGAATCCTTGAGTTGGCGTTTTTCCCTTTTAGCTGTGAATTTGCGCTTGTTCTAAATTTTGAAAGTTGCTAAATTGTAGCACTTTATCACAATTTTAGCTATAATTAGCGTGTTTTTTTTTTTCAATAGGACGACGCGAATTTGCGTTTTTCTCTTTTTCATCCTTGAATTAGCGCTTTTCTCAGTTTTAGCTGCGTAAATTAGCGCTTTTTCCTAATTTCGCCCCAACGATTCGTGATTTTGCGTTATCTCAATGTCAGCTGTGAATTAGCTAGCGCTTTTTCTTAATATTAACAGCCATAAATTTCAGCAATTTTTCTCAATTTCAGCCGCGAATCAGCGTTTTACTCACTTTTACAAGCGAGTTTAGCCATTCGTTTTCATCTTATCTACTTGAAAATCCCGATTTTTCATCTTCAAGCTATTCAGGGGCCCCCATCCGAACCCCGGATCCGGATTTCTAGTTATGCCCCTACCTGCATTCCCACACTTTGCTGTTTTATTTGCGTACGAATGATTATCGTTTATTATTTAAAACGAATACTTGCCATATTCTTGTGGCAAAAAAACAACTAAGAAATCAATAATAGTATATGTATACGCAGGAGCTAAAATCGTGGCTCTAAAACGCCGTAAAATTTGCCGCGGTACATTACATTACAAGCCCGGCGGGCGAGGCGAGGTAAATCCCCTTCCTACGAGTGATGTACGACTTTTTTCACGCGACAGCAAGGAAATGATAAAACTGACTTTGACAAATTGACTACTGACTTCTCGTGTCTTTAGTTTAAGAAGACCTTAAACGAGGTTATAACCCGAGTTCATTTACTTTCCGTACTAGGACGGAAAATATTTTCTGGACTAGTACAGAAAATTTCTCGAATGTCACTGTGCGGTAATGGTCAATTTCCCAGACATTTTTGGGTACAGAAAATGACTACTTTCGGAGCATGTCGCTTGAAAAATACTTTAGTTTCTAGGCATGAAAAGAGACACTTTTGGGACTCATTTGCGGCCGTAAAATTCGGTTTTAGTATCATGTGGGATAAAATTAAATATTATTAGTCAAAAACCTATCAAGAATCAGGCCGTTGTATACCACATTCAAATCATTCCCTAAATGCTGAAAATTCAAGACTATTGGGCACCTCCATACAATACCTTGCCTCCTCTATTTACTTAAAATTGAGAACTACACTACACTTCACCTTCTATCGATGAAAACTAAGGAAGTGATGGTAGTGTAGGGTATGGTGGGGAAGGGAAGGGGGGAAGCGCTTTAATTTTCGCCCCCCCTGAACCAAAATACTTCCGCCGCCACTGTCAAGAAATAGAAGTTGCGAATCGTTATCCAACAGTGTTTAATGGAATAGGCAAAATGAAGAATTTTGAGCTCAAGCTACTCATTGATAAGACAATCAAGCCAGCGGTCGCCCCTTTTCGAAGGACACTTCATCACCTCAGGAAACAAGTGGAGGAAGAAATTCACAGATTATTACAGGATGATATAGTTGAGAAGGTGGTAGGTCCGACGTCGTGGGCATCTCCCATTGTTGTTGTTCCGAAGAGAGATGGTACAATAAGGCTGTGTGTTGATATGAGGGTTCCTATAACAAGGCTATTTTAAGAGAACGTTTCCCAATGCCTACTATCGAGGAAATAATTTCGTTGGTTGAAGGATCTCAAGTATTTTCCAAACTTGATTTGAATAAGGGATTCCATCAGATCGTTTTAGATGAGTCATCTCGGGAAATCACTACGTTCACTACCCATATTGGTTTATTCCGCTACAAACGCTTAAGCATGGGAATTACTTCAGCCCCTGAAAATTTTCATAAAATTATTCGTAATAGTTTGGCCAGTATTAACGGTTGCATTAATGTCAGTGACGACATTTTAGTTTTTGGCAAAACAAAGGAAGAGCACGATATTATGTTGCACAGAGTTCTTCGGCGGTTGGAGGAGATAGGCTTGACTGTAAATCCAAAGAAATGTCTTTTTTCCAAAGAATCGGATATGTGGTGTCAAAAAATGAATTAGAAGCAGATCCGGCTAAATTTTGGCGCAACCAGGTAAAAAACGGGCAAAAATAATAGCTTGTGCTAGCGTCAGTTTGAACGACATTCAAAAGAGATATTCTCAGATCGAGCGAGAAATGCTTGCCGTCGCGTGGGGTGTTGAACACTTTCAGGATTATTTCATCGGTTCAAAATTTGTCATTCACACTGATCATAAACCACTTGTGTCTCTGCTGACCAATGTTAATGCACCAGCTTCGCCTAGATTGGAGCGTTTGCGTTTTAAGTTAATGGGTTTCGATTACTCAATTCAGCACATTTCAGGGAAAGACAATCCATCGGATTACATGTCCCGTCACCCATTGAAGGTAAAAGCCCCAGTCAGTGCGGAAAATATCATTAATTTGGTAACTAAAAGTTCATTGCCTTTGACTTTGACTACAGAAGCCGTGGGAGGGGGGGGCAAGTTTCCTTTGGAAACAGCGAATTCGCGTATATTCAATTTCAGCCGCAAATTGGAGTTTTCTCAATTTTAGCTGTGAATCAGAGCTTTTATTAGTCACGCTTTATTCGTGAATTTGAAAAGTTGCAATTTAAGCCACGAATTTGCCATTTTTCTTAATTTTATCTCTGAATTAGCGTGTTTTTTCTCGTAATTTTAACTGTAGGCATGACCCAAGTACAGTAAATTAGCGTTTTTTTCTATAATGTGATTTTTTTTACCCTAAAATGGCTTGTATACACCGCAAATCAGCGATTTTTTCGAAATCTTTTTGTGCAAGTTTTATTTAGAAACCACAATCAGAACAGCAGTTTTTCGCAGTTTTAGCCACTTTTATTAGCGATTTTCCCAAACTTTTTGCCGCGTTCTTGATCCATAAACAGCCCGTTAGTGCGCCTTCACAATTTTATCCTCTCAAGGACCTAGAGAAACTGGAGATCGGCGTGTATTTTCTATGTTAGCCGCTAAATTTGCGAAAAACGCTAATTCGCGGCAAAATTGACAAAAAACGCCGATGAATTTAGCGATGATTGAGCGCTTTCTCAGCATGTTTGCCGCTAATTAGCGAAATTTCGCACTTTTAGCTTCGAGTTATTTGCTTAATTTTTGCGGCGGATTATTTCTTAATTTTAGCCGCATTTTCGTCGGAAATTAACGGATTTTCTCACATTGATCCGCGAATCAGGGTATTTTCTTTTTTCTTTTTAACGGCTAATGAGCGCTTTTTGCCAACTTTAGCCACGAATTTATGCTTTTTCTCCATTTTAGCTTTGAATGAGCGCTTCATTCAAGAATTAGCGGGTTTCTCAATTTTATCCGCGAACTAGCGATTTTTTTCAAATCTATCCATGATGTGAATTAGCGCTTTGTCTCAATTTTAGTCCCGATGTTGCCTCGAGCGTGCTGAGCGATCCCTGCTTTTCTCAATTTTATAGCGACAATTTAGTGCATTTCTCAATTTTTATAGATACGAATCAATGATTTTTTTTTGCTGTGAATCCGTGCGGACCGCCCACCTCGCCACTATGTCGCTACACTACTGGCTGCGTTGTTGACGGGGGGTTTTTCGTGACTATTTTAGCCGGAAACTTGAATTATTGGGATATTCGGCCCTCTGTCGCCCTGTCTAGATTGTTAGCCTACGAAACTTGTCATTGCCCTCATCTTATGTTTGGCCAGTCAGTTTAGCAGGCCCCAGAAACAGATCAGACTTGAAATCCCCCCTCTCTCTACTCCACGCATTAGCATTTTCGTCAGCTGTATTCGCCTATGTCCCAATCATGTGTAATTCGAGGAACTTTCATGGGCGCCAGCCGATTTATCCAAGCGTATCACATCATTTTATTCAATTAGCTATAAACATTTTTAATTAGTTGAAATCAAATTACAAACATTTACATTGTTAAGCAGGGCGGTCTCTTTGAGAGCAATTCTACTGATAACTTTTTCTATGGCGAATTTAAAGATGCGTAAAAGTGATTTGACGGTGAAAGCCTCGGCTTTACTCAGTATGCCTGAGCCGAGACTGATTTGAAACGAATCTGAATGAAACGACGAGTATGGATCGACTGATACGCTTTTGAAGACCGGATAGCAGCCAGCCTCGTTGTCGTCCTTAAGAAGTTTGATCTGTGGGTAGTTGTGAAGGTGGTGGGGAGGGGGTGAAAGAGTTATTTGGATTTTTAAAGGCGCCTTTACATCCAAGCCTTCAAAAGCTGAGCTGTGGGCTGCCACCAATCAGAGCGATCCGAGTACACAGCGCGGAGCACTCAGATTGGTCGTTGAAGCCCACAGCTCAGCTTTTTAAAGCTTGCATGTGAAGGCGACTTAAAACATGAAAAAGAGACATATTTTTCAAAACGAATGAAAAGCCTTACCTTGACGTTGAAGCTGTTTTTGAATGTTGCCATTAGAAAATCAGTTTTGAAAAATGACAGCTGAGTGCAATTTGGGTAATGGACGGTGAAATTTTTAAATCCCAACTGAAGATTCACTAAGAGCTCTTCGTCATTGATGACATCGATAGTGGAATGTCCGGTTCTGTACAAAAAATATTTATTTTTCAACTTACCCTCCATGTGATTGAGGGGGGGGGGGCTATAGAAACTCAGATTGTCAACCGATAGACAGTGGAGAGATCCCACAATGACCCTGATCCGCAGGTGAAACCTTTGACGCGAAATCCGGGCAATTGGACGACGGTCACTGGCTCGTCATCGGTCAACGACGCTGGTATGTCGACCAGGAGGTGATCTATGGCATCGTCGAGGCTCTCGGTGGCGAAGGTTGAACGAGTTATGGAGCCAGCGATTAAAATTAGAAAACTTAGTCGTGCTGCCATGTTATTTTTGCCACGGTTATACGATCCACTTTAATGCCGTATAAATGAGCAGATAATTTTTTTTCTTGACCGCGATAACAAAAATTAGCAATTGAAATTATCTCAACTATACCTGTTGATTCGCTGAATTTGATCAGTTTATTAGCGCCTCTTAATTGAATGGAAGGAGATAAATTAAAAATTGCGTCAAATTGCTCTCGCTCACTTCATGCACACGCACTCACAATACAATTCCCTCTCCATTAAATCCTAAGTACTTCATCAATCATCACTTTCCAGAAATGCCATGTTATTTTGAGCTTCACGGTAGCATCGCCAGCAAGTCGTGAAACGCCTATAACGGGACCACCCAGTGAGTTGTTCTGCTGGTCTTTAGTATCGAAAGAAACTTTCAGCGCTCTGGTACGCTACAGTGCAGAGGCCTTCCCTTGGCCCTTGTACAGTATTGGATGGCGATATTATTGCTTCGTAACTCATAAAAGAACTAGAGAAGAAAAGAAGAGTTAAAGGACTTTTACTCTTGCCAGTAGTTTTCATACCCCCCTCCCTCAGCTAGCTCTCTTGTGAGCCCCTGTCTCACATTAAATGTCTAGCAATCAGAGAAGTGTCATCTAGATCACGGCCGACCAATCTTTTTTGGTCGTGGACCATAAACCTGATTATAAGAACTCAGGTGAGCCACCCATCCTCCCCCCCCCCTCACCAATCGAGCCGAACACTTTGATCTTATAGGAAAAGGCCTTGACGCTCTGAATAAAACGCACTTGGGGGGGGGGGGGCTGTTCAGTAACTTCAACAACATAAGTTATTAACCACAGTATAATAGCGTTTTCCATTTGCACAAAAAATGTGCCCTGTGGCAGCTCATTGCAGTGCCGGCCTTAGATATTTGGCGCCCCCGAGCGGATCTGTCACCTTAACGCCTCCGTGAAGTGGCCCTCAGGAGCCGCGAATTAGCGTTTTTTCCCACATTTCATCGGTTAATTACCAATTTGTCTCCATTTTAGACGCGAGTTAGCGATTTATCTCCATTTAAGCCGTCAATTAGCGATTTTTCTTGCAATGAATTTGTGTTTTTCCTGATTTTAGCCGTTAATGAGCAATTTTACTCGTGAATTAGCGCTATATTTTGTAATTTTAGCCACGAAGTTGTCTCCAGAAACCGCTACTTGCGCGCTCGCTGCTTTTACTCGATTCATTTCCGTGAAATAGCAAATGTTCTCCATTTAACCCCATAAATATTCATTTTTATTTATTTCAGATTTGTCCTGATTTCTCAATTTTCTGTGAATTAGAAAATTTTCCCAAATTAACCCCCTATTACCCATTTTTCTTTATTTTAGCCGCAAATTAGCGTTTTTCCTCATTTTAGCCGATTGTTATGGATTTTTCCACGTTTCATCAACGAATTAAAGTTCTCCCAATGTTCGCCGCGAATTACATAACACTTTTTCTGAAATTGTGCCGCGGATTAGCGATTGTTTCCACTTTCTGTCACGCAGTTACCTTCAGAATCCGCGAATTGACGTTTTCACCATTTAATCCGCGAATTAGCGTTTTCCTTACTTCGGCGGTTCTTATCAATTTTATGGATGAATTAGCAATTTTTCTCCATTTTAGCCGCGAATGAACGATTTTTTGTCATTTTAGCGATTTTTCACCATTGTATCCGTGAATCAGCGTGTTTCGTAATTTTCAACGCGAATTTATTTACACTCAATCCGCGACTTTAGAGCATTTTCTCAATTTCAGACGTGAAGTAACGTTTTACGTCGCGAATTATAGCTATGTAGTTTTCTTAATTGTATCCGTGATTGAGCACTTATTCTCACTTCTGTCCGTGAATCAGTTATTTTTCTCAATAATTTCAGCCGTGAATGAGCCATTCATTTCAATTTCAGCTCAATTTCATTCAAATTAGCGTTATTTTTAATTTTGGTCTGGATTAGTCGCCCACGAGTAGGCGCGAATTGTAGCGTTCAGTAAAATTCAGAGCGAGTTTTACCAACTGAGAAATCATTCACACCGAATTTTCAATTTGCGCCTCTGAATCTGATGACAAACAGACCGTTTCATGCAGGGGACATCTGTAAATTTTAATTAAAATGGCTACTTTAATCAAAAAACTTACTCGTGTAAATGGGGCTTAAGACCCAGTCCTGTGATTTTTTTTTTTTTTTTTTTTTTTTTTTTTTTTTTTAGAGCCAAACATGCGAAATTTCTTCATGATCGGATCCTTCGAAATGATAGGGAGCGAATAATCTGCCAAATTTACTTTTTAGAGCCAAATTTGAAAAGTCAGTTCTTGAAAGAGCTATGATACAAGGTACAAGAACTGTTGAAAGTCAGTTTCAGTATATGTATTAATAAAAATGGATAGAGATTTTCTGTGGTTCTATTTGAAGGTACCTGGCCACTCAATGACCATTTTAGAGCATAATTTAATTATTTTTAGCCACAAAATAAGAGCGCAGGGCTTTTCCAAGCACTGAAACCAAATGTAATAGATTCTGCGACAGGAGAATAGCGCATTGTCTGTATAGTGCACTGTAGTGGGAGGCTGGTATTTGTTGCTTGGAGGCGGGGAAGGAACTCGAAACAATTACGGGTTTTAAAAATGATTTATTTTATTCTCTTTTTTTTTGTATAAATGCTGAAACGGATGTGTATGTGGGCTTTTCACTTCATGATATGTCGTTTTCTGTTCACACGGTCAGATCTTCTTCGCAGTCGGTGGCGTTGTCGTCTTCGATGGAACTGACTCCCAGGCTAGTCATGTCGTTTGAAATTCTCTCCAATCTACTCTTTAAGTTTTTTTGCGCCTTGACTAATTTGTCCAGCCGTGCCACCTCTTCGGCTTGACTTAAAACTTTACGTTGCGTACTCGTCATACAGCCCCTGTCTCTGAGTACTTTCCTTGCCATGATTTCGCCGCCGGAGTCTTTTTCTGTAAGATATAATTCTCGTCAAGAAAATATATATTTGAAAGAAAAGGAGAGTGCGTGTGTTTAAAGTTTTATTGAGATGTTTGTTTTCAAAGCCTGTCCGGGTGCCTTTAACTTTGCTTTCTTATTTGTATCTTTGCTTAATCGAGAGTAGAGAATGAAAATAAATAAGTAAAGTAAAATGAGTTTCTACGTCAGATTTTAACGTTTCGACGTCATCGAAACAGCCGAGCGACGTCCGGCTTTTTCACGGGCCCCGGCGACAAAAACGAAGGCACCCCGTCGCTCGCTGAGGGCGCTCAACGGACGCTCATCATAGTCGGTGTTGTGGCCCGACAGTCGCCGCCGGTGAAACGGCGGTTTGGGCATCATCAGTTTGCCCGTTGACGTTGAATTTTTAACGATGCGTGGTGGTCGGACGATGACAGGTGATGGCAGAGAAGGGAGCTCTGTATTTGTTCAGTAAAAACAACAACAAAAAAATGGAATTTTTCTCGTTTCGTCTGCGTTACACACACACAAAAAAAAAAACAACAAAAAACAGGCCTCCCCCCTCCCACAACCGTTTTTCGAGACTCTGAAAACTCTCAACTATGACTTAAAAAGTTGAGTGATGACACTTACTGGTGATCGCAATGGAGTTAATTCCATAACGGCTGCTTGTGGCTGAATCCCTATATCTAGAGCTTACGTTGGGCAATGGTGGCCACATGGAAGAATCCTCAGATTTCTTCCTTTTGCCTTCATCCATTCGAACGCGAGCCGCTTTGTTTAGCCTAATTTTACACATTTTTAGGTTTAAACTCCGTCTGAGTCAACCACCGCCGTTCCGCCGCGGATTCCCTACCTGTATCCTGACGGGCCTTCCATTTTGTCGGAGATTTGTGGTGAATGAACGTGTTAATATATTTTTGTTTATTTTATCCTGTTAGTTGGATTGACTGCCATTATTTATAGCACATGCTTGAAAGAAAATTACAATTTTTGTGAACACATTAATGCGACAGCGCCAAGAGCCCAGAGCGCAGGGAGCCAAACGGTTCAAACCTACCGCCAGGAGCCTTCGAAATTGGCTCTTTTCAATTTATAATTGGCAATTAATTAATTATTCCTTTGATTTTGCATTTTTCCAGTAAAATTGAAGACGAAAAAGTCGTATTTTTCGTAAATTCCCTGAAAATTCAAAGATTTCGGAGGCCACGAGGCGTGTAACATGTCATCTCCCTCTCACTCTACCGTCGCCCCTCTCTTTAGTTCCTCTTTTCGTCTCGGCGTGGAGTGTTGTGTTGAACATTTGGAAGCCACGAGGGACTTTCAGGAGGAAATTTCATTTAAATCATGGTGAGTACTGAGTTTTTTGTTTTATATTTTACTCTATTTGTCTAGATATACACTCGAAAAACGTTATTTCACTGTGATTGAACGTGAAATAACCCCATAATTATTGCTTTGTGGATGAGCCCTTCCTCGCGGCTAACCTATCCCCGAAGGTGCTGTGCACACGTGTTTTATATATTTCTGTATTATTTTTCCTCTTAGGACTTGGAAATTAGTACTTGAAACTCTAGTTTTTGGCGTTATTTTGTACTTTCAAAGAATGTTGTTCTCAGTCTGCTGAAGCTGTGTTCCTTTTTACCTCTAGTAACCTGAAGGGTGTCATGGTCGACCTCTCCAGGATGTTGTTTCAGTTTTGCGTTTCTATCTCTAATTCCCAAATAAATTTACTCAAGTACAGGGAATTGAGCTCTTAAACTAAAAAACATGCAGTGAAAATGGTCTTTCCCTCTTGGAGGAAACTCACAGGAAACGTAACTTTGTCTTCGAACCCGATTGTTCTGCCTAACAAGCAGGTAATCAACCAACGAAATGCACTATCAAGCTCCTTTGTCAAATTAATCCAAAAAGTTGATTACGCGACATTTAAAAGTGCGATTTTTGTATCAAATATAATTATACAGGTAATTAAGCTTAAAAAGGCAGATTAGCGACAAATTTCGGCCCAATTTCAAATGTGGTTTGAAAAATTCCTTTTCCTGGAAGTTTTCGAAGAGTCCGCAGCGATACGGGGTGGCAAACATCCGTTTAAGGGAGGGTAGACGTTGGCCAACACATTCTCATAAGGGGGGTGAAGAAATTTGCCCTTACGGGGTGGTGTCTAATCCTATGTGGTTTTGTGTGTGCCCAGTCGGTAGAAATCAACCACAAGTACATGCGACGAATTGTACCAAACAAACTTGGTTTTTAGCTGGAGTATACAAAAAAAAAAAGCCTAACGTTCAACAATGCAGTTGACGTAGATGCCATTTTTGAAGTAGTTTTTGGCGCTGAATCGAATGCATGGTGGCTCGTTTCTCCGCCTTTCGATATTCTTTTGAGTTAGTAACGAAAATACCCGAAAAAACGAGTTTTCCCTTATACATTGATGTGCTATGAATTATTTTGGGTAGGACTAACAATGTTCTCTGATCTTACGTAGTTTTTTGTGCCGAATCTTATGAGTGTTTGCAGGGATCGCTGGGATTGATACTTTTTGAAATACGCTCACAAATATAAAGGCCCGTTTACACTAGCAACAAGTATTGCCTGAATTGAGAAAATTGCTCCACAAAAGTTGCCCGGCAACTCATGGTAATATTTATTGCCGCAATTATTCAGCATCACGAGCAACATTTCTTGGCGAAGTTTGCTCAATAAATGTTGCTCCATAAAAATTGCTCAATTTTTACGTTTACACTAGAGGGAAATGGGAAAAAACTGCTCTCGATATGTCTCAAGAAGAGACTGACGTTGCTGCAGCAGTAACGATCATCGCAGCCCGTGGAAGAAGTATAGGAAAAAAATCATTTTTTTGGATCCGCAGCTTTCATCGCTCTTCTCTCAAAAATCCCTTGCTCGGCGTTATGCCCCCTTCCATGGAGTTCCAAACGTTATTGCCCCCCCCCCCCCTTGAACGTGTTTTGTTCTATGGATTTCAATTTTTGACATTCATACAGGGCGGATGCGTATAAGTGTTAAGGAAAAAATTGGGTGAAATTGGACCTCATTTGCGAACGAAAAAAAACATCCTAATAAACCATGGTCCGAAAATCAAAACCCTTCGAGATCTGATTTTTTAAACATCTTTTTAGGATACCATCATTTTCCTCGACTAAATGCGAGTAACTCGCTTCCCAGCTGACTTTCTGCAACTTTTGCCGATGGATTTCGGAAAAGCACACTCTTTTCTCTCAGTCCTAGCTATTTTCGTCTAAAAATAACTATATTCCACGGCGCGACAGCTTTTCCAAGTTGTGCGAAACGGAGATTTTCAATTTTTCAGTAAAAGTCAACCCCAACTTTCCCATACTAAAACTGCATCTATCGACTTCCCAAGGAACGGAAAAACTTCTTCAACGTGTCTCTTTCAAAATTACCTACTCAAGAGCGTTTGTTTCATTAATTGGCGATTTTTCGGCAGAAATTACAATTTTTTAGTAAAAAGAGTGATTTTTTTATTCAAAAACGATTGCTTTCACCTGCAAAATTCAAACAATGGGGCTGCCGGAGCGATATCTTTCGGTGCTCATGAGCGTTCATATTCAGTTCCATTCCAAGGACCGCTTCAGATGAGGTTTTAATGATTTTTAGCGTGCTGAAATTCGCGAGGATTGTTTATATTTACAGTTTGAAACAAGCGATTTTGAATAGGGAAATCACTAATTTTTCTAAAAAATTGTCATTTCTGCCGAACAATCGCCAATTAATTAAACAAACGCTCATGACTAATTTTGAAAGAGACACGTTGAAGAAGTTTTTGTGATCCATGGGAAGTCGATAGACGTGGATTTAGTACGAACAAGTGGGGGTCGACTTTTACTGGAAAGTTTCGCGCAACTTGAAGGAGCTGCCGAGGAGACAGAAAATAGTTATTTTTGACGAAAATAGACAGGCCTGAGCCTGATAGAAAAGAGTGTGCTCCTCCCGAATCCATCGTCAAAAGTTGCAGAAAGTCAGCTGGGAAGCTAAAGTATTAATTTACTTTAATATTAGTAAGTAGTCAGTCTAGGAAAATGATGTTATCCTAAAAAGATGTTAGAAAAATCATATCTCGAAGGGTTTTGATTTTCGGACAATGGCTTATGGGGTGTTTTCGATCGCAAATGAGTTTTTTTCATTACACTTATACGCATCCACCCTGTAAGTATTTCTTTTTGAAAACCATATTATAAATTAGTTGATAATTTAATTCATTTAATACTAAATATTATTATTATTATTATTATTTAATATTGAAATGTTTTTTGCATGATAACGCTCAATTAAGAAATTACAACGCTCCAAAATAACGTCTCGAAACCTCTCAGGTTCGAAAAGTTGCCGGAAGTTTTCCAAGGGGGCCGGACTTCATCGGCAACACGAAAAAAAATTGTCGGAGTGAGTTCAACGCCAGGAAATGTTGCTCCACTCGAGGCAATTATTGCCGGCAATATCGGGCAACATTCGGCAATATTGCCGAAATGAAAAAAGTTGCTCGGCAATATGGAGCAATATTTATTGCCGAGACAAAAGTTGCTAGTGTAAACGGGCCTTAAGAACAAATCCTTTGAAAATGTTGGAGATGTTTGCCCGTAACTCAAAAAGTATTGGTACCAGCGATCCCTTCTACAGTTTTCATTAGAAACTAGTAGAAGAATGCCCACATGAGCTAGTTCCCAAGTGGCCAACGACAGCGCTGCCCGAATTATGAAATAGGCGAATGAAGGTGGGTTTACATGAATATTACAGTGACGACTGGTTTGCCTCGCGAGGCAAAAAGACTCGTCCCCACACAGCGAAACACTTTGATGCGCTCTAGGAGACCGACAGCCGGGGGCTCTCGGCGAGGCTCGGAGTGATTTTCACATTAGGACGGCGACACACTGAAGCGATAAATCGCTAAGCGACGCAATTTTTGTCAACATGAAAACGTGATGAGGTGCCACACTATAGCGGTAGCGTTTCAAGAGCGGAGGTGGGCGATTTTTCGTCCGCCGTCATGCCGCGACAACTTTCCTGTCGCCTCTTCGACTCCTCGCCTCTTTCTACCCTTCTTTGCCCTAGTAAAAGAGACTGACTCACTCTGCAGCGCTAGAACAATGAAATTAAGGGCTTCAAGAGAAATACTTGCAAGATCATCAATTTTATTACGTATGTGCACTTTTCTTTCATGCATGTATACCTACTGTTTTATTTTTGAGCTGGGTCATTCGGCAGGAGTGGAAGTATGGAAGAAACGTTCATTAAAATTCCGTATTCAAGCCGAGACTGTTGAGGGTGCCCATTAGTATTTAGAAATTGTGATAGACTTGTGATATCGTTACTGGAAAGGCAAAGTATCGTAAGCGCCAATTTTCGTGAATTTGAGTTTTTGGGTTTTTTAGATTCTATGGCACGTACATGTACACAAAACAACAACAAAATGAGCCAAAATTGGGTTAAAACTATTTTTTTTAGCTTTGAAATTTGGACGGGAAAACGTAAGCGCCATCAAAAACATCGTATCCACCCTCTCAGCCAAACGTAAACGACATGTGACTTCCGCTTGGGATCGTATGCGCCAAATTACTGTCGCTTACGATTAATTTCGTGGCGTTTACAATTTCCCTCAAAAATGACGTTTTATCGTTTTTTCGATATGAAATAGCTTTCTCTTGGTGCTATGACGTCAGTGCTTCGGAAGAAGATAGTGAGGGCCTTGAGTTTCGATGAAAAAAACGCCAGGTTCATGCGTTCCTCAGCCCAAACGCAGACTTCTTGTGGTCGTTCTGGCCGGAGGTGCCATGTTTTTCATCCTTATTTCCCAGTTAGGTGTATTTTGGTCTTATTTTCTGTGTTAGCCGTGGCTTCCATGTCCTCAAGAGGCAAAAAAAAAAAAAAAAAAGGCAAGCCGCATTGGCCAACGTCCCAAAAACTCTCCTCGGCGAGGAACTGACCAAGACTCGGCCAATAACGAAGTGGTACCTAAGTTTCCACCTTTCCTCAAATAAGGTGTACAGTGGCTTCTAAGCGATCAATCAGATGTCAGTTATCATCATCAATCATTTCGTCGGAGTTCCTCAAATGCATAATAATCCATCTCGATTGTTGGGCCACGATTATGAATATGGCGCCGAGTGAAGTGATGCTGTGTTTTCCTGCTTTGGGGGCACGTCGTATTAGGAATTTGAATTAATAACAAATAAATTCTCCCCTGTCGTACTAGATTAAAGAGTCCTCATTTTTTAATTGTCAAAACTTAATTAAATGTCTCTTCTTCAACTCTCACTTTTTCTGGACGTCAAATTCATAGTGGCTTCTCACACATTTATTTTCCCTTTAAATCTTTAAAACCAACCATGGAATGACATTACTACATTTTTCTAACGCCTTATCTTGCGTTAGAAAAACGCTCGTGCGCACCGAGCCACGATAATCAAAAAACTTTTTTATGAAAGGCTCCAAGCGGGTAAAACTCGTCCAGCCCGGAGACTTGGTTCAAAAATTTCATATTAAAGTAGAATACTAGATCCGACGAGTGCCGAGTATTGCAGAGAAGGGGAAAATTTGTAAAAATGCCTAAATTTGAGATGTTTGATAGAAATAGAATGGTGGTTCCTGACGTATTTGTGAATGCTGGTGATTGATTTGGTCGAATGAAAGCAAAGTCAAGTCGATAGAGGGCCAATAATTTCCGCGTCATGTGAATTATAACTTGACAAGTTTCTAATTGCCCAAATTAGGCCCCCAAGGCCCAAATTTCCAGATGGTTCTAGGAACATCTCTTTAGAAAGTTAACTGAATTTACCACGTTTGAAGAATGCCAAGAGTAATGATGATTACACACGATGGTCTTCTGAAGTATATTTTTTCTTGATTACAAACTTTCTTAAACCCAAACTTTCTGAACTTTTGGCATTCTAAATTCGACTACTTTACGTTTAAATTAGCGCTTCAGTTATATTAGCACTGGGATCAAGTTTGAATGTTCAGCTGCCCCAAAATGGGCAAACTGACTATTTGAGCTCTAAAAACAGGCGACAGGCAATTCTTGCTCGAAAAATTACCAAACCGAAACCTAAAACTGGCTTAACTTATGGTTCGTGCCCTTTAAAATGCCTGAACAGATTATTCTTCCACAATGGCTAAATCGACGATTCACGTGCGAACAAAAATGGCCAAATTGACCATTCGCGCCTTGCCTTGACGAACTATTCGCGCCCAAAAAACGGCTTCACTGACTATATTCGTGCCCCAAAATGGCAGAACAGATAGTTCGCGCTCTGAAAATAGCTATGCTGACTATTTCGAGGCTGATAATAGCCAAAATGGTTATTCACGTCTCAAAATTAGTGAGTATAATACTATGCATAATAATATTATGCGCCATAAAAATGGTTAAACTGACGATTCGCTCGCTCGGTCATTCTTTCTCTTTCCGCCACCAAACACGGCCCATTCCGCTTACCAAATCGTCGACAAGCCCCCATCCCCCGACTGGTTCACTCCTTCGCCGTGCTCGCGCTATAAAATGGTTTGACTGGATATTCACTCTCTAAAAATGACTGCACGGTGCCTTTCAGTTGCAGCACGTCAGCTGAGTATATTTGAGGTTGAAATGCCGGGCTGATGAATCGTATTTAGGTACCTGGGACTCGAACCCGCATTCGAGCGTTGCCCCGAACATCCCGCTCCTTGGATCCGCACTTGATACCTACCAGTGTTCTTCCGAGCGTCCGTTGTGTTCTCAAGTCACTACTAAGTAACTCTCTTGTCATACGGAATTATATATGAGTGTTCAATTTTGTAGACTTTGTTCTTCCAATAGTGTTACCCAAATTTGGGCAGGGAATTTCATGTAACTGGTCAGGAAATTTCGTTCGATCCATAGTGCCGTCTTATCGTTGGGAGTTCATCAAGCCCAGACTGGGCTTTTCTGCCTCCCCCATTTTCTGTTTAGCACCATCGGCCCTCTGTCGTTTATCAAACACTCTTCAACGTGGTTATTTTATTTTTCAGATTCCGCCGTCCTCACGGCCCCTGGTCACTGTTTACAGTGAGAAAAATGAAGCCACGGGGACTTTATTAAACTTACCGGCCGTTTTTAATGCGCCCATTCGGCCTGATGTGGTCAATTTTGTCCACCAGAACATCGCTAAAAATCATCGTCAGCCGTACTGCGTGAGCGCTCAGGCTGGTAATGAAATTGTTTTGTTTTGGCTTTGATTCATTTTTTATGTTGTGATGACTTTGAAATATTGGTCTGTGTTGATGAGTTTCTCATGATTATTTTATTTCTCTGATTTATCCTGTGAATTCTTGATATTTTAGCCTATTTGAAGTATTCAAGTGAGTTAAAGAATAATTTCTTGTTTCAGGTCATCAAACTTCGGCCGAGTCATGGGGTACCGGCCGAGCCGTTGCTCGTATTCCCCGTGTCCGAGGTGGCGGTACTCACCGGTCGGGTCAGGGTGCTTTTGGTAACATGTGTCGCGGCGGTCGTATGTTCGCTCCGACCCGCCCATGGCGCCGATGGCACCGCAAGGTGAACGTGAATCAAAAGAGGTACGCCATGGTGTCGGCTATTGCCGCGACTGGCGTTCCGGCTTTGGTCATGTCAAAGGGACATATGGTTCAGGGCGTGCCTGAAATTCCGCTCGTTGTCTCCGATAAGATCCAGGAGTACAATAAGACGAAACAGGCGGTAATCTTCTTGCATCGGATTAAAGCGTGGCAAGATATCCAGAAGGTGAGTTGATGATAAATTCATTTTCTTAATGAAACCAGCATGATGAAATTGTCATGCTTTCTCAGCCGACGGGGTTCCTTGAACTAAGTCCTAAGTCGTGGTACATGAATTATTCATGATTTATTTTTCGTAGCAATGACGAGCGAGCTGAAAGAGCTGTGATTTATGTACCATGACTTAGTTCAAGAATCCCTGAAGAGGTTGGCGAAACGTTTAAGTTTAAATATAAAAGTAGAGTAACATTTGACGGGAGTCTGGCCTTAATTACAACCGCATTAACCAGCATAATATCGATTTAGCCACTTGTTAATGATGATCACGCAGATCAATGTCCTGACTTATGAATGTTATGCATTCTGATTTGAACTCTGTGGAATCTGAAACAGTGGCTAGACGTTGGATCCTGTTCTGGGCCTTGTATCGGTACACCCTTCCCTGTGAGTGATCGGCCCAAACCCCGCTTTTCCACGTCCCTTCCCCACATCCAGTCTTTCCACCGCTGGTCCGGAACCAGATCAATTGGACGTCTAAAGGGGGGAGAGTTTCGTAAAATTGTAGGTGTAGGGGGACGGGTTGCCTCATTCTCCCCATTATTGGTTGTGAACTCGAAATTCATAGTTACGTGAGCTATATGTATAGCAAGTTACTGTGATTGATCGTCGATTAAAGCAATTAGCCGTTTATTTAGGCCAAAAAATAAGATTTCTGGGCAAAATTCCCAGTTTTTACAGACTAGAGAATTTATGGAGCTATTACTTGAATCATGGAGCGAGGAGGGTGTGCAGTTTGAATTCTTGTGACAGTTACAAGTTATAGGGTAAACAACGATTTTCGGCCGTACGGTCAGATTTTGGGACTTGAAAGATTTCATAGTTGAAATAAACAATTAAAGTCCGTCCACACACATCAGTGCCGTGAACGGACGGGGCTCGTGCTGTTAACTGCGCTGATGTGTGTGAATAGGCCTTATAACAGGGCCGGATCTTGTTTTTTGCCACCCCGGGGCTAATGTAATTATGCCACCTCGTGCGGTTCCCACCAGTTTTTTCGGCTAAATATTCGATTCAGCTCACGATGATTCGATTTGTTCACTTCCGGGAATAATCCGTGCCGTGTGGTTCCAGCTGAGGTGGTTCCAGGGATGATTATTCCCGAAATTGCAAGTTTCTTTGCTGAATATTCGGAAAATTCGAAGTTTCGGGTCTTTACTAACTCGAAAATGAAATTTTCTGGCATTTATTGTCGCGAAATTTGAGTTTCAGATCAAATTACATGTGAAATTGGATGTTTCTCGCGTCTTTATTTTCGCGAAATTGCAATTTTCGCAGCCTCCTTTCTAAGTAGGCGCGGTCCCTGAGTAGGTTGACGAATAACCGAGTAAGAGCTAAATATTTGTGAGTGTGAAAGTTTGGGTTTAAATTTAAGCGAAGTCAAAAGTTTTGGCGGAATATTCGGGAAATTGCAAATTTCAGGTCTTTTCTTACGTGAAATTGCAATTTGCTTATCTTTATTTTTGCGAAATCGCAAGTTTCTGGGCTTCTTTTTAGTGATTGTGGAGCCGTCCACGACAGCGCCCAAAGTCTGATGTCAGCCGCAAAATTGCAACATTTGGGAGCTAATATCCGCGAAATTGTAAGTTTGCTGGAAATTGCAATTTTCACCTTCTTTTCAATATGCGGTTCGCCATCCAATTTTCAAATTTTGACCATTTTTGCCTTACCCACCACATCAAATCTACCGAGAACTTATGGGCGATTTTCAGGTTCAATTTTACCAGCCCCAGCCAAAAACGCCTCCATTAGGCGTAAGTGTGTTGTCGTTGGTTTTGGATGATTTTTCTCGACTCCAGCAAGCTATCGAGGTCCATGTGCGCTGTTCTTTTCTGTGAGCACGCGTATGGGCAAGTCTATGATCCCGGAAATAGAGAAAAACCTCTATTTCCCAGTGTCTGTACGTCCTCCGGAGGCTAAAATTGAGAAGACCCGAGAATTTGCTGTTCTAGGGGCAATTAAGCGGCCAAAGCGTTGATACACCCTAATATTCTAGGCTAAAATTGCGAAATTCAGAAAAGGCGTTAATTCGTGGTTGACTATACAACTTCCGGGCCAAATTTGAGGAAAAACGCTCACATGAAGTTTTTCGGGCAAACCCGCGACTAAAATTGAAGAAAAGCGCTAATTCACGGATAAAATTGAGAAAAAGCGATCATTCAGAAGTTTGGTTCAGGGAAATAAGTGCCAACTCCGCGGAACAGTTTGAAAGAGCCTGGATTTTGGAAGCGCAAAAGCGAAATTAGTTTTTAGAAGAGGCAAACCTTCAAAATTTTGGTTTCCTGGGAAGAACCAATTAAACACTCGAATTTTTGGTTATTTGGACGTGGAAAGGATGACGAAGGGCCTCGTAGAGATTACGCTCGCGGGTCCTGTTAAATGTAGGTCCGCGAATGATCCCGCTATTGGCCAATTCGCGATAAGGCTGCCTGCTCGCTCGGCTTCGTGTGGGCGTTCAAAAAATCGCGCACCGCCCACGGTGTGTCGCATGAAATTTCGGGGGGGGGGGGGTATTATACCGGGCTATAGCCCTGGTAGTCCCCCTCCGTGATCTGGGGCCTGGGCCTTAAGGCGGAGGTTGTGATCGCCCCCATGAGGCTCCCACTGCTTTCCCTGCCTTATTGGCACTTCATGTATTGTCGGAAAAATTAGTGGAAGTTACTTCACCGCTACTTCTTTTCTTATCTTTATCTTCAAAGAAACGAAATCGTCGAACCGTTAACGAAAATTGTAACGCCATTAGTAATGACTACCGCGTTTATGTCCAAATGGCTTGATAAACTTGACGAGGATGATATGCCAAAAGTAATGATGATTATCACACGATGGTCTTCTGAAAATATTTTTCGTTGATTACAACCAAACTAAACCCAAAATATCTGAACTTTTGGCATGGAAAATCCGGTCAGTAGAATCTCTATTTTTGTGCCTTATTAATTTATTTTCTACGTGAAGGGGTTTCACTTTGACAGAAAATAGGCCTCGTTGGACGAAATCGTTGATATTTGAGTATCCAACACAATTTTAAGTTTTAGGGCTCTTCAGAGAGTTTTTAGGGCACAGCTCATGCGCCCATAGCGTGAGCGACTTAGGCTCCTTTAACTATCCGTGAAAGAGAGAAAAGCTGCCCTCAGATATTGATGCAACTGTTTGCTTCCTCCCCCCTTCCTGCAGCCCTACGTATACAGCCCCGATGAACTATAATGGCGCGTTGTATTCTTTTGACTTCTTGGGCACTTTTGGGCTCACGCGTCTCTTGCCTGGCGCCTCCCGTCCACATGCATGGACGAGTCGTTGTTTCTCCTTCGGTTTCCTATTTCCGGTCCGTTACCAAGACTCCCAACAGATTTTGTACCAGACCTCCCCCCCCCACCCGCTCCCATGACCATTTCCCGTTTTACTACACGTGGAGAAGTGGAATGATTTGTGACAGAGCTCACCGCAGCCTAAGTAACAAATCAAGTGGAAAGGGCCTGGCAGCCTTGTTTAAAAAGCGAGAATAATGATGATTTTTTTCACGATGGTCTTCTGATACTTTTTTTGACGACTCAAATCAATTTAACCCATTCTGTCTGAATTCTCGCTTCGTTGTATGCTTCTTCGTTCTGCTTCTCCGCTTTTTGCCCTTGAAATTCATTTCGACCTTTATTGTGTTTCAGGTTTACAATTCCAAGAGATTCCGAGCTGGTAAGGGTAAGATGCGAAACCGCAGGCGTATCCAGCGTAGAGGGCCGCTCATCATCTACGGCCAAGATCAGGTAATTTTTGTATTATTTATTTATTTAAATATTGTTATTTATGATGATTTAAAATGAAACTTGGTCTGTGTTTATGATATAAAATGATTCGTTTTCAAATACTGACGACTAGGCTCTCACTTAATCCTTTTAAGTGAGCGAATACCTCGAAATTAACCAATTCGTTCCTCATCTTTCTTGTAGGGTCTATCACGCGCCTTTAGAAACATCCCGGGTGTTGACTTGATCAACGTGTCCCGTCTCAACCTGTTGAAACTGGCTCCCGGTGGTCACGTCGGTCGTTTTGTCATTTGGACTCAGTCGGCTTTTGAACAGCTGAACGAATTGTACGGCACTTGGAAGAAGAAGGCGACTTTGAAAAAGGGCTACAATCTTCCCATGCCCAAAATGATCAACACTGATCTTGCTCGTCTCTTCAAATCTCAAGAGATCAAGTCCGTTCTCAAGCCACCAAGGTACGTGATATTGTTTCTTCCACCCCCACCCAGACCAGCGCCTTCATTTATTTTTTTTAGGCGTCCGTGGAAGATGACCAAATTCGTTTTAAAAGGGATTCGGTTGATCCACAGGGCGCGTTACAGTAAAGTTTCAACTTTATGGCGTTCTTGTCTCAATTTTCAACATATTTTGTGACTTGGGCAGTGTTGAACGACATAGTATGTTCGTATAGTAGTTTTGGGTGCACTCCTTCTGGCATAGCATGCTTTGTGCTGCTATTTGCCTGTCAAAAGTGCAAATAGTAATTTATTTTTGGGAATTTCATGCAATTTATTCGGCGATTACCCTGTCGAATTATTTCTTCCCTTTATTAACAATCGCCGCATTTCTAGATGTCTAAAATAATTCTATTAGGAAGCCCGTCGGGTAATTGCGTGCCGACACCTAATGCTTTTCCTATTCCCGAAAATCTCGACGGCTTTGAAGACGCAGGAACGTGGAAGTACGCAGTGAATTTATTCATTAATTCACAATTTTTCAAATTTTAATTTGATCGGATCGCGAGTTAAAGTAGCGTTGTTCGACGCTCCAAGGGTCAAAGGCACTTCGGTTTCATCTGACAAAAGGACCTTGAAGTGGCTTAAAATTGACGCTAGACCGAATTGTGCTTGAAGGAATCCAAAGCGCATTCCTATTCATGAAAAATAATGTTTTTTTATCGATTCCAAGATGTTAATTTGTTGATTTTGAGTTTACCAATGCAGTGCCTGGGTCCTTCACCGAAGGGCAAGTATGTGAACGGAGTTCTGGTGCCCTCGTTCTCTTTGGAGAAACGGTCTGGGTCGAATTTTTCAGGCTCCGGGAAATATTTATCATCGTGATGAAGGGCGTAAACTGGAATGAGTATCTTGGTCCCTTTGTCGATCACAGTGTCCGTGCCTGGGATCCGGTAGTCCATTGTGCACACCCTCGTGGTGATGGCCAGTGTGGGGTAGAGTCTCATTGATTCTAAAAATTAAACCTAATTAACAAGATTCTTTGGGTTTTGGGGGTCAAAAGTGCTGTAACCATTGATCACTTGATCCAAGTAAGGCAATTCTTGACACGCGTGATAGGTCATCTTCCCTTGGTGTCGGCTCAGCGTCTCTCGAATCTCAGCCCTCGCTCGATCTTGTATGTCTTGGTGTTGAGCCAGCAAGTATAGAGTGAATGTTTGCACGGACGATGATGTCTCAAATCCGGCAATAAAGAAGAGAAAACATTGAGCGGCGATTGTGATGACGTCGAAGTCTAAAAGACAGAAACAATTTTTTTGTGTGTGATGAAAGTTCATATCGCTATTTTACCAATTTTCTCCGTGTCTTTTGTCTCTTCAATTGTCGCCTTTTCTTCGTTATTCTTGTCCATCAACTCGATTAGTAGATTGAGAAAATCGTTTCTTTTGACTCCATTTTTCTTTCTGTATTCAATAGTATCTTGTATAGACCCAATCAGGAAGTTCTCGATTTTCTTGAAGAACTTTGGTTTGACCAAATGTCGCAAATCTGGGAAATATTCCATGAAGGTTCTCATGGCGGTCCTGCCAAATGTCTTTTTTTCGAATTGAATAATCGTTTTTCCCACTTGTCTGAACGGGCTCGACTCAGGGTTTTCAATACTGTTGCTCTCGAGACCGAACGCGCATGAAACGATGATGTCAGTTGTAAATCGTCCGATTGTCTCTTTGACATTGACGACTGAGTCGTTTCGTTCGATGTTCCTCTCTAGATAGTCGACGAGTTGCCTCGAACATACTTCGAATATTTCCGACATGTTTTTCAATTTCCCTGAAGTGAACGTCGGAGTCAATTTGACTCTTAGGGTACGCCATGGTTCCCCTTCAATTTGAAAGAGATTCCTTCCCATGACCGTTGTTTTCGCGTTCTTAATAGCGGCCCGGTTTCTTGAAAAACGAACCTCGATCAATTTTTAAATTATAATTTCATAATTAATTTGCCTACCTGAAATGAGAAAAGTCCTTAACCAATATCAATTTGATGATCTCCGGGTCTCGAATCACTAACTGAGGTTGGTCGAATAGATAAATTCCGCAAAACGGATGCGGGTCGAATTTCTTGTAATAGTACTGAATATCATGGCCTTGGTAATTTGTTGAAAAGGAGAGGTTGGGCGTCGATCCCAGGGGAAAACGCCCTTTTTGATGAGGCACGTTCTTCAACGACCAGTAATTCAAGCGATCGTGAAAATGCTTATAAATCCAAATTACCGCAGCCGCCACAGCACCAAGAAACAACTCGAGTATCATGTTTTAGGTCTCACGTCAATTCGGGAACTGAGCCGGGGAGGATTGTCGCGTTTTGATCTGTTTGTTTCTTATCTTATCGCCCACGCACTAACTCTTTTTCAACAGTTGTAGAGGTAGGGAGGAGGTGTTGAGTGAACTCTGAACTTTTTGATTCTATTTTTACTAGTGATGTTACAATTTGCATTATTTGTGACAAGTCGTTTAATTCTCGTTGGGCTCGGGTCAAGGCCCCGTTCACAAGCTCTATGTTTTCGTTGTGTGGTGTCTGTGCAACCTATCAAAATGATTCATCTTTTTTATAGGGAATAAATTTGTTTGGTTGCATAGACTCCACACAACGCGAACATAGAGCTTGTGAGCGGGCCTTAAAGCACTTGTAAATTTAAATAAGCTTGGGACGAAGAAAGAGCGGTGGCACTGTGATAGCTGTAAAATTGAAAAGAAAATTGAGACCATGTTAAGACGAAGTGATGAAAGCGTTTCATGCCAACATTGAGTGATTTTAAAAAATCTCGAGCTCATGATTTCGGTTAATTGAAATGAAACGTTTATCTTGTGGGGGGGGGGACATGAATTAAAATAAAACAAAACGGAGACAGTCATGATTATTTAGACGTGTTAGCAGGTTTGATACGTTTTATCGTACCTGGTGAAACCAGTCAACGTCTCTGTCTATTTGTTCTGCACATGAGTAAAGCTCAATACAGACTACACGGACGTGACGTGGGAACACGCAGTCCCTCGTGTGATACAAAAGTCCAGTACAAGCTCTTGTTTGTTTACGTTCACATTGCTCTGACGTGACATGGGATGACGCGGGTCAGAGCTATGTGAACGTTAACGAACAAAAGCCTGTGCTGGAATTTTATATCTCAAGTTGGAATGCGTGTTCCCACGTCACGTCCATTGAACTTAACAGTTTCAATCGTGACTAAGCCTTCCCTCAGGTTTGTCATGACAGGGGCGTAGTGTGTCATTTTGATGACCGGGGAGACAATGAAAGGGTTTGGAATGAGTTAACGGCTGAGGCTGGTTCCAGAGTTACCAGATTCGGTTCTACTCCGCGTTTTGGGTATTTCAGGAAACTATTTCGCGGTTGAAATTACGGAATAACGCTGAAGCGTGTGATTCGGGCTATTTGAGTCAATGGAATATGCGAGACACAAATTCTAGACATTTTTAGCATTGGTTGTACTGTCTAAGCGATTGATTTATGACACTTGGCATTTGTGAACAGTTTTTGGAAAGATCATTGTAATTTTGTAATACTGTTGGGGAGGGGGGGATCTTCCCGTCTGATTACAATGGAGAGGGTGGAATACGCGACCATTCGATCAGTGGATAGTCAGCTCTCGGATCTAAATTATGACTTTTCGGGCCAAGCAATCACTTTTTGTATTTAATCAAGTTTTAGTAGAGCTAGGCATCGTTACTCAAAACACTAGCCGTCCGTAGGTAGGCAACTATTCAAAATGGCAATAAATGGTGGACCCGATGGGCAGGGAAGGAGTGTGAGTTGGAGGACGAGACGACGGCACACTTATTTGGCAGCTTACGATAGGTTCGCGACACAGGCTACCCGCCCAAGCGTTCTCCAGAACCTGGGGGCGGGGGGAGTTCGAGTTTTGAAGTTGGTTAGGAGGGTGGTGAGGTTTGTGAACCCGCGCATCATAGGCCGGTGTCATAATTCATCACGATAAATCAATGGTGTTGAGAGAAAGCCCTAATTCGCGGCTAAAATTACGAAAACATAAATTCTCAGCTTATGCAGAACGCAAATTCGTGGCTCAATCTGAAAAAAACGCTAATTCATGGCTAAAAGAAAGAAAGAAAAAAAAAACCGCTAGTTCGCGGGGAAAATTAAGTAAAAGTGCTTCTTTACGGATAAGATTGGGAAAAATCTATCTGGGAGAGAATCCCCCCCCCCCCACATACAAACAAATACAAGAAGCGATGACGTGGGGGAAAAAACGCTAATTCACGGTTTTAAAATCGAGAAAATTCGTTGCTTCCGAAGGTAACTTCGAGACTGAAAGTGAACAAAATCGCTAATCCACGGCTAAATGAGGAAAATGCGTTTATTCGCGGGTAAAATTTAGAAAGAAAAACGTCAATTCGCGGTGAAAATTGGGAAACAAAACTGTCATTCACGATTGAAATATCACATTTGAGTCGTTTTGGTGACTGTTGGCGAGTGTGTCACGTGATGTTTGACGCTACATGATAATTATTAATTAAAGCCGCCGGAGGTTGATAATTGGACGCAGTGCCCGAAAACTAGTCTCGAGGATCGAGGAGAAGAAAAATACAATTGTTGAACTGAACTTAAATACTAATTAATATAACCCTAAAATAGTCATTCTCCAGCTTTTTCAACAAATTAAAAAAAAAAAAAAAAAAAAAACTCATTCACGGCTCGCTGGGTGGCTGAAATTAGGTTAAACGCTAATTCACGGTTAAAATAAAGAAAAATGGCTATTTATTGGGTTAAATTAAACCCCATTAAATAACATTTAATTCACAGAAATAAATTCGCAAGTCGCGGTTTCCGGAGGTAACTTCGTGTCTGAAATTAGAAAATACAGCCCTTTTTCACGTGTTAAACGCTCATTAGCGGCTCCAATCAGAAAAACAATTTGAATCGCTAATTCGCAGCAAAAATGGAGAAAAATCGCAAATTCATTGATGAAATCGAGTAGAAGTGTTGATATGTGGAAAAAAAAACGCTAATTCTCGGCTCTTGGAGGTGAAAACCGGTGAAAAACTATACTCCGTTACTCGTTATTATTTTGCTGATAGCGAAGCGGAAGTTACCGTTACTTTTCCTGTAACCAGTCGTTTGTTGATCACAATTATCACACCGTTGACAAGGGACCAAAAAAATCAGAGATTTTCCTCGTTAAATTGTATGTTTTTAGGGTTAATTGACGGTACCTATCCAATTAAATTAACTGTGATTTTACAACAAATTAATTTTCGATTAATTTATCGTAAACCCTTGTTACTTCTAGTTATTAATTGGCAGCTTCCGTGTGTTACCCATTTCAGAAAGACGATCCAGAGGAGCGTAAGGAAGTTGAATCCTCTGCGCAACGCTCGCGCCATGCTCAAGTTGAACCCGTACTCGGCTGTCCTTCGTCGTCGAGCCATTCTTGAGCAAAGAAAAATCAAGTTGCTTCGCGCCATCAAAGAAGCTAAAACTGGAGGCGTAAGTAAACCCCCCACTGCCACCCACACCTATCTTTTGACACGAAAATAACATTTTTCCCCGTGTCCATTGTTTTTTTTTTTTTTTTTTTCAGAAACCGTTGACAGCCCTCCAGAAACGTCACATCAAACTCCTTGAGAACCGTAAGTCGCAGATCAAGAAGGCTCGCGCTGCCAAACCTAAAAAGGCGAAGAAGACCCTCGAAGAGAAGAAAAAGTTGAGACTGGCCAAAAAGGTCGAATTGAAAAAAGCCAAATTGGCGAAAAAATCGAAAGCGCCCGTTGCCTCAGCCACCGCTCCCAAGGCGGCAGCGTCGCCCAAAAAGTGATTTTTCTAAATTGACAAGTTAGTTGGAAACTTTTTATTTTTATTTTACATAAAAAAAAACTTGCGATCTTGTCGATTAAAAATCACGTTTTTGTTTAATTCTCTTTATTTTAAAATGATCCTGGTGTCAGCCTGGTTTGTATCCGAAGGAATTTTTCTGGTTCGGAAAACCCTGAAGACAAAAAAAACCTTCAATTTTAGGGAACTTAATTTCCGTTGCCGTCTTCGGTGACGATTCTACGGACAGCATAACCAAAAATATTCAATTTCTGTGGTTTAATTCCACTTTTTTTTTTTTAGGTTTTGTAGCCAGTTAGTGGATGACCAAGGGCAAAATATGCCTTTGGCTCATTTCGCACAAACGCAGTATCGCGCGGCGCGGCTACCGCTAATGTGTAAAGCGAGAACCCCCCTCCCCTGCGCGTTAGAACACGTGGGAGCAGGTTTTTCGGTTCATACGTTCGCGGTTGCCGCGCCGCGCGATACTGCTTTTGTGTTAAACGACCCAAAGGCATATTTTGCCCTTGTTCATCCACTATCTGGCTAGAAATCCTCAAAGAGATCTGAAGATCTGATGAAGCGACACCCTGAACGCCCCCCCCCCCCGCCCAACTCACTGAAAGGCCTTGAAACGCTCCTTTTCGACCTTACAAACCACTTAACCACCCTCATAGATAAACAGCTGAAAATTCCAATTTCACTAAAATTAAAACCCGGACATTAAAATGTTTTGGCTGTTTCCTTGGAAATTTAGCTGCCCCCCCCCTCTCCCTGCACGCCTCCAATCAATTGTGCGGCTCGTCGCAGCCCGAGTACCTGCAACTTAAATTTATCTCGGAATCTTGCAGATGATCCGCCGCCACAGAAAAGGACCCAAAACTTTCAATTTTGCTTAAATCAACACCCCAAGACCCGACCCTTTCAATTTCCCGACATTCAGCCAAAAAACTTGTAATTTTGCTCAAATTAGGACCCGAATTTGCTAAATCACAAATTTTTAGTTACAATTACGCGGCTAATCGTACGTAATATGGAGTTATTGCATAACCGTCTAGCGGGTAACGTTAACGGTTATGTGACGTAATGATAAGCGTAAAATTCAAATTGACCAGTATGAGGAGGAGTTTTATTAATTTATTTGAAGCAATTAAGTGCATCTGTGCCCTACCGTGTGTTCATATTTTAGCGAAACTATTATTTGCATTAACTCTTTTTCCACCAATACAAACGGCTGCGCTCATGGTGACGTCACGTAAACATTAAGCGTCAGACGGCTATGCAATAACTCCCTAATATAGCGTTTGGCAACCTCATAAATAAATTGGCTCCGAAACTTGCAATTTTGCAAAAATTGTGCCTGGAAGGATGCAATTCCACAGATGGGTTACCCCCTGAATGTTGCGCATGGGTCTCGTCAGCCTATGACGCGTTACGTCGTGGCTGGCTGGCTAGCCCCCCCGGGGTCCGATCCCCTTAAAAAACAATTGCAAACTTGCTATTTCACGGAGATTCAGCGCCGAAACTTGCTATTTCTCCGAAATTAAACGCCCAGAACTTGCAATTTTTTACGAAGACCCGAATTTCGTGGGTAATCGTCAGGCTGTGGTCTGAGTCGGGGGCACGCTAGACTGAGTTCCATTACGTATAGACGCTACACAGTGATCATTTGTTCTAAAATCATTCCCGGTGCGTTATTTTTAGTAGAAGGGGTAAAGGGGAAGCTCATTTCACTAAATTCGGGGGCGGGCGAGAGTCCATCACTAAGTGGACAGACTTTAGTTGAGTCTCAACGTTACCGATTTATCGCACAATTTATCATAAGCTGTTAATTACTTCGGTATATAACAGAGGACGGAGTGGATAGCGCCGGCGCTAAGTTTAACTTAAGGTGACTAAACTTTCTATAGGTGTCGCAGATCTTCGGCCATTACTGTCCTTCACCTACGTCACGAGCAGTCCGATCCGCCTTAACGCTGGATCCAGTACATTATTAATTGTTATTGGGTTGTGATTTTTGAGAAATCATAAACTTCAATTTCAAAATTAACTTGCTCTGCTGCTCTAGGGTGAGCATTCGGGAGCAAAGGAAAGGACTGCTGGTGACGTCAGTCTCCACCTCTCCCGTTAGATGGGCGGGGGTAAATCTGCGGCATCTATAGTAAAGTTTAGTTCCCTTGGTTTAAAGCCGTGTACACACGGAGACTTTTCTGTCCTGTCTTCTATTGAAGCTGGTGTTTTAAGGGGGAGTTGCATATGTGTTTCCTCGACCCCCCTCCAATCATACCTCGCCTACTCCGCGTTACGGAAATTACCGCCGTATTTCTGCACCAATCGTGGACTTCAAGGGCTCATTCAAATCTTCAGGAAATTCCGCACAAGCGTACGATCTTCCTTTTTCATATTTCATCCCTAAAATAACTGTAAAACGCACACAAACTTTTACCTTGAAAATTCACACTCTTTCGACGACTTATTTAGGAAAGCAAGATCGTACGGTTGTGCGGAATTTCCTGAAGATTTAAATGAGCCCTTGAAGTTCACGATTGGTGCAGAAATACGGCGGTAATTTCCGTAACGCGGAGTAGGCGAGGTATGATTGGAGGGGGGTCGTATGTACAACTCCCCCTTAAGTAGTTAAAAACATTAAAAGTGAAGTTTTAGGTTTGTTTGGTTGAATGGTAGTTCAAGAAATTGAATTATTTCTTTTTTTTATCCCCATTTTGAAGCCCATGGAGGGGCTTAGTATGAAATTATTCGCACATATTTGAAGCATTTTTATTACCCCCTCTCTTAAACCCTCTGCTGAAGTGAAACAAAAAACCAAAATGCTTTGTTTGAACCAAGTTTAAAGGCCCGTTCACAAGCTCTGTTGTAAGCTCTGTATTGGATGGGTTGTGTGGTGTCTATGCAACCTAGAAAAATGAAGCATTTTGATAGGTTACACGGACTCCACAGACGCATTGCACAGAGCTTGTGAACGGGCCATAAACACTGAAATATATTGCCATATGGGCAGACAAGTAGGTACTTGCTCAAGAAAGAAAGATTTGTTTCAAGACCTTTTTTTCTGGCAGCATTCTACCTTCTAGAGGTTTGGGGAACTGAAAAGATGATACCTCGACCCCCGCCTATCCTTCCTCGTCTTCTTTTCTCATCTTAATTCTGCATTTATTAAATTACCTAATTAATTAAAATGTGGCCATTAATGTGCGTAGGGACATTAGATTTCTTAAAAGGGTCGAACAGAAAAAGAGTGCGTCGTGTGCCTCCCGCACAGAATATTGGGCAAAAAATGAAGGCCCAGATTGGCAAGGACGACTCTTGAGTCTTGGCTACTATGCAGGGTACAGGGGCACCTTCGGTGCCCGGTTTCGGTTCATGGTTTTGAAGATAAAGGTCGGAAAAGAAGATTCGAGAAACTCGGGACTGAAGTGTCATGTTTGTGGTAAGACGAACCATTCGTTCAAATTTTGTCGTTTCAAGTCTTTCACTTGTCGTAAATGTGGAGAAGTGGGGCATTTGAGGGCTGTTTGTCCGAAGAATAAAACAGCCACGAATATAGTGGATGAAGAGGGGGATACATGTGTAGAACAGTCGTTCGTTGAAACTTATTTTGTGGATTATCCGCGTGTTGTAAGCCCAATAATAGCTAAGGTGTGGTTCGCCGGCTCATCTTTACAACTTGAAGTGGATACTGGGGCAGGAGTGTCAATAATTCCCAGGCATATTTATTTATCGCGGTTCAAATGTCTCAAACTCGAACCATGTGATGTTAAATTAAGAACTTTCGGGAGTGAAATAATTTGTCCTGACGGTTTAATCAAAGGAACGACTAAATGAAAAGGAAAAGTCAAGACTTGTAGCCTGGTAGTGGCACCAAAGGGGTCAAAATGTTTGATGGGACGGAATTGGTTAAAGTTGTTCGGGATTGAATTGGATGTAAATGTATGTGAACCAAGTGAAATTCTGAAATCCGAACAAACAAACTTCCGGAATATGTTATTGGTCGATTTCGCTGAGCTCTTCAAGGAAGGCGTGGGCAAGTATAAATATGAAAAAGTTAAGCTTGATTTGAAACCAAATGCGAGTCCAAAATTTGTCAAACCCAGGACGATTCCATTTGCTTTCAGGAGTCTGGTGGACCAAGAGTTGGAGAAATTGGAAAAAGAAGGCATGATAACAAGAGTAGAAAGTAGCCCATGGGGAACTCCGCTCGTACCAATTTTGAAACCAGACAATTCTTTGCGTCTCTGTGCGAATTATAAAATTACGGCAAATCCTTTTTTAAAAGATGTTAGCTATCCGTTGCCACGTCTGGAAGAAATATGGGCAACTTTAAGCGGGGCAAAATTTTTCTCCAAATTGGATTTCGTAAGAGCATATAACCAAATTGAACTACACGAAGAGTCTAGAATGCTTTTAGCTTGGTCTACTCATAAGGGCGTTTTCCAGGTGAACAGGTTGCCTTTCGGGACGAAATCAGCGGTGTCAATTTTTCAGAGCCTCGTGGAAAAATGTTTACAGGGAACTGAGGGCGCCATAAACTACTTGGATGATGTGGTGGTTGTGGGCAAATCTGTAGAAGAACATCAAAAGAATTTGCGGGCAGTGTTCAGTAAACTTCAAGCAGCTGTTTTTCGACTCAATGTAAATAAATGCAAGTTTTTCGATCGAGAAATAAAGTTTTTAGGACATATTATAAATGAAAAAGGTATTCACAAGGATCCCAGTAAGATTAATGCGATCAAACATATTGCGACCCCGAAATCGGTTTCAGAATTGAAGGCTTTCATTGGAACAGTGGGGTATTACAGTCGTTTCATCAAAAATTTTGCTTTTCACCTTTCTCCATTATACGAGCTTTTAAAATTGGGGGAGCTTTTAAAGGCAGCAAAATTTTGTTGGACCAGGAAACAAGAAGCTAGTTTCAATAAAGTAAAGGCCTTAGTTTCCTCGAGCCAGGTTTTGATGCCTTTTGATCCTTCTATGCCACTGAAGCTGTACTGCGACGCTTCTAAGTGTGGCTTAGGGGCGGTTTTGTTACATGTGTGTCCGGACGGGTCAGAAAAACCTATAGAATTGGCCTCGAGAATTCTATCACCAGCAGAAGTAAACTATTCTATGATTCACAAAGAAGCTTTAGCAATATACTGGGGAACTAAGAAATTTTATCAATATTTATTGGGAAATAAGTTTACGTTGGTTTCGGATCATAAACCTTTGGAAGCACTCTTTGGCGACAAGAAAGGTATTCCTGAAATGGCGGCAGGAAGACTTCAGAGGTGGGCTCTTTACATGTCTGGATTTTCGTACGATTTTAAACATACTTCGGGTACAAAGAATTTAGCGGATGGATTTTCTCGTTTGCCAGTTGGTACAGGAGAAGGAGATGAAGAGCTTAATCGCCGAGAGTATGTAAACATGGTCGAGAGCACATTATCCGGACCCATAAGCTTAGGGGATGTAAGAAAACACTCAAGGCGAGATGTGCAAATGAGACAACTCTATGATTTCATTCGATATGGTTGGCCACCTAAAGTTCCTGACAATTTGAAAACATTTTTCAGTAAAAGAAATGAACTGGACATTGAACAGGGAGTTGTAATGTGGGGTTATCGTTTGGTCATCCCCTTAAAACTACGCGATTCTCTCGTGAAAGAGTTACACCAAGGTCATCAAGGTATAGTAAAAATGATAAGTCGGGCTAGGTCCTACTTTTGGTGGCCCTCAATGGACTCAGACATTGAAAAATGTGCCAAAAATTGTTCTTCATGTCTTGCAGTAAGAAGTAATCCACCCAAAATAGAGGTGAAAGAATGGACCCGTTCAGCATACCCGTTTGATCGGATTCATGTCGATTTTCTCGGGTCTTTTCGCGGGAAGCAATTTCTGATAATAACAGATTCATTTTCAAAATGGCCTGAAGTCTTTAGCATGGGTAGTACCACAACTACGGCGACATTGGAAAAGCTTCGAGAAACCTTTTCGAGGTTCGGCGTTCCTCGAACAATCGTTTCGGACAATGGACCTCAATTTTGTTCGTCAGAATTTAATCATTTTTGTAAGATAAACGCGATAAAACATGTGCGGGTTCCAGCTTATCACCCGTCGAGTAATGGTGCTGCTGAAAATGCCGTTAAAAGCTTTAAATTAGGATTTAAAAAAAGTATTTTGGACGGTGCTAAAGTATCCCTAGAAACGGCCAAGAGTAGATACCTTTTTTACTATCGCACTTCGGTACATGCGACAACTAGGGAGACGCCAGCTAAGTTAATGTTTGGAAAGGAGATCAGAACAAGAATGGACGAAGTGAAAGTATCAAGCTCGGGAAATCAGGAAAGAAAATGAAAGACGGAGCGGAGAAAAGTGACATTTCACACAGGAGAAAAAGTACGAGTCAGGTCATACAGGGAGGATTTCGGAAAGAAATGGATAGAGGGAGAGATCACAGAGGTTTTGGGTGATCGAACCTTCATGGTAAAAGAAAGCGAAAATGGAAGGATCTGGAAAAGACACATTGATCAACTGATAAAAGTAACGAGTGATCACGAACTATCCGAAGAAGAAGAAGAGTCGAAGACAGAAGAGGAGGAAGAACGAAGCTAAGAAGGGAGGAATGTTAGATTGGTTGTCACTACAGTGGCTAATAGTAAAAATAACAATATGAATTTAATAAAGTTTTAGTATTGATTCTCTAATCGTCACGAGTGGTCTCTTTTATTTAATTAAGATATTACAGTCATGATGGGCAAATCCTGCGCCATCTGATGGCCACAAGGTTGAGGGTCTGGACTTCCGGACCCTCAACATGATCAGTCGTTGAAAGAGTCTTCATTGTTCAGTAATTAAGTATATTGAACTTGACTCAACAAACTCTACACGCAAAGAAGCTGATGTTCCAGTTCCGTCAATTCGAATTTTATTATGTTATGCGGAATGAGCACGAGGAGTTCGAACTCGTGACTCGAAGACTCAATCTCTCCTTCATGCCCTCTAAGATTCCTATGATAAATGGTACGAATACTGTGATTCAAAAAAATCTTCAACAATCTCAGTCTGAGGATCCGGTCGAGGATCCGCTGAGTAATGCGAAGAGCGAGGCTCCTTGGTTTCAATAGATTGTAAGTTCAACAATACCTATAGTTTCTTCAAACATTGTTTTAAATTCTCGATTTGAGTTTTTTTTTGACGATTTATGAAAAATAATGCTTCCCGGGCTCTTTTTCCTGTTTGTCACACTCAATTCAAGGCTTTGGAATGTACGCTCGTTGTAGCGCCTCTCGAAAACGCTTCCAGTGGACGACCGGCCTAAGGGAAATGGCTACAAATAAAAAACGCTTGCTGCGACGAAAGATGACACTCTATACTCCTCCATGATCAGGATTTGTGCTCGAAACTATCCTAACTCCGATGTAAAAGTGCTTAAGAATCCCCTTCCCCCCCAGACGGAAACCTCTAAATCCGTCCCTGTTACCGTATGTACCTACATTATTCCGACAGAAATTGTTTATTTTCAAGCCCGAAAAGTTACTCCCATTTTAACGTGAATACGTTTTACAGGCAGTGGCGTGGCGTCAGGGCAAGTAAAGCAAGTGGCACTTGCCCTAAGCGATCTCCTATTATTATTATTATTTTTCCTCCTTTTGTTCCAAACTTTATTATGGTTAAAATCATAAGAATATGAAACCTAATTTTGCAATTCAAGACTACGATGTTAATTATAAATCTTGTTTTGCGGAGATGTGCGAAGCCGCATGAACCATGAAACGGACATTGCGCTCGAGACAGAAGTGCTACGAGTGTGTTCCTTACTTTTTGCCCCCTCGTTAACCCCTCACCATAACACTCTGACCGAGACAGAATGATAAAGTTTGGTTGGGAGGGGCCGTCGTTAAAGCTGACGGAAAAGTGCTAGGGATCTGTTCCTACGTTGGAGTACAGCACAGTAGACTTCAAGACTTCGCTTGGAAGTTGGGAGGTTCAGAGCGTAAGGATGGGGCATGGGGGGAAATCAGTTTGTCTGAAGCACGGAGAATCAAATATACGTTGGTCTCACTAACTTTTCCTCAAATCGGCGTTAAATCGGTGCCTTTTGACGGCCTCTCTTCATGGATTTTTGTCACTCCTCTCTTTATTATGAATTTTCTTCCTTACATTCAGTTACGTCCTTTCCTGAGTTGCACTTGCCCTACTAATAAACCCACGCCACGCCACTGTTTACAGGAATGTAGGGTCCAATTCGGCAGAAGTGGTAAAATGGATCTCACAGCGCGTGCGCCGCCTAGTGTTGGCGGTACTGGGTGGAGGGTATTGGGGTCTCAAAACTCAAGCTCAGCTGCCACTTGCCAACCAAAAAACTTATTCACACTAAACTCCGGTTTTTATTATATTATTATTATTATTATTATTATTATTTTTGTTATGTCCTGTCCTTTGTTCACAGGGCTAATGTAGACGCGGTATTTCTAAGCTGTATTTCCGCGTGGTAGGGAGAAAGGAGAGATTTTTCCAGAATTTCTCCGTTTTTTCTTGTTTTTTTCATAGAAACAAATGGTTTTTATAGTTTTTGACATCACGACAAACGAACATTCCTAAAAATCTTAAAAATTTCGTGACAGGACAGAAAAGTCTCCGTTTGTACAGGGCTTAATTGAATTGCGTAAAATTATCTGTTTACGGAAAACCGCCAGTTTTGCTGTGATGTCAGTTTTGAAGTAAAATATCCATTTTTGAGATAAAATAATATTTTTTGGAGAGAACCGATAGTTTTAGGGTAAAATCATCAGTTTAGGAAATAGTCCAGGAAATGGAGACTTTCAACTTGCGCCAAATGTAGTAGTTCTAAATTTTTGATGTGTCAAAGAGGCAGTGGCGTGCCCATGGAGAGGGTTTTGGGGGTCAGAACCCCTCCTAGAGTACTTCAGCCTCCATAGTTGAGAAATAGAAATACAAAATAAATAAATAAAATGAAATGAATAAGTAAAAAACTAAACAAGCAAACAAACAAAAGAAACAACAAAAACGTGATTTGTATGACCCTAAAAGTTCGTTTTTTAGCAATTTAGTCCCGCTAAGTAACTATTCCACTGTCCAGGCATGGATTCAGGATTTGTTCAAGAGAGAAGGGCCTGAGAAATTCTACTAAAGATGACATGTCAGCCATTTGCTGCCTAAAATTAGCTAAATTATCTATCCCCACCATACAGAATCCTAGACTGACTATACTCGCGCCCCAAGATGGCAAAACTAACTATTTGAGCCATAAAAATAGCCAAACTGACTTCACGCGCCCTGAAAATGGCTAAAACTGATTCCGCTTTGAAAAAAGCTAAACTGATTATACATAAGTGCGCTAAAAATAGCCAAGATGGTGATCCCCGCTCTAAAATTGTCCAAGCTGACTTTTTTTAAGAGTTATAAAACTGGATCAACTGGCAATTTGTGCACTGATAATGCCTGAATAGATGATTCCTCCTCCAAAAATGGCCAAACTGACGGTTTTCGCGCCTTGACTTGACGTACTATTCACGCCCTATATAAATGGCAAAACTGACTCTACGCACCCTAAAAATGGCCAGACTGGTCATTCAAGCCACAAAATCGGCAACACCGATTCTATGTGCAACAACAATGTCTATGTGAACAAGGGCACATAGAGTCAATTTAACAATAAACTGACGATTCGCGCCTTAAAATGGCCTAAACAGATTATTCCTGACCTGAGAATGGCAAAAACGACCATTCGCGCGTCAAAAATAGCCAAAATGAGCCTTTACAATGTCTAAATTTAACATTCGTGCGCTAAAAAAAAAAATTAAAAATAAAAACTGGCTATTCACGATCTCCAGGATTTGCTCAAGCTTGGGAGATTGTGTGCTTCGCTAGACTGACTAAAAATGGCTTGACAGGACAGTGATTCACTACCTAAAAACTGCTCAACTTACTATAATCGCGCCCGCAAATGGCAAAACTGACTATTCTTGCATTTAAAATGTCTATTTGCGCCATAAAAATTGGCATTTACCACTCTATAAAACCGCCAAAATGACTTCACGCGCCCTAAAAATAGCCAAATTGGCGATTCTCGCTCTAAAATGGCCAAAATGACTCTATGCGGCCTGGATTGCCTTAACAGATTATTCCTGTCTTGAAAGCTGCAAAATAGACCATTTGCGCACCAAGAATGGTCAAAATAACGATTCGTGCGTAATTGGCTAGAAGGGACTAATTGAACCCGCTTATGCTGCTATGTTTGGGCAAAGTATAACTGACGATTCGCGCGCCTGAAAATGGAAAAATCGACCAGTCGCACGCCAAAAATGCCCTAACTGACCATTATCGCCTTGGTTTGACGCCCTATATGTATAAATGTCAAGCTTCAAGACTACGCGCCCTAAAATTGGCCAAACTGACTATGCAAGACTCTACGCGCTCTAAAAATAGCTTAACTGACGATTCACGCCTTGAAAATGCCTTAGAAATACCGGAACTGATCATTCGCGCCTTGTATAGATGGCTTAAATGACGATTTGTGCTACGCTGCTCCGAAAAAATTGCCAAACTGGCTATTCGCGCCCTTAAAAGATGAATTGACTATTGGCGCAGAATTGACTATAAATGAACCGAGTCCATCTTACGAACTGATTGACCCCCCCCCCACCTATTTCTGTAAAAAAAATCACCATTTTATATACATACAACATAATTTTGTAATTTGAAAACCCCTCCCAAGAAAAATTCCTGGGCACGCCACTGCATAGAGGATGGTCCCAGTTTGTGTAAGCCGAATTTTTGAATTCCCCCTCCCTGTGCTCGCTCTTCGGCACTCGAGAAACCAATTTTTTTTTTTTTTTTCTCACATTTCCCATCATAACGTTTTACCTGCTGGCGCTGGCAAAAATTATCAAAAAACTAAAGAGGGCGACACTGTAGTAATAGCAAATTTTGTCGACTAGGTATGGACTCATGGAAGTTTTCTGTCAGCGCCAGCAGGTAAAACGTTACGATGGGTAATGTAGAAAAAGTAAAGGGGTTGAAATTGTAAGTTTTAGGACTAAAACAGCCATTTATGGGGTAAAATTCAAGCGCTATCCACCCGTCCTCCCCGGAGAACATATGTTTTTCGCTAAGACGGGCCTGAGCAGGCCGTGGCGTTTAGTCACAACATCCCTAGTCCCCGTTTCACCCTCACGGTTCTCATCAGTCCTAGTGAGCCGGGTCTTCCCTGACTGGGTTTTGCTGGGTCGGGTGGAGCGCCGAGGGCAGGGATCGTGCGGTGCAGTGGCACCTCCGTTCCCGGTGAGGGGCAGTCTATCGGCTCAATTGCCGGGCTGATGAGACCAGGGGCCTTAGTACGAACCCGTGTGAAAATGCCACGTGATGCGGTTGCTATGACGGGATAATGTTATTTCTTATTCGGCGTCCTTGGATCCCGCTTGCGGCATTTTTTCCCGAACTTTCGTACTAAGGCCCCAGAACCGAGTGGCTCAGGTGGCTGGGGGGTCTGAGGTCGAAGCGGAGACTGGACCGCACCTTCGGTGCAATTTTTAGTCGTGGGTCCAGCCCCCAATATCTTTGTCGTTATTTATTTATTTACAGTGTGACATTGTCAGTTTTGAGGTGAAAAATCCAATTTCGGGGGAAACCGTCGTTGTATGTTAAAATCACCAGTTTTGTAGTGAAATCCTCCGTTTAATGGTGGGGGGGGGGCACGTCAGCTTTGGCGATTAATTGTACGTTTTTTTGAGTAAAGTCACGACTTGAGGGATAAAATCGGCAGCTTTTAATGCAGAGTGGCCAGTTTTGGTAAGATCATTCGTTTTTCATCAGTTTGGGTTAAAACCACCAGTTTTTTTTAGGGTGCAATCATCAATTTTGGAGTAAAGCCTGGGTTTTAAAATCGCCAGTTGTGCTGTGAAATCTTGAGTTTAGGGGTAACACAACGGCTCTGGCGTAAAATCGTCAGTTGAGTTATGGAGCGAAATCTTCAGTTTTGAGTTTAAAAAAACGCTAGCTTTGAGTTAGAAAATGTTCGATTTTTACGTCTCTCAGACAAGACGTTGATGAAAAGTCGGCCACCCAGTATTCGAGTACCAAGCATTTTTTACAAAGTATCGATTTCCGGTGAAAACATTGCCAATTTTTGTACAGAAAAACAGGAATAGAAGGCTAAAACCGATAGTTTCCCAACGTTGATGTAAGTTTTTGTTGGTTTACGGCCCTTTTTTGTGAAAATTCAGCTTCCGGAGTTGAATTTGACGATTTAATGAACTTCCAGTTCTTTTACTGGGGTCTCTAGAACATCTGACGTCGTCTGCCCACCCCTGGAGGAGGATCAAGGGCTGGCTACGCCCCTGGTTCCGAACATGTTTCAAACAAGTCGCTGGAACAGACCTGTTAACGCAGGTGAGAACCTTTCGTCCTTTTTCCTTTTTGGAGACGGAAGAGGTTGGAAGGGGGGGGGGTGATCATGGAAATCGCAATTCCAAGACGCTCTGGTAGAGTGCCCGTGGAAAGAAAAAAGCACTAAAAGAACAATGATTTTAAATTATGTCTTTCGGAAGTCATGTGATGATGATTTAGGCGGTGTAAACATTCAATTTAAAATGTAAAATTCAGCTTAAAGTGACAAATTTGAGTACAAAAATGGGTCGTTTTAGTTCTAGCAGCAATTTTTGAAATTTGGTACAGTGTGTGTCATCACAGAACGGAAATGGGTGAAGTGGAAGATCTCAACTACGACTTCTCGTACAATTTGTTCTTGGCCAAGTCAACGATGCAGAATTTAAAGACACTTTTAGGTAACAGTTCTATTAAAATCGAGCGGAAGCAGATTAACACGCTTGTATTCCTCCCCCACCGAACGGCAGAGAAGCAGCGAGTCATGAGGTGGCTGAGAAAGCTGTCCGGAAGTAATCGAACTTTGACCGAAATGCGACTTAGAAATGAGTTCATGTATCACCTAGTGTTAAACATTCAAGCGGGACAATTACGAGCGCCCTTCGTCGACAATCCACCCGCTGGCCCTTTACCGACATTCAGTCAAATGCTGGTTAGCCCTCCCACAATCACCCTTCTCTCAAATAGTCCACCCACTCTAAATGATTTAAAATTTTACGATCAAGCCAGGCGGTTCCGAGGGTGTTTTCACGGGTCAAATTGATCCAACGTCGGGAATGTGGTCGGGTTACGCAGGGGCAGCCTCGGCCTCGGCCCAGAGACCGATGTTGTACAAAAATTCGCCCGATGGCGGCGTGTTTCTGGCTGCTCAGCCCATTCCAAAGTGCGGAGCTTTTTGTTACATGGCTGTGGTCAATAAACCGAAACCGGAATCTACCGAATAAAAAAATTGTTCCTAGTTATGAATTTAGCGTCCGGAAGAGCGTTTGTTGTTAATTATTAGTGACTGTGGTGATTCTCGCTGGGATGCTACCCCCATCACGCCAAGTAGTGGCAAGACAGCACACGGTTTAACGACAAAGCACGCCTGTACCCACGCATAACCGACTAAAGGTCTTTCATCACACCATCTCAAGAGATTGCGGAGATGTTGAGAATAACGTTTTATTAAAAATAAACTGCCTTAAATAACATACTTGAATCACTGCGTCTGTCCGATCGACTGAAGTATTTCCAAAATGGTTGATCCGAGCTCTTCATCTTGATTCGTCCACGATATATACACGTTCTTCTGTTCGTCCTCACTCCCTTCCACTTTGATTAGAACTGACTCGACTGAAATTGTCCCGTCGGCGAAAACAACCGACCAACCTGCGAGACGCTCTTGGAAAATTTTGAACAATTTTTCCGCCGTTTTCAACGACGGACTGGGATCTTCAAGTCTTAGAGTTGACGTGAACCTTTTTTTTTCCCCCCCCAAGGCGGAAAATGCCTCCGTTTTAGTTTTTAACGCTCTGTGCAAATTCAGAAAAATTGGGTGAATTGTTGCTTACCTGACTATATGTCTGTTGATGCCCGCCTCTTTACAAGCCTCGTCGACATTCATCAAACACATTGAACTGTCCTTGCAGACGAGTACCCCGTGAATGACACGAGAACGTTTCGGATTGGGAGGCTGACTGTGATATTTCACGTTCTCGGTTTTAAGTAAATTGAGCGACACGTCCGCGGAAATTCTAGAAAATTTTAAATGATGGATCAGTTGTGGGGGGGGGGGACGTCAGAAATCTGAATACAATTATTTACCTGTGAGGTGTCGGTATGTGGCAGGTCTCCCCATTAGCAGGCATGTAGCAGTCCAAATTGAATTCTGATTTGATTTTGTCCTTCAAAAATTCCATTTTAGCTGCTTCCCCTTCAAAAAAAAAAAATTAAATACATTTTCCAGATTCACAAGAATACATTTTAAAGCTGTCCACTATAGAGCGTACCATGAACCAAAAGAACATTTCTCGGCTCGCAGTACTGTATGAGGGTCATGATGCCTTTGGCGTCGGCATGTGCGGAAAAAGACATGTATTCGACGCTTAATTTGACGTCCACGACTTGTCTATTTTCAAATTCAATCTGAAATAAAAAGGTAAAATAAAAAACAAGCGTCTCAGAGACGCCCCAAAGCCGAGCATCAGAAAAAGAAATTGCAGAAAAGTGGCAGCCCCGGAGTCCAAGGGCTTCGTCGCTAGCCGTTGTGCCAGAAAGCTTATTAGGCCAGTAAAGCTACAGTAGCATCAGTAGTAGCAGTTTAAGAAGAAAATTCAACCAAAATTAGTTTAATTATACATATATAGGGTGGATCAGTGGCGGATCTAGGATTTAATCTTGGGAGGGGTTCTACCATAAATCTCTCTCTTTTTTTCTGAGTTTCAGCCTCACACATGGCGCCTCGATGGTGTAATGGATACAATGCTCGCTTCGCAACTCAGCGGGCCTGGGGGTCAACCATGAGCTAGCGTAAAAATACCGTCAAAACGCGGTATCTATGGCGTTGTAACATTATTTGTGATAGAGCGTCCTTAGTTACCGCTTGCGTTGATTTTTTAACGCTAGCTCATGGTTGACCCCCTGGGTTCGAATCCAGCCATTGCCCATTACACTATAAGGCTGCGGCGAGCTGTGACACGTCACACTCGGCTTCGTGTGGGCGTTCCCGGCGGTGTGCGTTCAACAACCGCGCACCGACCGAAACGCCCGCGTAGTACGGGTGTGAAGTGCACAGTTAGATCTGGGTATGGCGTAGAAGCCCAATGGAGGCTTAGGCGCCTGCCGGGTTCAAAGCCCGGCGCCCCCTACAAAAAAAAAAAATGTCTCAGGAACAAATAATTGGCTTTTTCTCAATTTTAACCATGAATTAGTGGATTTTCTCAAATTGATCCGCGATTTATCGTTTTTCTCCGTTTTAGCGGCGAATTTTTGCCCATTTTAGCCGCGAACTCACTCACTTTTTAGCAGCGAATGAGCTCTTCCTCTACATTTTAGACGGTAATTAGCGGATTGTCTCAGTTTTAGCCACGAGTTAACGTTTTATTCCTCTAATTTTAGCGTTTTTCTTCTCTTCTTAAGAGTGCGATAATCAATGCACTTATTCTACAGACAAACCTTCGATAAACCCACCCTTAGTCATGCGAAGTAGCGTTTATCGCCGTTTTAGCCGCAAGTTATCTCGTTTCCTCAATTCTAGCAGCGAATTAGCATTTTGTTTTCTTAGTTTTAGCTGAGCAATATTTCCTAATTTTAACCGTGAATTATTCCTTAATTTCACGCCTGAATCACCGGTTTTACTCTATTTCAGCTTCGAACTGGATGATTTTTTTAAAAAATCCGTGAATTAGCGTTTATCTCCATTTCAGCTCCGCGAATGAGCGCCTTTTGTAATATTGGCCGTGAATCAACGCAATTTCCCAATTTTAGCCGGGAATTAGCGTTTGTATAAGTTTTAGCCGTGAACTAGCGGAATTACCAAGTGATCTTCGAATTAGCGTCTCTTCAATTTTGTAGCTTCACATTACGCACAAGCGCTTGTTTGTGCCAAGAAGTAGCGTGTTTCTCCATTTTAGCAGCTGATAAGCGCTTTCTGCCTGAATTAGCCACGAATGAAATATTTAATTATCATTATTTTAGCTGCAAATGAGCGTTTGACATTAATTTTTGGCGGGAATTAGCGGTTTGTCTCAGTTTTAGACGTGAATAAGCGGCTTTTCTATACTGGTATCCGTGAATTAGCTTTTTTCTCGATTTTTGCCGCGATCTAAGCGCTTTTTGTCATTTTTAGTCGCGAATTATTTCTCAATTTTAGCCACGAATTTTATTACCGCGTTTCCCCAATTTTAGCCAATTTTCTCAAATTGTTCCGCGAATTGGCTTATTTCTCCATTTTAGTTGCGAATGAGCATTTTACTTCAATTTAAAGGCTGGAATTAGCAGGTTTTCTCAGTTTTAGCCGCGAATTAGGTGGCTTTCTCAATTTTAGCCGTGAATTAGCAATTTTTTTCATTTGCGGTTTTTTCTGTTGTTCCCTCGAGAAATCACGAATTTGGCGTTTTCAAAAAATAATAGTTCAACCAGGTCAGCGATGGACTCCAGCTTTTTCTCAATTTTCGCCACATATTAGCGTTTGTTTTTTGTTTTCATTTTCAGCCACGAATTAGTGATTTATTTTTGTTTTCTACTATGAGTCACAGCTTTTCTCCTACCGCAAAAGCCGCTATATGATATTAGCGCTTTTTTTCAACGTTCTCCCGCGTATACTTTCCCAAAGAGTAGCACATTAGAACGCTTTCTCAATTTCTTCCGCCCTAAAAAGGCCTAAAACTGATTACTTTTTTCCCTCTGAAAGTGATACTTTTGAAGCTAAACCTTAAATTTTGGTCCCGCAGAGACGGTAAACTGCGCGGTAATTTAGTGCCTCAATCTAGGCCCTTCCGTCGTAGAGACGAATAGTTCATCGTCAGGAACTCACACAGGTTTGTAAACTGCCAAGTCGTCGCAACAAGTTCTTAGCTACTTCTTGGTCTTAAAAAAGGGGCAGGGACTAGAGGAGCTGGCAATCCCCGAAAGGACAATTGCCGCTCGAGTCATAAGGCAAAATTAATAACAGAAGTTGAGGGACCAAAAATAAAACTATTGAGGGTAAATTACAATTTCCCCATGAAATTAACCATTTCTGCTTCAAATTGACTATTTATGCTTCAAATTGACAATTTTTTCTTGAAATTGACAACCAGCCTCAAAAAAAGCAATTTCCTCACAAAATTGGCAGTTTCCTCATAGAATTTCGCTACTATATTTTAAAAAACTGACAATCGGGAACTGGCACATTTTTCAAGCACTGGTGTTCCTTGAAGAGGGCTCTTTAACAATACAATTGCTCCCGTTAAACATTGAAATCAATCAAGGGTTTTTTTTAAGCGAATTTTTAAAATTTTTGAGTGGGGATTTGATTACGTCAAAGGGCAGTTAATGAAATGGATGGTATTGGGAAGAGGGGGGGAAGATGCGTTTTTTGGGGTTCAATTTTTCTTGTTATTTGTAAACAAAACATTTTGCGTTCCCTCAAATGCTTCAAAACTTCATGCTCATTTGCGGCTGAATTGAGGAAAAATGCCAATTCACGGCTAAAATTGAGAAATGGAGCTCACTCACGCAGGTAAAATTGAGAGTAGGCACCAGTTCGTGGTTTCTCGAACCAACATCTCGGTGAACATTGCGAAAAAGTGATAATTGACTGTTTTTATACATTTATATAGCAAGTTTGTGGGTACAATCGCGAAAGAGGGCGACTTAGCGCACACATTTTTGAAAAAGTTCTTATTTTCGGCTAAAATTAAGGCACATTGAGGAAAACACCTATTTTAAGGTTCGCGTTGCAACGTCCGGATCAAAATTAATGAAATTCGTTAACATGAGTATTATGTGGACCTTTTCATTGCTGAAATTTGAAAGGGGTAATTGCTCAAGGCAGAATTGAGATTAAAGCACGAATTTGCGGCTAAAATTGAGGGAAAATGAATTGGCAAAATTGTCACAGTTTTTTGTTGATTATAGTGTAATTGTCGTGTCTGAAATTGAGAAATAGCGTTCATTCACAGGTTACATTGAGGAAAAACTGTTCTTTTGCGGCTGAAATTGACAGAACGCACCTATTCGCGGTTTACAGGCGATGCCCAATGCCGGCCGTAATCAGAATAGTAAATCAAAAATGCGTTATTTCACGGTTTTTTGAGATCTTTTTACGGTTAAAATGAAGAAAATAGGCTATAGTTCGAGGTAGAATTGAGAAAAAGCACTCAGTTTCACCTAAAATAAAAGAAAAACAACAATTCGACGCTACAAATAGTGCTCATTCACGAGTTAAATGGGGGGAGGGGGATTCTGTGCAACTCATGTTGAGGAAAAATTGGATCCACCACGCCTGTGGGCAGATTTACTGGCGAAAATAACAGATGAACCATTGCCTTTTTACAGGCTTCTAACAGGATCTGGAGGTTAGAATCGCGTCAATTCACAGTCATCAGATACTAAATTTGCACAGAAACGGCCACTATCCGTCAAAAAACAAATATCTGCTGGAAACCTGTCGTTTGTAGCCTTCTATTTCGGATTTTATGTCGAAAAATTGAAACTTCTCTACACCCCCCCCTCACCATGGAAAGTGATACTTTTGGAGCTAAACTTTAAATTTTAGACCTGACTCGGTAAACAGAGCTGGCAGTTTCTCTCCCAACATAAGTCTGTATGGCACAGCGGGTTAAACACGATTTGAGCTAACCCAAACACACGAAATTGCGCGTCGAACCTTGTGAAAATGGGGTTTTAGTGCGAAAAATCAGCAAAATCGGTTTCCAAGTTAAGCCGACCCTCAAAATCGGTTTGTCAGCAACAAACCCGCGAATTTTTGATTTTTGGTGAAACCTATGTGCGAAAATGTGTTGTTTTTTAGTGAGAAAAATCCGCAAATTTGGTTTTATGGAGCGAAGTATAATAAATTTGTGTTTCTGTTAGCCAGATTAGGGAAAATATTTTTGGAATTTTGGGGGTAGGCAGCTGCCCCACGTAACCTGCGTTTTTGATTCTAGGGGAGGGCAACTGCCCCCTGCCCCCGCTGGCAACGCCCTTGTTGCAATTTCATAATAAAGAATAATAAGTATACTTTTTTCAAAAAAAGTCAGTCCCCGTTTGTCCACACTAAATCTGAGTGAACGGACAACCCGTGATTCAGAAAAACATCTTCAAAGTGTCCTTTACAAAAATTTTCATAAGCGTTTTCTTAGTTGTTTGGAGATTTTTCGTCATAAATGACGATTTCTTAGAAAAAATAATGATTTTTCTCTTCAAAATCGCTTGTTTTGACCTGAAAAATTTGAACAAGTTTTGTAATTTTAACGTGATAAAGCACTAAAACCTAATCCAAAGCTATACGTTGAATCAAACTGATTATACCCGTCTACCAAAGTAACAAAAAATGTCGCTCCGGCAGCTGAGGTGTCAGAGTGTCAGAAAGCTCAATGTCACAGATTTTCTCTCCTTTAAAAATTATAATAACTTGGGTACTCGGCCCTTTCAGAGTACCAATTTTAGTTCCAAAATCAGAATTAATTTCGCGGGTTTGGCTCGTAAATAGTAAAAACATGGGTCTAGGTCTTTCGAGAACCAAATTTCGTGAATTTAGCTCACTCAATAATAAGCCATTATTAATTTATGTATATTGCAATTTTGTTGGGAGTAATAATACCTCGTACTCGTGAGCCAACAGCGCGCCCACAAAAAACAATTGAAAGCTAGCAATTTCATGGAGATTTAGCACTGAAACTTGCAAATTTCCCCGCAAATAAGACCAGGAAATTGCAATTTTGCTGAAATGAAGACCCGAAACTTCACCATAGTCGAGCATGCTAGCCAGGATTCCGCCACTACAAGACTGGCCTCGAAACTTCCATTTTGTTTCAGTTGAGACCCTAAAATTGCAATTTCGCTGAAATTAAGACTTGAAGACCCGAAGCTGTCAATGTCCAGGAAACTTGTAATTTCGCTAAAAATAGGACCTGAAACTCACTTAATTTCAATCTCAAATAAATTCATGACTTGCCCAGGGTTCAAGCCCTGAATCGTGAAACTTGCAATATCGCAAATATATAGCCAGGAAACTTTCAATTTCACATATTTTTGCCCTTGAAATGTTACAACTTTGCGGCTATTTGTCGGACTTGGAGCGCTGACGCGTTCGAGCAAGCACTCGGCTTCCTGTACCACTTAAATAAAAAAACACCCGAAATTTGCAACTTCACGGAATAAATACTCGAAAATTGTACCTAATTTCGCAAAATTGAGACGTGAAACTCGCGATAACACGAATAATCAGCCCGTAAAAATGCCAATTCCCCAATGCCAAATTTGAAGGCCGGGCACTGCCGCGGTTCCACTGTTATATGGTTTCACAGTATTACGAACTTTGCAAATGACCTGATTTTTATAATTTTGGGGCTTTGTGAACTATCCAATTGGTTTCCTACACTTTTTGGGAGGGGGAAAACGATCTCAATTGATGTTTCACAGATATATCACGCTGAAAATAGGTACAACTGAGTTCCTGGAATATAGTTAGTGAAAGTGTTGATTTTTCGATGAGAAGTAGTAACGGCTCTGCTGAACCGATTTCAGACTGATTTTTTTCAATCGACGCTTGATTTTATCAGCTTTCTTCAAGCAAATAAAATGTTAAGGCGTAGAATCGCTTGTTTCAGAGATATAATCAAAACAACTGGGAAAAGTTCCAAAAAATTGTCGTTTTGGGGCTCTCCTGTCATAAGCAGGACACCTAGACACGTGCAAACCAAGGATAATTCTACTAGGACTATACTGAAGTGATTGGAACCATCTCCTGCTTTCTAACAATTATTTTAACCTCCGGATCATATTTGACTGGACTATTATAGATCATTATTTCACAAAAATCACAAATTTTTAATTATTTGATGAATGTTACTTATAAATAACTTTAGCTAATTAAATTATTTCTTTGAGTAGACCCATTTATTTCATTGCAAAAACTATTGCCGACTAGTTTCGGGGTAGTTGCACCCATTCTCGAGGCCGAAACATATCTCTTTGTCACATGTCCAACACAAAATTCCTACAAATACTGCTGACGGACGCCCCCCCCCCTTCTTAGGGGCTATTTGGCCTTGACTGCCTGAAGTTGTCAATTCAGCATGGCCGGAGGGACTCAAAACCAGCATTCAGCTCGAGTCTAAGCATTTTGAAGAATGGTTAAAAACCATTCACCCGGATTTTCTGGTCGGTCGCTTATTCGCTGCTCAAATTTAGGAAAACACAGATTCGTGACTTCTGAAGGCAATTTTGAGCCTAAAACTGAAAAAGTCGCTAATTAGCTGTTCTGTGGTCCAATTAAGACGTGTCCCGGTTTTTGCTTTTTCTGCAACCTCAAAAAGGAAAAAATGGCTTTAAAAAGGCAAGAAATAACGCTAATTCAAAGCTATAAAAGTGGACTAGCTAATGACATTGAAAAAGCGCTAATTAGCAGCTAATATTAGGGCAATCCTAATTTAACGACACAAATGAAAGAAATCGCTGATTAATTCGCGGCTGCTAACATAGAGACAAATCGCTAATTCGTGGATGAAATTGGGAAAACCCCTAATTCACTGATACAAATGAAAAAATTCGGCTAATTCACGGCTAAATTGAGAAAAACGCTGTCATTCACAACGCTTATTCGCTGCTCAAATTTTGGACAACACAGATTCGTGACTTCCGAAGGTAATTTCGAACCTAAAACTGATAAAAAAGCGCTAATCCAAAAGTAAAAACAAAAAATGGTAATGCGGGGCCAAAATAGTTTTTACACCGCTAATTTGCGGCTATTGTTGAGAAAAATCACTAATTAGCGCGGTTGAATTTAAGAAAAACGGCACTGTGCATCTCAAAGTGAGAATAAGTGCTGATTCACAGCTGCAAAGGTAAAAATCGCTTATTTGCAGCAAAAATTGAGGATAACTCCATTTTGCCGCTAAAATGAAAAGAAAGTTGTAATTTGCGGCTGAAATTGAAAAAATCAAACTGTCGGCTGTAATTGGAAATTGCACTTTCTCGCAGTAATTACTAGTAGTAATTACGCTAATTACTTCATAACGAAACGTAAAATTGTCTGGAGGCGAGCTTTTCGGCCTTGAGAGTGGTCAACTAAGTCTTCAAATCAAATTATTTGGCCTATTTCGGAAGAAATATTTTCCTCCGACTTTAAATCTAAGAAATTTCTATCTGAATTCGGGATAAAATGTGTCCGGGACGGTTGGCGACCATAGAAACTAAAAGAAAATTGAAGAGAGAAATTAAAAGTTTCGGGTATTAATTTGAACAAATTTGCAAGCTCAGGGCCTTAGTTTTGGGGCACTTTTCGTGACGGCGGATTCAGACAGGCTAGCCGTCTCCAACTGAGCCCGGAGACTGACGTGTATCCGTGGCAATGCGACTTTTGGGTCTTCATTCTTTCGAAAATGCTAGTCTAGGGGTCGTCATTTTTAGTTTAAGTAAAATTGCGAGTTTCGGGCCACTGGGCGGCGGAACCCAGGCTAGCCGGTACTAAAGCGTGCCAACAGGCTGACGAATAACTCGCGAAATTGAAAGTTTTCTGGCTGAATATCGGCGTAATTGCAAGTTTCTGGTTCTAATTTCGGATAAATTGCAAGTTTTGGGACCTTTTTACTACTACGTTCCCCGAAGAAAAGGAAGTGTGGCGTTCTTGAACAAAATCAAGTCCGAGCTGACTTCATATTCGTGAAAACTTCAGAAAGGTTAAAAAAAAAGAGAGGTTTTCGGTATGCCGTTGCGTCGGTCTGTCTGTTTTTTGTGGCCGACGCGACGACTGACACGGGACCAGTTTGGCCACTTCCGGGAGCGCCCGAAGCGTGATAACTCCCTCTCCCGACATTTCACATTTCATTGTCCGACATGTTCATTTTTGAGACTACATTTTCGGGAGGGGGGGGGGAACCAACCCTGTAAATCCGCCACTGCTAGGAAATTCTTGCGTTAAAACCTGCTGCCTAGTTGCACAACCACTAGGCACCCCTACAGAATTTCTTCCCTGAACATTTTATCCATGAGATCACAGAGCACTGTTTCACTGACCTGTTTGACTCCGTTTAAGATCTTGTGTCCTACTGTGCCGATGACGCAAAAACCGGGCATGATGGCCATGTTGTTCTCGTTGGGAGCCCACTTTTTGAATATTTGAAGGGAGAGGCCGGCGTGAAGCATGCCCGGTGTCGCCAGGACGACCATAGGCCCAGGATTATCTATGTAGGACTTGTCGAACGGTTTTATGTGTTTAAAATCGAACATATTCCTTTGGACAAAAGTCTTTTTGATGTTCTGATTGGTCCAAGTGATGAACATCTTGTAGTAGTTGTTGGCTTTCTCAGTCAGGCCAACAGCGAAATAGATTGGAGACTTCAAGTTCATACGCTCCCAATGAGTGTCCAACAGGATGCATAACTCTTGGGCTCGACCGAGTGCAAACACCGGTATGAGAACTTTGCCGCCGCGGTCGACGCATTCCGTCACTTTTTTTAAAAAGTCACGCTCCCGGCAACGTTTTGAGTCGCGAATCGTCGTCGCGTAGGTTGACTCTGTGATGAGAACGTCCGGTCGACATTTGTCGATCCAAGCGGCGCCCAAATGCCGATCCGGTGTCATATTGTAGTCACCTGTGTAGACGATGGACTGCGAGCCGACGGCGATGCGAAACATAGCGGCACCCAATACATGACCCGCGTAGTAGGCTTTGATTTCGAGTTGACTGTCAACCATGAGGGACTGATGTAATGTGACGGCTGTCACCTTTTTCATACAATCTTTAATCATCTGAGATGTGAAAAAGGTTGCGTCTCCTTTTTTCTCAACCGCTATTTTCCTCATGTCCTCGAGTAGAATGGGAGCGATCGCCTTGGTCGGATGGGTCATATAAATAGGCCCCGAGTAGCCAACCATTTCAGTCAAATAAGGAAGGGCTCCGCAGTGATCGAGATGAAAATGCGAGATGATGACACAGTCAATAAAACTTGTTACAGGACCTTCTGATGCAATAAAGCTAAAGTCGGGAAAACGACGCTCATCGTTGAACCCCATGTGCATGCCGCAATCGAGCAGAACATTCTTCCCTGAATTTAGGAACCAAGTATTAATTTAAACGGCTCAAAACCACAAAAACAAACCGCATACCTCCTATTTGAACGATAATGCAACTACGGCCAACATCCTGACCGGCACCCAGTGGGATGACTTTAATTTCCGACATACTGACCCCAAAAAAAAATGCGATCAACACGCTCAGAATTTAAACACGGCACATCACTGATTTGTACGACAAACCAACAACAGGAATAACTGCAAAATTATTCAAAAAAGAACAAACAACTTCAACATGAGCAACAGAGTCAACAGAAAACAAAATTGGAAACCTTATCCGAAAGGCTACAGATAAGCGATAGTAATGACCGCCATAACAGCCGGTTCCGTAGCCTAGGAAAAACTGAGAAGGACGTACATACAAGGAAAGGACACATTTACGGGTTCCAAGACGACACTAGCGACTGTCTTAGGGGCAATGGCAACCATTGGCGTAGCCAGAGGGGGGCAGGGGTAGGCAGCTGCCCTCCCTAAGACCCGAAAGCGCAGATTTAGTGGGGCAGGTGGCCACCCCTAGATACATTCGGAAAGTATAAATCCTTCAGGATAACTACAACATTTTGTTTCGTTCAACATTTTTGTTGTTGCGCTCACTAAATAAATAATTTCTCGAATTTGGCTAGTAAAAAAATTAATTTCAAGAGTTTTTGTTGCTCACAAAACGAATTTTACAAGGGTGACATAAATTCAAAGATCAATTTCGCGGCTTTTGCGCCCCAAAAATACCAATTGTAGCAGTTCTGAGTCTGACTCAACTAAAAAGCAAACAGATGTTGCTTCCCTAAAAAAAAACAAAAAAAAACGGAAATCCCAAGCTTAGTGGTAAAATTGCCAGTTTTTGTGCAAAATCACATAATTTACTGACCCAGGGTTACTGACTGGGCACTTAAAATGCTCGGACCGAGCTGAAACTTGGTATAATACGACTTAGGTACGAGTGGGTCAATACGACTTGTCCTCAAATTTGATCCCGATCGGTTCATAGTGCACGGTCAGAAGAGAAAACCCTCTGGTCAGTCGGAGTTACCGGGATTTCCCGAGTTTCCCTGAACCGATCGGGATCAAATTAGCGGAAAACAAAGTTTTGGGATTGAAACAGCCAGTTTTGTGGTAAAATAACCAATGGAAAGGGAGGTTAAAATATTCATTTTTAAGGCCTTAACCCATCAAAATTGGTTTTGGGGTAAAATTGCTAATTTTGTAGTGACGTCATCAGTTATGGAGCAACATATGTCAGCTTTGGGGTTAAATCGTCTGTTTTGGTATATAAAGTCGTCACATTTTCGTCAGTTTAGTGGTGAAACCGCCTGTTTTTAAGTCAGAGTCGTCCTTTTTGGCTTAAAATCATTCGTTTTGGGAAAAACATCAGTCAGTTTTGGAGTAAAAAATCCAATTTTGGGGGAAAATCGTCGTTTCAGGCACAAAATATTCATTTTTGAAATAGAACAGAAAAAATTTAGTTTTAGGTTGAAATCACCAGTTTTGTAGTGAAATCTTCATTTGGAGGGGAGGGGGGGTAGCACGTCAAGAAATCGTAAGTTTTTGGAGAGTGATATGGCAATTTGATGAGGGATAAAATCGGCAGATTCTAACGCAAATGGTCTGTTTTGGTGAGATCAATCGTTTTTCATCAGTTTGGGTTGAACCCACCAGTTTCAGGGTGAAATCATCGGTTTTGGGATAAAGCCTTGTGTATTAAAACTACCCGTTTGTGCTGTGAAATCTTTAGTTTAAAAGTAACACTTCGACTTTGGCGTAAAATAGCCAGTTTTGAAGTATAATATATTCAGTTACAGAGTGAGATCTTTAGTTAGGGGTCTAAAAACGTTGAGTTCTGAGTTAGAAATCGTTAGTTTTGGGTTGAAAATTGTTGGAATGTTCTGTCTCCCATACAGAATCAGTAATAGAAGGCTAAAACCGATTCCCAACGGGGATGTTAGTTTTTTATGGATACCTATATATCTTCTGCCCCCCCCCTTGGTCAAGTGCTGGATACGCCCCCTCTGGTGGCAATTTTTGAAGAATGGCCCAAAACGCTCACTTTCAGCCACTTTGAGGTGGGCTGTCGCCCCTTTAGAGACGTTTGCACCAAAACCGCGGGCATTTGTCATTTCAGCATTGCCCTAGGGACTCATTAATCGCGTTTGGTGCAGATCGGAACACTGTGACCATGGGGGCATTTTGGCGAAAATGGCCAAAAAATAGAAATAAACGAAACCTCTTGTATTACGGTTTCGCATCACGGGGAATCAGAAAATTGAAACAGATTTTCCATCGGACGAGCCGTTGAAGTAAATCTTCCCGGGATTCCGGCGATTTTGTCCGCTTCGGCCCCTTTTTCCGGAGCCGCACGACTTTTCCTGTGGGCGGCGGCTACGTTATCATCAGCCCGGAAGTCCTAGGAAAAGCCTCGCTGCAGGCGGACCTGCCTGGCCCACGGAGAAATATTGACGAAACCAAGGACAACGCGAAACGGTCAGTTTTGGTCACTTTGATGGGGGGGGGGGCTGACTCCAGTGGCGGATCCAATGGAGGGGCTACAGCTAGGGGCTATGGCCCTTCCTTTGGAGTATGGCCCCGCCCTTGGAGCTGCGAGGTCAAAGGAAATACTTTTTGAGGGAAGTCGAGCTCCCATAACATATTATCCTGCTGCTAAAATTGGGAGAAACTGCGAATTGGCGGCTAAAACATGGGAAAGTGCTGACTCATTGCTAAAATCGAGAAAAATTCTAATAAGCGGATACGCTTTAATTTGATATTTAAAAATGTGAAAACTCTATTAAAAGGCTAACATTTTTAAAAGAAATCACTAATTGACAGCTAAAATTAGGAAAAACGCTCATTCGTGGCTATAAAAAACACGAATGCACGACGTGCAAAGCGTTGACTCGCGGCTAATATTGAGAATATAAGCGCTCATTTGCCGCTGAAATTAAGATAAATACCCTAATTCTTAAAGCAACTTGCACGGCAACGAGTCTGAAGGCAACTTGGCTACTAAAATATAGAACATGCGCTTAACAATAATAAAAGGTTAAATTTGAGCAGCCGCGCAAATCTTGGAGCAACCACCAAACCACCATGGCAAAGAGTTTGGAAAATGCGCTAATAATAGCGACTTTAATTGTGAGAAAGCGCCAACCCGTAGCAAAATCGAGAAAAACACTAATTATATTGAAGGCCCATTCACTAGTATGCTGTGCGTCTGTGGAGTCAATGTAACTAAACCAAACCAATGTATTCCCTCGAACAAATCTCTATTTTTTTCATCATCTAATTTTATTCTATCAAAACAGCAATATGTCTATCGCTCCATGTCGAGTAATTGTCACCTTCACGAAATGGCTCCACTTGCCGTAACCCGCTGGACAAAAAAATTGACAGCTAAAATTAGGAAAAACGCTCATTCGTGGCTATAAAAACTCGAATGCACGACTTGCAAAGCGTAGACTCGCGGCTAATATTGAGAATATAAGCGCTCATTTGCCGCTGAAATTAAGATAAATACCCTAATTCTTAAAGCAACTTGCACGGCAACGAATCTGAAGGCAACTTGGCTACTAAAATATAGAACATGCGCTTAACAATAATAAAAGGTTAAATTTGCGCAGCGCGAAATTTTGGAGCAAACCACCAACCACCATGGCAAAGATTTTGGAAAATGCGTTATAATAGCGACTGAAATTGTGAGAAAGCGCCAACCCGTAGTAAAATCGAGAAAGCACTAATTCGCTCAGGAGGCTAATAAATCGCTCAGGAGGCTTCGCTGATATTGGAAAAAACGCCGAATTGTGGTTTATAGTGAAAAAGCACTAATTTGCATACGATAAAAGAGAAAAAGCGCTATTTTGCGGTTTTACTTGAGAAAATACGGTAATTCGCGGATAAAATGAAGAAAGTGCGCAAATTCGCAGAACTTTAGGTTGACAAAAAGCGCTCATTCTAAGCTAAATTAAACAAAGAAGACACGGAGACTAAAATTGAGATATGTAAATCGCTCATTCGCTACAAAAATAGAGAAAAATGTTAATTCGCGGATCAAGTTGAGAAAATCCGCGAATTCGCGACCGAAATTGATAGAAGCGCTCATTTGCATGAAAGAAGGCGTTAATTATTCTCAGATAAAATTGAGAAAAACTGGTAATACGCTGCTGAAATTGACAAAATGCACTCATTCGCTACTTAAAATGGTAAAAAACACCAATGCGTGGACCAACATGAAATCGCTGGATCCAGCACTACTCCTATCACCCAAACAATTGGGACTTGAGATTTGGAACCAGAGGAACTTGAAATTGGGAACCTGAGAGAAAATTGGGATCTGAGAGTTACATGTGGGGACGTCTCCATCAACAGGGAATTAAGGGGGAGTTGTACATGTGTTTCCTCGACCCTCCGCCTACTCCGCGTTACGTAAATTACCGCCGTATTTCTGCACCAATCCTGGACTTCAAGGGCTCGTTTAAATCTTCAGGAAATTCCTCACAACCGCATGATCTTGCTTTCCTAAATAAGTCGTCGAAAGAGTGTGAATTTTCAAGGTAAAAATTTATGTGCGTTTTACAGCTATTTAAGGGATGAAATATGAAAAAAAAAGATCGTATGGTTGTGCGGAATTTCCTGAAGATTCAAATGAGCCCTTGAAGTCCAGGATTGATGCGGAAATACAGCGGTAATTTACGTAACGCGGAGTAGGCGAGGTATGATTGGAGGGGAGGTCGAGGAAACACATGTACTGACAAGTTTTTTCATAAAATGGACAATTTCACCATAAAAATACCCTTGGTGAGGCGTTCCGCAAAAATGTTGTCCTCGACATAGCATTTCGCGTAAATTTTGCCTTGAAATTGGTAATTCGTGTGTGTTTTGTTTCCCCGAATGTATTACGTTTTGCCCACAGTGGGGCATTTTCTGTAATTAATCTCTGAATGCGACAATTCACGTAAATACTGCCTAGAATGTGCCGTTTTGCATGTAGTTTGCGAGGTGCACGTGAGTGATTCCCCCCAGTGTTACGTTTTGGCCACAAAATGGGGCACTTCGCGTACATTTTTCCCTGAGTGTGCCACGGTCATTTCGAACAAGTTTTTTTTTTCTCACCCATATGTGACGTTTCGCATGAATTTTGACATTTTGCTTGGCATTTCGCTTAAATTTCACCGTAGTTGTGGTATTTCGCGCATGAATTTCTCGGATTTTGCTCGCTGATAAAGTAACTACAGGGATTTTCGTTACTGGCAAACCAATTTCGCTGTGTGACCCAAGTCAGAGACCAATCAGCTTTGGGCCACCCGGCGAATTTGTTTACTGGCGAAAAAAATCTCCGAAATTGACTGTTCAGTGAGCAAAGTCTGAGGAATTTGTTTTTAGTGATCCAGATCCGGGAAAATGTTTTTTGTAGGCAAGAAACATGAGGAAAATTGATGTTTTAGGGAGTAAACTCCGAAAAATTAGTTTTTTAGTGTGCCAACCCAGCGAATCTGCGATACGGTTCCTGAATTTGGGCAATTTGTTTGAAAGCAACAAAAATCCGTATATTTTTTTTTTAGTGAGCTCGACACGTTGAAACATTTTCTTGCAGACTCGTGCAGTAAAAACACATAGAACTATGGTGAGAATGAAGACGCGAGAAGGCTCGACCGGCCATACAACACTGTATTGCGGGTTCTTAGTTTCACGCCGTTCTCTCAGGCGCTACTGTAATTTTATTGTTCCTGTGGGGTTTCAGTGGCCCCTTTTACACGAGTAAGTTTTTTGATCAAAGTAGCCATTTTGAAAAAAATTGGCAGATGTTCCATGCTTCAAATCGTCTGTTTTTGATCAGATTGAACATATTTTTGAACAAAAAACTTACTCGTGTAAAAAGGGCCAGATACAGAAAAAGTGTTAAACACAGAAATGTTGAATTTGTGGCTTCATCTACCCCCCCCCCATCTCATTTTCGTAATATGTCTGACAATGAGTCAAATACTCAGTCACTTCGGCAGCTGGCGGACACTTTCAGCGCCGCAACTTCTTCCAGGAGGCCTATAAATTAAAATTGGACAAAACCCAACGGTATAAATTATTCACCCCCCCCCCCATCCACGCCAAAATTTAACTGGATTCAGAGGCGTAGCTACAGCTCAACCCCCCACCCCCATATAAATTATAAAAGGTTCGTGGAAGAAAAATCGTGGGGCCCCTGAAAAAAAGTCGGAGTGTACAAAAACACCGCAATCACAGGGAGAACTCCTTCAACTGCTCGTCTAATCGAAAATTAATTTCGATTTTCGGATTCCTCCGGATTTTTTTGCATTTTCGTCAAAATTCTTGACGGAAGAAGATCTTGGCGGGCGTATAATTTGGGAAATGTTATCAAAAACCAGTTTTCGGGTGGTGGATCATCTGAGCAGTGGGGTCATCTGTCGCGAACGGCGAGAGGATTCAGGGAAATTACAGAACAATTCAGCCCGTCACATATTCAAGGAAGGACAGAACATCATTGAATTTTTGAAAAATGTTCACCGAGGCAGTTTATTTGTGGGCTGTAAGCCACTCGGGAAACTTCATCGATCACCCCCAAAGGACTCCCCCCCCCTTCGCCAATACAATGGATAGCTCCGTATAAATGGCCTTTTTTAAAGCTTCTGAGCGTGGGCTCACTCAACTCAAATTCCGATGCCTTGAAATTTTGATTAACGGCCAGTTTTTTTATAGCACGAGGGCTTTTCACGAAGTGCACTTCTCTCGGAAAATCCCTCGCCAGGCGATGATATCTACCAAGAACCCCCCCTCCCCGCACACCTTGCAACAATCCCGTAAAGGAGTAACGATCGATAGGGCTGACAAGCATCGTGGAAAAGTGAGCAAAAAATTATACTGCGACCGTGACAGGACTCGAACCTGCAATCTTCGGATCCGAAGTCCGACGCCTTATCCATTAGGCCACACGGTCAGTTGATATATTCGGTTTAATATGGTTATTTGTCAAAGTATACAGAGTCAGAGGATTTTTAACAAATCTCATAGATGTTCGATGTTTATATTGAAGGCCCATTCACTAGTATGCTGTGCGTCTGTGGAGTCAATGTAACTAAACCAAACCAATGTATTCCCTCGAACAAATCTCTATTTTTTTCATCATATAATTTTATTCTATCAAAACAGCAATATGTCTATCGCATCCATGTCGAGTAATTGTCCACTTCACGAAATGGATGTCCATTTCACGAAATGGCTCCACTTGCCGTAACTTCAAAAAATTACGACATCTGGACAAAAAAAATTGTCCATTTCTTTAAAAGGAATTCGTGTTTGTCCAGTTGCTGAAATCAAACTTCCTTACGTCAAGTAGATGCACAATAGGGTCTGTCTAAAACGCGGATCTGCAGATCGGCAGATCTGCAAGATTAACACCTCGCATCTGCAGATCTGCAGATTAACACCCCAAATCTGCAGATTAACACCTAAAATTCCGTAATTCAACGAAAATGAGACTACAAATGAAAAATAAAGTTAAAGTAGACCAATAATAGGCACAACATTACCGATCATATTTTAATATGACAATAATAACGAAGCGACACACTCGAACAATCACTTTTACATCATTCGCTCAGACCTGTATTGAGGTGAATCATCTCAAATTGTTGGATTACCTCTAGTTTGCATTTTGAGGCTGAACAATTAACGCTAAGTGGCCGATCTGCAGGCTTTTATGAATCTGCAGATCTGCACGCTACGAGGGGAAGTGCTAGTTGTATTGACCAGGACAGGACAAAATTGAGGTGAACTACTGTAAATTGTTGTATTAGCTACATTATGCATTTTGAGGCTGAACAGTTAACGCTAAGTGGCCGATCTGCAGGCTTTTATGAATCTGCAGATCTGCACGCTACGGGGGGAAGTGCCTGTTGTATGGACAAGGAGGGGTCGAAATTGAGGTGAATAATTTTAAATTGTTGTATTAGCTCTATTATGCATTTTTATGCTGTACGATTAACTCTAAGTGTCCGATCTGCCGGATTTTATGAATCTGCAGATCTGCACGCCACGAGGGGAAGTGCTAGTTGTACTGACCAGGACAGGTCAAAATTGAGGTGAATCATCTCATATTGTTGGAGTGGCTTTAGTATGCATTTTGAGGCTGAACAATTAACGCTAAGTGGCCGATCTGCAGGCTTTTATGAATCTGCAGATCTGCATGCTACGGGGGGAAGTGCTAGTTGTATTGAGCAGGAGGGGTCGAAATTGAGGTGAATTATTATAAATTGTTGTAGTAGCTATATAATGCATTTTGAGGCTGAACAATTAACGCTAAGTGGCCGGTCTGCAGGCTTTTATGAATCTGCAGATCTGCGTGGTAGGGGGGGAAGTGCCTGTTGTGTTTACATGGAAGCTCAAAATTTAAGCAAATTTTTGTAAATGGTATGATTGGCTGTTGCATGCAATTGAAGTTTTAGCGAATAAAGTAAAAGTGATCGTTCGAGTGTGTCGCTTCATTATTGTCATATTAAAATATGATCGGTAATGTTGTGCCTATTATTGGTCTACTTTAACTTTATTTTTCAATTGTAGTCTCATTTTCGTTGAATTACGGAATTTTAGGTGTTAATCTGCAGATCTGCAGATGCGAGGTGTTAATCTTGCAGATCTGCAGATCGCCGCGTTTTAGACAGACCCTGCACAATATTATCCTTTTCGTGAAATGGATGAGTGAGGAATCTCTGATGCTGAAACAAGTTTTGTTTTATTTAAAAAGGTTATTTTATTGAGCACTCAAAAACCCGCTAAAAATTGACGTTGTGCCCACTTGTAGTAAGGAAGCTTAATTTCAGCAACTACGACAAACGCGATTTCCATTGCAAGAAATAGACACTTTTTTTCTTCAGATGTCGTAATTTTTTAAAATTACGGCAAGTGGAGCCACTTCGTGAAATGGACATTCATTTCATGAAGTGGACAATTTCGCCAAGGGGATGCGACATGTCTATTTCATTAATTTTTTCGAACATATGAATGAAATTTAGATATTATTGCTTTGAAGAACATTGCTTTTTTCTTAAGCGGCCCATGCACGTACAATAAATATTGAGCAAACTAGGGGCTGCACTGCACAATAAAATTAAACGTTTGTAGGTTGTATTGATGGGTTGCACAATACAGGGTGGTTCGGGATAACTGCGACAAAACTTTTTGGGTAAAACTACGTCAAAAGTGGAGTAGAATGCGACCTTCGCGGATGTCCTATCTTCATTTTCCTAGGAGTTATGATTTCTTTAGTGTTTTTATTTCCCAACTAAATTTGCTCCAGAAAAACGCAGACTCCTCGACTTCTGTTACGATTTCCTCAAAAAGTGACCACAGTCTCCCCGTGACGGACTTGATCCGTGTGAATGGCTACAAACCTTTCACGGGGTTCGTTTCCCCTATCGGGCGCGTCCCCCGGGTTGCGGATGGGGGGCCCCACCATTGGGCCGACTCGTGATACGGTGCGATGGTGGGTTGGGTCGAAATAAGGCGCACCGTGAGCTGTGGGGAGTCCGTTATCGGACACACCCATTGGACATGGGGGCCGAATACGACCCCGTGGACAAACAACGGGTTAGGGGCTGTCCTGAGTCCGGGACAGAAGGGGGTGGCGTCTCCTACCTCCTCTAGCTATTCCTTCCCCCCCTCAAGACAAGGTGTTTGGTCCGTACCTAAGGTCTGCATGGCACAGGGGGCAAAGTGTGCTTTGAACGGACCCCCAGGGCACCGGCCGATCCCCTGGTGTAATAGGCTTACCGCAGGCCTCGGCGCTGACGGCATGCAGGGCTCTGCCGGCGGTGGACTTATATTACCCTGGCTTCTGGCAGGACCTTGAAGGGCTCACCCAGAAGTTTATATGAAGAACTCGGAAGGGGCTCAGAGAACCTTCCGTGAACGCCGCAGTCACCGGCTGCTCCGTCCATGGATACCACCGAGGTCAAACACGACATTGATGGGACCAGGGACGTACCTGTGGAGGGCAGTTCTAAGGAGCATACCCGCCGAGGGGAGTTTGTAAAAAAACATACCCTCGGCGGGCCGTTCTAAAGAACACACCCCGGTGCAGGGGCTTATCTCTTCGAGTGCAACGCACTCGGCGCGCGCTAGCTCGTCATCCTTGTCACTCTTGCGCTCAAGGGTCCAGTTAGCGATTATCTCCTATCGCTTCTAAGAAGCGACGACCTCTAACCTTATTAAGAGGAGAGAGCTATCTTCGCAGGATCAGCATTTTCGGGCTTCACACGCCTGATATGTTCCGCCCTGCGAGACTCTAGCTGAGGACCTCCTCAACCTCATACGGTGAGAGGGACTCTAGACTAGACCAACCGATCCAAGAGCGGCACAATAATCCACTTAGGATTCCGTACCTGGGGCGTGTGCCATGCCCCTGCTCTTGGATAGTGGAGGTAAAAAAAAAAAAAACACAGTCTCGGATACTACGGAAGATTTCCTGTGCAATGCTTGTCATTACATTCTTCAAAAGCATCACAAACCACCAAAGATAATATTCTCTTGAGCCCTGAAGCGTATTCATCTCAACAAATGAAAGCTTCGAATAGTGACATTTGTGCAGTTTGGGGGGGGGGGGGCGGTCACTGTTTTCATAAAGCTTAGGGTGGTGATCAGCCATACTAAAACAAAGGATCCAAAACTTGAAATTTCTCCGTGTATTTATCCAAAACTTACAATCGTGCGACTATTCAGCCTCAAAACTTCCGTGAGTATTCGTCACGCCTTTGGCGCGTTTGTGGTACCGGCTAGCCTGCGATTCCCCGCGGCATAATATGAGCAGAAACTGGCAATTTTGGTATAATTAAGTCCCTAAACTGGCAAATTCACTGAAATCAAGGATCGGTTGTTTAGGGTCACCAGTCCTACTTTTTCCGGACATGTCCTAATACTTTTCAGAGCGTCCGGGCTCGTTTTTCAGGTGTCCGCGGAGAGGTCAAAAGTGACCTCATTTTTTGTTCTACTTTTTGCTCACAACTTATAACGTATGATTAACTCCAAACATCTTTCACGTTCATCTAAAAAAAAAAAAAAAAAAAAAAAAAAAGCAGGACTTATGTTAGCCGCAACACCCCCAGAACCGTTGTCACCCCAGTCTGCTCCAACACCGATCCCATGTATCGCTCTTTTAAAACCAAATTCCTCCAACTCCGGACTCTAAAAACTCAAAATTTGAGGATTTTTGTGATTCCAAAAACAAATTTTCGAGAGTTTTGCTCTTTCATAAACCATTTTTATGAACTTTCGATCAAAACACAAAATTCAGTTATTTACAAGATCAGTTTTGCCGATTCGGTTAATTCTAAAAAAATAATATGGCGGAAAACCATATTTTGTGTTTTCGGCGTTTCAACCTCCAATTTCGGTCATCCATAACCAAATGTTTCAAATTAAGAACCTTAAAGATCAAATTTCACGGATTTTTGTTATTTCTTACTCCAATTTCTTGGATTTTAACTCTTTTCAAAACCAAATTTCGTGGGGTTTGCTCTTATTAAAATCAGTTTTGTGGGGGATTTAGTCAATTTAGGAAACAAAGGCTCTTTCAAAAACCAAATATCAGGATTTGGCTTATTATTCAAAACCAAAATTCCGTCAGTTTTGCGGGTTTTCTCTCTTTCAAAACTTAATTTTGCGGATTTGTCTCATTCAAACCGAGTCAACAACAATTTCAAGGTTAAACGGTGTAACCTTAAAATGGTCAGTTATTGATATTTTCAGGCGTCCTACTGTTGTGTTGTGCCCTACATTCCGTCACAAGCGTCCTACTTTTGTCCTACTTTTCAGGTCATGCGTCCTCGGAAACTACTTTTACGTCTTGTCACCCTACGGATGTTCAGCTAGGAATCCCTGATATTAAGCTCTGAATAATGAAATTAGGCGGTTGTTCATCAAGCTTTGGGCGATATCGGGGTCGACAGGGCCGCGGAAAAAGCGGTCACTTGAAAAACGCGCCGCGAAACTTGAAATTTCGCTAGAATTAAAAACCAAATCTCACAATTTAACGGAAATTAAGACACGAAACATGCATTTTCACAGGAATTAGGAACCAAAAGTCGCATTGCTGCGGATATTCGGTCATAAAATTTGGAATTTCCACCGCTAGAACAAACTATTATGCTTAAACTAAGGCCCTTAACTGGAAATTTCGCATGAATTAACAAACGATGACCCAACACATTCAATTCCTCCGATATTCAGCCGGGAAACTTGAAATTACGCTCAAATTATAACCCGAAAACACTCACAAATATAAGTCTTTAAATGTTGCGATTGCACGGCCATTCGTCACGGCATATGGGCGCAGTCGTGGCTGGCTACCCAACCTAAAAAAAAAATAGGCCCTGTCACTTGCACTTTCACTGAAATATAGAACATAAAACTTGGAAAGCCAGAAACTGGCAATTCCACGAAAATAAAGATCGGAAACTAGCAATTAGACCCAAATCTTGCAGACAGAGTTTTAGCTCAGAGTCGTGCTTTAATTTAGTGGCTTTTTCTGTTAGGCCCGAAATTGCAATTCATCGCGAAGGGTAAGACCATAAACTTGCAATTTGTAGAACATTTTAGACCTGAAACTCACATTTTCACAGATATTTAAAGTTCCGAATGATGTTATTTTTCGGGTGTTTCTCTCCATTTGCAAAAGCAGGTGAAATTGATAAGTTGTTCATCAATTTTATCTGTGGATTAGCGCTTTTTCTGAAAAATACCTGTGAATTAGCAATTTTTCGCAATTCGAGCTGTGATTTAGTCGATGATTTAGGCGATCTTTACAGTTCTCGGGTCGGACAGACCGAATATCCTCATCTACAGCTAACTTTGACGTAAAATGAGCCGTAAAACGGTTAAAGACGCATTAGTTCGAGCTATTTTTAAAATTACCTGTGATAAGTTAACAAAACTAGTTTATCTACTAGTCGTTTTCATCAAATTAACAGGACCACCCCATAAGAATACAGTTTTTGTTGTTAGGGAATTTTCTCCTAATGCGTGTATCTCGACACCTATTGGAGATAAGCGAGTATCACTTTTTTTTTTTTTTTTTTTTTTTTTTTTTTTTGTAAAGAGAATTTCATGATAATTAACTTATTTGCTATGCATCAATGTCGTAACGTCAACGACGAGGACGCTACACCGCATTGTTCACAAAAAGCAGTGAAGGGGTTCGAGAATAGTGTCACTTTTAACGATATTATCTCTTAAGCAGTTGAAGCTACAAAAAACTTGTCGAAGACTAATTTTTGAGGAATTTTGTCAACTTTTTTTTGTTATCCCATGAGCTTTTGGGTGGGACCTACATTTTACGAACAACAGGTAATAAAGTGAAAAATGATGCACATTTTGCTACGTCCAGCAGCTAGCTCGTGGGCTAGAGGCGGGGACTTTTGAGTACACCATCTCCAGACCCCTCCGAGCAAATCCCAATCACAACTTTAGAGTTACTAGCTGGTTCAATCTACTACCTTTCTTTTACTAGACAGCCAGTTTCTTCTCGAACTCAAAATCGAAGTTTTGTGGACAAAATGTGGGTTTTGTAGCCTCAACTTCACGCAGCTTTGGGACATTAAAAAGGAATTGCGCTGCAATTGTCGGTTTTCCGCTGACGAATTCGTCATTAAAAAAAAGTAAATAAATATAAAAACAGTTTTTTTTTTTTTTACGACAGAATCAGACAATCTCGTTCGATTTTATCGACCGTGCATAAAGAAACTATAATTCCGTAAAATTTGCCCGTTGTGGAACTAAAAATCTCCCAAAGGAGTAAAAACGCGGTGTGATCGGGGAACTCGGTGGACCTTCCGCACGGGCGCCAATTGCTATTGATATGCCACTGCAAATAAACAATTGGAATCCCCTTCCACCAAGCAGAAAAACTTCGTTTTTCGGCAGGGCCGTCTTTATTAAAGTTGGGGTCCCGGGATAACATTGGGCCCCCTCTTTTAGCGAATGTCGCTCACTGAAATAAATGTATCTGATGTAGGTACCAATTTCACGAGGATTGCACACTAAAAACTTTATTTCTGCAGGTCTGACTCACGGAAAACCCAATGTCGCAGTTCTGTTTCGGAAAACCCAATTTTGCGGCAGTTTGTTGCTTAAAAACCATTTGCCTCTACGAAGAAAGAGTCCAGTTTAGGGGGCAAAAATACCGCAGTTACCATCACAGGAGACGAGAATTCCAAGTTCAATTCCAAAAATATCACTTTCTGGGGGGAATATTGCCCGATATTTGACGGAAATTCCGACATAGAATGCAAAAAAGACAGTTTTATACATCAGGGATGTTAGGGTTCGACGGTTCACGACCCTTTAACTGTGCTAATTCAGTTTCTGGGGTCGAATTGACGATTTCCCGCGCGTTATAATTGATGAGCTACCGAGTTCTCTTTCTGGGGACTCATCCCCGAATATAAGCCTACTTGACTTCCCACCCAAAGGCCCAAAAGGCTGGTTACGACTTACGACCCTGCCGTGAACTAAGTTTTAGCCGCGGATTAGCTATCTGTCTCATTTTTATCCGCGATTAGCGTTTTCTTAGCTTTAGCTGTGAATGAGCTCTTATCCTCGAATAGCACTTTTCACAAATATTTTAGTCGACAATATGAGTTTTTCTCGATTTTAACCACGAATTATCAATTTCTTTTACATTAGCTAAGACTTAGCACTTTATCTCAGCAACGAAGTGGCCGATGAAACCATGAATTTTCTCAATTTTGGCAGTCAACTAGGATACCCCGCAAATTATCGCTATTCTCAAATTTAGCCGTGGATTAAAGAGCTTTTCAGTAATTATTTCGAACCATGCCAAGAGTCAGCACTGTTTCTCCATTTTAGCAACGGATAAATAGCGGTTTTCTCAGTTTTAGCAGTGAATTAGCGCTTTTTATCTATATTGCTAGCGAATTGGCAATGTTGTATTCACATGAAATGAATACAAAAAAAAAATGAATTAACACTTTTCTCATTTTTAGCTCCGCATTTGCGCCTCTTCTCAATTTCATCTATGAAGCTGCCTCCAAAAATCGCGAATTGGCGTTAGCTCTTAATTTCAGCTTTAAATGAGCCCTTATTCTCACTTTTTGCCATCAATTAGCTCTTCTTCTTAATTTTGGACATGAATGTGCGATTTTTTCACATTTAGGCATGTGAGTTAGCGCTTTTTCCCCATTTTAGCAGCAAATTAATAAATTTAGCCATGCGCGTGTCAGTGCTTTTCCCTCATTTTAGCAGTGAATTAGCAATTTTTCTCAATTTTAGCAGCAAACTTATTCTGAGCAGCGAATTTATGTTGCAAAAAATTAGAAAAATCAATAATTCGCTGATAAAATGGGAAAAAAGCGCTAACTCATGGTTAAATGTGAAAAAATCGAAAGTTCGTGCCGAAAAAACAAGTAATTTTTCCCCATTTTATCAGCGAAATAATTGTGTATTCACATAATTATATCGATAAATTAACGCTCTTTTCTCAATTTTAACCGGGAAACAGGGTTTATCACTATTTTGAGCGCGGATTAGCTAAGGACCCCCCCCCCCCCACATTACTTTTAGCCCCCTCAACACCTCGTCTTTGCGCTGCAGGTTCCAAGAACCTGCCAAGAAGTGGCCTGCTAATACTTTTCACAATCCGTCCGAGGCCTGCAGTGGTAAATAATTATCTTTGTGTTGGATTTTGGCATCCCCTCCCCCCCGGATTTTTGTGCAAATGGAAAACGCTACAATTCGCGCCTCCTCATGGGCGGCCAAAATTGAGAAAGCGCACTTATGTGCTGTTCTGGGGCAAGTAAGCGGATATAAGTTTCAAAAGTTTTTTCGACCAAAATCGAAAAACGCTAATTTTGGGCTGAAATTGAGATAAATGGCTAATTCACGGATTAAGTTATTGAGAAAAATCTCCGATTCACGCAGACAGAAGCGAGAAAAGTGATAAATCGCGGCTAAAATAAATAAAAATATACATAGCTAATTCGGGGGATAAAACTTTACTTCACGGCTAAAATTGAGAAATAGCGCTAAAATCGCGGATAAAGTGTACAATAAGCAGAACAGAAGAGTGAAAAATCAATAATTAACCAATCCCTAAACTTACGAAAACATAAAATCGCGGCTTATTTAGAATGGAAAGTGTGTGGCTCAATCTGGAAAAAAGCGCTAATTCATGGCTAATATGTATTGGAAAAATCTAAAATGCTAAAAAGGCTAAATGAAAAAGTGCTAATTCACGGATATATAATCGGGGGAAATGGCTCTTTATAGCGACTAAAATCACGAATTCACGGCAAAAGTGGTGAAAATCGCTAATTCCCAAATAAAATGGGGGAAAATCGCTAATTCCCAAATAAAATGGGGGAAAATCGCTAATTCACCGTTAAAGTTGTAGAGAAGAGCTGAAATGTGAAAAAAACGCTAGTTCGCGGTTAAAATGGAGAAAACGCCAATTCTCGGCTTCTGAAGGTAACTTCGTGGCTAAAAAAGAAAAAAATCGCTAATCCACGGCTAAATGAGGAAAATGCGCTAATTCGCGGATAAAAATGCAGAAAATGCGTTAAATGCGCGGCAAAAATTGGGAAAAGAAACTCTCATTCGCTAGGAGGCTAAAATTAGGTAAAACGTTAACCCACGGCTAAAATCAAGAAAAATGACTATTTAGGGTGTTAAATTAAGAACATTTTGTCAATTCACAGACACAAATTGAGTAAAAATGCTAGCCAAAGTTCCCGGAGGCAACTTCGTGGCTGAAATTGTGAAAAATCGCTCATTAGCTGTAAAATTTCATATTAGGAAAAACAAATTCATCACAAGAAAAATTGTTAATTCACGGCTGTAATGGATACAAACCGCTAATTCACTGAAGAAATTGAGAAGAATTGATGAAGTGTGGAAAAAAGCTTATTCGCGGCTTCTGAAGCAACTTCCTGGGGGGGAGGGGCGTTGGTGAAAGATTTGCCGGGGGCTCGAAATTGTCCAAGGCCGGCTCTGCAATGAGCTAACTCAGAGCACATTTTTTGTGTAAATGGAAAACGCTATTATACTATAATGTCCTTAACTAATGTTGTTGAAGTTATTGTACATCAGGCCCCCAGTGCGTTTTATTCAAAGCGTCTCGGCCTTTTGCTGAGATCAAATTTTTGTGCTCGGGGGGGGGGGGGATGAGTGGCCCGCTTGAGTTCTTACAATCATGGTTTATGATCCACGACCAAAAAAGGTTGGCCGGCCCTGCCCTAAAACATTGAGGCTCGTAAAAAAATGTATGTTATACCCAAGTTTCTATCAACGTACGGTCGCCTATTGGTAGAAGACGAGTATCTTTCTTCCATATTAGAAAAAACTGAAGAATCCGGGCCCAGGCCCTTCGGGCCCCCGCCTAAAGACGGCACTTTTTTCGGTCTAACAATCTGACCTTTTGTTAGAAGCGGAACCGATGGATGGACAATCACACATCACTCTTATTCCCTCTATGTCTCTGGATTGACGGATGCAATCCGCAATGACTCCTAAATTGTTATCGAATTTTATTTCATAAGCGTGGTATTGTGCTTTGTCTTTATTGGCAAGGGCGATTTGTGGGGGGGGGGCGATTAACGGTTTTAGCTCTTCAGGTGGTATAGTTGTTGTCTCTCCACATTAATTGTTTTTATTCTTGTCAAATCGATTTTCGGCCTGTCTAGGCCATCATCAGGACCATTATTAAAATAAGCTTTCGTGTGTCTTCCACACTCGTTGACTTCCTTTACGAGTGTGGAAGACACACGAAAGCTTATTTTAATAATGGTCCTGATGATGGCCTAGACAGGCCGAAAATCGATTTGACAAGAATAAAAACAATTAATGTGGAGAGACAACAACTATAGTTTAGCTCTCCCTAAAAGAGAAAATGGGACACGCCCGCACGCTATTGAGCCGCCTTGTGCTGCTTGTCGTGCATTACTCTTCCTCGCAATTATTTTGAAGACCCTCCGGAATCGCGAAAAAGAAAGTTTTTTTACACATAGACTTTGTTAAATAGACAGCCCTCACACCAGCCAGTTTAGAACGGCGGGCAATTTCACCGCCCGATATTTTCCACATGCTCTACCACGTCACCCCCCTCCTTCGTACACTCTCACTACCCATCCAACCCATTGCTTTAAACGTTTGATATACAATCACGCCCACACTCCCTCCTAAACCACGCCAAAATCTACGGTACCTTTAATAGCGCACCGCACGCCGGCTCGGAAAGGATTTATCTACATTATCAATCCTTGGGGGGATCACATGGTTCTCTCTCGCAATCTCTTGAGTTTCGAGAAGTCGGGTGTATATTTTTTTCAGTGTTAAAAAGAGTTTCAGTTCTTCCCTGGACGTTATCCAGGAACGACCGCGTCGCTCATAGAGCTCTCTTCACGCCGTACATTTTCGTCGGTTTGAGTTCATTTATTAATAGAAAATTGACGCGTATCGACGGTTTAGCTTTTTTAATTTTGTTAGTCACTTAATATTGGAAACTTTTTTTCTTTCGGGCTATTCGGAGGCGCCTCGGCATAATGAGAACCTCACCGCTGTTTGTCTACATTTTAATAGCACATGTAGTTCGAGGAGACTGGGGTAAGTTTTCAATTCTTTTATTTTATTGTCTGCTATTTTCTATTTAATTGCACGTCCCCCTTGTCGCGAGGCCCATACGTGAAATGGTGCCAAAATAGTATTTTCTTTTCTGTAACGGCTCCGTGTACACCGCCATCACCAAATACAGCGTAGTCACGTAGGCCAAACATAGTAAAAGTTATAATTATATTCATTGGTATTTAAACCGGCCAAATATTTGCAATCATCTTAAATAAAATGAATGATCCTTGATTACCTGAATTGATTAATCTTTAAACCATTATTGATTTAATTTGCATAGTTTTAAGGATTAATTTCGGCAGAGACGCTGACTCCCGGCTACGTCTTCATTTTATTTAAATTTTAATTTGATGCTTACTGATGAGTTAATATATTTTTTCTCGAAACGTTACCAAGATCCACAGAAAATGTCAAGATGACTGACCCTTGGAATTGATGCTCGTAAAATCGGTTTTCTGTGGGGGGTTGGACGAACACTTTTGTTTTTTTGTTTTTAAGAAGTTTCGGTTTTTATTGCTTATCATTTGAAAAGCAAACGAGGTTCCATTGGAAGTGCAAAACATCAATAATTCAGACGTCAAAGAATAAAATTGGACTATACCATGGCGATTTTAGCCGGCTCCCTCCATCCCTCACCTCGTCCATCAGCGTTAAGAGTCGGTGAATGGAGGAAAGAATCAAAAACAAAACACGATTATATTCTTCCGTCATTAACGGTGTTCTGCCCCAAGATCGATCACTTTTAATCGGGTTCAGGAAGGCGTAATAGCCAATCTCCGAAGGTCCCCCTCTCGCTTTATCACCCTTTATATCCCGATCCACACCTCCAAAAATGTGCCCAACGGGGCTTCTACACATTTGTTTCCTCAATTCACTCGCCTTTCCTGTATTTTCTTAATTAACTGACCCCCCCTCCCCCACTTGACCTGATAATGATATTGCTCAAAACGTAATTTTTCTGTCTCTTCCTAAAACAATAGTTTGTAAGTTGTAATGCTATCCTTGAAAAATATTCCGTTTTTTTTTCAAATACATTACATGAAGAGAGGGGGGGGGGCGTTCATTAGGTCGAAAAAGGGGGTCTCGACGTTAATTTCACCGATCACCTTGGGCAGTAACTTTTCGAAAGTTTTATTTATTTCTTTATTATTTTTATCGTATTCAACCTCTTCAGAGACGAGTTATAGGAGTTGGGTATATGTTTTCCCAGGACTCTGTACAATGCACCAAGATTATCGACGTAAATTATAAATGCGAGGCTATAATGCTTGTGTCGTAATATTTTTTGCGCTCCGTAACTTCCGTTTTTTTGTTTTTATGAGAGCGTTGGATTTTTAAATCTCATACTAGTCTTTACTGTCATAATAATGATCTTAAGATAAACTAAACTGTTTATCTTAAGTGTAAACCTGACAACTTCAATTACTCACATACCAACAGCTAAAAACCAGTTATTAAAATTTGTACAATTTTCAAATTGTTTTTAATTATTTTAAGTTCCTTAAAGGTGCATAATTTGTCAGCCGTCTCAGACTTTGGAAGTCTCCCGAGAGAGTAGCCCCCCGGTGTCTATGAGTGAAATTGACATCAAACGACGACAAAGAAATGTCATACACCCGTGAGGGGGGGGGGGATTTTTTTCAGAAATTGAACCGAGTTTCCAAGAATAGAATTGTTTTAGCTCACGCATGGATCCTGATGGCACTAAAAGGGTATTAGGGGAGACAGAGGAGACAAACACTTAATAACGCGAGCTAATTGATTCTGGAGACGAAACCATTACAGTGCGTAGACCGCACTTTTTTTTTAATGGCGTGACCGCTAAACGAGCATTATTTATTTAACCTTGGTTAGGGGAGGGAAAAAAATGTATAGCCGACTTAATTTTAGGTGAAATACTCCCCCCGCCCCACACCAACGGTCGTCCCTCACCTTACAACATAGACAACGTTTTATTCATCAATACAATCCCTCTTAAGTTTTTTAAGCACAGGTAGGTAGACAATGCGGAGACCTAACGGCGGTGGTGGGGGGGGGGGCTGAAACGGCTGAATAGCCGGGTCCTGTGGAGTTTTGTGGCCTACGTGACTCAAGACATGCACAATCCCAATGGGTTGTGTGTTGAGAGGGGGGGAGGGAGGTTCATCTGCCCATTACCGCCGCCCTCGTGAAACAGAATTCCGCTCCCGCCGCCTTCGGTTCAACGGACTTTTTAGCTCTTATCGACCGTCGGGTTTACAGGGAATACCGGTGAACACGTACATATTATAATGTTTTGCACAGGGCATCAAATTGTAAACCCCCCCCCCCACCCTTTGACCAGATGTGTGAGTCGGGTTGGAGTTTTTAAGCCGTGGCCCGGTTTCAGGCGTAAAAAAAAAAAACGATGTTTAGTCTTAGAATTGAAGGTTGAAAATTCATTTGAGAAAAAAAATTTAAAGGACGTTTTGGTTAACCTCATGACAAACCATGATCTGTGGTGGGGGGGAGGTCGAACGAAGCGGGGGGTAACAATTGTATTTTGGAGTACGCCAGAACAGCTTGCAAAGACCTAAAAAATCCGGCAAGGTCGAACTTAAAAAAAAAATCGAAACACCCGTTTCCACACAGCGGGACAACCTGTCATTGTGCGGAACTGTAAGAATTAAAAGAGGTTTACCACTAATGAAACCGTTGATTGGTCGACTCGAATAAGGAAGAATAAAATAGAAGAATCAAAATGAGGACCTTGTTTATGGGATTATTTTTGAAGAATGGTTGTAGTTGATGGAGCGCTGGGCATGAGTGGCCAAGAAGGGGGGGGGGTGAATTTGAGAAGTAGGAAGATTTCCTGCTTTTAAGGAAGATGCCAAACTATCGAAGGACGACTAAGTTTTGTTAACAATGTGAACAAGCATGGGTGGACCTGGGGGGAAGGGTGCGAAAGTGAGAGGCGCGCCAGGCCCCAATTTCCATTAGAAGGCGGTCACTCATGTTCTATGGACTATCAATCACTTCCAGGAGTCTGAATTTCCAGTCTTATGTCTGGTCAGTCCGTTTTATTTTAGTTAAGAAAGACGAGTTTGAGTTTCTGAGGGGGGTACGCCGCCGTCTTTTGGGGTAAAATTACACACACTAGAGCTCTGGGGGGGAGGTCGAACGAAGCGGGGGGTAACAATTGTATTTTGGAGTACGCCAGAACAGCTTGCAAAGACCTAAAAAATCCGGCAAGGTCGAACTTAAAAAAAAATCGAAACACCCGTTTCCACACAGCGGGACAACCTGTCATTGTGCGGAACTGTAACAATTAAAAGAGGTTTACCACTAATGAAACCGTTGATTGGTCGACTCGAATAAGGAAGAATAAAATAGAAGAATCAAAATGAGGACCTTGTTTATGGGATTATTTTTGAAGAATGGTTGTAGTTGATGGAGCGCTGGGCACGTGCGTTAGCGAAATTAACAAGATGGACACTTGAAAGTAATCCTGAGAAATTTGGCTGACGCAAGCGATAAGAGTTACTGAATTGGTTACAACCAAACGCTTAAGCTTTGCGGAACAAGGAATAAGGAAAATAATGAGGGGGGAGCACAGACGGATGCAGCAGGCCTCAACGCAGGGGGCAAATTCAAAAATTCGTCACTTTTGGACAGTTAACTTGCTGTTCAAGTTTCTAAGATCAACATTGCAATTGCGGTGCCATTAATTAAATGTTGTGCATGTAATTTCAACTTAATAGCCACAAAACTGGTTAATAATTTGGCAAAATGACGTGTTTTCAAACAGCACAAATTTCGGGCCCATAAATGAGACAAGTACACTCCCTGGTCCTGCGCTGTTACTCTCAAGAGTTCATCCAAGGGTGTTCATCCACCCACCCCCAAACTGATGATTCGTGCCCTAAAAATAAACAAACGCACGTCCTAAAAATGATCATACTGACAATATGCAACCAAAAACTGGCCATGTCAATTGATGACTTAAAAATAGCCCAGCTGCCTGTTTCACGCCCTAAAAACGGCAAAAATTACTAAATAACAGCCTATACGGTCTATTCTCGGCCAATAGGCAAGATCACTTTCATAGGCTTGAAAGTGGCTAAAAACCGACAATATGTGTCCTTAAAAAAATCAAACTGGCAATTCAATCCTTTAAAATGGCAGACTTACCATTTGCTCCCTATGATATGACTTTACGGACTATTCGCGCCTTAAACATTGGAAAACGACGATTCGCGCCACAAAAATGGCTGTACACTTGCAGTTTGTGCCATAAAAATAGTCAACTGGCTGTTCAAGACCTAAAATTGATAAACTGACGATTTGCAACTGATCTTACAAAGAATGCACTAAGTAACAATTCAGGCCCCAAAAATGGTGAAACCGACCTCTCGCGTCCCGAAAAATAGTCGAACTGATCATTCGCGCCTAGAAAATGGCTAAAATGACTATCTGCGGCCCAAAAAATCTTCAGAACTGGCTATTTTCTAGGTGAATGATAACAGTAGGTGTGTAATGGCGGAAAAACCGGCTTCACATTTTTCTACAATAAAAAAGCTTTTCTCTCTCTCTACTAGTTCCTACCTCCATGGCTGGCACACTGACCGGAGCCGACTGGGTGTTAATCAAGCCTCAGTCCTCTGCCAAGCATCTCAGCTTGTAAACCCTGCCCCTCATCTCAAGGTCCAAGGTCGCCCCCTCTCCAACTCCGCAGATTCAGTGGCTCAGCAAAAAGTCTCCTGTTCTGTCCGTCCCTCCATTTCGACACATAAATAAAAACCCTTTGGTAACAAATTTACAGATATCGGAGTTGTAACGGAAAACCGACTGGAACTACTGACCTCCGAAGGAGCGACCATAACGGCCGCGGGCCACGAAATGTTACGCATGGAAGCACTCGCTTACGACCCGATCTACGGACACTTCTACTTTTCGGATTCGCAAACAAATCCAAACGCTTCCATTTTCAAAATGGAAGTGGCTCGGGATGGTCGTACGTCGAAAATAATTCCTTTGAGTTTCTCAGAAATGAGAAGTGAGTTCCTTTGGAGACGCTGCAGACTCACGTATTGAGTGTAACATTTTTTTTCCCCTAGAACCGGACGTTAAAGTCGAAGGAATAGCTCACGACCCGTTGACGTCCCAACTTTTCTGGACCACAGGAAAATTGAAAACGATCTGGGCGGCTCAACTCAGCGAAACAATCAACGTTAGAGTGTTCCTAGAGTTTAACGACAGCATACCCAACGGTATTGCCGTCGACTCGTGTCAGGGGTTTGTCTACTGGACCAATTGCGACCTGCAGAGTCCGTCGATTGAAAGAGTTCGCCTTGACGGTAGCGGTCTCGAAAAAATCGTCGACAGTAAATTGAATCGCCCCAAAGGTTTGGTCATATCCGAGTCTGAGCGAATGATTTACTGGGTGGACGACCTGTGGGGTCAGTTCTACGCCGTTGACCGCGCTTCTCTGGACGGTTCTCACAGAGAACGCGTGGTAAACGCTACCCCTCCCCAGCCCCTTCATCAAAAATAACTCAAAAACGCTCATAATTTATTTCTGTCTAGGTTTACGGAACGCATCAACAGCCGGTTGCAATCGCTGTTGGGCGGGGGGCCATTTTTTGGACTGATTTCACGGAAAGATCAATTTACACAGTGGAATTGACGCCAGGGTTAACTTTGCCTGTTGAGAAACCTGCGAGAGTTAAAAAATTTACAACGGGCTCTCCAAACGGAATCGTGGCTGCGGCTAAGTTTGACGTGCTAGTAGAACGGGAATGTCGAAATCTCTTGGACTTGAAAACCAAGGTAGCATTACAATTTTATGATTACGAAAAGAAAATGCCTCACATACGCCCCCCCCCCCTCCGTTCTAATAGGTGCCTTCTCGAATGAACGTCACGCTAGGCACGTGTCTTCACGGAAGAACTCTTGAGTCGGGTGACGGCTGCGTTTGCGCGTCAGGCTTCACGGGTGAACATTGCGAAGTGGCTGTTTGCTACAATTTTTGTTTGTACGGCGGTACTTGTACTTTGACCGAACCCAATTATGCTCCTGTGTGTTCGTGCCCACCACAGAGAACTGGTAAAAGGTAAGGGTTTGCTCTCCCCCTTCCTGTCACCATTCCCATCTGTTTTCTGTACAATTCTGAAAAATTTACAGGTGTGAAGTGGAGCTCTGTCCGAGTGATTACTGTCTGAATAAAGGCCACTGTAGCATTGGGTTGAATTTTGAAACGAGATGCGACTGCGGAGTCGGTTATTTCGGTTCGAGGTGTCAACTGACTGAAAGCGTCTGCCGAGCGCTTTGCAAGTCGTCTGACGAAGACAAAAAACAGTGCCCGTAGGTTTTTCTTCAACACTTTCTTCAGGCTGTCGTTAAAAAATAAACTGACTGATTTTTTTTCATTTTCAGCTGTGACAGATGGGAAACTACCGACAATCCCACTGACACACTCGTAGCTCTCTTGAACAATTCGAAAGAGGCCGTCAACCGGCTGGACACTTATAAAATCATATGCTGGAGTTTGTCCGCCGTGACGGGCGCCCTAGTCGTACTCGCCGTCGTTTTAACAGCGTACAGTTGTCGCCTGAGGCGACGCCCGCGCCTCGTCAGACGTTATCAAGTGACGCCTCAGAAACCCGCGCTTTCACCCTCCTGTGAAATAGCCATCGAAAACTGTTGCAACATGAACATTTGCGACACTGTGAGTCAATTACTCTGATGCTCCCCCCCCCCCTGCAGAGCGTATTTTATTTTTTATTTTTTTCTTTTTCAGCCCTGCTACGAGCCCGAATTTCGAGCTCCGAGTAAAAAAGACAATAAATCAAAAAAAGAGGAGAAACGAACACTCCTCTCGAGTGAAGTCACTCCCGGGCAAAGCCCGGTTTTGATCCGACCGAATAGCTCATCAGCGGCGGATCTCTTCTAGCACTCGATACAGTGCTAAAAAAAAACGTTTGTCCAAGAATTAGCTCCCGGTACTTAAGTGTTGACCCACGGTACGTAACTTAACGTTTTGATAGTTAAAATAATCGGGAGAAAAAAAGAAAAGTCTGGAAGTTCCTGACATTAGGTTTTAACTAGGAAATTTATGCTTATTACGAAACGATTTTTGAAAGAAAGATAAAACTGTGATGAACCCGAGGGGAGTTCTGGCTGTGCCTAATTTGTAAGTTTTTAGCTCGGAAAGCGTCAAGCTTTAGGGAATGAAAGCTCCCCTTTCTGTAAAAGGACAGAACTGCCTAAATCATTTCGTGGTTGAACTCAATGAAAGCTCATCATGACGCGATTTTTTTTTTTATCCTAATTTACGAGAAAGCTTAGAAAAGATCAAACCAGCGGTGTTGCTTCAGTACAAAGTTTTCTTTTTATTACTTTTAACATCATTTCCAAAACAAAAAAATGTATATTATGTATTTAATTTTCTATTTATTAAGAAGGAATAAGACTGCAAAATCAGAGCTTCGCGTTGTTACCTTAAACAACGGAAGGACTTATCGTTAGACCCGTATTCATAGTCGTCATAGAACGACAGCTTAAGGACTATGAATACGAGCCTTAGTATTTTTTATAATTAAATCTTCCTTTCGGGGGAAAATGGGTGTACTTAGTTGATCCAAATTCGTACGATCTCGTGCTTAATTTATCTGTCGTAGTTTGTACATTTCTTCATGTGTTCTACTAACGTTGTCGTTAAAGTCCTAAACTGTCGTTATAAAGTTCCAATACTTTTCGTACTTAGTTACCACCCCCTCCCCAAACTTACAAGTGAAATTGAATTGAAAAAATAAATATTTCGTTTGTTTTTAGTATTTTTTTGTTGTCTTTTTTTTATAGGTACTAAAATATCCCGGGAACTTGCCTCAGTCTCTGATGAATAGAATTGCCCCTCTCTAGGCTGACCTATAAGTTATTAAAGCGGGTACTAATTAAGGTGAGGACTGTACATTGAAACCAGACTTTTAGGTCATGTTCAATGTGAGTGGCCGTTTCATCAACCACTGAGTTATCTCACGGCGAAACATTCCATTGGATAACTTTATGCGGTGGACGAGCGTGGGATCCCCTACCCGAGCCATGGGGCCTATTTTGGAAATTTTAATTGATTGGTGTAAGAAGCACCGTAAAAACTCTTTTTACCAACTCTCATGAAGTATTTTTTGAAAGTTCGGTGAGTGAAGAAGGTAGGCAGGCGGCCTCAAGACTGATGAGTCCTGCGGGTTCAGGCCTATCTTGTCAACACTAAAGTTGGCCGCAGCCTTCTTCCCCATGATTCAACTAGAAAGTTATCGTATTGAACCAAAAAATCTTATAGCGTTTCCCATTTGCACAAAATTCTGCATTTGGGCAGTTCATTTCCACCCGTCCACTCTTAATTGAAACATATGTTACTGGAGAAGACGTGTGGAAATGAATTGTCGCGTTGCAGAATTTTGTGCCAATGGAAAACGCCATTAGATTAATAGAATACTTTCAAATTAACAGGGATTCAATGCGTGAATAACCACGCTAAATGGACGCACGGTGTACTGATAAAGGAAGGTAAAAACCATACTTTTCTGCTAGAAATATCCGCGAGATTGAAAGGTGTCTGGCCATGCTTCTCGTGAGAGTGAGCCCCCCGGCGAAATTGGACATAATTTAGACCAGTATTCGTAGTCGTCACTCAACCTGAGTATTTGCTTAGATGGCTTCAATCGGCCGTTCTAATTATTGGCGATTGTAGCTAAGCGATACGATTTCTTCCTCCATGTTTCCCACCGAGAAGCCACCTATCCTTGGCCAGGGTCATAGGTACGGGGCGGGGATATGGGGGGATAGATCCCCCCCCCCCCGAGATACAAGTAGGTACACGAACGAAGGGGCACTAGTACCAGCCCCACAAAAACCTCCCCCAGCCCCTTTTTTTGTGGGGCCCCTTAAGAGCCCCACAAAAATTTCCAAAAATGAGCGTTTCACATTGAAGTTGGGTTTAGCAGATTTTCTCGATTTCAAGCAGCCCGAAAAGGTCCGCGTACGTCCGGCTGCTTCCTTGGACTTCAGACCCCACGCAGTAGCGTACCTTTTGTAGAGGTGGGGGAGGGGAGATCGCCCCCCCCCCCCGGGCTCGGAAATGAGGATTTTTAGGCTATTTATGATGTAAGTATGTGAAGAGGTCGGACGGTTGGACAGTGTCCTTTCTACGCATTTCGTCTATCCGACCTGCCCCCCTATTCTGTAACTCTTAAAGCCGCCTTCACATGCGTGCTTTAAAAAGCTAAGCTGTGGGCTTCAACCAATCGGAGCACTCCACGCTGTAGACTAGTAGCGCTCTGATTGGTTGAAGCGGAATAATTTATTCCGTTTTACGGCCGGTTTACATAGGAGCGAAGCGATAGGCGTTGGTAGGTGATCCAGTGATAGAAGAGGAGTGTGGTGGGGCTGTGTGTGTAGGGAGAAGGAGAATGCTCTACTTAATGGCGAAGAAGGAGCGGGCTTAGAGCGAAATGCGAATTGTCAGATCGCCAGCGAGAACTTCTTCTCATCTTTAAGCAAATGTACCACTATGACGAAACTACGGACGTTTACACGTCAAAAAGTCCCGAAATGCCTTCTTTTTTCCACCATCCTGTAGATAGCACGGGTCTTTCGAAGTTGCAAAATTGGTTTTAGGCTATAAGTACATTCCAAACATTCAGAGATATTCAACTTTTTGCGACCTTAAGCCCCGCGCAACTCCTTCTTTCCTTTCACGGAACTTTTAGTCTCATCTTCGTTTGTTCGCGTTGTTTAGCCAACATTCTTGATTTTTTTTTTTTTTTTTTGCTTACTGACACAGACAGTTTTTTATAATGAAATTGTACATGAAATGGTAAAGAAATGAAAATTTTGGCTAAACAAACGTGAACATACGAGATCGAGACGGAATATGTCGCGAAACAAACTGTCGGCTGTGTGTCGGGTGTGCCTGGACTTAGCCTAAACACACATGAATGCTCGTACCGAGCAGAGTTGTTCAGGAGGCCAAAGAAACGAAAAATTTGACTAAACGAACGGGAACGAGGCAGAAAATGCCACGAAACAAACGATGTGTCGGGTTGTCGGGTGAACACAAACAGTTTAAAAAAAAAAAAAAAATCGTACCTATATGAAATGGTAAACAAACGAAAAATTTGACTAAACAAACGGCAACGAGGCAGAAAATGCCACGAAACAAACGATGTGTCGGGTTGCCTGAACTTTGCCCAACACATACTGTTTTTTAAGATATCGTACATGAAATGGTAAACAAACGATAATTTTGGCTAAACAAACGATATTTTTAGCGAAACAAAGGATAATGAGACAGAATATGCCGCGAAACAAACTGTTACTCCTGTGCGTCGGGTTGCGTGAACTTAGCCCGACACATGTTTTTTTTTTTTTTTTTTTTTTTAAATGCATATTCGAAATGGTAAACAAACTACAAATTTGGCAATACAAACGGTAAACAAACGATTGATTCATTTTTCGGTAAATTTTCTGACATGTGGCGTGCCAGGTTCACATGCGTGAACAACTGAGGCGTTGTGCGGGTTTTTAGTATAAAGTGGTTGTATTATAAAGCAGTTCAGTATCACTATGGTTTTTTGACCGTTCAAAAATCAAATTTCGGCGATTCCATGAAGGCCCCGCGAAAGTATTTTTGCCGCAGATTTTTTAAATCGCATTTCGCGAGGTTGATTCTTTTTAAACATCAAAACATATATATATATTTTTAAATTGCCGGGGTCGACTCGTTGGGAACACGGGATTGGCTTTAAAAAGTAAGCCAAGTGCTTGTGTTTGATGTTTCCAAAACCAAATTTCGCGACACTTACAGAAACCAATTTAACAGGGATGGCTTATGATTGAATAATGAACAACAACTTCGGGGGGCTGGCTCCTTCGAGGAATCGATATCGCTGGGCTGGCTCATAAATATCATTTACGCGGTTTTGGCCTCTACAAAAACCCATTTCGAGGGTTTGATTAATTCAAAAAAGCCATTCTAATCTCAAAAAAGTCACCGGGGTCGACTGACTGGCAAAATCAAATCTGCGGGATTGCTTTATTCAGTGAACCAAGGACCATTCATAAAACAATTTTGCAGGTTTGGCTCTTCCAAAAAACAAAGCTCGTGTAGGTAATTTAAAAGACGATCCATTGAAGCCCCCACCGACTAGAGGCACCGTACGAATTTTCCCGACAACGGCGGCCGGGCGCAATCGGTACAGAGGCACTGGGATGCTTCTCAATATTGATGAATTTATTGTAGTAGCGATGGGGGGAGGGGGTTAGCGCGAAAATACACTCTTCAAAGTGGAAAAGGAGCCTGTTGTTTTTTTTATTCAGTCTTTTTACTCGTAACCCACTTTGATCAACATCACAGAATCATGACAACTCCAGCCATCTTTTCACAATCTAAAGCGATCCATCTCACAACACGCGCGTGTTCTCCCATAAACGCATCACCGTAAAGATAGATACTAAAAATGGTGCCCCGCCAGTCGAAGGAAGGGGCAGAGATTCACGTGATAAAGCCCCCCTTCCTCTCTCAGTCCAACTCCTTTCCCCAGACTAGTTTTAAACGACTACCCCACTCCCCCACATCCGTTTCAAACGTTTGAAAGCCTTCGCGATAGCTCTCAGAGACCCCTAAGCCGCGGCACCGGTTTGTTTTCAACAAGGGGAAAAAAAGTGAGTCACTTTCAGTTTCAATCTGAGAGAGTGTTAATAAACCAATTAAAAATAAGCGAACAACTGAAAAATACAGAGGACGCGGGTTTAGAGGGGGAGGGGAGAAATCTTGATGGTGTACGTTATATTCCCTTCGAGACGGCGCTTTAAAAGTTCCGGGTTGCGCGGTTCGAGGAGGAAAAAAGTGGTTTGTGCTTGAAGGATGTGACGTGAACTTATGGTTGGGAATGACGAAGAGGGGAAGTCTGTTAATAAAAAAAACTTGAAAGATAAAGTTGTGAGTGTTATTGTTGCTTCTAAAACTCCAGAGGGGCTTATGAACTCGATATTTTCCAGGTAAACCAATTTTTTTTCTCTTTTATGTTATTAATATTCCCAGTGCTGTACTATGAACTGTCGGCGCTGAGAAAACGCCGTTACTAAGCGAAACCGAACACAAAATATTCCATTTTCAGCTACGTGCTAGGGGTCAGAGGATTCGTATCAGATCTAATTTAACAAACACGTACACGCCAATTCTTTATTAGTCACGTGCTGAAATCAAAAGACTATCGTCAAACTGACCTGAATTGATTGGAAACGAGAGCGGGGTTCAAATTTTGGTTTTGATTCATGAGAGAAAGACAAGAAGTTCGAAACGCGGTGATTTCCATTTAGAATGGAACATTAGACTTTCTACCATGTTTTGGATGATCGCCAGTGACATAAGAATACCAATAAAACCAGAACAATGAGTATATTTCGGCAATAATTAAAATATGGTATACCCCCCCTTCCAACACACACCCATAGGTGTCACCCCACCAGCTTTACTTTCATCAGGCCCCGCGCTTAAATTAATTTTTTCCTTGAGGAACGTTTTTCCTAGGAGAAAATATCGCGCCAACGCTCTCCCCCTCCCACCCCGCAACACCATCATTGAACAAACAAAAGATCGTTGGACTTGGGAGGTGATTAAGCATGCATGAGCTCGAGCTTGTACAGGGCATTGTCAAAACGAAAGACGTGATGAGTACAACCTGAATGAACAATCTCTACACCTTTTTAAAAATATTTTATTATAAGGTAATTTACCTTCCTTACTAGGTTATAACTTTAATTATAGTCTTGCCTGAAATAGCAATAAATGGCATTGAAACTATCTCAAATAAGCGTTAATGACTTTCAACTTGACAATCCCCTTCTTTCGCTTAACCGCTCTAAATACGGAGACCCCTACCCTAACAATTAAAGAGCCAAGGGAACCGCGTTCGTCGCATTGTTCTTTCAAAAATTACTTCAAAAATAGCTAAAACGGGTGCTTTCCTCTAAGTGAACGACGGAGCAAATTAATTGAATGTATCATCGTGATAATGAAGGGGTTCCGGTGTTTTAACGAGGCCGATACATGAAAACTGTTGACTGTTGTCTTACCCTCCCCACCACCCACCATTCTTCTTTTTAAAGCACCGTGAGAGCTACCACGACATTTATTGAAAAAGGGAACGAAGTTTTTCTTATAAAAACATCGAGGTTGTTGTTTTCTCCCCCCCCCCCCCGGTGTTCCCTCAGTATTTGAGTATGATACATCGTACAACTATGAAAATGTCGCCAACTTATATGATTGTTTAGAGGTAAAAATACAAGGAAAGAGCCTTGGACTCGAGGAATACAACACAATAGGACGTCCGACCAGGGACGAATATTTATAGTTTTGACTATAAATGTCCTTGGACTTGGTTCGATCTTTGATCATTTCAAAATTGTCGGGTCAAGACGTTGGTTGGATGGCAATAATGAAAACGTGAGAATTGTTTATATTTCGCCACGACTTTGTTTATTGAAAACTATTTCATAAACGACGGGAACGCGGCAACACACGATAGGTGTTGCGTCATTGCGTGTCGTTAATGACCTAAGACGGTAGTTAAAATGAAATAAGTGAAAGTGTTAATTTACGATCTATAAATGAGCCCGCCGAACGTCTTGTAACGGTTAAATACCGCGTGCCATAGGTTTCATTGTTATAGTTTACGATGCTTCACCCCCCCCCCCCATTTCTAAAAAAAAAATGGAAAAACCCCCATTTCTCCTCTGCCTATAGGGAAATTTTACATTTCTTGCCAAGGTTTGGGGTAAGGAGGGGGTTGCATTTGTACTTTTTCGAAGAACCGACCTGCTCCACTAAATGGAGAATTTCCTGGGGAGGCAAAATTTCAAGTTTCACGGGCAAGTAGTCATTTCTCGAGCGAGGAGACGAATGTTACGTATAATCTAAGGGCACTTTTTTACCCTGTATAATGCTATTCAAGTATAAAGGCCGAATAGTTATCCTTCGAAGCCAAAAAGGTTCAGTCTTACGGACGAAGAGTCAGTTCTATACGCCAAAATTAGAACATTTTTGGGGCCAAATGACATTTTCCAAGTTAAATTCCCAGTTTTGGAGGTAAAATACATGGATGATCAAACATTACGAGTATTTCTCGTAAAATGGCCAGTTTTGAGACAAATAACTATTTTTGGCACGAAAATTAAGGTAAGGAGGCAAGTGGGATTTTATTCATTCGGCGGTAAACCGAACCTGGGGCCAAATTACCAGTTTCTTAGCCGAATAACCTCCAGTTATTCGGCCCCCAGTTTCTGGGGCCGAATTTTTGAGTTCTCGATTTCGAAGAGCTCAGATATCTCAGATCTGCGGGGGTGGTCGCGTATACTCTTTTAACCCAATAATTTGTTTTCTCAAGGCCCGATCGATATGGACCCCGAGCCCTTCCCCAATGGATCGAAATTCACTATGTGTTTCTTATTCTATACCGCTATCGTCATAGGATAGGTCATAGTTTTCTACCTATGCGGTTGACGTGTTTGGTGTGAGGGGAATTCCTTCCTTTGTGGCGCAGTTGCTCTCAGAACGAGCATTTAGTATTAATGACTCGAATTTTATCAGGTTTGTCAGAAAGTGGTGAAACCGGAGAGAGAAAAAGGAAGAGAAGAATTCAGCATTGAGAAGGAAAAAAAAGATGAAAAAACAAGCGTCACAAAATTAACGTAAAAACCACTTTTTAACGTGCAAAAAAAAAAGAGGACGATACAAGTTTGAGAACTTGCGTTTCTTGTAAATTATTTGCTGTAGGAGAGTGTTCTCTGATGATAAATAACAATATTGATAACCGGAAAAAAACGTGGAACGTAAATAGAGAAATAGTGAAGGTCAGTGACAATGATGGGAAAGTAATTGTTCCGGGGGTGGGTTGGGGGGGTGAGGGGTAATAAAGATAGAAGTTTCGACACGTACGTATCGTGAGATAATTTAACGAATAAGAACAAGAAGGAGAAAAAACAAGTATCTAACATAAAATCGTTATACGAGTAAATGAGTGAGTGGAAGACGCAACGCGTTCCATTTGGGTGGAAACATAAGGACAACAATTATGAGTTCATACAAAAGGTACGACTTTTTTAAAGAAAAAAACAACAAAACACAATTTCAATTATCATTTCTATGCCCTCCCCCCATCAATTTTTACATGCAAAGTGCAGCAATATTTATGTTTCATTGGGACGTCCTGATGAATGTTAACTATCGGAGAGGGTTCTTATATCATCCGTCTCTATAATGAGGGGTGGGGGGGGGGTTAACGAGTCATTGTAATTTTAAAGGTATGCCTTAGAGGCCCCGGTTATCCTTGACTCCAAAACAACTTTTCTCGCATGCCACCACTTTCACAGTTCCGTCATATACACGCCGTAGCCTGTTGAAGTGCTATTTGGGACAAAAAACTGTTATTTTACAACGATCGCTAGTAGTGGGCCATTTAAGAGTTTGAGAGTCCCACGCCCATCATTTGATTTACATTATTTAAATGTATGAGACACGAAGAACAAAGAGCATTTTTTTTTTTTGGTAAACAGAAACACACGCGAACGCCCTTGCTTCTTCTCACTTTGCTGTGTCTCTATCTGTATTTCCGTCCCAATGAATCAGCCACGGGTGAGGGGGGGGGGAGAAAAAATCAAAACGGAGGAGAGATGCCCTTCTCTGTTCTATTCCTGAAGGTGTTAAGAGGGGAGGACGATATTCTCATCCGAGAGTGTTGGGTTTGTGAGACCAGTATTCGGGACGGATTTTCATAAATTTATTTGCGCAATATCTGCCGTAATTATCTACCTTGTTCAAACCCTTCCCCCCCACTCTGGTGTGAGTGTGTTTTTTTTTAATTCTTTTTTCATTTTTGTTTTTATCAAGCGAGACAGGTGACTCGATAAGATTCGGGACCGGGGTTTTTCTTCGTGTGACATAATGCACCATTTTTTTTAGGGGTGGCTGCTAGTCGTCGTAACGGAGGCGTTAAGTAAGGCTTAAAACCTTCCCCTCCCCTCCTTGTTTTTTGGTATTATTTTGACAAACGACAGAGTCTAGAAAGCGAATCTGTTTTTTCCCCTGTCTATTGTTCAACCCTGTACTTACCCATTATCAACGGCATCATGCATGATAGATTTTCAAGAGAAAATCTATTAAACAGTTAAGATGATGAGTGAGTGGGGAAGGGTATCGATCGAAACCCAGCCCTTTGAGCGACTAGAACTTTTTAAGGCAGATGTAAAAATGAGGAATTCACTGATGACCCCCCCCCCCCATCACAACACACTCTAACTATTTCGTCACCACGACCTCTTCCTTTTCGGTACAGGCCTGTGCTATACGACATGAGGTTTTCTACGTTTCGCAAAAAAGATGGACGCTATCTGAGTGACCCAATAATACAACAAGAGCCCGAAGGGGGAAGAACCATTGTCGTTCGGAATATCGGTGTTACTTCCAAGTTGACAGCGCCCCCCCCCCCTCAACCCTTTTTGCCCTACACGGCACCAGAGATATAAACCTCGACAGGCTCACAGTGCCTCACAATCGTGTCGCTTGCTCTGTTCGGGCAATATTTTTAGTTCCCCCCGCACCGCCGTTCGAAAATCGACAAGTTTTGTGCGGGAGGTTTCTCCACGGTGATTTAAAAGAGAAAAAAATAAAAATAAGAAAGTAGAAACATGGTCGATTTCGTTAGAAGATCAAGTTTTTTGAGACAACTAATTCGTCAGTTAAGTGGTACAAGTAGTACAACTTTCATTCCTTAATTACAAAGGCAGTCCAAACCACGTCAAAAAAAAAACCTGGCATGATTTCTTTTCAAAATTCGCATGGCTCCCCCATACCGCATCCAACCACATCAACCACCAAGCCTGGGGTATTCTGCTAAGTAAAAGGCTCGAGTATTTTTGTTCGGAGCGTTCGTCTCCCCGTAGTCAAAGTTGGCGACTTAATATTTTTAGTATTTTTGGCTTAGAAAAGATTTAGCGGGAGGGGGAGGGGAGATAATTTCATGTTTTAAATTCTACGCCAGCGAGTAGTAAAAAAAGTAAAAGATGATTCAAAATAAACTCATTGATTACAAACCAAGAACAATTGAAGCGTGTCCCTTTTTTCTAGGCCGGAACCGTACGCATTGGAAACTCATTCTTAAAAATAATAGCCCGTTCACGTTCAAGCACAAAAACGAGCGATTAAAGAAATGATTACGCTCCGATGTGACTCAACTCAAAATTTTGGAGTTCACTCGTTTTTTATTCTCCCCCCCCCCTCCACCAATACCACCAGCCCTCCGCCTTTTTATTGACGACCTCAAAGTACCCACTCTAAGGTTCGGTTTAAAATTAAAACAGGAAGATTGTTCCTCTTTGAAAAAAGTAGTTTATACATGAGATGGTCTAAACGGGAAGGGAGAAACGCACACACACAACCCCCCTTCCACCCTGGCTCACATGCTTCCTCTCCGACTTGTTTTCCAAGATTTTAAATAGCTTTCGTGAGGAATAATGTTTTTTTTTTTTTTTTCAAGTCCTTTTGTAGAATTTCATCCAGAAAATAGCTACTTTCTAAGTCAAAAAACCCAATTGATTTCTGTTATACCAGAGTGAAATGAGCCGTGGTCACGTGTTTTCCGGTAAACCGAATAAATATCAAGAAAGGAAATTCAACTAGCGTAGCGAGCCCTTACCCCGATCGGAATAAGTCTTTATTTTTAGGAAATGATACGCATAAAATGTTCCGATTAATAATTTTGGCAATGTGACTTGAAAAATTCTATCCTCTTATGCGTATGCTATAAATTAAAACCTTTGAGATTAGAATGGAAAAGAAACAGTTGCCAAAGCGTGTTTAGTTGGAATTTCTATCTCTCAGAATAGAACGCCGCCCATCAGGAAACGCGTTATTTAGAATATCTACCTTTAGCGCACCGAAACGCTAACTTAAGGGCTGTTCCCCGCGGATCATTGGGAGAATTTATTTCTTTTACGAAACTGATGCCTTTTATAACGTTGTTCTATGGCAAAGTTTGGAGTGACACGACTGGTCAATGGCAGGTTGACGACTAAGACATCGTAGAGGCCAAATAACGACAAGCGCGAAGCCCCTCCCCCCCCCCAGTCAAATGCCGCTCACCTGTCGGATTCACGCTCGGAGGGTCCCCCGACGACCACCCAAGGACGCAAAAACTGCTTAAGGTGGCCCCCTCACTCACCATCGCGAGCCGTGGGAGAGGAAACCACTGAAACAGACCCAAAAGTCAAGCCATAGCGACGATCTATAGGGCAACAGTGAGGAAGCCAAAAAGTCGCCCGCCCCAGAAAGTCACTCAACGCTCCTCCCTTGGCTCAAGCGCCAAAGAACGGTTCTCCGGCGACTCCTACTGAGGCCTCCGGAGGACACCCCCCCCCCTCTCACCACGGTGATGCCACAACGCTCAGCATGAGCGCCCCTTGGTCCTCAAATTCACGACGGTTGTACACACGTGGACTGTCGCAAATTGTTTTGGGCAGCGAATATTGAGGAACCACAAAGCGGTCAAACCGCAAGATACTCTAAAATCAAACCACAACACGTTCCAGCCACAAAATTATCTAAACTCAAAATTCTCTGACCACAAAATGCACTAAAGAGCTCTAACCACGTAATGTAAGATTCCGAACAAAGGGCCAATTTTCAATCAGACCGAGGGGATGAGCCCTTTAAAGGAGGCGCCACACATGTGTCAAATATTTGACAATGCGTTTCAATTTCCAGTTCGTCGGTTTGCAGCCAATGCTAGAAATCAATTAAAAATTGGAAGATGTTTGTCAATTTGTCCAATGTGGACACATGTGTGGCCAAAGCTTAATGCTCTGAGCTAATAAAATAATTAATTAGGTAATTAAATTGAGTAAATTATAATTTTAGCTAGAATCGACCTCTGGCCGGAGGCAAATACCGGCAGAATCCGACAAACTCCTGATTTCCGCCAATGAAATCGGTTAGTCTAGGGTAGTTCCGTGAAAACGGGGGAGGCGGGGTATGTCCCTTTCAGGGGTGAGCAACATTGGGTGATCATCTTATTAGCACCCTGGTTACTAGTGAGTGACCTCCCACATCCCCTACCACCCCAGTAGTTTGAACATAGTTTGATGGGGGGGGGGGGTATGAATCGCAAGTCGGCCAAAAAATGTCTCGAACTCTTGCCTGTAAATTTGCACAATAAATCTCACGGGATAATGTTGTGGAGGGGGGTGGGAAGGTCCAAGCCAATTCTGTCCCTCCCTGAGGCCCTCTGAGGGCCTGTCAGACGGGACCCTTTGTACGTGCCTTTCAGACGGTGAGAAGCCATTAAATTTAGCTTTTTCGCTTTATTTGTTTCAGATACAATGCCTCATGGACTGAGTACTGCCGAGGATGGACAGGAGAAGACCAAGAAAAAGAAATGGTGGGGAGATCTTTTTAGACGGCGAAGTAAAAAGGTGTCGGAAAGTTCGTCGGAAGAGGAAGAAGAGGAGACGGCCAAAAGTAGGCGAGGCGGGTTTTTACGGCGCAAGAAACACGACCGAGGTAGCAAGGACGTCACGAGTTCCTTTCTCATCAATCCGGGGCTCAATGTTCAAGACCGGGGGAAAAGTTTGGACAGTTTTAAAAGTTCAAGCTCGAGTTTGAGTCGAAAACGGGTCAAAGCAAAAGTGGAAGCGAGCCGAGAGCAGTTGGCGAAAGAGTCGAGCTCGGACGAGGGGAGTAGTTATACGTCGTCGCTACCGTCAGCGGGTTCCTATCCGAGGAGGTCGCGAGCAGCGAGAACTGAAAGGCATAACAGACGACTTTGGTCGGCTAGTGTTGTATACCAGGAAAGTAGCGATTACCAGGAGAATAAATTTAGGGCTAAGGCTAAGTCGGCTACACCGAGTCCGGCAGCGAGCCCTAAGTTTAGGACACGGGTGACATCTGAGGAATGGACACCGGGAGCCCCGAGGCCTCCACCTAGAAGAATGGATTCGCCTAAGTATCAACCTCCGGTTTACACAGCGCCGATCAACCCTAGGCTGCCAAGTAAACCGAGTTTTAATGGACTGATTCACCATGCGAGTGACCCTGTTCTGCCTAAAAGCTCTTTAGAGGAACATGAGGAAGAGAGAAAACCTCCTGCAGCACCACCGAGACGAGTCAACAGCCAGGAGGATCGGAGAAGGCAGGCCAATTTGGAGGAAGCTCTTCACGAATTGGAGGCTATTTATAAAAAATTGGAAGACCTTCAAGAGACTCCCATCGGAGGGAATAGCGACGCGGAGCCTCGCAGAGAGGACGACATGGCTTACCGACGCCTAAACAAAAGGGAGCCTTCGTGTCAAGACGTACGAGAAATCATGTCCCAAGCAGGTAGTTACCTTCTAGTCTCCCCCACTCTTTCCCCACCATCAATCACCCCGCCGTCCCCCACAATACCAGTGAGCGAGCCTGACATAACGCTCGACGACGTTGTTTACCGAAGTATAAATCATATGAATAACACGCTAAAATGCGCCGACCCACAGCCCCCGTTCGGCATACCGGTGGGCCCGATTTCTCCTGCTCCGAGCAGCGACTATCTCCACGCGGAGCCCACGTACGAGTACAAACCTCCTGATCAGCCCGACGTTGTTATGGATGACTTGGCGTTTAGAAATTTAAGGAAGGACAATCAGGAGATGAGGAAAAAGAAGGCGGTGAGGTCAATGTCAGCTAACCTGTCGAATATGATTTTAAAGAATAACAATAACGCGTTTGCTGTTAATAATAACAATCATTTAGAGAGCAAGTCGCGGAGCTATTCGAATATTCCGGAGGAAATGAGACTAGCTCAAAGAATTTTAGACATTAGAAGAGGAAAACTTCTGGAGAGTAAACAACAGACTTTTGTTCCGAAAGTGAACAGGGAAGAAATGAGGAAAAAGTTCTTCGCCGATTCATACGACAGAAAAAACGAGTCTTTCCTGTTGAAACAACTCGAGGACGAAGCAAGAGCAACGAGTAAAGAAATCGATCAAAAACTTTCGAAAACCAATGCCTCGGAGAACGAAGCGCTCTATTCAAAAAGTATGACCGACTTATTAGACGAACTAACCAAAAATCTCGACTATGACTTCAGTCAGTCACCACCATCGTGCACAACGTGCGGCGACAAGATCGACCCTCGTCTGCCGGCGTTCAGAAAAAAGCACAACAACAATTGTTACCAAACGAAGACTGAAGACCGGAAACCACCGTTTAGTTTGTCGTTCGAAGATCATCGATTCAACAATGTTAGGCCTCAGGTTAGAAGTAAGAGCGTGTACAGCGGAAGTAGTAATAAAGTGTTGAGGGATTCTTGGGAGAATCTGCCAAAGATGAGGAAAAAAGCTGAGAGCCCGTCTAGATGGGAGAGTAGCTCGCCGAGTCATCTTACGCTCGACGAGCTCTGTCACAATTTATCAAGCAGCCCGAAATCTGGAAGAAGTTCGTCGTTGAAAATTCCAGAATCGTCTCGCCCAATCGAGTGTTACTATAAAGACCGAAGCGAATCGTACGACTGTCCGTCGACTTCACCCAGCGCTCTTCGAAGGCGGACTCCTAGCGTTAGCCCAACATCATTCGCGACGAAGAGATTGACACCTTCACCGAATTGCTACCAAAAATCAAGGGGAGGGAGTCCAAAGTCATGGGAGAGTAATCTGGAGGAGTTGTGCAACTTTCATATAGTGAGGAAGGAAAGTCCGAGACCTTGGTTGACGAGGCAATCCCCAGTTCACGGCGATTTACCAGTGGCGGCTGCTAAATTGTCGTCAAGCTCTCTGGCTGGAACCAGGAGTCTGGACGACGATCAAGTTTTCACGGGGGAAAAGCGACTGTCAAAGCCGAAGTGGAGCTCGTTGCGCGACGCTCACATACCCGAGCCGGTCACTTCGTGGAGAAAAGGAAGTCCGAGCCCGACGTCGTGGCAGCATCAAAAACGATTGACCGAAGACAACTTTTCAGGAATCTCAAATAATAAGCCAAGACCGACCTGGCAGTCGATGGACGAGCCCAAACTCATCAAACATCCGGCCCCTTGGCGTCACTCTTTAGACACACAAGGCAACCCCTTGAAAATCGAAGAATCCTGCGAGGCCAAATCTAGTCCGGACCCAATTCGAAGCCGTTCCCCACACTTGAAAGCTCTCGCCGGCGATCATCGTCTCATCACTCCACGACGAAGTCCCCCATCATTCCAGGGACGACAATCCCCACCACCACGTGAGTTACAATCACCACCTTCACCGTCTTCCTCAGTAGTCCGTCCCTGTTCCTCCACGAGCCCCATCGACATTGCCGCTATGGAGGCGGAAAGCACTTTGGACGATGAAAAAGAACGGCAAGGTAGCCTTATGTTCCTCGCCTACTGCATGGCATGCGTCCACCAGCTAGCTGGATTGGACCTCTTGACTATCTTTGCGATTGCCTTTGCCGTTACTTGCCTCTTACTTCTCATACTTGTTTAATTTTTGAAAAGCCGCTTCCGATTTGCTCCAAAATTTTGCTTTTTTCGCACGCTTTACCATGAAAAGCCTGGTATTTTGTGTTCACTGCTCTGTAAGCCCACATGGAGTTTACGGGCCGCCCTTGGTTCTTTCATTACAAATAAACATATATTTTTTTTTTTAGCTTTAGCTCACTCTTTTCGTCAAATAATGAGTGTGTCTGCTTTATTTTTTTATTTATTTATGAGCCCATGCAATTTAATAAATTTCATTTCTACTTTTTCTAGGCGTGCTCTTCCAAAAACCTGCCACTCAAGTGAGCTCGAAAGAGAACATACAAATGTGATTTGTTATCATCCAAAATTAAAATATTAATTTTAGAAAGATTTATTTAATTTAAATAATGTAAAAAAATATAAGAATTTGTATTGTTGTTTTACAAAAATGTTTTTCCTGGTGAATGACTCAACAGCCCCATCCAATTTTGCTCCAATTCAGCGCAGAAACTGACTGATCACGGTGCGGTAATTAGAATAACAGGGGGGGGGAGGATTTTGGTATAGGACCGTAGCGATTACCGAACCAGGAATTTACTTGTAGGGTCAGAAGCGTCAATTTGGCAAAAATTGGAACGCCAATTGGTAAAGTTTAAGAAGAAAACCAGAGCTGGAGCAATGTTGGGCAGGGAGCCCGTTCTATAAAAAATTCAGTGTTTCTAGGAAAATTGTTTTACACCCGTACTCCAAATTGAATTAAATGTTGATGGAGAACGAGTGGACAGAGAGAGTCACAGTAGAAACATTACAGAACAGGTATTGAATCCTTGCGGGTTAAGGGGCTAAAAGAACGTGATTTCGGTCAAAAAAGCCCATTGCATAATAATAATTGCATCGCATCCTACAGATTCAGTAAATGTGTAGCACTAAAAATTATTATTGAGTCACAAACCTGAACTATATCCTTTTAATCGCGAAAATTGATATATTTTGTCCCAAAAACCCCCGATCCACTAAAATGGTAATTTTAACCCCACGACTTGACTATTCAGCTAGGACATGGTAATTTTTCGCCTCGGCTTCTTCGATACTCATTTGAAAACTTCTCGCCTAGCACCAGAATCTGGCTTTACGGCCAGAATACTAGTAATTTCGCCTGCGTTTGGTGGGCTCACCATAATGAGTAGGCATTTTAATTATTTTTGAGCAGATACATATTTGATTGTTCGAGCAAAAACCATAATAATGCATTCACGCCGACCACCACCATCATTTCAGAGTCACTTCTGGAAAGTGGATAGCCGAATTCGCCCCCCCCCCTCCACTTACAGACATTAACCAGTTGTTGCAGTGATGTGTAGACAGTTTTAGGCCCTTTCGTGTCACTAGGAAGCAAAATACGCATTTTACTGTCCAAAAGGGGGTTTATTGAACAGCAAGACAGTCAGGAGGGCCAATTTAACACCAGAAACGACAAATCCTACCCAGGAATTTCACATTAACGCCTAGAACTATGCGCTAGCTCTCCGAAATTGACCATCTACCTTCACACGACCTCTTACTCTTTCCTTGACCACGATTTTGGTGGCTGTACACAGTGCCTAGCCCCACGTACTCTAGCGCCTCGCCGCAGATGGTTTTAAGGGACCCGTGGGCATGAGGGCAACTGCTCCCTCAAGTAAACCTCCTCATTCTCATTAATTCTGACCTCTTATGTTTCTCTGTTTTTGAAGAGAGAAACGGCAATTGGCGATTCAGATTATCACTTGTAGCGCTAGCGTCGAGGCGCAATGGCGGAAAAGAGCCCTACTCTTACCACCAACGTATGGGCTAAATAATGGTGTTTTTGCAGTTTTTAAGGAGTTTACAATGTTTTCCATCTTAATTATCGCCACACTTGATTGAAAAAGGATTTGAGGTTACGACCTTTCTTCGATCGACCTTCTACGACCTGCTTTCAAAGGATTACATTTCGGGAACGTAGTGAATTTAGTATCCTATGGTTTGTACCTATAATGGACAGTACGTAGTCATTTTCTCTTTTTGTTGTCTCACAATGTTGCCTATGTGAATCAATATAAATTTGATAAATGCCCGGTCTCATCAAGGAGCTACAAAAAAGGGGAAGTGAAGTTAAGCACCAAATATTGTATACGCGGCCAAATAGAGGACGCCAAGGCGTAGGCCGCCGTGGCCCCAACCGAGAGCTCGCGGGCCAATAAGTGGCCCGCTGACTCAGCTGAGCCTTCCTAAATGGCCCGCCCGTGGCATACGGTGGTAAATACTCATCTTTAATGTTGGATTTTGGCGCCCCTAGGATTTTTGTGGAAATGAAAATCGCTACAAATTCGCGCCTTCTCGTCGTCGGCCAATCCCCCGCTTAATCCAGACCAAAACGGAAAATAAGGCTAATTGGGGACTGAAATTGAGATAAATGGCTAATTAACGGCTGAAATTATTGAGAAAAAAAAAACTGATTCTCGGCCATAAATAAGAAAAAGTGATAAATCACGGATAAAGTTAAAAAAACTTTACAGCAAAAATTGAGAAAAAGCTTTAAAATTGCGGATAAAGTGTAAATTACAGTCATTAGCGTTTAAAATTATGAAAAACACTAATTAACGGATAAAATTGTGAAAAATCAATAATTCGCCAATGAAAAAAAGCGCTAATTCGCCCCTAAAATTACGAAAACATGAATTCTCGGCTTATTCAGAACGGAAGTTCGTGGCTCAATCTGAAAAAACGCTAATTCATTGCTAAAAGTGAAAAAAAAGCTAATTCGTGGGGAAAATTAAGAAAAGTGCTAGTTCACGGATACAATTGTGGGAAATCGCTCTTTAGCAGTCAAAATCACGTATTCACGGCTAACGTGACGAATAAATAAATAAAAGGGCCCAGGTGCTAGATGTAAGGAAACGAAGGAATTTTGAGCTTCTGAAGGCAAGTTCGTGGCTCAAACTGCGAAAAAACGCTAATTCATAGCTAAAAGCAAGCGAAGCAAATCGCTAAGCTGGAGCTGAAATTAAGAAAAGTTGCTAATTCATGGATGCAATTGAGAAAAATCGCTAATTAGCGGCTGAAATAAAAAAAAATACGAACTGACTGCAAAATTCAGATAAATCGCTATAACTCACGGCTAATAAGGGTGAAAACTTGCAGAAATGACCGAAATTGCTAATTACCGGCTAAAATGGAGAAAACTTGCTAATTTATCAATAAAATTGACTAATTCGTGGATTAAGTAGAGAAAACGTCAATTCGCGGCTTCTGATCGTAACTTCGTGCCAGAAAGTGAAAAAAATCGCTAATCCGCGGCCAAATTTCAGAAAAAGCGTTGGATAGTTCGCGGGGAAAATTGGGGGAACTTTTAATTCGTTGATGAAAAACGTAGAAAAATCCCTAATTAGCTGATAGACTGATGAAAAACGCTAATTTGCGGCTGAAGTCAGGAAAAAATGGATGTTTACGGCGTTAAATTGAAAACATTTGCTATATTCCCCGAATTGAATAGCAAATGGCAAGTCGCGGTTTCTTGAGACGTTTTTTTTTTTTTTCTTTTAATAACACCCGAGCATTTGGCAATTTAAGCCATTAAACTCCTGGCGGCCAAGTATAATTTTGCCAATTTCTGGCTGTCGCTCATTGTGTCAGGTGTTCTGACATCTGTCAATTGGGGGCATCGTGGTAGGTGGTCGCTGTCCATTTCTTCAAGATGGCAGAGGGGGCGTATGGGGGAGTCGACAACCCCAATGCGATGGAGATGTTTCTGGAGGTAGTCGCGCTCTGTTGTCATCCGGAAGGAAGCCACAAACTCGTCGCGGGGCAAGGTGGAGGAAAGTGGCGCGCTCAAAAGCTGCCGCCATTGCCGGCCCTCGGCCAGAGCTTCCCAAACCCTCCTGGCCTCACCCGCAACCCGACTGCAGCAGATTCTCTTTGCTGAGCTGAGGGATATGGCTGAGTTTGGCTGTGTCTCCATGGACCCACGTTTCGCCAGTGCATCGGCTCTTTCATTTCCATGGAGATCACAGTGACTGGGGATCCACTGGAGGGCGATCCTCCCGCCACCCTCGATCAGCTGGTCAATCCGGTCCCGAGCCTCCACAACTCCGGCGTGGTCTGACGGCCGTCTCGAGCCAATGGAGAGGATCGCTGCCTGGGAGTCGATAAAAAAGACAACCCGCGATGGACAGTCGCGGCCGATCCTCTCCAACGCAAGGCAAACTGCCTTGACCTCGCCGTCAAAGCTTGTCGCCTGGCCACCAACCGGAGCATACAGCTCAAAATCTGCTCAGTAGGCCCCAGCTCCTGCGTTCTTGCTTGCATCCAGGGCTGACCCATCGGTATAGATGTGTAACCACTCGCTGCTGGGGTATTTTTATTATTTTTATCTTGAGACAACTTCGTGGCTAAAATTAGAAAATGTAGCGCTAATTCACGGGTAATAATCACATAGCTCATTAGCGGCTCAAATCAGAAAAAACACAAATTCTTTGCAGGGAAAATCTCTGAAATGGAGATAAATCGCTAATTCGCGGATAAAATCGAGACAAATCTTTAATTCAAGAATTGACAGCTTTTATCCATTAGAAGGCTACACCGATCGTTTAACCGGCAAAAGTGGAAGTTCTTCGTGGAACATATTGTCCCTTTTTATGTGAGCACAGTCAGTTTCTGGGATGAAATTCGCTTTCTTTACAGAATAGGGTAAACTCATGAAATCGCGTCTTTTAATGCGCTAATTTTACTTGAAAACTTAACCACTTGGATAAAAAACTATACCACTTATCCATAATCCGGCTTGTTCCAGCTTGTTCAATTCAAACAAGGCATTTGAGTCTCAAAAAGTATCAAATGTGACTATTAAAAATTTCATAAAGAAAACCTTTTATTATTATACTCCTTTAATTACCTTCCTGTGCCTACCCCCAACTGAATTAGACCCCCAACTGTGATGGATATTTACACCATGCAGGGTGGGTTTATCAATCACCGGATCCCCATGTAATAGCTCGGAGAACTTTGCATTACTGATTACCAAAAGGCCCGTAGAAACCAGAATTATCCCAGCTTTGTCTTTAGAATAAGTGCATTGATAAACACACCCTTGTTGGGGAAAATTACATATTATTTGGTTAAGGACAGTCTGTTTTTGGGGCTGAACAACCCTTCTTAACCGGAAATTCGCAAAGATATTTGAAAACTTATTGCGGTTTTCATTTGCACAATATTCTGCATAGGGTAGGGGGATTTTTCCATTATTCATCAAGGACGGGAGGAAAAATCTCTCTCGCAGCGCGAAATTCCCGGTAAATGGAAAACGGCATCATTTTCTCACCGCGAGTTATTTCATTTTTATCTCAATTATTTCTCGATGGTGAGTTTAATTGTTAAAGTCGGTAGTAATACCAACTAATATTTCAAAGAAATGAACTTTAAAAATCCTAAAAACTCATAAAAAAGAACAAAAACTGCGTTTTCTCATAAGAGCCCATGGAAAGTCTACCGCTCTTCTTACTTCGGTGGGGCCGCCACCAGAGCGCATTTGGTTAATCTGAATCGCCAATTGAAGGGTATCTATAATCTATAGGTGCCTAACTACCCGGTTAGCTTTTCTAGCACCATGCGCCATCTCTCTGTTCACACCAGAAAGAGAATTCTACACTACAGAAGAGAACAATTTTAAGTCAATTGTTAACCCCTCCCCCCACTTCACCCCACCAAAATAATCTTCTGCTGAATTTTGCCAAAATCTTATTTTTCTACTCGAATGGAATGTTTTTAATTAAAATTTAGCCTTATTAAACGAAAAAGAAATGAAACGTGTAATCCTAAGATATCTTCGTGAAGGAAGACAAGGACAAAAAATCAGGAACATTTAATATGGACAACAATTAGAGCCTATCTCCTTTTTTTTATGTACATTTGCCCTTACCATTTCGTTTTCTTCGTCATCATCCCAACAGCAGTTACAGTTCAGCCTCCGAACATTGCGAACGATATAGAAAGAGAAAAAAGTGAAGTGGGGGCGTTACAATTCAGTTGCCGCGTTGAATTGCTTCGGTGAATGTAAAGAGTGGAGCACAATAACTTAAATACGAAATAAGTGCGCGGTGTGTCGTTTTGGAGTGAAAAAAATAAAATAAAAATACGAGTTTAGTCCCGGAAAATAACTACAAGAAACCAAATAAATGATGAGAAAAAAATTAAGGATTTCGGTAGCTTTGGACGACTACGTTAACGGGCGATATAGGAAAATATCTGGTAGGTGGTAATTTTCGTGCCTTAAAAACCACAATTTATAATACGACCCCCCCCCCCTCATACTTGTTACTTGAGGTTTTTTACTGTTCTAGTTTTGACACCACAAAGCCCGTAAAATGTTCCAATTGTCCTCGATTAAGGGACGTTTTAACACAACAAAAGGATTCACTCTACTGTTGCACCTTCTAAAGAGGCCATGTAAATTGTTACATGGGCTGAAAATAGAGTTCCTCTCGGTTCTAAAACAATTGAACGTCTTGTTTCTTGTTTCCCTCTGCTAGAAATTTGAATTCGTAAGACTTCCATCAATCAGTTCTAAGAATCATAGTTTCCCCGTCGTAATTTCCAGAATAAAAAAAACTCTTCGATTAATTGGTTTTTTTCACTTTCTCCATTTCTTTTGCTCATTACCTTTGATTGTACCGCTGTTATTGAATTCGTCTCAGTTTTCTGACTGTAATTATCACGCACCAGAAGTTAGAGGCTTATTTGTTAATAAATAAATACAGGTGGAAGGGAAGAGGAGGTGTGGCGATGTAAATCCTGAGCTCCCTTTCAAAATAACGGCTACTTCTGAGGGGAAAATCTCTAGAATAATATCTGTCATTCGAGCTGTAAGGAAAATCGATTTCGAGTCTTACTTTTCAAATCACAAAAAAATAGGAAAATAGAGAGACAGAAGAACATAATTTTCAACCGAGGCCCCTTTAGAGATTTTACTGAATCGAATGTGATCCTCTTTGCCTTGTGATGTTGTTTCTAGACAAGACAAGGCACAAATTAGTACCTAAGGAGTGATCCCCCTTTCCTTACATAGACAGGTGTGATTCTCCGTTACCTACCCTTGTAGATGCATGACTTAAGGGGGGTTTCAGGCGGGTTTTCTCGACCCCTTCCCAGTCCCCCTCGCCCAAACTTCACACATAAATTTTGGCTCCATTTCTGTACCAATATTAGATTTCAAAATATAATTTTAATCTACAGGACGTTCTACAGTGACGTTAGATCTTGCTTTTTCAAATTTTATCCCTAAATTAACCCCAAACCACTTTAGAATTGGAATGTGTTTTAAGGTAATTTCAGGGATGAAATTTGGAAAAGCAAGATCTAACGTCGCTGTAGAACTTTCTGAAGATTAAAATTAGACTTTGAAATCGAATGTTGATGCGGAAATAGAGCCAAAATTTATGTGCGAAGTTTAGGCGAGGGGTGACTGGGGAAGGGTCGAGGAAACCCTCCTGAAACCCCCCCCCCCTACTGACTCAAAGTCAGAAGCTAGGGCCAGGATTGTGGCTCCTTCTCGCCCTGGGCGTGATCATGCCCTGAAAGGCACATGACGTACGGGAAGTTACTCGACACGTGCGAGTCCTGATTAGGTATCTAGACCCAAAGTACCGCTTTAAAAGACAGTTTTATGGTCTATCCTATAATAATTCTCAGTCTTATGGCTGATTAGTCTGTTTTTTGGACTACATTATGTCTATCTTCAGAAGACAATAAACCCTATAATACCCCAATTGATCGATAGAATAATACCTACGTTCGAAAAAAATGAATGATTTCGCAAACTCAATGTCGGTGGGGATGGGGGTTTTCTCAGATTCCAGCTAAAAGGAAGCGTTAGCGTCATTGATGCGTAACAGAAATAAATTGTTCAATAAATCACGCTTCAAGTGAAGAGACGAGCTATGGACGTTTGTAAAGGGAGAATGGCATTTTATCTCTTATTGTTCGTCTCACATGATAGGTATATACGAATACGCGTGATAAATATATTAATGAAGCTGTCAATATTCATCCAGTTACGGTAGTGGATAAGTTGGAGGGCAATATAGGTCCTCGCGTGGAAAATTTAAGGAATTTTTGTAAATTAGTCACGGTCAAGGGTTTTTAGATCACTTTGCCTGCGTACTTGAGTTATTCAAAATCGCATAGGGAGGGGAGGACTGGACGGACGTAAATTTTGTCCAAGGACTAGTACTTCTAAACTTATTGTATCAGTTTACGTTAGTACGTTACGCTGTCTAAGCCCTACGGGGAAGGTTGTATTTCAGAGTAGGGGGTAGTGTTCTTAACGGGAGCCCCAGCACAACACTCAAAAGTAATCAATAGCAATCGCTATTTTAAAAAATACACTGAAAGGTATAAAACCCGTTTAAAATTCAGTTATCTATGACCGACTCATTTGTTGTCATCGCTACCAATTTACATGTCTTGCCCCCCCCCCCTTAACGACCATCCATTTAATCTCTGACCAATTTAATATATTACCCCCTCCAATCGACCGACTGTTAAAGGCCTACGAGGACCATTTCATAGACAGGGGTACCTCCTTGAACCCCACCAAGAAGGAAACCACTTCACTATCCCCACCGCTTAGTGGGCATGGAAACTTTTTTTTTTTTTACTTCTTCAGCCTCGACCAACCTCGGGAAGGAAGCCTGTTAAAAGTGTTTAGTCGTTAGAACTACAAGTTAGGGTGAAGAGTACTTTTATTGCTTAGAGTTACCCATTTTTATCAAGAATTCTTCGGCAATTAGTTTTCTTTACTTTTTTAAATACGTGGAGTGAAATTAGCGGTGATCTTCGTTTTAAAAATATAAGCAATTCGTCAGTGCCAGTTACGTCATTTGATCATTTCGTGTGTTTTTTTTACTGAGAAAGGGAATTTTCTCGGCGAGTAAAATGAAAGCAGGACGCCTTCATTCGAGATAAGCTGATTGGTGAGCTTTTTTTTTAAAAATAAAAAAAAAAAACAAAATTGGTTCATAGAACGTGCTGACTGCTGAGGACAAATTCTGGTGATACCCACCTTCGATCTCAATTAGCCAAGCTTTAGCTTGAACAGCCATGCTAATGAAATAGAATAGCAAATTTAAAGCAATACCTTTTTTTTCATAGACTACTTCCGCTAATGTTACGGTACGGTCTGGTTAATTAAGTCGGATATGAAAAAAAAAAAAAAAAAATACCCAGCTTACAAGGATGCAAACCCTCTCCCCCCCCCCCAGTATCACCTGTTTGAATGCGCTTTGGAACGGTATTTTGCATTAATCATCAACGTCAAGGATTGAAAGCTGTGTTTTAGTCAGTCAAGGACAATTTTATTTAAAAGCCGCTATACGGCATTATGCCGTATTCACTATAAAATCGCACACCGAAAACCCTTAAGATGCACCTGGGCTCTGCGTGCGCGGAAACATTTTCCCTAGGGTAACCCCCCCCCCCGCCACACCTTCACAAAGTCCCTGGCCAGAAGCCTCTTCGGAAGGATTAAAAATTTAAAACGCCGTACCTTTTATGAGTCATCGTGATTTAAAAGATGAAGCGTCAATTAATTCACTTTCTTGCGACCAAAAGCAGGAAGTGGGAGACGACAGCCTTCAATGAATTAATTTCTTCATTTTTTTTTCATTGAGGGGTACCGAACGGGGCTGTCTTCTTCACGACTGTTTGAGGAATTTATAGCCGGGGGGGAGGAGATTGATTATTTGTGTCCAACACTATGAGTTTGGTTGGTTGAGTTAAATTCGATTTTGTTTTATTTTCATATTTCTATTTATCGCCGCATTTGGATGACGACTGGTCTGTGACTCATGCCCTACCGCATTGTGTACGTTTTTACCCGTGAAGGAGCTCCTTATTTGGAAGTAAACCTGACGCTCCCTATGTCTTCCTCAAACAAAGCTTGAACAGATTTATGAAAAAAGAATCTGTTCCGTGTAAAAAGAAAAAAAAAACAACAGACAATTTGTAGAACTTCACATCAGCAGAACACATTGGTATTCTCTTTTTGTGACCCACTCAGCCTTAATGAACAGGAGTGGGGAGGGGTTGTCTTTGTTTTGTATGAGATTATGATTTTCTATCTACAACTCGAGGGGGCTCGAGGCAAGATTTTAATGGAAACAATATGTCTGTTTTTAATTGCCGTTTTATGCAGGTACTGGTCAGTGATGGTTGGGGGGGGGGGGTCAAATGGAGCAGTTTGGAATTGACGTCTCCCTTACAAAGTTCTGATGTTAGGAATGATACCTTCCTAGTCCAAAACTTGGACAACGAGAGCCATAATGCTGGCCAACGAGGACGAAAAAGCTGGCCAGTAGAAGGTTGGATATAGAAGAATGCGCGAAATGAACTAACTGATTGTGGAGGAGGGGCGGTGCAGAATGGTGTCATTTTGGGCAAACTCGGTAATTTTCATAAAGTCATAAGTTATTTGTAAAATACGCAAGGAAAATCTTACCTTTTTGGCACGATGGCCTGAGTTGCACGGTACCGGAGTGCTGTATGCTGCCACTTCCGCCATGATTTGAGACTATTTTGGGTTTTTGGTGACGATTTTTTGGGCGTTAGCCTGAAAAACAAAATTCAAAATAAAAACTTGACAGTTGAAAAATTAGTGCAAAAATTGAAACAAGTATCAAGAAATAATTAGATCAATTAGAAAGTCGGAATTTTTTGTCCCCAGATAATCTTAATCGGTCCGAATTTACACGTCTTTGTGTGCACGGATGAATCACAGTCATGATAAAAACGGGAGACGGCTCATTATACTATACTTTTTCGTACAAAGGGCACACTTGCCAAAAAAAATCGTCTCGTTCGTGACAATGAGGTAACTAAAACCGTTGGAATGGGGGGGGGGGGTGTGTTTAAGAGTGGTCTGCAGCGTGCAGCGTAGTAATTTGATCATCAATGTTGTTTTACAACACCTTATACCAGCAATAAGGTGGTTTTATTGCACATTTCGGTAATTTTAGTGCATAGTATTTGAGGGAAATATGTATTCACTGCATTCGGGCTACAATGATTACTATACATGGCTATTAGTGACTACTTGGCTAAGATTCGTCAGTATTGAAATGTATTGTGCAGGGGGGGGGGGGTTCAATACGGAAAACAGGCTCGAGCTTTCTTTTAATTGGCTGGTGGTGAGAGGGGTTTGTTCATTCTCGTTTTCGAGGAGAAAAATGGGTCCTCTCAGAATGTTTTATATATATTCAGTTTTCTGGTGAGTGAAAGTTGTCACCGAACGTTCTGTAGTTTGCAGGGATGTCCACATTCCTGGAACCGTTAACACATGGTTCACTTTTTTTTTTCTTTTTAAACAAAAAACCTATCACTTTCACTATGTAGACTGGGAATTTTTGTGTCCTCGAGCAATTTTAGCTGACCGCTAGCGACACAATGGGGAAATTACGAGACATCCAGAAATTAATTCGCCTTTTCGGTCTGGAACATCTACGTATTCCACGGTTTTGTTGTAAGCGTAATTCGTGGTTGTTTGTTTACAGAGGACCTGACGGGGAGATGCGATCGCGTGGCTATGGTATCACCTACCAGCAACATGAGGTATATGCTGATAGTTTACTCACCCCCTCCCCCCTCACCTATATGACAACTTTGTTTTTTTTTTTGTTGAAAATATCAGCGATGGAAAGGAAGAACGCATGACGCGTTACAAGGAAGAGCGCCGGCGGCAATTGGCCGCACAGTTCGGACCGAGAGAAGCGGCAACGAACGCTATACGCAGCACGCGAGCGTCTCGGCTGCGAACTCAAGCGAATTCCGGTACGATTTTTTTTAAAGAGATCATATAACAATCTCGATTGTGGTCATTTCCGACTTTGATGATCAGTCAAGTCTAAAGTTCGTGATAGGAACTCAACTCCCTCTCTTCTCTTTTGTGAAGTGGCGTGCTGAGTTCGTTTCACAAACGCAATGAAAAACGTGAGAAACGGTGTCGAGCCGTCTTTCAAATACATAAAATATTTTTGACCGTCGAATAAATGTAAATTTCAAGTGGAAAGAACGGGCATCCACACCGATAACTTTGTCTTTTCCTGGACTGCACTCGGTGGGACGGCGGTCGAGTTTGTAAAAATGCGTGTAAATTTTTTGTTCAACTGTTATTTAATTTCTTTAATTCACCAAGTTTAATTGAATTTTACCGTTTGTTGCAGAATCAATTAGAAACAGCAAGGACACTCCTCCCAAGGACGTAAGTGAAGCTTTTTCTCTTCGAATTTTGACGCCCAAAAATTGTACCAGTCGCGCCCAATTTACACAGTCATAGTGTGCGGGGTCAGTTTTTTATATCTTTCTGGCCCTGTGGGCGGTATTTGATGGAAGGGGAGGGGGAGGTGCATTAATGAAATGCTGTGATATGTGTTCGTTTTGTAAAAAGCAAAGAGGCGGATAAAAGGGGAAGGGGGTCGTAGCAGACCTATTCGATCAAGGACGATTGCCTTAATAGGACATCCATACTTTAATTATTTTGTTGTTTAAGTTAAATACCGTTAATACCAAACTTTTTCTTCTCTTCTTTTTTTTAGAGCTATTAGATTTTTGTCACCCTAAACCATTCATAGCAATGTTTTTTTTTTGTACATCAGACCGAAAATGGAACAAAAGGGAGCCCTTTACTGCAGCCGTCAAGAATGCTACATGTAGACAATTCAGGTGAGTGAAATATTCTTAGGTATTCGTCGTACTTAAAATGTCAAATTTAACCAATGCAAGTATTTGAGCTCAGGGCTAGGGTAGAGGCGTTCATGGCATGTACTTCACACCCGTAAAACGTGTTAAATGGTGACTGCGAGTTCCCAATGTAAGAAATTATCAGACCATACCCTCTTAATTTGTTTTACTTTGCATTGCTGGTACTAATTAAAACGCTCGGATTAATTTAACCATTCTCCCCTGATAGTTCGAGCGTTTCCTCCTGCGAGAGCCCAATTATATTATTATGGAACGAAGAATTTCGTAAACATCCTCTGCTTTATTCCAAACCCCTAGCCTACAAACTTCTATTTTTTGCCACCCCTTAGCTGACCAGCCCCCTCTGAAAAACGACGTTTTCCACCCCGTTCGAAGCTTCCACCAAACACCCTGTTAGTACCCGGTTACAGCCGCTCTTGTCAAGTCCCCCTTTTCCCTTTAGTTTTTTCTTCGATATTTTAGACTTTATTTATTTTTTACTTTTTGTGTAAAATAGAAAATTATCATAACAAGCTAAAAAAGTGTGCCTTAAAAACGAGTTGGCATTCCGCGTATAGATGTGAGGTACGTGAAACTTTTTCTCCCCCCGAGTAGCGTTACAATGGAAAGTATCAGGTTTTGTCATTAGCGTGACAAGGTCTGTGGAAAATACGTTTCTTTAAACGGTTTAATCAATTAACATTAATTTGATTGGCTCCAAAAGAAGGGGAACTCCGATCGATAAAATGGAAAACCCCTTGTTGCAAAATCCCCTCCAGAACTGCATGCTCATAGCGCCCTATTAAATTCTACTTCGCTTTATATTTTGTTTTTTAACTGGGAAACGAGGTCACACGAATTTTTTTTAAGGATTTAATTTCGTCTTACGCCTTCATGAAACCGAGAGAAACTGTTTCCCCGATTTTTTCTTTATATAATTCGAGCGTCGTTTCAATTCAGATTTAGTGGAATTTGAACGTGACCTTCTGATTGATAAATAGGATTGACGGTGGGGGGAAATCATTTTAGGAAAACGTTTCGACGCCTTTTTCATTGTCACTTGTTGCATGAGGTGAGATTCTATTTGGGCTCAGCATCAAGGTCAATATCAACACACCCTACCAGTAACTCGTGGAGGAAAAACTGAATGTTCAGTGCTAATCACGTTCGTGAGATTTGTCCAGTTCCGTTAAAATTTTCCAGACCTTGCTCAATCCTCAGTCATCAGTGATGAAAAATTCTGGATGACGAAGGGTTCGTAACAACTGCAATTTCGCGGTGCTGCATAGCCTGGAAACTTGGGATTTCGGGCTATAGCGCGGTAAAAATTATAATTCTGGGACTAAGATACCTCTGAATCTTTAAAGTCTTGAGCCTTTTAAGGCGATTTACCCCCTGAAAATTTCAATTTTGTGACAATTTTTTACCCGAAACTTGAATTTCGCGGCATTATAGCCTGAAAACTTTACGCTTTGCAAAAATCCTCGAATACTGCAATATTGCCAGAATTCATTGTCTACCTGCCCACTTAAATCTGGTCTCTACTCTGCCGCAATTCGACTTCGAACTCCGAAAATGAAGGCACAAAATCTGGACCGTACTTTACTGTAACGCGAAAGGCACTTCTTATCTCTCATAAAACGATAAATTGACCTGGAGCATTTAAATTCAAAACTGATTATATTTTATTTGATGATTTTTCATTAGGGTTTAGGCTTCTATTTTCTTTTTCTATTTTGACTATTTATTGTCAGCCCTAGAATCTCCTGTATTTTTGCCCAATGTTTTGGGATATTTTTATAGATTTTCTTTTTAAAGTTTTAGGTGATAGTTTTCGAAGCAAAAGAACAATGGTTTCGTCCAGTTTGGGTGTGTGCACACCTCGATCCACTAAAAAACCTTCCAGTCATTCGCCGATCCCTCAATCGTCAAACACTTCACCTACTGTACCTCGATCGTCTCAACTAGTCAAACGTCAAGCGTCTAACAATGCCAATCGCGGTAAGCCGATGCTTGTCTTCCAACTTTTTGTTTTTATTTTTTATTTTTTTAATGCTGTACTACAGCGGCAAATCCCGACGTTTTCACGCCGCCGCAGCCTCCTCCTCCACCTTCGTCGCTCTCTCAAACGCTAACCTCCAAATCGACGCCTAATTCGCCGTCACTCGGTCGACACCCTTCGATATTAAAGAAAGCCTCGTCCGAAGAGCCGAACAGCGGTGGAGGAAGCTGCAGCAGCGGCGGTGGTGCTGGCGGCATAATCCCTCAAGGACCCGTGTCTATATTGAAACGAAAAGTTTCTGAGGAGTCAGGTAGGTTTTTGTTTGATTTTTAAATTTTTTTGATGTGACAAAGTTGCGTGTTTTTTTTTCAAGGCTCGAGGTGTACGAGTCCACTGAGGTTTTCCAAAGATACCGTGGAGAAAAAAGGGAAGGGCATTTTGAAGAAACACCGAAGCCTCGATGACCCACAAGTTCATAATGGTTCGTCCGGTTTAATTACTTGCCAGGTATTGTATTCGAATCTCGTTAATTGTTTGTTAAGAATATTAATTAAATATTGTTGAAATTGAAGGATGAAGACCCTAAGCCAATTTTGAAAACCCAGCGACGTTGCTCTCTCGAAGAAATAGTCAAAAGGGCCCTCTCACCCGAACCACCACAGAGCATCCTAAAGAGAAAATCTTCCAGAGAAGAAGTTAATTTGACCCCAGCGACACCGTCGATACAAAACGACTCTCACCCTCACGGTATACTCAAGAAGAAAATTTCAACAGTCGAAGAGCCACCGGGCGAGGCTCACGACCCTCGACCAATATTGAAGAAGAAAAGCTCATCAGAAGATGAAGACCACCCAGTTAGGCCTATTTTGAAGATAAATAGAAAGTCGACGGAGCAAGGCAAGGCAACCCCATCCTGACACTTCTTTAGTTCTATACTTCAACGGCGCTTTTTTTGGGGGGTTTCAGATGAGAACGAGCTGAAAAAAATCGACGAAATAAAACCAATTTTGAAGCATCCCCCGGATGGAACAGACGCTGAACCGGCGGCAATTGTAATGAGATCGAAAAAACCCGCGGCAATTCACGAAAAACGTGTCGTGTCCTTGGATTTGAACATATTTAGAACGAGAAAGCCGTTGTTGAGCGAACGGGAGGGAAGCGAAGGCGGTGGCGACGAAGGGAGCCTGGCCGAACGATTGAACGGTCTGGAAAACCTAGCAATCAGCGACAGAACGAGGTCGGTCGAGCCAAAAATTGATTGATTGTAACCCGATCCTTTTCGCTATCAAATTTATAGTGCTTGCACTAGTTTCTGATATTTTGCCAATTTTTTTAAAAAGTTTACTGGCCTTCGTCGTTAGTCTCCCCTACCATTCTCTTGTACAAACACAAGTCTGTTGGAGCATTGGGGGGCTTTCTTTCTAGCTATTTCTGCCTGCTCACAGTCCAGTTTATTTCATCCCCGAAAGACGGTAAAGTGGCAAATTTTTTTAGCTGGAAGTACTCGTTTACCTGTGAATACCCATGGGTAGAAGTTCAATTTTGACTCTGCGTTAAGTGCTATTATAGAAAGAGGTATTTTCAGCTGCTGAAGGGCTTTCCAATATATTTTTTTATACTTTTAATACTTAAGTCGACCCAATTTTTGTTTAATAATCTTATCTTGTTGATAATCTTTTTGGATTGGGAAGGCTTTCCATGCATGTTCCTGTTGGACCCAGTTGAATTTCCACAATTGGCAAAAATATACGAAAATCAAACTGCCGCTCCCTCCAGAGAACAAAAACTTTTTTGCTTTTTTAGCGTTTCCTGTATTTGTATTTTCTGTTATCGCTAATTCAAAATCAGTTTCAACAAGCTCTTGACGCCCCGCCTCGGACACAATGAACTCACGCTTCAATTGCCTGACGAATTTTCTTAGCTCTATATTTTCGGTATCTGTGACAATTAGTTTTATGTTGTTCTGGCGAAATATTTTAAACGATTCGTTCTAACATATTACTCCCCCCTCCCTGCCCGTCATTTAGCGATGCATTTGTGTGTCTCGCAGAATGGAAACGGAAGACGAAGAGTCCGCGCAACTGACGACAGCGGGAGGAACGCTTTCAACAACCCGGGAGGACAACGCGCGAACAACGAACAACCAGTCGGTGGACTCGGGGGGGAACAACAACGCCGAAGCGATGGTTAAATCGAAACGGAATTTAAGAGGTACGATTGTGAAGTTTTGGAAGTGTTACGTTTCAATGAAGAAAGTGTATCGTATTACACTCGAAGGGTGAGGGGGGTGTCATATCCAAGTGGATAAGGTGTAACTCACGTCCAAAAATAGCCATTTTAATGCGCCCTTTTGGGAGGTAAACGAAAATTGTATTATCATGATTCATCCCCGCATTTTTTTAAATTAGTTACAAGTTTAAAAAACAACCTTTTTCCAACAAACATTACGTCATCTTCATTACTATAAACTCGGAATTTTCCTCGGATCTTTCTCCGCGTCTGTCGAGTTGAAAGGCTAAAACACGCCTTTGGTTTCTACTTAATTTTGTCACTTTGCCAACCTCAGAAGTCTTAGGAACAGCAGTAGCAAGGGAACCGCTCGCTTATGCTCTTTATTTGTTTTCCTTCTCTCGGTTTTCAACTAAATCATTGACCCCCCTTCCCTCACGTATTCATAACAACTTCCATTTAGCTTCAAATAATGAATGTACGAGTTTTCCTAATAAGCTTAAAAAAATGGGCTCGATTCTTTGTTGTGCGTTTCTTATTTGTACAGTGAATTTGCGCGAGTTTTAATTTTGAATTATTTTTACAGGCCCGAGAAGTCGCGGTAAATTGGATCTTGGGGGACGGTTTTGCACTCAACCAGTGACTCTGAGCGAAGTTGAGCAGGCTAAACGAAACAACGATTCGAGTAGGTGTCTATCTCTATCTTCAACTTTTTTTAATGAGCGGGGTCGGGGTGGGTGATGCCCTAGTCAATATTCCAAGATGGAACCTGCCATTTTTGGGGGCGTCTGCACGAAATTTCCGGTGATGGTACGTTTCTTCTTCTTTTAAACGAAACTCTTCAAATAGGTGATGATGAACCGTCTAAATTGACGCTGGCCCAGAGGGTTCAACTCTTCAGCATGAAAGCTACTGAGAATGCGTCTGTTTCTCCTTCACCACACGTTAAACGACCTGTGGCGTTAGCAGCTTCGGCTGATATAGGTCAAAATTTTTCCCGGATTTTCTTCTTTTTTTGCCGGTTTTTGGTGCTTTATCTGGCTTTTCTAAAGTTTCTAAATGAGCGCTGCTGTTTCCTTGCACGTCTGACCTAACCTAATTCACATAACCTAAAAAATTAGTGGAAACTTCGAAACTTATAATTTTGATGGTACATCGCAGGCGAAGGAGCTGCGAGAAGACTCTTACAAGACGGACTACCACCGTCAGCGAAAGATGTCTTCCCCCCGCACTCGGTTGACAAAGACGGTGGCGAACACCGTCGAGCCGCCGCTCGGGACCTCTCGTCATCGAATAGCTGCAGCTCCGTTTCGGATGATGACGAAATCGGTAGAGTTAGCATTATGAATAGAGAAAACGTCAAACAACATCTTTTACGACGAAGTCATCACGTGGAGAGGCGGCCCCATGGTCTTGGATTGATAACAACGTCGACGACGACTACACGCGGGGAAAGCCTGGAAGTTCGTACGAATAATTCGTAAGTAAGCCGAACTCACTTCACAGTAAACATACTTCGACGGCAGAAGGGAGGGGGTTTAGCATCCTATAAAACATGTCTCCCTAAACCTTGATATTGAGGTGGAATAACTGGCAATACAAATAGCACTATTTCACGTCAGAAACTCACAATGCAGGTAGCAGCATTCAACTTTACGCCACATTTGTCAAAGGAAATAGTCAATTTAGCCTGAAAGCAGAAGTTTTTATATGTTTTGAACCCAGAAGCTGTCTATTGGCTGATACTGGACGCGTCTGTCTTGGAAACAGCTACATGGACTGGGAACCCCTCTTTCCCAACCACCGAAAACAGTGTTCTCAACGAAAGTTGCCTATTATAGCCTAGTCCATCTTTCCTGCCGGTTGTAAAAGCACCCTTCACCTTATATTATGTACAACCCCATTTCTCCCCGAAGGGTCATTATCAACTCATCAACAGTGAACTCCAGCTCTTTCAAGCATCTGGCCCCTTCTCTATCCACCTCGTTGCAGTCATTCCCTCTCTCGCACGCCTGCCAACAACTTCGAACAGAGTGCCTGCCAGTTTATCAGACAATTTCTGACTTCCATCGATGTACCTTCGAGGCCCATTTCATGCCAGGAGGGCTCATTCGTGGCACTGCGCGGGGAGTCACATTTATAAAGTCCGCATTGTACGATTCTTTATAAAGCGGCTGGCGGGCGGCGTCAACCACAAACTGGTCCCGGCCAAAACGCATCGAAGAGGGCGAAAATAACTGATTTTAGCCGGCCAACGCTGTCCGCCTTCGTCAAGGCTCTTCCTTACTTCAGGGCAATCCATTACGTAGGCGCCGTGTGTGGGAAAATTCGCGCAGCCCCTGAAAATTGGCCCGAGAGAATTTGAATTCATCGGAATCGTGATGAACTAACTTTCAATGACTTTTCTGATCGAAAATCCGTTCAGATTTCCTGTGTGTCAGTCCGTCGGACCATGGTCAATTGCGGAATGCTGACGGGTACGTCCAAAACGCACCTTAGGAGGACTGTGAGTAGGGTGACCAGACGTCCTACTTTTTAGAGCCTCCGGGCTCATTTGTCATGTGTCCGGGGAGAGGTCAAAAGTGTCCTCTTTTTTGGTCCTACTTTTCCTACTCAACTTTTAACGTCTGGTGGGTCTGTAACTTCGAAAATTCTTTCATGTTCATATTTGAAGAAAGCTGTGGGGCTTAGCCGAAACTTCCCCTGTCCACTTTTCGCAATCACGGTTCTTATCCGTCAAGTTCTCAGGAAGATCTTCCATAACCAAATGTTTCAAATTTGGCATCAATGTCACGGATTTCGTTATTTGCTACCCCAATTTCGTGGATTTTCAAGCTTTTAAAAACTGAATTTCGTGGGGTTCGCCTTGAAAAACCAATTTTCGTAAGTTTTGCTCTTTCATAAACCATTATTAACGGAATTTCGCTCATTCAGAGCGCAATTTAGTGGGCTTGGCTCGCTTAGAACCCAAATTCAAGGAAAAATTTACCTGATCAAAACCCGAATTTCGTGGTTTCGGCTATTTAGAAGATCAGTTTTTCAGGTTCGGTTAATTTAGGACTAATTTGGATGATAACGAACATCGGAACAACAAATTTTGTTATATGGTCTTTTCGTCCTCCAATTTCGGTCTTGCAAGAATTTTAAAGTGGGAACCATAAAAATCCAATTTAACTGATTTTTGTTACTTCCTATCTCAGTTTTACGGATTTTCGCGCTTTCTAAATTCAAATTTAGTGGGGTTTTGCTTTTACTAAAATCAGTTTCACTGGTGATTCCTGTATGCAAACCCCAAATTTTGTCATTTTGGTCCTTAAAAATCTAAAGTTTTGCGGATTATCGGTTTTTCAAAACCAAATTTTGCGGATTTTGCTCTTTCAAACCGAGTAAACACCAATTTTAACATTGAACTCAGTTAGGCGTCCTAATACTGTTGTGTCCTACATTGCGTCCTACTTTTTCGTCCCAGGCGTCCTCGGAAACTACCTTTACATCTGATCACCCTAACTGTGAGCATTTCGCTGTCACATGGTGGTGCCCACACTCGCAACGAAAACAATGAAAGGGTCTTCCGTTACGTCATAGACGTCCTAGTGCAGTCTAGGAAATATTCCTGTATTTTCAATTTAGTTTTCATTGATACCCCTGTCACCATCGTGTTACCTTGAATGGGGCTATCTCCGTGCCTCGCTCATCCGCTTTCTGTCATGAACGGAATTTTCTCTTCCTAAGCCCTACGAAGGGGACACAGTTTCATCTATAGGGAGGGTAATAATTTCTCAAAAAAAGAAAAAAAAAAAAAAAGAAAAGGAAAGCGAGCTCGATAGTTTAAACAAAAGAAAAACGTGGCCGGCAAGCAACGAGGGCTCGTTCTAATTGACTTTTATACACAAAGCCGTAGCCGCGGCTGCGGAAGTCGGAAAAATGAGACCCCTCTACCCACCCCGTCGACAATATCACCACCACCACATTAGAATCGCTTTCGTTCGACAATTTTTTTTTTCAACAGTTTATTCATTTTTTTCGATCGTTAATGGTGTTGTGTAGGTGGGGGGGGGGGGTAATTTTAAAACGGAGTTTATTGAACCTGTAACCCATTCATAGCTCGCTTTGAGCCTGGAAAAGTGTTAAAGCTGGAAGAAGGGAGGCCTTAAAGATTTTTAAGGAGAGAGCACTTAAAAACAAGCTTCCAGATAAAGTCATAAAAAAAGAAATGACTAGGAGAATGAGGTTAATTTTGAGAAATTTCTGGACGACTCTATAAAAAAATAAAATAAAAGGTTTTTAAAATGAGTCATCGTGTAAAAAAAAGTGAAGTAGAACGAGAAAATCGAGCCCTATGATCGATTTTTTTCACAGTTTTTCCTAGCCATTTTTCATCTTCTTTGGCATCAGTTCAATCTTGAGAAAATTTTGGGTAAAGTTGAAAGGAAGAGGTAGGGAGAAGGAGGCGGCTTTCGAGGGGCTTCTTCTTCGTCTTCTTCTTTCTACACACCGTGACTTTCCAGACTCCCGAGACTATGAGAGCCCCTCTCCATTCCACTTTTTTTTCAACTTTTTAATGCTACAATACCGAGCTATTGTGGCATTACGGTTCGGTTGGTTTGTTGTGTTGTGTTTTTCTGCGTCGCAACAGGTCGTGCTTGGGGGAAAGGATGATGAAGTGTTTGGTTTTTAAATGTGTTCGGTCAGGTCGTTGGCTTTAATGTCTTTCGGAGGAGGCGGGATTTTCATATTTATTTGACAGAAAAAACGTGAGTTTTCCTTCTTCTTCATTAAATGGTATGGTTACCGACTCAAATATCATTTTAGAATCGCAGGGTCGAAACCCTTTAATAACGAGACGCAAATGAGCCAAGTTGAAATAATATTACTTAACCGACAAATCCTTTATCAACACGGTGTTTTTACCTCGAGTCAGAAATGATGCTTGTACTCTTGTAGCACTAGTGACCCTATTTAATTATTTAAACAGTATGGATGAGACCCGAGCTCGAATGGCCCGAATAAATTGACCCCGAACTCTCCTATTCTCTTTTTTTCAACAGGTTCTCACTCCCTCACAGAAATGGGTTAACGAAAATTAGGAATACGTAGAAAGAATAAAAATGAGAAAACTAGACTTTTACTTTTTTTCTGAGATGACCGAAATTCGTGCAGTTCAATTTGTAATAATGTACTTGAAAGGAAACCCCGATACAAAAGGAATGTTATTACTTCATAAGACCTTGGCATAGCTTGCAGAAGAGATTGAAAAAAAATGGAAAAAGAAGCTTTTATAGGTATGGTGGGCGGGGAGGGGGGTGAAAACCATTTTAACTGTTCTCTCAGTGGAAGAGAAGTAAAAAAGATGAAAGTTGTAAATGGTGAACTCAGCGGACAAAGTTCATGAGGACATGCGTGGACTTACGAATAAGGACGTTTCACACGGGGGCGAAAGATGAAATGGCGGAGGGGGGGAGTTCTATTTTATTTGACTATCGTTTCGAAAAATCGAAAAGAAAGTATCATTTTTCACTTCCCGTCAACAAATTTTGTCTACGTGAGAACCCTGGTGCTCATGAAAACCAGTGGAGCGCGGATAATGACCTTTTGAAATCATTTTCTCCTGTTCGAGTAGAAGAATTTTTAGGAACATATTTGGAAATTTTTCAAAAAATCGGCAAGTCTTATGTAATTCTCCTGGATTACGAGAAATTCAAGACCCAATTAGAGATTCTTGTCAATATGAGCTCCGGTTCCCCCTCCGGTGGGGGAGAGGTAAGAAAGGCATCCTTGATAACGTTCTTTCACATACTAAGGAGGGTGGTCACACTTGAGCGGTTTCAGTGGGGGGGGGGGGGTGTTATTTATTGCTTCCATTTCTTGTTGACCAGAAAACGATTGGCTTGTGATTTTACGTCTGGAAGCATCTGTTTCTCAATAGAAAAGCAATTTTGTTTTGTCGTTCATCATCCTTATCCTTTTTCATACTCAAGAGACATAGTGCCCCCCCCCCCACGACTAATCCCACCCAACAGGAGCGTTACTCTGGAAGAAGCGGACCGCACTGTAGAACGAATCAGATCCACTTCGGTTCTCTCTTGGAATTGTGTATGTATATCAATATTTTTTTTCCAACGTCGCCTACTAAGAAGAAGGAGGACGATAACGCAATAAAAACGAGCGTGACAGCATGATAGGAGATATTGAGTTTATGGGGAGAGGTAAAAAAGTTCCAAGAGAGTTCAAAAATTAAACCAGGATGAAGAAGAGGGGGGAATCTGTTAATCATCCCGGATAGGGTTTGAAGTAAAGTTAAAAAAAAAAAAAATCAACGAAATGGAACGGTTTCCAGACTTTCAATCGCAACAATTTCCCAATAAAGCCTGTGAGTAGCCACTTCCCCCTGTCTAGTTGAGAAACGTCCGTTAATTTAATAAATGAGGCTATGCAGAAACCAACGACGAGGCTGAAAATCTACTGGGTTTTCCGTTTTGTTTTGCCTCAAAACCTTTTTTTCGAAATAGTCGACGGTAAAAAAAAGGAGGTGAAATGGTTGAAAATTTGTTAAATTTTAGTATGGCCCAGCGACTCTAATAACTTACGTAACGGCGGTTGTAAATTGGTGCTTGGTGAGGAAAGGGGGAGGAACCATATTTCCCCCTATTGCAGAGCGGAAAAAACTGTACAAAAATGTCCCAAAAACGAACATTCGCCGCTATTTTAAACTCTCACTCGCCCCAGAGACAATGCAATGCACTTATGTTCATTGAACCACCGACTGAGCCAAGATGCTGAAAATTTGGTTTTGCTTCCAAAGTACTCACGAGGACCAGGAACTGTTAAATCAAGTCTGAAAATGGCTATTCAGCCACAAACCATTCAGTAGATTGGTCTAAAAACTAATAATATACAGGGTGCGGCGGATAATGTGGACCACCCATTTTTCTCCGCTATTATTGATGATATTGGAATGGTGCTCGGAGTTATGTCCCCTTGATCTTAGGTGAGGATTTCATATTTCATAAAGTTAGGTCAAATTTGGGCCCTACCGGGGCTCAATAAAAATTTTTGGGCTACAGATATGAAATCCTCACCTAAGATCAAGGGGACATAACTCCGAGCACCATTCCAATATCATCAATAATAGCGGAGAAAAATGGGTGGTCCACATTATCTGCCGCACCCCGTAGACCCGAGGACTGGGTAGCCTCCCAAAACTTGAGTACCTACTCGGGAGAAACTAGAATTTTTCTATAGAAATGGGCACCTTCCTAACACGGAAGACCAGCACCTATCCCGTAAAATCAAGCCCCCATAGTACGGTCCATATCAAGCGGCCTCATCTATGAAAAGGAAGTGACTTTAAGACCAAATCAGGCTTTGACCAGTAAACAACTCTGACCACTACAAAAAGCTTTACACACACATAATTCCAACCGCAAAGGTCATGAAACACAAATGCTCCATTTTCAACAATTAAGTTTCTTTTTATTCTAATTGTTTTCGTAGGATAACGGCCAAAAAATCGTACCAAACTAGTCAAATCATGGCGGAAGTGACAGCACTCAGGCGCTGTGCGACTCAACCCATGCCGAGGGATGAGGTGGATGATATGCCAAAAACTACCATCGCCGAAAGGTAAGGAGATTTTTATTGCAAGTTCGCGCTGTTGCATTGTAGTTGGCGGGGAGGGGAGAGGTTTCTTATGAACTTGACTGGATTTGCACATAGGAGCAGAATTGCAAACAACACAACCCCAACGAAATTAGATTCATTTCGCATGTTCTTCCAACTTTATCGACCTAGTTGTTTCATTTCCACTCTTAATTTATTTTACGTAATAATGAATTTTTCAGACTGGCCGCACTGAGGAAAAATGGTGACAATAACTGGATGAAACGAATTGCCAAACCGAGCGCCGAAGAAGAAATAATACAGCCTGGGTCACCGGTAAGATGATTTTACGTGTGACTTTTTAGTGGAATTATTCGAAGGTGTTATTTTTCGAAGACTGGTACATCTTGCCAGGTTGATTCTACCAGTGATTTCCTCAAAGCAAATACCATAATGTGGCCATAGGGGGGGGGGGTAATTCATCCCCCCAGAAAATGACTTGTGGAAAGGGCTGGAATCCAACAAAAACTCGCAACTATGCCGGAAAATGGCGGGTTTCCCTTTCTGTCCGAAAACTTGACAATTCAGCGCCAGAAAATCGTATTTTTGGAACTGAACTTGGGTCTCTCGATTTCGTGATGAGCCCCCTCATTTTGCCCGTTCATACGCGCCCCCTCTCATTGCTTTCATTACCCTTGAGACCTGGGATGCAGGTAAAGGGTTTTCATGGTTGTTTCGAATCGGGACTTTGAACATGCCCCTTTTTTTAAGGCTACAAAATTTATGGTTAAATTTGCTGGATAGCCATTTCCATCACGGAATGAGCTTATTCGAGTCTCTCACAAGATAAGATATAACTCCCTCTGCAAATGATTGCGTCAAGTGCGTTAGTGAAATTGGGGAACCCAACAACAAGCGGTCGTTGTGATGGCGGTGGGGGTGCAATCCACGCTGTAAGACATGAAGCGATATAAAAACTGTACACATTCGCCCGTCTCCCCTTCCACGTCCTGACTCACTCTCTCACACGCGTCATCCTAACTTAGCCGTTATCTAAAATTAGTTTTAAAGAAAATGAAAAAAAAAAAAAAAAAAATGAAGATGAGAAGAACCCAATTTAGTGTTGAGCGAGGAGTGCAGGTCAAGAGTGGCGCGCTAAAAGAGGCAGAGCAAAAATAAATTTACCTACACGAGGGTGCCTCAAGTTTTCTTAACGTTCAGTTCTTTGCTAAGTGAAAACTTGTAAATGATTTAAAAATGGATAATGTTCCCTACAAACTGATTTTGAGTGTCTGCGTCGTGATATTTGTTTTCACTGCTCCCTCGTGGATTACACTGATCCTTATTGTTATTCTTTTGGCACAGGTACAAAAAGAGGCTGCGATAACAATTTAGCGGTTAAGAAATACATTTTGGGGAATCGAGAGTGGGATGGGGTCTTTAAAGGATTTTTTTGTTATGAGTCATGACCAATAAATTTATGTTTTGACTGTTGCGTTTACTTGCTCAAGAAAGAAAATATTTTCAGGGAAGTGGGCGTCGAGTTACGGAACGACTGGGACAGCTTGAAACTGCGTCGCAAGAATGGAAATCTCGTGTTGGACAGCGGGACGCCGCCAAGTTTACAGTCGCGGGAAAAATGACGTCAGAAATGTCATCCCTTCCCCCCGCTCCGACGTTGGGCAGTGGAAACCGAAAACCGGCGCCCTTCGTTTTCACACCGAAAGGCACCGCTTCAGCGTCAGTCCCCTCTGTCCCCGACACTTTGGCCGCTCTCATGAAAAGAAGCATATCAATCAGCGAGGGTGAAAAAGTTGAAACTGAAGTCGCCCGTATTGACGTTCCAAGGCCCTTCGACGAAGGTTTTTCCAGTTTCTTTTCAGCCGCCGACGTCGCCAATCTAAAGGCGGACTTCGACATCGACTTGCAGTCGTTTTCCTTTGCGTCATCCCAAATGTTGGTTCAACGGAAAAACGTTCGAGTCCAAAAAAAACACCACAAATCCGTCAATCCCCTCAAAGCCCTAGCGAATCGAGCCGACCTCAAAAACGAGTACGAAGAGGTTAAATCCGGCGTCGCGGATCGAGAAATACGTAGAATCAACATCGAAAAACTAACGAGAAACTCCGGCCTAGCCGTGGAAGCCCTGGCAGGTTTGGCCAGTAAAGAGGACATCACAGCCGTGTCCCTCCGCAAGGCCGCTGAAAGATCGCCGGCCACTATGCAATGGTCACATCCGATATTGCTCAGAGTCAAAGGGAGGCGGCATCCTTTAACATCCGTGGTTAAACCACACTATTCCACAGTCAACGAAGGAGATTCTTTCATTCTTGTCACTCAGAATGAGGTAGGGATGATGGTGATGGGGGGGGGGGTCACATTAATCAGATTTCTGACAGCGTTTTTTTTTTTTTTTTGGTCCAGGTGTTTCACTGGGTCGGTGAGTACAGTAACGTCGTTGAAAAATCCAGAGGAGCAGACATAGCGCTTCACATACAACGACACAGAGATCTTGGCTGTTCTGGGGCTCCCTCCGTTAGTACGCTTGAAGGAGGGCGACTAACGGAGAAACATAAATCGTTCTGGAGGCTTTTGGAACTTCCTGAGAACATGTTGGACGTGTACAAAGGTAAAAACTGATGAATCTATAATTTTTACCAGAATGGGCGGGGATAAGCTTGAAAATTCTTGAATGATGGTAGTGGAAGCGTGGGTGGGTGGGGGAAGAATCGCTTGAACCACAAAAGAGTATCCCCATAAGAGTTCAAGCAGTTTTGAAATTTAGTTCCAGGTCTGTACCGTTTTTATTTAAAATTATGTTTTCTTGGTAAGTTGTAGTTCTCCTAGGCATGTGGAATCCGGAATTTAACTTTAAACGTCGCGAAAACCGCTAATATCTCAAAAATGTTTGAATTGTTTCAGGGGACAGCCCCGGTCATCCTGGCGAGGATGAAGTTTACGAAAAAGCAATGTCTGAAACATATCTCGTCTACTACTTGGACGACGAAAAATTACTGCCAGTGGAAGATTTCTGGGGGCGATGTCCCAAAATCAATATTTTGGATCCTGGCAGGGTTGGTTTTCAAGTTTTTGTCCAAAAAGCCATTTTCCTCCCTATTGACGCCACCCATTTTTGTCGAACTTTAGGTTTTGATTTTTGATTTCGGCTGTGAAGTTTACATGTGGGCGGGGAAAAATGTGGACATGTCGAGTCGACGACAGGGCACGCGGCTCGCTCAGGATCTCTTCAAAAAAGGATATCAGAACACTTCGTGGGAGCCGACTGGTAAGTTATCATTCGAAGTACAGATAGGCAATGCTCTAGCCGCATAAGCTCATACCACAAAACGCTCTAACCACAGAAAGCTTAAAGAGGAACCTCCTCTTCACTCCTATAATGATAATTTGATCTGCCGATTGTCAAATTCACAATTTTTTCTCCCCACCCCCCAACCTTATGTGACCATCAAAAAGGCATCGAGTGGCTGGATCGTGAAATGGCAGCCGGCGAACGACCCAAATGGAGCGTATTCGTGAAAGTTACCCAACACATGGAACCCATAATTTTCAAGGAGAAATTTCTTGACTGGCCCGAAGAGGTGGCGAAAACGACGCGTGACGCCCGAACAAATGGACGACAGGTAAACCGAACTTGGTAACCTCGTCACCAGCGGCGAGAGAGTTTTAACCGGATGCTTTGGTGGCACAGGTGGACGGTAGTTTGGACGCCAGACCTTTTGACGTTCGTGAAATGCTTCAGTGGGACGTCGACGCTCCCGACTTCATTCTGGAAGGCACGCATTTGGGACGGGGGAAAACTTATTACGACTCCGATCGAATGCTACACTATGACGTCACAACCAAATCCGTGGATGTGTGGGTGGTTAAAGACTCGGCCCGAACACTCGTCGATGCGGCGAGTCGAGGGCAGTTTCTAGAGAATGAAAGCTATGTGATTCGTTGGAAGTACAATGTGGCTGCCAATCGTAAGTTGTCGTTTTTAAAAAAATTAATAACTATTTAAATAATTGTTTAAGAAAATTCTATGACAATTTCTAGCCCGCGAGTTGAGCGGTTTACCCTCAAAGCACATGGACACCGGGCGTGAGCGCATGGCCACGTTCATCTGGCATGGTGATAAAACACCCGTGGTCGATCAAGGCGCTGCTGCTTTACTCATATCCTCCCTCAATGACAACGTGAACGACGACGAGTCAGACAGAGACCTGGAAGGGCCGACAGTTACCGTTGAGCCAGGCCGTGACCCGCCCGCATTCGCTTCCATATTTCCGGGGCCTATCGTGTTCCACAGGGCGTCCATCTCTTCGTCCAGTGGCGGTGAATTTCGACGACGATTGTTCCTCGTAACCGGTGAAATTGAGGACGAGGCTCGTTTGGAAGAGGTCGAGTGCGTCTCGAGCAGTTTACGGAGTCGAGCCAGCTTATGGTTTTTAGATCCTTTACAAAAAAGAAGTTACCTGTGGCACGGAGCCAAGACTGTTTTCCGCGATAGAAAGGTATGGTTTTCTACGTGAAACTAATATCGAGGCCTTATTAAAATTGAAAATTACAGGTTGCTGCGTCCGCTATTCGTTATTTAGAAGAAATGAGCCCGAAAGAGTTAAATTTGAATAAATCGTGTGAAATGACAGAAATTAACGAAGGGAGTGAGCCTATGGACTTTATAGAAGGTAGAAAATCACGATAATGTATAAATATCCTCGATAAAAAGAAATTTACGCACTTTCAGGATTCGGAGAGCCTGATCGTAGGAGTTACGATTCTCTGCTGGAATCCGACATAAATGAAGACTGGACACCGCGACTTTTCCATCTATCCTCCCTCATAGGAGAATTTAAAGCACGGCCAATAGTTCCAACGAGATTTCATCCAGACTTCACCACCCCCTACCCCTACTCAAAGACGGATCTGTACGCCGAGTCGCAACCATCCATGATGGTCCTCGATACCGACTCAGCACTCTGGCTTTGGTGCGGTTGGTGCGAGGGCGAGCTTGACTCGCGTGGCTCCGTCTGGGTTCGACACAAAGCCGAACGGGTCGCCGCCCTCACTAGTTGTCTTCAATACTGGGACCGACGTTTTAAAAATCCGAAAAATGTTCACGTCGTCGTCGCTGGACTGGAACCACCTCAGTTTAAAGCGAGCTTCTCCGTTTGGACGTCCGATCCCGCTGTGGACGACGTGGCTCGAAGTTTTAATCTCGAAGTAAGCAATAAAATCGCTCAGTTTTGAATGTTCCGGACTAACTAACTCCGCGTTGTTTAGGGTGGCTACACCGATGGAGAAATGATTTCCGCTCAAGATGAACTCACCATGTACGAGTCTCGAACATACCCAATCACCGAGCTAACCTCTCAACCTTTGCCTGCCGGCGTTGACCCCACAAGACTTGAAGAATACTTAGAACCCTCAGCATTCAAGGTATAGGTGAACCTTTCATCTGAAATTTTATGTGTTCTGACCAAAATGTATTGCAGGAACTTTTTGGTATGACAAGAGAAGAATTCGGCGAGCTTCCCCAATGGAAAAGAACTAATTTAAAGAAGAAAGCGTGTCTTTTTTAATAAAATATTTTTCTAAACTTCGCCCTTCGGATACGTTTCAAAATATTTGTACGAAAAAAAAAATGCATTATGGCTGTGACTAATTTTTACGTTTTATATCACATTGTTAAAAACCCTGAAAATAACACTTTTTCGACTTTTAATCTTTTTGGAACGATTCACATAATTAAAAAATGTTGATTACTTTACGTAACAAATACCGAAAATATTGAGATTTCACCTTCCTTCCAATGGAGGACCTAATACGGAAATAACCGTCCGTCCTTTCATTTCAACCTTGGAATGACCCACGTGAGAGAACTAATCTAATGTGAAGGTAAGCGCAGACGTAGAATGAGGAAGAGCATCCTCGAGAAGCGAAAACGTGAACATCCAAGACAAGCAACTAAGTCAGTAAACGCGGATCTCAAGTGGGAAACGTGTGCTGATACAACTGGTGGGACTTGAGTGGACTGGGGGTTGCGGAGACTGAAAGCTGGAGTACTTTGGCTTCAAAGAAGGGAAGGACAGAAGGAGAAGCAGGGGGAATGACGTCGTCCCGTCTCCCGTGGTAGATCCCACAGCACAGGGAGTGTCTAGAAGACTATGATCGAGACTCAGATTGTTTTATGGCCTACACAAGGGAGCAAAGGGGCACAATGAAGAAAAAGTCAGTAATTCTAGCTCCAGGAAACGAATTGTTGGCTACAAAAATAGATTATCGTCCCTAGACACTGACTATTCCACCACGAAGCCAAATATTCAAACACAGGGCCCGATTATCGTTCCAAAACTCTGCGATTTACTCTCTGTAACGATGGTACTATAAAACTTACTAATTGTAAGCAAGAAACGTGAAATTTCGCCTTCCGAACACATCCGCCAGCTGCAGGAGCGAAAATACATTTCTCTAGCGGAAATATGAGAACAGACAGCGAGGGTGGGGTTGAAAAACATAGAGTGCGTATTACATTTCCACACAATTTCTAAGGGTATTCTGTTAAACCCCTCAAAACATATCAGAGGCGCCTTGCGTGAAAGTAAAGACCCGCATGTCACAACTGGACGGCACATTGAACTTTTTTAAGCGGCTATAAATGTTTTTAAAAAATCACATTTTGTCACCGAACGTTTGGTTCCGTGGAGGTGGAGAACGGTGTAATTGATTTTGGCCCATTTTCGACCAGCGAGGTCAGCGTTCTTCAAGGCTCTCCGGTGGACCCCATGGCAGTCGATTGCAAGGACCCACCAGTTAATAAGGGCCGAAGCGTCAAAAACACTCTGCAATCGCAGTGAAACCCCCCACCCCCAACCCTGATCGAGGCGATTTTCGCATTTCCCGTATGTTGAAAAGAACCAGATTTTAAGCGGTTTGTTCCTTTCTAAATGCTAATTTTCGCCAAAACACATTTTCAATGTCATTTTTCCGAAGTATTTCGATTTGAGACAGACGCGGTAACATGCCATTGACCCCCACAAGGTTCCCAGCATGATCCCCTCCCCACCCCTTTTCGTTGAGCAACATTCTCAAATTGAAAATCATACAACCGAGGAAAGAAGTTTGTGCCGGTAATTTGACAACTCAAGAGGCCGAATCAGACCCTTCAAAGCCCTTTTTACACACCGAGACAACTTTTTCAAGCCTTTTTTTTTCACGACACAACATCCACATCAGTTTCACATCAGTGAAACTACTGTTCCTCCGCTACGGATTCATATGTTTTCCTAATAGTCCGGGAGCCCACCGTATGAAAAATCCGGGTCACCTGATCGTGTCTGGCACCTGCGCAGGACGTTTTCTATGGTCTAGGAGATGACACTTGTGAGATCGCCAGAAATTTTTCGAGGGACAGCGGACAGGGGCTTACAGCAGAGCTAGTTGTTGACCAGCACACCTTTGAGTGCTTTGAAAATGACTGGCGAAAGTGAAAAATCGTTTCCCACGTCTAATACGTTACGAAATCAACAACGCCATCCAATTTGACTGTAGATAACGCCGTCAGCGAGCTTTAGAAAATGTGAAATTTCGAGGCTCACTAGCAGCCAAGGATTCATTCAAAATTGGATGGCGGTGAAAGTTTTCTAGTTTATTGCTTGCGAAGAATCAATTTTTACTTGCCAGCTGTTTTCAAGCAGCCCAAAGGTGTGTTTGTCAACAGCTACCTCTGTTGTCAGCCCCTATCCCACGGAAAATTTCTGGCGATCTCAGAAAAGTCATGTCCTAGACCATAGAAAACGTCCTGCGCAGATGCCAGACACGATGAAATGACCCGGATTTTTCATACGGTGGGCTTCCGGACTATAACTTTTGCCGTGCAAATATCTTTTAAAAAATTGTCTACGAGTGTACAGGGCACAAGAGCATTAATAAGAAAAATTCGAAACAGAAACTCACTGATTCCGATAGTCAATTGTTCATCAGTAAACTCGTGGGTTTGTTTAGCTCGGGGTTTGTCCTTTCGTTTAACGAGTTCAAGAACCGATTTTTCTTGGGCGCGAGTTTGTTCTGGAAAGAAGGGAAAAAGCGGCGTTATTTACAAAAGTTATTACACAAACGTAGTGTCCAGATAAAGCCCTCTACCCTGCGTCCCACTAGACACCCCCACCCCAATCCCGAACAGCCGAGCTCTAATAACCCGAATTTAAAGTCTTGAAGAATTCACTTTATTCTCCATGTAAGCAGCAGGGCGAAAGGAACGAGAGTAATATTGAATATTACGTTAAAAGACATAGGGGGGGGGGAGGTATTTTTTTTGTACATTCTTCAATTGAACAATAACGGCGCCTAACCAGCCAGCTGGAAATTGCCTATTTAGGAAAACAAAATATTACATCGAGTAAATATGTTGTATGGTAATAATTTTCAAGAATACAAAAATGTTCCGTGTGCACGTATTTTCAGTTTGTAACAATGAACAATTAGTACTTGGACAATTAATTATCACATTATTAACATGAACCTAACAATATCTACACGCATAAAAAAATAATAAGATAAAAAGAATAAGTATTTTTTTAACAACTGTAAAATCATGACACTAGAATACTTCCTCTTCTCTTCAGAATATTGAAGTCAACATTTCTAAACAATATTACGGGGAGGGCTTGTTTTGGCACGTAATTTTTGCCTTCTTACGTTTTTTTTTTTTTTTTTTTAAATATAAAAAAGAGTACAACCACTTCGGAAACGATTTTAATAAATAAATTAACCCTGTTAAGCTTTTCTACAAATAAAAAACCTGTGCATCGTTTGTACTCTGAGGGGCGATTTCTCTCCTCTTTTTTTTTTTTTTTAAACAAAATAGAACTATTTTAAACACTCCTACTCGAAATATCAACCTCAAAAAAATATATTTCACTCGTCCACATTGTAAGGAACTACAAAATAAACGCTATGTCTTTGGGTAAAGTACTAACGATGGATGCCGTGGTCAGAGGAGTACGAGACCAAGCTAAGAAATTGTTATAAACGTAGACGAAGGGTGCGGGAAGGGTGTGAGGGGGCTTTTCAGCTGACTAGGAATGAAATGAAGATGAGGAATGAAAAAAAAAGTGCGGATTATAAAGTTAACATAGTTCTATCGGTAACTTAAAAAAAAAAAAATAAAGTAAACGTGACTAGTCAAAAATAGAACTAATAACATTAATGAGAAATGGTTGGTTGAGGAGGGGAGCGAGGGCCTCCAAGAGATTTCTGAAACAATTTGCTCTTATTATCTGTGGTCTGTGCTCGCACAGAGAGCCACGTTTGTCAACTTCAACGGATGTTCGATGGGAGCCGTCGCCGCGACGGCGACACTCGCGGCGGCCGCTACGACTGACGTCGAAGACGGCGATGCCCTGGCGTATTTTCCGCTGATTCGATTAGAGGTCCCTGTGTTGGTTTTGAATTTCGAACAGTGGACAGGGGGCGGGGAGATATTTTTGTGTTCATACGCTCTCAATCAACGTGTTTTTTAAAATTATAAATAGAGAGAGAGAAAGAGAGATTAAAAAAAAGAGAAAAACCTCACCAGTTTAGTCTATACTTCAACAAGAAGGATTTTGGGACCAGATGAAAAGGCTTCGAAAAGGACGGACTATCGGTGGGGGGGGGGGTGCTGAGGTTGGGTTGAGTACGGGGATCAGAAGGTTAGTTTATCTTAATAAATCTGTTACCTAATAATGGGAAGCAGAGTTTGCGCTGCAGCATGAAATATCGTCCTATGAGGGTGTTCCTTTTAGTTCCCCCTGGTTACCACAAATCCTCATTAATTGTACAAATCAGCAAGCGAAATGAAAGTGCAGAGCAATTCAGGAAATGTCATTACACTACAACAGGTCAAGATAACCGTGGGCGAGGGAAGTCAATCGCTTCAAGACAACCTTGTCAACCCAGACGATGGACCATGAAGTGGGGGGTGGCATGCTGGCAAGTTAATAGCAAACACAGACATTCCTGAATTGCCCTGTACAAGATTTTATGATTTATAATTACACTACGCCGTGCTAGCTGCAAACAAGAAGCGTAGAATCATACACGTCAGCACTACTCGCGGTGGAGAAGAGCACCTGATTCTATATGTCTAGTATAAACGCTATGGAAATTATGTAAATACAGGGGAGGGGGAGTATTATCCCACCATACGACAGATACGATGCGACACATCAAGATAGGCAAATTGTACCTCCATTTGGCGTTCTCTAACCTATAACTCATCACTGCGTTAGTATAACGAATAAGTGACCCGGGAAGGGGGAGGAGGCACCAGGGCAATAATGACCCCACTGCTCCCCAAGAGATGCCATCCATGGAACTTGAACCCCTCCAAGCCGAAGGACTGCAGAAGCACTAACCCCTCCGAGTTTCTTTGGACGCAACAAGTTCTGGTCAATTCCAAGTCCCGCCGACCTCTTAGACCCGAGCATCTTACCCCAGCTAGTTAAGAACCCCTAGTTGTAGTCTTGGAGTAACTCTATAACTCTAAGCTAGTAGTTCTTGTGGGCTGAACTCTCCGACATACTATTACACTAAAGAAGAAAAACGGGAAATAACTGTTTCTCAAACCCCCATAGAAGCCCGTCAATGCTACAAGTTGGTGACGGGGCGTGGGTGTTCACTTTGGCCTATATCTACGCCTCTGTTTGCTGCTTTAAATTCGGTGAATTTATTCGCTAATACCTCGGAAAAACAGCAATCACTCACCTTCTTTATTGGACAGGAAGTTTATTACGGGATTTTCTCCGAGCTTACGACTGTTACTCAGCTCTTGTGTACTTCCACCACTAGACTCCGCGTCAGTTTTCAACATCTTAACGAACCGTCCACTGAGACTGTCACACTCCTGTTCTATTTCTTTCGGTGACGCGGGTTCTTGCACCTTTAAAATTCAACAATTCGTCGTGAGTAGAAGCCGCATTGAACGACTTGTCACGATGCCACGTGATCCTTACCTCGGTAATTCTATTCAACGACTGACTCTCCCTTAGCCGTGTTTCACAACGTCTTCGACCCCCAGTGCCACCGTTGGGACAACCACCCTCTCTGCCACGGCCTGAAACATTTAAAAAGGTGAGTTAAAAGAAAAATCTAGTAAATATACGCGGCCTCAGTGGTTTTGTATTCACTTAAGACAAGTTATCTGTTTGAACGGAGCAACTTACTTCTAGAAGAAGGATTTGGCCCTGTGCCGTTGTGATCGTCCTGAGAGCCCTCCGACCCGGACGCCGGCGACCCACCAGCACCTCCCGCACCACCAGAGCCAGGATCCTGTGGACCGCGACCGCCTCGCCCCAACCCTTTGCCGCTCCCTTTCCGTTTGTTACGCCCTTCTGAGTCTTCGTCACTAGCATCGGACGAACTGCAGGACGCCGTGCTCCCTTTCCTCAGTTTATTCCGTCGCTCGTATCTCGCTAGACTGCTGTTACTTGATGATGATGGCGGCGGCGGGGGGGACGACGAGGAGGAGGAAGTCGGTACGGGGCTTGGAAGAGTTTTGACTGAGCGAACAGGCGTGTGATGGCCTGAAGAGTTTGAGGTTGGATGGAGGGGACCGGGCGCTGTAGAAGCCTCAGTAATCGTATTGATGGCAGTCTCAGCCTGCCTGTGAATTTCCTGCACGGCTAAATGAAGTTTGCCTTCACTACGCGATCCCCGTCGGTTGAAGCCATCACCCTCTCCTCTCGAGCCACCTGACTCTTCTTCGTCATCCTCCGTAACTATAGAGCACTTCCTAGTCCTCTGAAAACACAAAAAAATATAAAATGAAAATGACCTCACTTTCCTTCGAAATTACACAATTAAGTGGCCAACCGGGTTAATGTCGGCTGCTGGCCTTTGAGTAAGGAGCGGTGGTTGGGACGATCCGTCAGTGCATGGTTCTACTTTCAGTATTGGCGTGGATCTAAGGTAGAAAAATAAAAAAAATTATAATCGAAATTGTAAAAAAAGAAAAATTCATCTTACGGAATTTGCTTTGGTTTAGGGTCTAAAGACTTTAACTTTCTTTCAGCTAATAAGTAGTAAGTTGCAGTAATGTAGTTATAATCGTTCTTCTCCAGAGATCTGTAGACATAAGCACAATAAGTTACCGGGAACGACATTTAGTTATTCCAAAAAAAAAAAAAAAACTCACTCTAAAATTTCCTCCTTAGTACAAATATTTCCGCTAACCATTTTTTGTACGATGGTCGCGTGATCGGACTCGCTAAGAGTTCGACTCGACACAAGGGGAACCGAAAGGTTCGAGTCAGTCTCCAAAGCCACCCAAGGGTCGGCGGCGATCTCTTCGAGGCTCGCTCGTTTTTCGGGTTGTCTGACGAGCATTCTCGCGATTAGACTGTGTAGAAAAGAAGGGAGTGAAGGATAAATTAGTGCGTTGGGTTTTGCCTTTATTTCAATAATAGTTACCTTCTACAAGACTCGGACACGTGCGCCGGAACGGAGTATTTACAGTCCATGATCATCGTTAAAGTTTCACTGTCGTTGGCCTCCTGGAACGGGGCCTGACCACAAACGAGCATGAAGAGAATTACACCCAGCGACCAGACATCTGTGCACAGAAATTCACAACGTTTTTTTTCGAAGTGATCCACACGAGGATATGCTAACCGACTGCAGGAGCGTCGTACGAGTCTCCTAAAAGGATCTCCGGCGCCGAGTAAGCGAGAGACCCACAGGACGTTTCCAACTTTTGCCCCGGATTGAATTTGTTACTAAAGCTGAACAGAAAATAGTAAGCCGTGAGGTAGAAATAAAATGTAAAAAACGATGGTTTTTACCCGAAATCCGTCAACTTGACGATACCGGCTTTCTCGAAGAAAACCACATTCTCCGGCTTTAAATCTCTATGAGCAACGTGAAGGCGGTGACAATAAGAAATGGCGCGAACAATTTGTCTAAAATATTCACGGGCGATCGGCTCGGAAAGGCCTGGAAAAGGGGAATTCCAAGGTCGAACGCGACACATTGAGGAGAGGAGTGAGTAGATGAAAAACACTGACCAGCTTCGTGACGCATTATGTAATCGTACAAATCCCCACCGTCTGCCAATTCGAGTACGAGATAGAGTTTCGTTTGAGTGTCGATGACTTCGTACAGCCGGACGACATTCGGGTGCTGCACTAATTTCATGCATCGAACCTATTGTAAAGGAAATAAGAGCGAATTTACAATTTTTTTTTTTTTTTCTTGCTCGTTCAGACAGATTCTCTGGGGAACCCATTGGGGTGGCCGGGACATCTTCGGATGCCTAGCGAAATCCCGAGATGAACGAGAGCACTGATTTTGACCAAGATGGTCATTGCCCAAAACTGACATTTACTCATACGTTGCCGAGGACCTTTAATGGCGACTGCGCCTCCTATCATAGGGACATACTTTCTTGCTATGTGCGTTCGCAACGAACACAGAACATCATCGACTGTTCCAGGGCTACGTGAAGACAAGTCTTCATGCGTGCCCGCTTAAGTATAACGGGGAAGAGGGGTATCTTTTTAAATGGGGAACTTGCATGAATGCCCGATTTGGGGGAAAAGTATACCAGTGAATTGACACATGCGGACAAAGATATCAACGGTAGTTGCAGTCGTGCGTCTGGTGATTTTTAAATAAATTTCAAAGTTCTTCAGGAAGGGATGGATGGTGCGAGGGAAAAATAACGTCAAAGAGCAGTTTTGAAGCATTTGAGGAAACTCTAAAATGTTTTGTTTACAAGTGACAAGAAAAATTAAACCCCAGAAGACGCGTCTTCTCCCCTCTTCCAAAAACCATCCATTTCATTAACCGCCCTTTGACGTGATCAAACCCCCACTCAAAATTTTTAAAAATTCGCCTATAAAAAACCCTTGATTGATTTCAATGTTTAATGTGGGCAATTGTCTTGTTGAAGAGCCCTCTTCAAGAAACACTAGTGATTGAAAAATGTGCAAGTTCCCCATTCTCATAACATGCACTATTCGCGTATAAATGAAACGCTTTCTTCCCTAGCGCCAGCTGCCTGGTCGAAATTTTTATAGGCTACGGAATTTATTTTAAAAGAGGGTTTAAAGCTTTAAAACTGGCAATGAATCAAATAACTGGCAGCGTCGGGTTTACACCAATGTTACCGTTAGATAAATCGAGATCGATAGGTATTATATGTATAGATCGATATAACTATACTTTATACAATATCGAATAAAAACATTCAAAACAAAAATAAACAACTACTACCTCTTGGAAGAGATGGGCTTTCGATAAACCATCCAATTTCGACTTGTCGATCACTTTGACCGCCACCTTTTCACCCGTGAAAACATGTCTGGCCAATTTGACAACGGCGAAATGGCCCCGGCCGAGCGTCGCTTCGAGATCGTAAAGGCCGGCAATTTTACCGCCACCGCTGTAGTCGAACCCGCTGCCAGCCGCTCGAGTCGTGCCAGAACGCTGCATCCCCTAAGCACTGAAAAAAGACAAAAAATTCGATATGTAAACAAAACGGAAAATGAAAACAAAAAATTTCGTTCCGGCAGCTGGCGGTCGGAAAGAGTGCATTTCATTTCGTATACGGATACCCTAAGCCGTCCCAGAAGTAATAATGTTGAGACCATTATATGTTTCGTTAACGTTTGACTCTCACTCATACTGTTTGCTGCCGGGGTTGTTTAAGCTGAACTTAATGGGAATCAAAGGCTATTTCAAAATGGAATCATCGTACCGAATACATATATTCATTCTGGAATCAACAGCTGGCCATTTGTAGTGATTTTTTTAACATTTCAACTCCTATTTTCCCCCTCTCCACCTCGACCGATTTGTCCCAAATGCAATACCGACCGGGGTCTTATGACTACTGATTTTTGTGCCAAAGCGCGTTCGGCTAAATTAATTTCTTCGAGAGTTAACGTGCTAACAAGAAAACGGTCATAAGCTTATATATATATACAAATTCTGGAGACCACTGAATTCGTATTCTAGAGGTTCTGAAACATGAAAAAAAACATGACATGACCCATGTTTGCCACCATCACGACGAGACCAATAGTGCATTTTCAGAATGAAATGCACTAAAAATGAGCAGTCGCGGATAAAATAAACGACAGTGACATTTGCGACCCCATTTTTGAAATACTCCAAGGGGGCTAAAAGCTCAATTTAGGACGATTGTGAAGATGAGCTTACAGGAGGATCGCTACTGTGCAACTATTTCATTAATTATAGAATTTGTCTTTTGAACAACATTTATATGGCTCATTACACGTCTAGCAGAGCGAATAGGGTTTATTGTGAGAGCGCGAGGTGAGGGAAACTAAATATCTCAGGGACAGACCCTACGCTCAATATTTCACATCATACACGTATTTGCCCCGTGCCGACGATAATATCTGTTTCTGAGTTAAAAATCCAAGACGGAATTTTTAACACGATTCCATTTAGAAGGACGAGGACGATTTGTAACAGCCAGTTATTTTAGAAAGGAAGAGGAGGAGGAGGAGGAGGAGGAGGAAGAAAAGGCTCGAGAAAAACGTCGCTTAAATTTTTTTTGAATCAAGGTCATTGGCCTATTAATTTTAAAACTCATAACTCCGCCCCCTGCGACCACGAGAACACACCCTACCCGTCTAGACAAGTTTAATACATATTTGCCCTTCATTATAACCGTACATTAACGTACCGTTTCCACCCAGACCGGAAACAAGAACGATAATGTTCGCTGAGGAGTTTATTTATCTATTTTTTAAGCGCGTTTATAAATTCACAGAGCAGCTTGTCCGCCCTTCATCGAACATCAGTTTAATACACAGACCTGCCTTCCTGAAGCAAACCTCAATATTATGAATTGAAAAATCACGCTCACACACAAATTCCAACAGAGCCGACCTTGGCCAATGCCGCCTCCCGTGAACCACGTTTCATTTTATATTTTTTTAAAATCTATTTATAGGCCTACTCCGTGAAAGCTGGTCTGAAGAAAAAAAACAACAAAAACCACTTTATTTCAAATAGCTAAGAAATAGGTACCTTAATTTCCAAAGCGATGTATGAGGGGGGGAGCACTCATACCCTCACCTATTCATGGATAACTAATCGCCGAAAGAAGGTAACTTATTCTGTAAAACAATGGTATGGAAATGAACTAACAAATATTCCTGTGGGACAGAAATAGACAACCTTTATTCTACAAGTCAGCAAGAAAAAAGTAGAAAAATTGTCCTATTTCGAACCCAAATGAACCAAGTTCGCTGACCTTGATCGATCAGCGTATTTCACAGAGGAAAAACTTCAGTTGAATAGCAATAACACGTAACAACGTGAGAGAAGGACAAATGACATCGCATTGAAAATTGGTGGATGTCTATGCCTATACAATTCAAATGAGTAAATAATCAATAATCTACAGATCAGAGCTTCTACCCCATCATAACACAATAGATGAACCCTTCAAGTAGTCAGAACTTGGAACTCGACTTCGTGGGATTGAAGAGTACGAGCCATCATACCTTCACAGGGTCTCGTTTGGAGTTAGCTGGCTAGTGCCTGGTCCAAGTTTCTCGGGTGATCGAGGGACGAGAAGTGTTTCATCAAACTGTGGCATTTTTGGCGGTGGAGGTGAATCAAACACTAAACACAACGTATGATACTGTCAAATGAAGAAGCATGCCTGGAAAATGATTTTCCTTCAAAACAAGTTCATATTCGCGTTTTTCATACCAAGAAACCACTAGATTTAGATTACTATGTAATTCTGTGGCAAATAATTTTTGACGTTGTCACGCCAAATCCTACTCCTCTCACAAATTCTCCTAATCTCAGTTTTTTTCGTGTACAAATATTTGCAATTAAGATACAAAGGGGCTCTCGCGGCCCTTTTTTGCAATTTCGACCGTCATTTTGTGCTACTGGTCCTTTTGGACTAAAATCGACGATTTTGGCTACAAAAAAGTTTCATCTTTTCGGCAATATTGTGGTCAATTCACAAGCAAATTTCACGAGGAATCCGAAAAAATATTTTAAAAATTCTGGAATCACTTGTTTTAAAGTTACATCTAAAAACGACATTTCGGTACAGGGAGAACATGTCCGACAAATAATTTTCTCTCAAAACTAAGGCCAGATTTGTGCTTCTCATAACAAGAAATAGCCAGGTTTTCATTTTCATGCAATTTATCGAGAAAAAAAGCGACAGACCGACAGCCAAAAACCACTTTTTTCAACTTTTCTGAGGTTGTGCAAAAAGAATCTGAAGTCAGCTCGGACTCGATTTTTTTCACGAACACCATACTTCCCCATTCCCGTATAGGGAACAAGGAAGTAAAAAGTGGCATTTGATCTTGGCGGTCTTTGATATTTCAACGGTAAACTACATTACCCCTCGCCAATGGCAAACTTACCTATTTTAGTGCATTTTCTGGTCTCGTCGTGATGGAGGCAAACATGGGTCATGTCATGTTTTTTTCACGTTTCAGAACCTCTAGTACACGAATTCAGTGGTCTCCAGAATTCATATATATATACTTCTTTGCATATACTATATTTATTGATTGATTTATTTATAAAATTATGGCCGTTTTCTTGTTAGGACGATAACTCTCGAAGAAATCAATTTAGCGGAACACGCTTTGGCACAAAAATCAGTAGTCATAAGACCCCGGTCGGTATTGCATTTGGGCCAAATCGGTCTAGGTGGAGGGGGGGAAAATAGGGGTTGAAATGGTCAAAAAATCACTTTAAATCACCAGTTGATTCTAGAAGCATCATATTCGGTACGTATACTCCATGTTAGAGTAGCCTTTGATTCCCATTTTAATTTTTTGAAAAAGTTGAGGAGGAGGGGGTGTTGCCCCCGGAGTGGAAGTAAGTGTGTGGTCTTGTTAGCGCGATAACTCTCGAAGAAATCAATTTAGCGGAACGCGCTTTGGCACAAAAATCAGTAGTCGTAAGATCCTGGTCGGTATTGCATTTGGGCCAAATCGGTCGAGGTGGAGGAGGGGAAAATAGGAGTTGAAATGGTCAAAAAATCACTTTAAATCACCAGTTGATTCTAGAAGCATCATATTCGGTACGTATACTCCATGATAGACTATCCTTTGATTCCCATTTTAATTTTTTGAAAAAGTTGAGGAGGAGGGGGTGTTGCCCCCGGAGTGGAAGTAAGTGTGTGGTCTTGTTAGCGCGATAACTCTCGAAGAAATCAATTTAGCGGAACGCGCTTTGGCACAAAAATCAGTAGACGTAAGATCTTGGTCGGTATTGCATTTGGGCCAAATCGGTCGAGGTGGAGGAGGGGAAAATAGGAGTTGAAATGGTCAAAAAATCACCATAAATCACCAGTTGATTCTAGAAGCATCATATTCGGTACGTATACTCCATGATAGACTATCCTTTGATTCCCATTTTAATTTTTCGAAAAAGTCAAGGTGGTGGGGGTGGTCCTTCCGGTGTGGAAGTGTAAAAATAGCGTTGAACTTCACTAGTTCATCTTAGCGATCTAAAATTCGACTCAATAATTTAATGCAACCTAAGCCCTGGGTTCCATTGAGATTTATCGAAAACTTTGATGGGGGGGGGGGGTGAAATAGGGGATGAAATTTCAAAAAAATCGCTTAAATTCACACGTTTAGGTATTATAAAACCGACACAAAAATTTAATATAACAAAGCCCTTGGAAAACTACCGACACTTTTCGACATTTTTGAAGAGAGGGGGGTGAAAATAGAGGAATAAGTTCGGCTTAATGAAACAAATTATGGTATCGAAATTATTACTTCTGGGACGGCTTAGGGTATCCGTATACGGAATGAAATGCACTCTTTCCGACCGCCAGCTGACGGAGCGAAAATTTTTTTTATTCGCTCATGGCGTTCTTTAATAGAAGTTATTGAGGAAAGAGTAGGAAAAAGCAAAAAAATCGAGCGGGAAATATTTTAAATTAATTTTTAAAGTAATGAGTTTCGCGATTGAGGGGGTTTTGATAGAAGTGACCTTGTGACGTCGAAACCCCTAGCGTGTTTTGACCAACGATATATAATAGAACTGGATTGCTCATCACGGCTGATAAAGACCATCTGATAATAGCGATCAAATAAGCTCCCATAGTGGATGAGAGGGGAGGAGTTTCAAAATAAGTGTCATAACTACACAAGGAGAGGGACAGGGTGATTGTTTACCAGGGGACGACCTGCCCCCTTCAGTCCTTTGTGAGCAATCCAGGTTTATATATCGTTGGTTTTGACAGTTGACAGGCTTATCACAAGCAACCGAACCTGAACGCTGGTTTCAGTGCTCTTCAACTGAGTACACAGTTTGGATGCAACAAGGAAAAAAAATTTTTAGTGCATTTAATTTTCCGACGAAATAGGACAATAAATAGGAACGCAGCACACAAAGGGAAAACAGCGAAGCAATGAACGTGCAAGTATTTGTAAACCAAGGTGACTAAACTCTTCTTTAGTCACCTTGTTTGTAAACAGTAAGGTTCTATGATGGTTGCAGTGATACTGGATGAAGGGTGAATTACAGAACCTTTAAACCAGGTATGCTTGGCCGCCATATTGTGTTCTTCTGTCAAGAAAAGATAGTGTGTACTCAAGGTGACTAAACTTAAAAAGTTTAACTTTAAGTTTAGTCACCTTGGTGTGTACTGTTCACGTTTAATGGTATTGTTTAGCTAGTAAACTAGCACTTTATTGTATATTAATTTGGAATTAGTTCTTCTGATCGTCTGAGAGGCCACAGTTAGGCATTATTTCACCAAATGATATTAATTTAGGTAAAGAATAAGCGTGTGTAAAGTGATTTTTCGTCTATCTCGTTTAAGACCAGTGTTCGTGTTCGGTGTTCCTGAGTGCTCCCAGAGGCCTTTTCATCATTTTAAAATTCCTAAAAAAGCTTTTAGGAGAATCATTTCTTTTATTGAACGTTCTTGGCGGATTTAAAATTAACGTCCTCGATTTATTTCTAACAATCAGCCCAGTTTGTCATTTAAAGTTTCCACACTTCGGAATTGCAGTTCTTTTAATGAACGTATTCGACCACGTAACTTGGATGCCTGCTTTTTTTTTAGGTAATGGATGGCTGCTGCCCCGTTAATTGTTAAAATAGCGTAAAAAGGGATTTTGAATGTTTCGATTTCCCCTAGAGAATGAAAGAAGACAGAGCTGGCTTCAAAATTGCAGGCAGGATAAATGGGTCCCAGTCCCAACTATTCATTCAGTTCTTTCTGAGGTAAATATAATTTCTAGTGTACTGAAAACAAAATGTTTCTATCGGGGAATTGTTCTCTGTGTTTGTCTTCACACGAGAATAATTTCCAGAAACGACGAGCTCTCCACAATGCCCACCCCACCAAAAAAATAAAAAACCTATCACTACAATTTTCCACCAGTCTTCACCATCAACATACCATTTTAATTTAGAATGAACGAGTGGAAAACCATATCACTGGGAACACCGAAATCTTACAATTTTCAATTTGCGAGAGCAGAGAGCAATGCTTGATGAACGAAATCTTGAACAAGGAAAAGGGCCTTTAGTCTGGGCTGGGTGGCCGAAAAAGGGTCTGCCTGGTCACTCTTTAATAATTGATATGTCGATTAAACTAAATAATCCCTAAAGACGAAGATGCCCAAGAGTTTTAAAACCACCATTTCTTCGTGCTCTCCTAGTAGGCGATTGATCTCTCGCAATTCACGCTGAAGCGACAATATACGCTGTTCGTTCCCAGGCTATAAGACGCCAATAACATCGTTATCGTCAGTAATATTCACAGGGCGTAGTAACTCACGTTAATTTTCGCCTTAGAATTATTTGAGGAATCAAATTTAGATGGTTGGTGCAAGAAGCTTTTTCAGAGTCAATCACAAATCGTGACTAGAAAAAACGATTATGCAACGCAAAAAGAAGCTCAGCGACATCACCGATCAATAAATTGCAATTAATATGTGAATACAGGAAGCATAAAACCAACATAAAACAATAAAATCTTGAAAGAAAAAAATAAAAAAGCTTCTCCATTCTATTATCTGATATAGCGTAACTTAGTCATTAGAGCTCAATATGGCGGGCAAGCATACTCGGGTTATAGTGCCTTAGGGTGAATTGGTTAGGCAGATGGTAGGTGAGGATGGAATGGGAACGTGCCTGAGGGGTTGGTTGGCGGTTGTGACGTCACATTTACAACCCTCGTCTAAGTCGATCAGCTGGTAATTCACGGATGTTTCAAAATTCAATTAAAAATCACTGCCTGCACCCAAGGTGACTAAACTTTACTATAGGTGCCGCAGATTTCCCCCTGCGGACGGGAGGGGTGGAGACTGACGTCACCAGCAGGCCTTTGCTCCCGATTGCTCACCCCAGAGCAGCAGAGCAAGTTAATTTTAAAAATGAAGTTTATGAAAACCACAGCAAATAACAAAAATCACAGCCCAATAACAATTAATAACGTACTGGGTCCAGCGCAATGGCGGTTGGAGCTGCTCGTGACGTAGGTGAAGGACAGTGATCTGCGGCACCTATAGAAAATTTAGTCACATTGGCCTGCACCTATTGAGTTGCGGTTTTCACTATTCTCTTTTGTTTTAGCACTACTCTCGGCTGAGAACAAAAAAATAATAAAATAAATTTCATGCAAGTTCTCCATTGAAAAACTGCTACAAAATTCGACAAATCCTTTAAGTTTAAAATAGATTAAGCGGTTTGTATCCTGGATCCGCGCCTGTTATCAGTGATTGAAATCTGTGAAATTAATTTTTTCGTGGGGCAGACCTGCAAAATTGATTTTTTATTGAGCAAAAACGACGAAAGTGGCTCTTGAACTAGGCCTTTATTGCAAAAAAATTGGCGTTTTTTAGTTGGTGACCTCCGAGAAATAGGTTTATTGCTGAGCCAGGACGCAATTTTGACGAAACAAAACGCAGTGACCCTGCAGTTGGATTTTAACTTTTCGATGGTATATGGGGCCCTGGGCGGGGGCAGCTGCCCCACTAAATCCGCGATTTCGAGTCTAGGGAAGGGCACCGGCCCAATCCTGCCCCCCCTCTGGCTACGCCCATGTACCACATGCCTGGGGGCCACTGATTGCAAACTTGAAAAGAAGATAGCCAGAAGACGTTCTCAGTTGTTGCTATCAACAACAATTTTCAAATCAGCAAGATGAAGAAATTGACACCCCTTCCATTCACCATAATTGTCTATTATTTCAAATTACGAAAAAACCGACCGAACCTTCTACGAAGAAGTAGAAGAGAAGAAAAAAGCCAAAATCCTAAAAATAAAATATTAATTGATTTTTCATCATTCAAGAAAAACGAAAAAGTTATAAACATTATTTCACTCTTCATTTTTTATTTTTAAAAGGCACAGAAAATAACTTGCCACCCCTAGAATGTCTCACCGACGCTCAAACGACGTCATCGCTTTTGGCTCATTCATGAATCCCCCCCCCCACCGGCTTTCGTCATCTCTTTCAATCAGCCCCCCCCCCTCCAACACCCCAACATTTCAGACCCACAAAAACCGCACCCCGCCCCCCACCGTCACTCATGCCCCGATTTAAAACTTCCTGCCAAGGCAATTGATATACGTGTCTCACTGCTTTCGGAAAATAAAAAGCTATTTGTGGAAGCGAGAGTGAATAAAGGCAGCCCTTTATAACAAACTTGAAATTCCGAATTAGAAAAGAAGAACCCTGGGAGGGAATGGGGGGAATCGCACGAAAAAGTGACGAACTTTTTTTTCTTCTTCTTCCTTCCGGGGGAATGCATGGTCGACCTAATCCAAGGATTTGCCAGTGGAATTTATTCAAATTTTCACGTGCTAGGAAATTACTAGTTTTTGCTCGTTTACAGCTAGCATCCCTTCCCCCAACCTGTTCAGTAGTGTTGGCGTCTTCTTACACAAAAATAATAGTTGTTTTGTTAAGCGAAAATTTGTATTTTGGACTACCACAATCGTTCGATCGGCGGCACGACGGTATCAAGTTCAACGCCTTAGCCGATTTCGAAATCGATGGAAACCCTTTCTTTTTTCGTTTTCATTACGAAAACGGTAAATCCCCTCTAATTAATTGCTCGGGTTCTCATTAACTCTAACTGGAATCCCACACACAGTGAAAGTGCCTAAATGGAGACTCCTTCACTCCTTGTCACTTCACAATTGTTTTCTGTCTTACCATAACTCTCATCATACATTATTTAATATGGAAATACACTGCAACACCCCTACCCCTCCCCACATGACAGTACTGATGCAGTTTCAGAGGTCCTTCAAAATGAAAAAGTGTTTACGACTCTGACCCCGCCATTCCACAAGGGAATGCATAACAACCACACGACAGCGGCCAGACCGCCCCTTCGGGTAAAGTGAACTTGTCACCCTTTTCTAAGCGCGCGCGGTCTCTCCAGGTCAAACTCGACACGCCCTTTAAAGAAAAAAAAAGAAAGCTTTTCGACTCTAAAATACGTTTTAAGTTATTGTTCATAGAACTATGGAAATTTCGAGGGCTACAGTTTAGAAAACGGCGATTGGCATTTGTTTATCAAAACAGTTGCCAGTCGTCCCTGTCGGTGCGGGCTCCCTCAATAAAATCGAAGTCTTTTTAAAAAGTGATTAACTCACTTTAATTGAGAGCTGTTGTCTCAGTAGTCGACACGTAGTGAACGCATTGCCAGCACTTTTCTTCAACACTTCTCCAGAGATAACTTAACCAAAATCAAAAGGGGAGGAAGACGTCAAACAACACGATAACACTTTGTCAAAGAAAGGCACAGGGGCTCGTTGAACGCGAAAGATTTTAAGACTCAAGGGAATGATCTCGATCGAACATAATATAGCGAGAAAGTAAAACTGTTTTAAAAAAGAAAAGAAAATTCAATTCAATCCCGACAAATACCGAACCACTTCCATGTTTGAAAGCCGACTGCCCGCTCTCAACCGTACAAAGAGGCCAAAGATTCGTAGGTGGTAAACCGGATGGAGTGGGAGTGAGGCGGCCTAGAGACAGCGCAGCCTTTCGGGTATCGGCGTCAACACAATCCCCGAAAGCAGTGGAAGGGAAGGCAAGGACTCAAAATGATTATTATTAATTAATTAAATTAAAATTCAATAAAATTATATTTAACGAATAAATTTAAACCATTGTTGCAGAATTAATCGAAGAATTGACTATTGAGCTTTATTTCAGATCCATTCGTCTTGACAATAACATTTTCTTGGGCCTCCGTACCATTAACGGACGTCGAAGCGAAAGCGGACACACTCGAAAAGGGTGGGTTAGTAGAACTTGTAATCTTGTAATGTCAAAAATTAGAAATTTCCATTAATTTTATCTTATAGAAGCCAATAACCATCCAACCAACTTTTTCCGGTGTCGGTTTAATAGAAGTTGATCTCGTTGTCGTTTCAACCTCTTCTTTCATCACAGCAGTTATATTACCAGTGGGGAAAGACGTTGTCAATTCAATCGGAACAGTCGGCCTGCCTGGGTACAGGCTGAACGGACGGGGCAGTGGAGCTCCGTACGAGTCGGACAGACCGGGTACGCCGAAGCTCGGCACAAAGCCTGTCAGGGAAGACACTCGAGAAAATAATAAAATACGACGAATGAAGCGAAAAACGTGATAGGCTCTCACCTTGATTTTGAATCGGCTGAGCTCTAAATTCCGACGGTATAAATAGCTCCGACGGTTGCGGAGGTGGTGCGAACATGCCAATAATCGGTTCCGTGTTGGAAAAAACTCTGGGTTTTATTGCCACGGATGTTTGAACATAAAATGAACCGCTCGAGCGAGGCGAGACAATAAGTACAAAATTTGAGTCGGTCGTAAGCATCAGCTTATTAAGGTTATCGCAGAAACTAAGAAATAAATAAATAAATAATAAATAGGTAATTTAGCTGAAAAAAAGAACGAATACTTTTCATCGACGGATACTAAATTATCTCTGAAGTAGTGATAAATTCGTAGAGGGCTACTTCCGCACAAATCATTTCGAGTCCTTCTCATTCCGTTGACTTGGACGTTGATATTTGTGCCTACCGGGCTTTGAAACATGAACGCACAATCCCCTCAGTTGCGAAAATATGAAAAAATGAGATAGATGTTCATAAAAATTGATTGATTTAGACACAATTATATTATACATACGATCTGTCGTCTTCAGATAAACAAATTCCATGATCATATCCCGCGACACAGCGTTAATTGAGTCGCAGATCAGCGGTTTTTGGCCGCTAACCGCCAGCAGGATCGCCAGAATACAGAGGTTTAGAAAAAAGAGTCCTGGAAGTGAACACGTTAGGATTGGTAGGGGGAGGGGGATTGGCATTGTTAAATGAACATCATTGGATAATAGACACATTTTTTTTTTTATTGAAGCCTATACAATATTCACATGAGACGCAACTCACTTATCGTTAACATATTTGTTGATCTGTATGTGAACTAACAGAGTTCACAATCCACCCAATGAAAACGTAATGGAAGCTGCTCTTCATGAACACACGAACATAAAATTTCTTTGTCCCCTCCCCCCGTCACCACATTCCCACCAGTCTCTTTACCTTACCACAACGTCACTCATTGTCTTAATTTTATGCGGGCCAGTGCTTTTACATAAACTTTGACAATTGCTTAACTCGAAAAATAACTAATTACCCGCTGTTTTACCAAATCTGATGTAATAAAAATGTGAAAATGAGGGTGTTGGAAAAGCAGCTATCACTTCCTTCGTTTGTACACTTTGAACGTGCACGTCTCGACACTTCCGGTGGTTGTAGTCGATAACTAAATAATTTAGAAGTTAAAGAGGCTCGCTTTTATTATAAAATAAGCTAGAGACACTCTTGGCAGCAGCCCCTATCTCGGGGTACTCATATTTAAAGCCAAGTTCCACGACTCGTTTGGGATATACCTATGTGAGATATTTAAGGTATTGAAGGCGTCAAGTCCGGGGATTAAAACGAATAGATAGAAATAACTCACTTTCTGTCCTTGAGTCATGATTTTTGCTCTCTCCTCCGAAAACATGAGATTCAGAGCGAACTCTGGTATTCTAAAAATGGCTGGACGGCCGAGCGCGGTCGCGAACTCTTTGGTGAATTGTTCATTGGTGATTATCTGCGCTCCAAAAAAAAAAAAAGAATAAATAACACATACTTGGAGAGGGGGGGGGGTGTTGGCAAAACCTGCGGTGCAACGCCGTTCAAAATCCCTTCGACTAGACGATTTTCAATGGCGAATAAAAATAGGGAGCATAAATCCTTCAGGTGTATCCAAGGGAGGACTTGATGACCCGACGCCAACGGGCCGCCCAGACCGAAAAAAAATGGCAGAAACATTTGACTGACCATGCCCCCACTTCGACCGATGACGACGCCTGAAAAAAAAAAAGGTTCAACGTCGAAAGCACCAATGGAATACATGTATAACGTAGAAAAAGTGTACCTGATCGAATTATGACGTTTCTTACGCATAATTCTTTCGGTAGTGCGGCAGCCTTCTCCCACTCTAAAGCTAGTTTACTCAGAAAATCAAAACTTTCGCTTACATCAGACTCTTCATCATAAATTTTGTCAAACCCCGGATTGTACACACCTAAATCGAGGGGTAAAAAAAGAAACTGTTAGAAGGTACTATTTCCGCAGTGCCGTATTTTACAACCCCTCTAACCCGGACAGCAATGTGTCAGTTGCTGGGGTTCAAATTAACGCTTATTCGTGTGGAGGGGCTTCTCTTTTCTTTGTCCCCCAGCCACCAGTACGGTGACCAGAGGTCTTTCTTTTGGAAGGACGGTACTTCTTTTTAGCTCATGGTTCTGTGGTCCTTTGCTTTTCTCGAAAGGACCCTAAAAGGTACTTCTTTCAAAACAGGGTACTTCCTGGGAGCCTGAAGGACCTAGTGAAGAAAGATAGATTGTCCCGAAATAATGATAGTCCGGGAGCCGCCCACCGTATGAAAAATCCGGGTCATTCGATCGTGTCTGGCACCTGCACAGGACGTTTTTTATGATCCAGAAGATGACCCTTAAGAGATCACCAGACATTTTCTGCGGGACAGGGGCCCACACCAAGAGCTAGCTGCAGGCGAACACCCCCCTTTGGGCCTCTTCTGCACCGTTTTGGATCCTCCGGAAGTCAATCTTGTGTTTCGGGTCATTCGAACCCACATTTTTTGTTTTCGATCCTCCAAATGCCAATTTCGTGTTTTGACTCTTTCAACCCCCTATTTCGTATTTCGGCTCCTACTAAAGCATATTCCATGTTTTGGCTCCTCCAAATGCCAATTTCATGTTTTGGCTTCTTCAAAAGCCAATTTGTGTTTTGGCTCCTTTCAATTGCCAATTTCGTGTTATGACTCTTTCAAAAGCCAACTTCGTGTTTTGGATCCTCCGGAAGCCAATTTCGTGTTTTGGCTTTTTCAAAAACCAATTTCGCGTTTTGGATCTTCGAAACGCCAATTCCTTGTTTCATCTCTTTCAAAACTCAATTTCGTGTTTCGACTCCATCAAATGCCTATTTCGTGTTTTTGATCCTTCAAAAGGCAATTTTGTGTTTTGGATCCTTCGGAAGCCAATTTCGTGTTTCCGAAACCGAATTCTTTGTTGTGGCTCCTCCACAACAAAAAATCCTAATCACGCAACTGCCAATTGCGTGTTTTGCCTCTTTCGGAATCGGAACCCAATTTTGTGTTTTGGCTCATTCAAAAGCCAATTTTGTGTTATGGCATTTTGGCAACAGCCAATTTTAGTCATCTAATTATTATCAGTGGCAGAATAGTGGAACTATCAATCCCAACATCCCCCTCCCATAATATTCCTTCTTCATTATAAAATTTGGGTCCTTCTATCGTCTGGGAAAAATCTGGTCACCCTTAATAGGGCCTAGCAGAGGTCCCCACCCAGTTAATAGTTCTTTGAAAGACTCCCTCTCCCCCAATGGGCATTCAATAGTCAGATTCACAAGGGTGTTCTTTTAAAATCCAAAATAGCGGATTTTTAAAAATCATTCCACGGATTGGGCACATTAACAAAATTCAAAATTTGAAAGTATAAATCGTAAAATCGTTCAGAATAACAACATTTAGTTTCGTCGGCGCTCACTAAGTGCTGTTAGTGCAGCTCCCGGACGACAAACGAACAGAGCTGTTGCTTCTCTGAACACCTGAAATCTCATGCTCATGTGGTCAACTTGCCAGTTTTTGGTCGAAATCACAATTTTAGAGCCTACGAAAATCTCCATTTCTGTGCTAGGATCGCCATTGCTAGGTTCGTCAACAATGTCCGTTTCAGCGTTATTGGGTTTTAACGTTTTGTATGCAAAATGCTAAATTTTATGACTGGAATGTACGCTCTTAAGCTTAGCCTCAGCTTGGACATAAATGGAACTTTGAACCCACGTGGTCGACCCGGTCCTAAATATCAATATTCGCGATTAAATCGCCATTTTGACGTAAAATCGCCGGATTTGAGGCAGTGGCGGAACAACACCCATCGGGGCCCGGGGCGGAAATCTCTATGAGGCCCTTTAGTCTCTAATTAAACTAGGAATATACTTTTTAGCAGCGTTGAAGTACATATTTTTCTCAATTTTAGCCACGACATTGCCTCCGAAAACTGCGTATGTGCGTTTTCTCAATTTCATCCACGAATTAGCTCATTTTCTCATTTTTAGCTGCGAATCGGCGCTTTTTATAAGCTCTTAGCCGTGAAACCGCCTCAAGAATCCGCAAATTAGGTAGAGTTTGAGTGCCCTTTCCCAATTTTATCCGCAAATTAGCAATTTTTCTAAATTTAAGCTGTGAATTTACGCTTTTCTCCAAGTTATTTGTCGAGGCCGTCTGATAATGATCAAACAACGGTGTTTGAGCTTTTCTCCATTTTAAACACCAATCTGTGTTTTTCTCTGCTCCGCGAATTACCGCTTTTTCACAGCTTTAGCCGCTTGAATTAGCACTTTTTCTCAATTTTATCCCAAAGTTGCCCCAGGAATCACCGAGTTGGCGTTTCATCAATATCAGCTGTGAATTAGCGTTTTTCTCCCAATTTTATCCGCGTTTTCTCAATCATTGCTCATTTTCTCAATTTAGCTGCGAATCGGTGCTTATTATAAACTCCTAGCCGTGAATTAGCCGTGAACTTGCCTCAAGAATCCGCAAAGTAGAGGTAGCGTTTGAGTGCTCAGTCCAAATTTTATTCACAAATTAGCGTTTTTCTCTATTTTAAACGCCAATTCGTGTTTTTTCTAAATTTTACCCGTGAATTAGCGTTTTTTTTTTATAGTTTTAGCCGCTTGAATCAGCGCTTTTTCTCAATTCCCCAATAATCTGCAAGTTGGTGTTTGCTCAATTTCAGCTGTGAATTAGCCTTTTTACCCTCAATTTCAGCAGTGCATGAGCACATTTCTTAATTTTATAGCTGCGAATTATAGCGCTTTTTCGCGATTTTATCCGTGAAATTGAATTTTTCACGCCTTAGTTGTGAATTAAAACTGTTCTCTGTTTCACGCCATGAATCAACGCTTTTTCTCAATTTCAGTCCCAGCTCCGAAAATCCGTGAGTAGGCGTTTTCTGTGAATTCGCGCTATTTTCCAATTTTTAAAGCTGCCAAATTGTAGCACTTTACCATATTAGCGTGGTTCTCTATTTTCGGTCTCTTATTCGCGTTGATCTCTTTTTTATCCGTAAATTACAGTTTTTACCAGTTTTAGCCACGTGAATTAGCGCCTTTTCTCAACTCCAGCCCCGAAGTTGTCGCCCCCCAGAAACCCAGAATCGGCTTTGGTTTTGGTGTAAAAAATCAAATTTTGGGGGAAATCGTCATGTCGGGTTCAAAATATTCATTTTTGAAATGGAACAGGAAAAATTCATTTTTAGGTTAAGATCGCTAGTTTTGTAGTACCACCTACAGTTTTGGGAGGGTCACACGTCAGCTTTGGCAAGAAATCGTACGTTTTTGGAGTAAAAATCGCCACTTGATGAGGCATAAAATCGGCAGTTTTTAATGCAAATGGCCTATTTTGGTAAGATCAATTGTTTTTCTTCAGTTTTGGGATAAAGCCTTGGGTTTTAAAACCACCAGTTTGTGCTGTGAAATATTCATTTCAGGGATAACACGATCGGCTTTGGCCTAAAATCGTAAAATATTCAGTTATGGAGTGAAATCTTCAGTTGTGGGTTTAAAGACGTGAGTTAATCGTTAGTTGTAGGTTAAAAAATGTTGGATTGGTGCGTCTCCCAGACGTACGAATAGCAGGCTAAAACCGATTCCCATCGGGGTTGTTAGTTTTTGGTGGAATACGACCTTTTTTGTGAAAAATCAGTTTCCGGGGTAAGTATTTGACGATTTGATGCGCCTATTTCAGATTTCATGAACAACCAGATATTTTGCAGTGGTCACTAGAACATCCGATATCTTCTGACCACCCCTGGATCAAGGGCTGGCTACGCCCCTGTTCAAGGATTTGGCTCAAGCAAACCCCAATTAGCGGATTTTATTCTTTAAAACCGCGAATTTGGAACTTGCAAAAACCAATCTGCGGATTTTGTTAATAATTATTTTCAGCAGCAGCTATGCACGCAGGTTTAGTAGGTGAAAGTGCTCTCGATAAGTTTGCTAGAGGGTGCCGCCTCATTATGCGGGGTTCCTCTAAAAAGGGCCGCGAGGCTCATAAGCTCACATTGGTACATCGGAATGGAGGCTGCTCTTAGCGTCCCAGGAACCTCTTCAGCGTACCACGACGCTATCCGTTACGAGACGTGGCGCACGGTGAGGTGTTGAGAGTTGTGACAGTCCCTGACTTATAGCGTTTTCCATTTACATAAAATTCCGCCCTAGAGCCGAACATTTCCACCCGTCTTCTCCGTTACCATAACATGATATAATTCAGAGAAGACGGGTGGAAATGCTCGGCGTCAGAGAGGAATTTTATGCAAATGGAAAACGCTGATACCCCTAAAGAGAGCAAGAAAAACCTTTCAACGCATTTATGATGTGACCACAAGGAAAATTGAAATCCAGAGACAAAATGTTTCTAAAGATCTAATTACTTACCAACGCCCGAGACTGTCACGAAAACTTCTGGTTTCTCTTTTGCCTCTTTAATCGCTCGAGCTAGAGTCGCTGTGGTATTGACTCTAGAATTCCAAACATTTTGTTTAAACCTGGAAAAGTCGAATTCAGTTCAAAGGGCCGCCGTTACGTCACAGGGTGGGGTGAAGGTGAGGGGGCACATTACCCAGGAGTCCATCTTTGAAGAGGATCCAATATATTTTGACCGGCCAAATTAACCACGGCGGTAACTCCATCGGGTAAACCGTTTGATTCGACGTCTACCTATTTAAAACACTTTTTACAATTTTTTCCATCCGTCTTTTGGCGATTGTGTAACGCGAGTTGCGATTCTGTCTAAAACGCAGATCTGCAAGGTTAACACCTCGCATCTGCACTGCAGATCTGCAGGTTAACACCCCAAATCTGCAGATTAACACCTAAAATTCCTTAATTCAAAGAAAAAAGGACTATGATAGAAAACAACCGATCGTATTTTGAAGCGACAATAATGCGCATGACTCCTGAGAGTCTTGTTGCATTTGTCGAGGCGCTGGAGACTCCTGGTATGTGGTTCCACGTTTACACTGCCCCAGCATCCGATGCTGCGGACGTCTTTCTAACGAGGTTTATCGACCTGCTTGACAGTTACTGTCCAAGGAGGCTCGTCGGAAACAACCCGAATTATTCAGCTAAAGGCTACGCTTGGTACTCGCAGACCTTGCGGGAGATGAGGAATCGCTGTATTTCCCTCCAGTGTTTTGAAAGTTGTAATCCAACCAGTGCCCAGTATTGGAGGGAGGCTCTCGTGACTGCCAGGAAGGGAGTATAGGAACGGCCTTAAGATCGCAAAAATGGAGTACAACGATAATACTATTCGCCTTTCTGATAATAAAACTCGTTCGGCGTGGAATATCGTCAGGAGAGAGCTGCGCAGTTCTCTCATGAAGGGTAGCGCTGCCTCTCCGAGGACGATCAATCCGGATGGATTGAATGATTATTTTGCCAATGCTGCTGCGGAGCTGGTGGAGGACGTACTAGCGTGGCGGAGGATGGAGTATTTCTCGTTGAAAAAAGTGTCCGTCGAAGGTGTTTGCGGCCATCTTAAAGTTGAAAAAATCGGCGGAAGACGCCTACGGTCTCACTGCTGAATTAATTCAGTTGATAGGGGCTCGTATAGTGGAGCCACTAGCCTACGTACTAAATTGATTCTTGGGCACAGGACGTGTCCCTTTTTCATTCAAGATATCCCTTGTGATCCCGCTTCCAAAAAAAGGTACAGGCGAGTACAGTGACTTTCGTCCCATCTTGATTACTTGTATCGAACTCTTGGTCATCAACCAGGCAGCGGGCTTCCTCGAGAATTCGTGTGCTCTCGCGAAATCGCATTATGGGTTTCGCAAAGGGAGATCTACTGCGCTTGCAGCATTGGGCTTGCTTTGCAGGAGCCTCCGCAGCGGCGAGCGTAAAGAAAAAATAGCTATCCGACTGTTTGACCAGACGCGGGAGTTTGACAATAAAAATCTCCACGTGCTCGCTGCGAAACTTGCCTATTTGGGTATGGACAGTAAGACGGTCGGAACTATTCTGTCCTTGGTGTCTGGACGGCAGAAATTCGTTTCCTACGGGGGCGGTGACTCTGCTACGCTGCCTTCACACATGATCTTGGTATAAAACAGGGCTCTATTCTGGGACCACTGCTTTTTAACATCTATATCAACGATCTCGTGACAAACCTGGGGCCGAATTCCGGAGCCGTGTGAAAATGCCGCAAAAAGCGGTTGCTATGGAGGTATAATGTTATTTCTTATTCGGCGTCCTTGGATCCCGCTTGCGGCATTTTTTCCCCGACCGTTCAGAATAAGGCCCCAGGAGTCGGAGAGGGTGCAGCCGTTCCTTTACGCTCATGATGTCCCAATAGTGAGCTCGGGGAGTGACATAAAGGATGTTTGGAGGGGGCATTGAAGAATCATTATCGACCCTGAGAGACTGGTGTCTGGCAAACCGTCTCGTAGTTAATCAAGCAAAGACGCAGGACTTTAGGGTGAATAGCTCCAGTGTCAAGTTCCTGGGAATAACGTCTGACTCAAGATTTTCGTGGGAGGCTCATGTGGCCTGCCTGTGTCAGTTGCTGTTGCTGTCGACGTCGCTGTCGGGATCTGTTCTCAGAGTGGTTTACTTTGCCATCTTCCACTCCAAAATGTCTTGTGGTATTGAGGTGTGGGGTAACTCTCCACATTCTCATGGGGTCCTCCTCAAACTCCAGAAGAAGGCGGTTCGAGTTCTCGTGGGGGCGAAGCCGAGAGACTCATGCAGGCCAATCTTTCAACTGGACAAAATCCCGACTCTTGCCGCCGTTTTCGTTCTTAGGATGGTCTGTTGGTCCAGGAACTTGGCTTATGAACAGCATTATTTGATTCCCTCAGCACGGATATGCGACCGACACAAGGATCGGCTTATACCTGAAAGTTGCCATGTGTGAAATAGTAGGCAGATCGCAAGACTCCAACCGGTACGCAGTGGAGCTTCGCTTATTTAATAAGCTGCCCTCTGGAGTAAGGACATTTTCATCGGGTGCGTTCAAGAGCTCCTCCTTGACTTTAAGCCATATTCGCTGGACGATTTCTTCCAGGCGGATCTACAACGACTCGTTATATTCATCGTTTGAAATTTTGGTAATGAACATATACCTCCAGATCCCGCTTTGGTTTTGTCGGAAATTTTGTCTGCTTTGAAATTTTACTTCGCAGGCACAGCAGAGAAATGGCCTACTTAAGCAAAAAAAGTGCCCAAACCCGAAAAAAATCCAAAAATTGCGCCGTCTTTCCCGAATTCAAGGATGATCCCGAGGTTTTTCGAGGTCAACAATTTGAAAGCATCATACGTACACCACCCTCAACAACATGAAACAAAAAAATCGTCTACCCTAATTATTGCAACCTTCGACACTTACCGGGCTTAAAGGGGCCTAAGACATCTTAAGCTTATAAGCATAATGGTTGATTTTATGTGGAAATTTGTAGTCTAAAAAGTGTCAATTTGATTGAAACATCATCAGTTTAATAAGGAAATAGTCAATTTTATGAAGAAAATGACATATTGTATGAGGCCAATATAACGAGAAAATTGCCCTTTTTGAATGAATTTCCAATTTTGTAAGAATATTGTTAGTTCGAATTCGATATTGTTGTTAATTTCAAGAGAAAGTCGTAAATTTTCTAGGAATTGTTAATTTTAGGACGAAACTGTCAATCTCACGTGTAAATTGTCAATTTCACGAGGAAATTGTAACTTAACCACAGTAGTTTTATTTTTGGTCCTTGGAACTTATTAATTTTGCCATATGACTCGATGGGCGATTGCCCTTTCGGTGATTATTGTTAATACAGTAATTGGTGATTGTTTCGAAATTATCAATTTTAATGGGAAGTTGCCAAGTATATGAGCAAGTTGTCAATTTTATAAGGAAATAGTGAATTTTATTAGGATATTGTCAATTTTATGAAGAACTATTAATATAACGAGGAAATTGCCACTTTTGTGAGGAAATTGTCAATTTTACGAAGAAATAATACATTTTACGGGGAAATTGTCAATTTTATGAGGAAATTGACAATTTTATAAGGAAATAGTGAATTTTACGAGTAAATTGTCAATTATATAAGGAAATTGTCACTTTTATGAGGAAATTGTCAATTTACTAGGAAATAATCAATTTTATAGATAAATTGTCTATTTTATGAAGAAATTGTCAATTTAGTGAGTAAATTGTCCATTATATAGGAAATTGTATATTTTATAAGGATATTGTCAATGTTATGTGGGAATGGTCAATTTCATGGGGAGACTGTCAATTTTATGAACAACTATTATCGGAAAATTTCTTTGCAAGTAAAGCAATTTCGCTGGGTGGCCTACTTCGGTGACCGATTGTGCGGATTTTTCGCACTAAGAACCGGTTTTAGATGGTTTCACTCAATAAAAACTCAATTTTGAGGGTGACAATCGCAGTTTTAGCCATGGGTCATAAGCCCTTCCGCTGCATCACTCCGCTGAGTTCACTTCATTCGGGGGAGATATATTTTTGCCAAACTAATAGTTCACGTTACATAGGTAGTTGATAAATGTTGTTGTTTTTTCCACTTTTCCGGCCTTTGTATTTCCTCAATTTTTCGATGTTTCAATTATCAGAGATTGAGAACTGTGCCTGTCTAGCAACTGTGTGACGTGTGGTATTGGTAGGTGCGAGGGCCGGATGGAGTCGTAATATGGCCCCCTCCTTAAGCAAGACTCTGGATCCGCGCCTGGCCAGATCAGTCCATTTGCGTGATTGGCTTCAAATTGCATGCAATAACTAATTATCTCATTTGTGAAAATTCGCAGCAATTTCGACCCCTCTTCGTCAATAGAACTGTCACTTCCCTCAAAGCGTGCTGATCTGCGCACTCATAAAAGCCTGCAGATCGGCCTCCTTGCGTCATTTGTTCGGTCTCAAAATGCACACCAGAGCCGTTCATACAATTTATGAAGATTTGCCTCAATATTGAGCCCTCCTTGCCAATAAAACTGGCACTTTCCTCTGTAGCGTACAGATCTGTAGATTCATAAAAGCATGCTGATCGGTCCTTTTGCGTGATTCGTTTTAGCCTCAAAATGCATACCAGAGCCAACAATCCCATGTGTGAAGAGTTGCCTCAATTTCAGACCGTTCTCATCAATAGAACTGTCACTTTCCATCGTAGCATGCAGATCTTGCAAATCTTCGTAAATGGTATGAATGGCTCCGGTAACGGTATGCATTTTGAGGCAGATCAAATGACGCACAAGGACCGATCTGCATGCTTTTATGATCCTGCAGATCTGCACGCTACGAGGCAGGGGCGGATTCACAGGGGGGGTAATGGGGGTAACTACCCCCTCCCCCCAGGATTTCAGAAAAGTTGATTTTTTAATAAAGATAGAGAGAACATCACGACGATTTCCTGAGGACAAGCAGTGGTTGGCAATCTTATCTGTCGATTCTCTCATACAAATGCTACCCCCTCCCCAGCAATGCCAATTTCGTAGCCTCACCTTTTCATAAAGTGAATCTTCATGTATGAGATCGTGCAGAAGTCTTTTCATGTTGAGAAATGTATCATTAATGTAAAGAGCTGCACCTTCTTGGTACCTATTAGACCGATGAATACGTTCGTCCTGTTTTCGAAGAAAATCAAATACACCTTACCTTTTTGCAGGGTAGATTACCTCTCCAAGATGTTTCCACCATGAAATTTAGGTGGAAAACTCATGAGACATCCTTATACACCCTGAATCACACCCCAAAATGTCATGAACTTTGGAATTATGTCACTAACAAGTTACCTGACCGCTGGTCTATACATGTAGATGGTTGTTTGAATTCTAAAGGAAATTCAGTGCTCTACAATGTCTTAAAGCTAGATTTTCCTAGCAGCGCAAAACGCTCAGCGCAGCGTCATTTAAATTGTTTCCCAGTCGAAAAGTGAAGATGTAACTAGGAATAAATGTAAAATGCGCTGCGCTCGCTTAGCTAAGCGTTTTGCGCCGCTATAGGAAAACCCAGTTTTACGGGAAATTTCCATAGAACGCGTACTACTTTCCATACTACGCAAAAAAACTCGGGTTTACGGCGCTTCTGAAGTGGGGCCCTTCTGGCGGGGAAATTTTGGTGGAAAACTCATGAAAATGACTCATTTTCTTTTATAGGCCCCGTTCACAATCTCTATGCTTTCGTTGTGTGATGTCCATGCAACCTATCAAAATGCTTCATTTTTCGAGTGAATAAATTTGTTTCGTTGCATAGACTCTACACAACGCAGACATAGAGCTTGTGAACGGGCCTTAAAGCCCCATGTGAAGCGGTCCTTTGAATGGAACTGGATGTGAAGGCTCACCAAAGCATCGAAAGATATCGCTCCGGCAGCTGGCTGTCGAATAGAGTGGATTTCACTACTAATATACGAATTTCGACGTTATTAGTAAATTAGGCATTATTGTGCGGAAATGGCTAAATAAAAGAAGAGAATCACACTGAGTGGTAATTTTTGTCGAATAATAGCAAATTAACTAAAAACTCGGTGTAGTAAATGCACTCTACTTGACAGCCAGCTGCTGGGGCGACATTTGTTGATACTTTGGTGGGCGTTCGTTCGGTGGGCAGTCAGTTCCATTCAAAGGCCCACTGACGATGAGGTTTTCAGGACGTTCAGCATGTTGAAATTCACAAGGATTGTTTGAATTTTGCAGGTCAAAACAAGCGATTTGGAAGAGAAAAGTTACATTTTTCTTCTTTAAAAAACATTCTTCTCTGATCCATGGAAAGTCGATAGGCGCTGTTGATCAACAGTGGGAGAGGACTTATTTTTCCTTTTGATTTGGATCATTGCTTCCGCACCTACGGCCTATTATTCATTATCTAGTCAGATTTAGTATGATCATGTGGGGGTTGAATTTTAAGGAAAATTAAAAATCCCCATATCGTACAATCTTAAGGAGGTGTTGAGGCGACAGAAAATAGTTATTTTATGTCGAAAATTGCTATTCCTGACTTTCTGTCACGGTACTGACAGGGTCTGTCAGGGTGGCAGAGTGTTTTTCCCGAATCCATAGCCAAAAATTTACAGAAAGTCTGCTACAAAGCGAGTTACTCGCATTTATTTAGGGAAAGAGATGTTATCCTAAAAAGATGTTAGAAAAATCATATCTCGATGGATTTTGATTTTCGTACCACTACCTAGTGTATTTAGCGTTTTCGACTGCAAATGAGGTCTGATTTCATCAATTTTTTTTTCTAAACTTATTCGCATCCAACCTGTATGTATAAGTAGAAAGTTTTCGACATAAAATTAATACTTTGAAACACTAGGCACAACTTTTGGCTGCCCGAAAACCGCGATTTTTGGGTCATTTTATCAGTTTTTTCTATAAATATCCCCCAAAACGAGAGGCTTTATAGAGGAAACCCTTCTCGTACAAAACATTTAGGGTCATTAAATTTCCTACACCAATACATTGGAACTACAACAATACATTGGGACAAAACCAATGCGGAGCGCGCTACAAACTTACGGGCCTTTTTTTCTAAAATGGGTGAAAGGCTTAAAACCACCTGTTTCCGACCAATCTATGCTCTGTGAGCTTGATTTCTGCCCATCAACCTTCATTCCATTAGCCTACCCAACTTTTTCAAGCCCCTAGCTCCAGCTCGATGAAAATTTTGAAGCCTTCTATTCTAGATTTTATATAAAAAAACTGACCATTTTGCCTCCAGAAAACGATAATTTATGCGTTTAACTTGGCGTTTTGGTGTTCTGGGACTCCACTAGGTCCCTAGCGTCGGTAACCGTTAATTTGCAGGGGAAAAGAATAATGTGGCAGGACTAATTCGGCATGGGTACTACACATCCTCATTTGTCTTGAAACATCAACCCAATATTTTATGAATTTTGGAAGCGATGGAATGATGTAACATGAGGGTGTTTGCTGTAAAGGGAGAGGGGGGGGGGTCATCGGCATCCCCCCCCCCTAGGATTCAGACCTGGATCCACCCCTGCTACGAGGGGATGTGCCAGTTCTTCAGACGAGAAGGGGTCGAAATAGTAGCAAATCTTTGCGCATGGGATAGTTGGCTCTGGTATGCAATTCGATGCTGAACTAATAATGCAAAAGTGCTTCGAGGGAGTCGCTTATAGTTATTTCCTCTTCAAAATACGATCGGCTATGTTGTGCCTATTATATGTATACCGTAACTTTTTTTTCTCTCTTATATGTCCTTTCTTCGTTAAAGTACGAAATTTTAGGTGTTAATCTTGCAGATCTGCGTTTTAGACAGACCCGTTGCGACATACCCAAGATACCCGCCTGGGACCCGGCATCCGAGAAATGACTGTCACATCGTAGCCTTTTCTCTTCAGTAGATGACCGAGGGCAGATCCGATGAAACCGGTGCCTCCTCCTGGAATTTCAACATTTTGTGGAAATTTGTGCAATATGTGTGTGAGAGGGGGGGGGGCAAGTTGGACGCGTTCCAACAGTCCGGGACATTTCGATGTGCTCGGTTTTAGGGAAGAACATTTTACTTGAAAAAATACTTTTACTTACCAAGAAGAACGTGCCCACAGATTTTCGACATCGTTAAAAACTCACGAAAACAGCATTTTCATACTGTACGATTCGACTGTTATTCTCCCGAAATTAGAATGACGACCTCCAAAGAAGGATCACAGTCTGAGAGTCTGAACTCAGACGAACGAAGAACGAGCAAGCTGTTTAGTGTACGGTTACCTAAACGTAAGGATATGAAATGAAGATACTCCCCTCCCACCGACAATGAAGTAATCAATTTTATCATTATTATCATGCCGTCTCTGTTGTCCTTATTTTTTTATGAATCAGCGTAGAATATTCAACAATTTTTAACGCGATTCACTGTGAATTTTGTGGAGTGATGAACTTGCCGTCGTTTATTTCCAGAATATCCTCCGGGAGGTGCGCGTTCAGCTGCGGGAGTGTGAATACCATCCGTCGGTATGCCTCGTCGTCGCCGGATCCCAAAAGTAACTTGAAATTTAAGAACAGGTCGTCCGTCTATTACATGGCAGCCCTCGGCGTTCTGACGGTTGGTTTAAGCTACGCCGCTGTACCACTCTACAGGATATTTTGCCAGGTACGTTCAGCTGCGTCGAACGCCTGTCTACACTTACCCACTTTAGCCTTCCTTATACTCAACAGGCCTACAGTTACGGTGGCACGATAAATCAAATTGACGCGATTGATTTGTCTCGCGTTAAAAAAGTGAAAGACCGTCAGTTGAAAATACGTTTCAACGCTGACGTTGGGTCGAGCATGCGGTGGAATTTCAAGCCGCTACAATCGGAAATCACTGTCGCCCCCGGCGAGACAGCACTCGCTTTTTACACGGCTCGCAATTCAACCGAGTCTCCAGTGACGGGCATTAGCACCTATAACGTTATCCCGTTCGAAGCTGGCCAGTATTTCAACAAAATCCAATGTTTTTGTTTCGAAGAGCAGCTGTTGAACCCTCACGAAGAGGTTGACATGCCCGTGTTTTTCTACATCGACCCCGAATTCAACGAAGACCCCAAAATGGAATTCGTTGAATCCATCACTCTGTCCTACACCTTCTTTGAAGCGAAAGAAGGACTTAAGTTACCAATGCCGCTCTACGCTCAGAGCCATTCAAAGTAGTCCTAAAGGTTTATAGTAAAAACTATTATGTAAATAAAAAATGGAATTTAATTGAATTGTGATGGAATCATCTTCTTGAATGTTTTTTTTTTTTTTTTTTTTTTCACATATAATAGAAGAGCACGTTATTCCCCCACAGTTGGGTCTGATACATTCAACAGGAAGTTCTTGCTTTGAAAGGAAAGAAATAAGGTGCTCTTCTTTACTCTCAAGATTGAAGCTGAGCTTCGGAATGTAATTCTCTTTTAATGAACAATGTTAAGTTTTCTAATTCATTCGAAGTCAGTCGCGCGTCAATGTTAACGCTCTTTTCATGCATAGCTCCTTTAAAAAAAAAAACGTTGAAATTCGAGAAATGACCAAAAAGTCGAGATTTCCCCGCTAATCCGCAACAAAAGTATACAAAATTATGCACAAATATCTCCATCCCCTGAACTCCTGTTGTTAGTTTTTTGTTTTAAAGTTCGTCCTTCTGTTGTACATCAGCTTCTTCTTCGTCGTCGTCCTTGTCCTGTCAAAAACACGAAATTGGATTTGTACAATAGTGATAACGTTGATTTTCATAAGTTCAATTCGTTACCTCGAAGGGCGATGCCGCTGCGGATTCACCGCCGCTTTCAACAAATTTGGTCAATTCTTCCAAAGTCCTTTCACCTCCGAAATCAACAACCTGAAAAATACCAATCGAGCGTGTAATTTAGAGGTTTACAGCAGATGTCTACGGAATCCACTCACCTCGTTCGTTTCTTTTTTGTAGAGCTTAATCGTTGGGTAGCTAGTAACTTTCGTATGTTCCAATTCATTAGCCGTAGCGTCTATTTTGGCAATGACGATGTGATCTTTGTCACTAAACGCTTCTCCCAACTGTGTCAAAAAATAAAATGATTTAAAACGAATATAACAAAAAAAACGTCAAACGCGTCAGCGCTCACTTTGTCATAGATGGGAGCCAACTGTTTACAGTGTCCACACCAGGGAGCGTAGAATTCGACGAGAACGTCTTTGGTTTTGTCAAAAGCCACTTCGTCGAAATTGGTAGATACTAGAACTTTGACAGGGTGTTTGTCCCAGTCGTCGGGAAGTTTCTGAGTGAGGAGGTGCTCTTTAAGTTTGCCCTCGAGGAAGGTGTCGACGAATTTTTTAACGTTCTCAGGGGACAAATCGGCGTCTTCGGGCTTGTATTTCGACATGTCCGATTCGAGTTCCATTTTGATGAGACGCATCGACGGCACTTCAGATTCGGCGAGACCGAAAAATTCGAGGATTCTCGAATGGTCAGGTTCGTCGGTGTTGATGGCGACAAAAAGAAGCTGCAAGTGATTTAAGGGTCATCCATTAGTCTGATCGTGGGACAAATTAAGACATTTTCGTTACTTTTTCTCTGTAGTTTCTCGCAGAAGGCTTGATCGGTTCCAAGTATTTGTCGAAATGCCCGCTATTTTTGGAAAGGAAGAGCAGGAGGTGAGTTTTTATTTCTCCACCGAAGATCTTCTGAGCAGTTTCGTGGTTGAACTCAACGACAAGGGGCAACGACTCGGTAGCGATGAATTTTTTAAGTTCGTTGGGGTCGTCAGGACCTGAGTACACAGCCTCACCTTCATCGAACTGTTGGAACAAAATTATTTATCTAGCAATTAAATTGTTAAATTAACAATAACAAAAGAACGCGATTATAATTGAGCATTTAAGTATATTTCATAATTCATCAATAGTAATGGGATTCTCGACTTCCGAATTCATCATCAGCGTAACACTTAAAAAAAAACAAAACCATTAAACTCGGGTTTAAACACCGAATTTCGACTGACCTTCTTGTACAGGACAATTTTGTTTCCTTCGACGCTGTTTTCCGACAAAAGATCCTCGCTTGAAACAAGACCGAACGGATGGTAATCGAAGACATCGGCGACTTTGGTAAAGGTTTTAGCCTCGTCACACTCGACGTCCTTGAAGAATCCAACGACGGACACTTCATTATCGGCGATGAACGACTTCAATTCTTCCTGAGTGGCCAGGGGCTTCGCGGAAGGCCCAGTTTTCTTGACTAACCAATTGACGATGTCGTCTGCTTGTCGGCCACCTAAGAAAACAAGAGTTAGAAGGAGCGGAATTCAATGCGTTAGTCAATTGAGAATAAGGGTCCTTACCTGAATATTCCAGAGGTTGGCCCTCTTTGAAGAATTTCATGGTGGGGTATCCTCGAACGCCGTATTTTTCAGCGAGTTCGGATTCCTGCGTGGCGTCCACTTTGGCCAATTTAATTTTTGAATTCATCTTGGACAGTTTGGCCGCAGCTTTGACGTACTCGGGAGCCAGAGCTTTGCAGTGGCCGCACCAAGGAGCGTCTGAAAGTAAAATACAATTGAAATCAAGATCCAGAAAATTGTGTTTCCAAACTCATGACATCACCCTTCCCAGGAAAAGCGTTTTTCAGCCCTTATAACAAAATATTTGTGTATAATTGGCCTTTAATTCGGCATGCACTCAGCAGGAGGGTGGGGTGGGGGTACAGACGATAATCCGGAAATTGAGGCCCACTTTTATGCATAAGAACATCCCACTATGTCCTTAAAGTCGTATTGACTGGTCAAGAACAAGTGATTTTGCGCTTGAATATAATTTTACGACCCTAAAGGCAGTATAATTTCACAGGAATTTGAGGTTACAGAGTGTTAATCAGCTAATTGGCCACAAAAATATTATAACCCCAAAATACTGCACTTCCGAACCCAATGACTGGCTATTGGGCTGATAAAAGAGGAAATTCAAGTCCCGGGATCCTTCCTTTCGATCCGGCATTATAACTCGCTGCTTTTTATCATGTAAAACAGCGCTTTAACCATTTGTGGAAACAACAGTTGCCACAATGACATTGGGGCGACCCGAGACAATCACCCTAGCCCATCGACCTCCAGCGGCGACAGGAGAGAGTGCGACAGGCCTGCGCAGGACAACAGGCGAGTTCCGAAGAAGGCAACAGTCCAGACACGGAAAACCCACGGGTAAGGGGAAGCTAACAAAAGCCGTACTAAGAACAGGAAAGGCCTGACTACAGTGCCAGGCCGAGACGTGGATAGAGCGGTAGGGGCAGTCAATTCAGCGATCCTTAATGCGTAAGAGGAAAGCTGTACTTTCAGGCTGATGCATGGGGGCTGGGCAGTTACATGGTGGGACAATGAACTGGGGATGTTCTGAAGAGAGATTAGAAGGCCAAGAATCCAGAACATTCTACCGAAAAACCAGGCTTTTTGGTAACAATCAGATTCAAAACCAACTATGCGCGTTTGGCTCTTTCAAAACCCCAAACATCGCAATTTCGAACAACAATTTTGATTTTATCAGAACAAAAATAAGCGAATTCATCTCGTTAAAACGAAATTATTTCCCTATTGTAGAGATTATTTGTTATTTTCAGGTTCAAGCAGTTGCCGGCACGCAAACCCCCCCCCCCCCGAAATTAGGGTGACCAGACGTTCTTCTTTTTTGAGCGTCCGGGCTCATTTTTCAGGTGTACGGGAAGAGGTAACAAAATTGTCCTCTTTTTTTGTCCTACTTTTTCGGTCTCTACTTGATGTGTAACGTCTGGTATTCTAAAACATCTTCACACAAAGCTACGGCCCTCATCGCAGTCCTGGGGCCCTATTCAGAAACGTCGGGAAAAATGCCGCAAGTGTGGTTGCTATGGCGGGATAATGTAATTTCTTATCCGGAGTCCTTGGATCCCGCTTGCGGCATGTTTTCTCAACGGCCCGGCCCCAGGGAATAAGGCCCCAGGGGCCTTATTCCGAACAGTCGAGAAAACATGCCGCCAGCGGGATCCAAGGACTCCGGATAAGAAATTACATTATCCCGCCATAGCAACCGCTTTTTGCGGCATTTTCACACGGCATAGGTATACGGCTCCTGGTGAGTCGGATCTTCTTCCTTAACTCGATTTTACCAGGTCAGTAGGTCGAGCGCCAGGGGCGGAGATCGTAGCTTAGAGAACAATTCAGTGATTTTGACCGCTTTATCTCTCCAACAAACCAGCATGCCTCCATTTAACTCAAAACTCTGTAATTCACCCCACCCCACGAACCGGAAAATTAGACTCACAGTCTGATTAAAACCAATCATGATCGTTTGGCACTTTCAAAAACAAAACTTCTGTCTTTATGACTCTTCCAAACGACGCACTTCGCGGATTTTTGCTCATTCAAAAATTTTGTGGATTCGTCTCGTTCAAATCCAAATTTAGGGCTTTTGCTCATTCAAAAACAAAATTTCATGGGTTTTATTATTTCAAAAACCAATTTAACGGACTTTGTCTCTTTCAGAACCCAATTTAGTGGATCTTTTTTCTTTATGTGTCCCAGCAATTAATTAATTGCAAATTAGACGACCCTTGTCTTAGGACTTTTCAAGGGATTACTCCCCCCTCACCGCACCACCCTAGTCACCATGCAGTGAATTCGAGGGAGTGGGGAGGCTGAAAATAAAGAATTAAACTTTATTGAAGCTAAATACTTACCATTTTTACTTGTTTTGAGTTCCGAGAAAAAATTGCTCCCAGGGCAATTTTGGTGGTGCGGTGAGGGGGGAGTAATCCCTTGAAAAGTCCCAAGACAAGGGTCGTCTAATTTGCAACCAATTTAGTGGACTTCGCACCTTTAAACCCGAATTCCGGAGATTTTCGCTTATTCAAAAACCGAATTTCTAGGCTTTTGCTCTTTACATAATTAGTTTCGCCGGTTTAGTTAATTAAAAAACCAATTTCGCAAAAAAAACAATTTCTCAATTTAGGCATTTTCAAATTGCAGTGTTTAAGAGAGATTTTCACTCTTCTACGAACAAACGTTTTAAATTTGGCACCCTAGAAAGAAAATTCCACCAATTTTACTGATTTTCTTGCTTTCAAATCCCAAATTACGCGGGGTTTGCCCTTTAAACCCCGATGTTGGGGAAATTTCGCGTGATGAAAAACCAAATTTCGGGGCTTTACGAAATTTTGATTTTGGCTGTTTCAATCCACCAGCTGTTGACTTTTCATAAACAAATGTTTCAATTTGGCACCTTCAAAACGTAATATCGCGGATTTTTTTTATTTAGAAACCCAATTTTGCAGTTTTTCAAGCTTAAATACAAAATTTCGTGGTTTTAGATCTTGGGGGTGATTCTGTAACTTGCAAAATTTACGTGTCGTAAAATGGAAGAAGGGCGAGGGGAGGTACCTCGTTGCCATGGTTTTTACGATACCTAGTGAATTAAACTGTGGAATTTTCACGATAGAATGTGTGGTCTCGAAGAAAAAATAATAAATGCTTGACAAATGTGTGGAAAAACCAAGGCAACGGGGTACATCCTCTCCCCATCCTTCCCAGTTACGACACGTAAATTTTGCGAGTTACAGAATCACCCCCCTTAATGGAAATCAGTTTTGCAAATTTAGAAAATTAATTTGGCTCTTTATCAATCTAAATTGCCGAATTTGGCTTACTCTAAACCTAAATTTCGTCAATTTGGGTCTTTTCAATACCATATTTTGCTGATTTATTTTCTTTCAAAACCGAATTTCGTGAATTCGGCTCATTTCATCCGCAATTTCACAGATATTGGTTATTTTACTAGCCAAATTTCGTAGGTTTGGCACTTTCTGGAGCCCACAGTCGCACGGCTTCGACCAAGTCGAAAGGCTAACAACGAAAAAACAAATTTCGGGATTTTGGCAGCTTGAACCCTAATTTGACTGACGATTTTCGCTCTCTTACTACCAATATCGCGGATTTTGCTTCTTCAAACACCAAATACACGAATTTTTGCTATTTCAAACCCTAATTTCGAGTATTTATAGATATATTTTTTTCAAACAAATTTTCTCTTTTTTGCAACAATTTGTTCTTTCAAAAATCAAATTCATGGATTTGGCTCGATCGAACACAAACGTTTGTCATTTTGGCTCTCACAAACCGCGGGCTTTCGCGCTTTCAAAACCTAAAGCGCGGATTTTGCTCATTCAAAAACCATAATTTCATAGTATTGGCTATTTCAATCCCCAGTTTCATGGTTTTCGTTCTTTTGAAACCTATTTTCCTCCTGAAACGCTCAAGTGATCGTGTGGGCGGACCTCCTGTAACATCAAACTGATCAACGATTAGTCTTTTTTCATGTATTGAGGCGTCCTACTTGAGGCGTAATCGGAAACCACGTTTACACCTGGTCACCCTACACGAAATAGCCCTCATTACGACCTTGAATAGTAATATACTTTTTTCCCACCATTTTTTCTTTTACTTCCATGTTTTTAAATAAAAAAATTCAACAATTTCAGCAATTTACCGGTCTTCTTCTGGTGTCCATATTGGACAAATATCTTAGAATAGGTACTAATTATATTCTAGCACTGCCTAGAAATCAACCAACTGGAAATTAAAACGCATTGACAAATATTTGGCATTATTTGACACATGCATGGCTCCTCCTTAAACATTGTGGTGGCCCATACACGTAAAATACATATTGCGCAATATAGGGGTTGTACAATAAAATGAACGTGTATGGGTGGTATTGATGGGTTGCACAATATATTGCATCAGAAAAATAAAGTAAAATCCAAATATTGCGCAATATATGTATTGAACGTGAAGGGTAAACGTCAAAATATTACACCAATTTATTGCGCAATAATTATTGTGCGTGTATGGACTCCTCAACACTTTCACGAGCCGATTGCCTTCCCCCACCTGAACAAAAACACATGGAAACGTGCCTGAGTCTGAGAGTACAGTCGAGAGTTTGAACAGCGAGAAGCTCTCCAGCAGCTCTCGAGAGTATATCGGCGATTTATAGCTTTCTTTATTTATTTATTTATTGTTGATTCATAGCGTTAAACAACAATGTAATTGCTACAAGTCAAAGAGTAATAATAGTTATAGCACTACCGAAAAATGACTGGCTCATTCATGTACTGATCTATAGTGTAGAAGCATTTCTCCTATAAGTAGCCACGTACAGTCTTCTTAAATATATTTTTTGGCAATTGCTTCACATCGTTAGGCAGATGATTGTACATTTTGACAGACCAGTAGTTGCAAGAGTAAATAGTAGTCTTTATTGGAATGCATGAATAGCAGGCAGCTCTCAATATAAGCACAAGGGAAGGTCAAGATTTTGAAACTGAGGAACGCATCCCGGCAGTCCGCTAAGTACGGAAGACCACTCAAAATCCGTAATGCCTTCCTCTGGATTTTAAATACCATTTTAAGGGCCGGAGCATGGCCCCAAGCGAGGACTGCATAAGTAATACGACGAGTGCAGAAGGGCATGATACACAGTTTTGACAACAGAGTTCCGGTACATTATTCCTTAGACATCTCAGCAGAAACAGTATTTTAGAGGTTTTCCTATTTTATCACCGAAGAGGCATGGGAATTCCAGTTCAATTTCTCGTCAATTTTGACCCCAAAGAAGCAAACATATTTTTCTGCTCTAATTAATACAGAGGTGTGGTTTAATGTAAACATAATGTTTACTCTTTTCGGTTCATTTAGGCTAAGCTGATTGGAGATCAGCCATTCCTTGACGGAGCTCAGGCTAGACTCACTCTTAGCAACAAAATTGCTCATGATTGGGTCCGTGGTTATCAGCGTTCTATCGTCAGCAAACATGACAAGTTCAGGGCCACTTACACTCTGAAAGATGTGAAAAACAACAGGGGCCCAATAGCACAGCCTTGCGGCACGCCGCATCTTATTCGACTGTAGTCTGACTCCTGATGTTTAAATTTAACATATTGAAATCTAATGCTCAGGAAGCTGGAGACTAGATTGAGTGCCGATTCCGAGAAATTAAAGTTTTTAACTTATCGAGCAATACTCCATGGGGGGGGGGGGACACTGTCAAAAGCTTCGGTAATATCACGGAAATGTACAATGGATAACGATATACTCTCAAAAGTTGCATTAATAAAATTACACAAGGCTAAGACAGCATCCGTTGTGCCGCAATTTTCTCTGAAGCCGAATTGGTTAGGATTCAGCACGTTATTTCTGGTTAAGACCGAGCATATTTGCAGGCTCTCACGTCTAAACACTCCTGCGAGCGCTTTCGAGAGTTTTCGTGGCTGGTAACTCTCAGGTCGGTCGTCCACTGGAAGTGCCTTCGAGCGGCCTACAACGAGCGTACATTCCAAAGCCTCAAATTGAATGCGACATCGTCCACTGCAGGCTTAGCAGCAGTGAATTCAATTTATGTCGTTTTGTGTGAACGCTCGTTGTGGCGCCGCTCGAAAACGCTTCCAGTGGACGACCGGCCTCAAGTGTAAACTCACATTGAGTCAAGGGATGCACGGGGGGCTATGAGAGGTGGCCAATTGCCGGTCGCCTAGAGCGCACTGGGTTATTGGCTCATTCAAGCCCTATAAATCCCCAGGGCCGAATGGGAGTCTCCCAGTCATGCTGCAACGTTGTTTGGAAGCCCCAGTGCCGTCGTACCTCGAAGGATGTATTCAGGGCTCTTTGAATCAATAAAAAGGTTATAAGCCTGGATATCACGGACAGTTTCCCTGAAATCAGGCCTATCCAGGATTGTGTGTGTGTGTGGGGGGGGGGGATGCTTAACCAGGCAGGCAAGTCCACTGAGATATCCCCAAATGGATTGACGGGCAATGGTTCAGGAAATAGCTGGGGGCGAATGAGCTTTATCTGAGCAGTTTCCTGGACCTTGGGCGGAGCTCTTAATAGCACTTATGGTAGCAGCGGTTAAGAGCCGAGGGGCTGATCCACTTTCTATGGATTTTATGTATCACGGAAATGCTACTTAGAGCACCACGCCCCCCCCCCCACTGAGCACTCTCTGGCATGGCTAGGACAAAACTTAACGATTTTAAACAAAAGTACAGCCAGTTCCCCCCCTCCCACCCCCAGTCAATGACTGCTATTCATTCCTTGGGGGCAGAACAACATGAAATAGTATACATTTCGGCCTTCCCACTTGGGACCAATTATGGGATTAATATCGTAAGTACGGGGGTGTAAAGATAATGGAAATGACAAAAACTACAAAAATAGGGGATGAGAAACTGTTTACGATCAGGGCCAGCGAGAAATTTCTTCCTCTGATCTAATGACATGATTGTACAACATGTTGAAAGAACAATAACAAGCAGCCGCTCGGGAACGAATTTAAATTGTACGCAATTTCCATGGAGAAAGTAAAGTTGCTCAGGGTTGAGAGACCTCTTGAAACACGAAATTAAAGCGTTAATTAGCGACTAACAACAAATAATAAGATAATGGAAATGAAAGGTTCGGCATATAAGGACAAAGTCAAGATCAAGGCTCGGGTGAATGAACTCACCTCACTACAGGCGAGGAAGGCACAATGTTAGCGATATTACCAAAATGAGAAATGAACCGCTTTGCCACGTTAAATAGGGCTTGTAAAGTTTTCAAGAAATACTTACAAAATTCGACGAGGATATGAGCATTATTGGCGATTTGGTCATCGAAATTGCTCTTAGTGAGCACTAGGACACCCTCGTCTTCTTCAACCGCTGTCGACACGAGGCAAAGGCAGAACCCAAACCAAAACGCGAGAATTCCCTTCATATTAACGGCCGGTTGAAATAATCTTTTTCAGTCCAAAAAATAATTAACTGGAGACCGACAATAACAAGGAAGAAAAAAAAAAAGGCCGGAAAGTTTCCAAGGCCCGGGTCACTCGAACGCGTGGAAGAGAATCGGAAGAGAATTAACAAAGCACCCGGAGACACCGAAAAGAAGGGAAAAAAAATTTCACCCCGATTGAGTCAGACTAGTCAGAGTTGGACTGCGTGGCAATGTTTTTTTTTTTATCAAGCGTGGTCTCACCGGATTGGGTGAAAAATCTCGGAAATGGGGAGAATTCTCCGCTTCACGTCCAACCCTGACGACGTAGCACTCACAGAAAAGCAACGGGATCCCACGGAACGAGGAAAGAAAAGTGGTGGAGAAGACCGACACACGAACAAGACTCACAAAACCCTGAGGGAGAGGGTAGAAGAAGAAGAAAGGTCAACTTCCTCGTTTTGACGATTTTTTCTTCCTTGCAACCTCGAGCCGCCACCACTAACTTTTTTTTTTTTTCTACAACTTGTATCGCTCCAAAGTGGGATGCGCAAAGCCGAGGATCATTCCCGCGACTTTTGTGAGGCGAAAAATTACAATTGTTCGGTCGTAAAACTCGAAATTGTTCGCCTTGGAAAAGCGAGGCTTTCCAGCTGCTATTTACCCACTAAATCCTATTGTTTAAACCCAAAAACATTGAATTATATCTAAGGAAAAACATCAATTTCGGTGAGCATTGAGGCGGGCGAAACGAACGTTGGAAGAATTTTTTTTTGAAATTGGGCAGCTCCCTTGACTCTCTCAGGCTTGCCAACATTGGAAGTTGGCGACAGTGACCGCACTCGAAGGATCAGCAGGGCGGCTCAAGGGCGGCCATTGTGGCATTCGTAAAGATTTCGAGTAAACGACCTACGACCTCCCTGAGTTTTCGTGTAAAAGTGGGTGGAAATCATGTCGTGATTCTTTCAAATTCCCAAACAATTAGACCGTTTTTAAAATCAATTTTATAACTGTTGAACGTTTGTGCGAGTGTGAGTAATAAACGCGCCTCGACGATGACTGAAACAGAGCCGAAGAAGTTGAACGAGCTTCGGGTAGTCGACCTGAAATTGGAACTCGAAAAGAGAAATATTGATACATCCGGCGTGAAGGCGATTCTTGTGAAAAAACTCAACAAGGTACGTTCAAAATTTGTACACTTTAAACTAGTAGATCGCTGACGTTTTTATTTCGGGAACAGGCGTTGATGGATGACGGTCTCGACCCCGACAGTTTCGTTTTCCATGTTGAAGTGAACAGCAAGGGTACTACTCCAAGGCGATCTTTGAGTGAGTAGTTGTTTGAAATTATTCCGATTGATAATTATTCGGTGCAAGCCTATGGTTAAGTTACGAAATCTTGATGTAAGAACAGTGGCGGCGGAAATCAGCCGGCATTGGGGGAGCAAGAATCTGAGCAGTTCAGATTTACCCCCCCCCCCCCGTGAATACCATTTTGCGTATCAATTATGCCTACATGTACAAAAATTCCAAATCCTTCACCTAATTTGCCGCCTCTTCATGAAATTCTCTGGTTTCTGGGTTAATGTTCCTGATATTCCTGGGTAATTGGAGTCCTAAAGACACAGTCTTACTAGGTAAATGACGTGTTATAAGCTATATCGGCTACATAGGTCATAAAATTCTTATTCACACTATTCAGAGCCAAATACTTAGGGTGAAAGAGCAAGAGTATGCCGTGAACAGTAGCGTACCGAGGTAATGAAGAGGGGTGGCTCCCAGGGCCACCTATCATGGAGAATCCCCGAAAAGCTTAAATGAATAGAAAAATGATAATTTTTAGGTTCAGGTTTTTAGGTTCATTTTTAGGTTCATAGATTTAGTTACGTGAAAAGGAGTTTTGGTATACGATTGGACAGTGACACGGCTCCTTTCGACGATTTTCAGCCCATCCGGAGAATAGAACATTACTGGGGATCAGCAAACAGTGTGCCCACGAAAACGCCATTCTGACGGCTAAAATTGTGAAAATTTGTGCCTTCTGGGAGCAAATTCACTGCTAAAATTGAGAAAATACGCTGATTCCAAAGTTTCTTTAGGTCCTTAAGCAGATTGAGAAGGCGCTGTACTGTAATGTGCCTGTAGTCGCCTTATGGCGAATAGGCGGCAAAAAATTTGGAAACAGTGCTAATATTCTTGACTAAAACTGCACAAAAGCGCTCATTCCTGGTTTCTCGATGCAACTTTCAGACCATAATTTAAGAAAAAATCTCTGACTCTTGGTGTATAGTGGCAATTTTACGGCTAACATGTCCCAAAAAAACCGCTAATGTGCTTTGTTTGGTCCAAGCCCGCGGCTATAATGAAAAATCGCCTAATCCGTCGATGAAATTGAGTAAAGGCGCTAATCCTACAGGAAACCGCTAACCTGCAGGAAAAAACGTTAATTTGCGGATAAAAATGGAAAAAATCACTTATTCGCGGCTAAAATTGAGAAAACGTCAATCCGTATCTTCTAAAGGATATTTTGAGGCTAAAACTGAAGCCCGGTTCACACGATGATATGATTTTTTTTCTTCTTCTTCTTTTTTCTTTTCTTCCTGTTAGTATTATAAAAGTCAACTATTAACAATCACTAGTGTAAATTAACATAAACACCATATAAAAACATAGTAATATTAACATTTTAATTCATTATTGAGGAACTCGGTTATTGTACAATATGCAATAGACCAGTCAATATAGACACAAAAATTGGGGTAAATCGCAAACATGCATGTAATTGATTTTTTTTTTGCGTGTTGTTAGGACCAATGAGAGCAGTTATTGCTCAAGTTTGCAACCCTCAAAACCTTGTGCTTAACTCATGGCACTCGAAAAACTAAGAAATGTCATCACTTTGTCTGTTTTTTTAAACAAAAATACCAGATGAAAGAGTTTTTCGAGGATGACCACAGTATACATTGTTAAAGCCAACTAAATTTGCTACAATTTAAGCCACGCCCGAGCATCCTGGGTCTGTTAGTTCAGGAAATACAGTCAATCAACAAAATACCTAATCTCGCCAAAAAGCGAGATTTTATTGGTAGGGTAATTTTTCAAGACCCGTAGCACTCAAATACACGGTGATTGGTACTTGGTTGAAGAAAATGAGAGGGGTGATTGTACACCCAAAATGCAACAAAAAATTGCCTATGACCTAAGGTCAGATTTCCATTCCTAGTTCAGATAATCAATTTGTTGTTTTTTAGCACATCACGGGTTTTCGCAACAAAAACATCTGTAACATGGGAAGTAAGCGTCCTAGGTTAAATCCAACGACACCACTGAAAAGAGCACACTTTTTTTTGTGTGAATAAAGACATTTTGTCTAATGATAGCGAAAAATTCTTTGAGTAAACTGGGAAAATATCAGGATATTTTAAAAAATGTCAGTTTTTGACAACTGTTCAAAGCTAGACTACACTAGCCATGGTGCTCCCAGCGCCCGGCAAATTCCTCTAAAACTGTCTGAAGTAACTTAGTTTAATACTTCATGCTTATTTTACTCCTGTCCTTCGCAATTTTTTGATAAAAATCCATTGTTATACCAAAAAATGAGGCAATTAGGCCCATTTTGAGTGCCTACAAGAAGATCAAGAGCCATCCCTAAAACTTTTTTTTTCAGCTTAATTCACTTTTCCTGTGCTAATCTATGAGGAAAGACAAATACAAGTGGAATAAGCTGAAAAAATAGTCTTGAAATAGCTTTCGTATCTTCTTTTAGGCACTCAAAATGGACCTAATTGCCTCATTTTTTGTTATAACCATGGATTTTTCTCAAAACTTTGCGAAGGACAGGAGTAAAATAAGCATGAAGTATTAAACCAAGTTACTTCATACAGCTTTAGAGGAATTTGCCGGTCGCTGGGAGCATCATGGCTAATGTAGTCTAGCTTTGAACAGATGTCAAAAACTGACATTTTTTAAAATATCCTGATATTTTCCCAGTTTACTCTAAGAATCTTTCGCTAACTTTGGACAAAATGTCCTTACTCACACAGAAAAAAGTGTGCTCTTTTCATTTGTGTCGTTGGATTTAACCTAGGATGCATGCTTCCCAAGTTACAGCTGGTTTTGTTGCGAAAACCAGTGATGTGCTGAAAAACGTGGAAAAATCTATTATTTCGAGTAGGAAAGGAAATCGGACCCTAGGTCATAAGACAATTTTTGTTGCATTTTGAATGTTAAATCACCCCTATTATTTTGCTCAACCAAGTACTAGTCACCCTGTCCTACAGAATATCCACGCGAAAATAAATTTTAGGCAAGAGCGTCAGATTCAAATTGAGCTACTTCCTAAGATTTATTCTCGCGTGAATATCTTTAGAACCATTATGTTTGAGTGCTACGGGTCTTGAAAAATAACCCTATCAATAAAATCTCGCTTTTTGGCGATATTACGTATTTCTTGATTGGCTGTATCTCCGAAAATAACAAACGTAGGACGCTCGGACTGGGCTTAAATTGTAGCAAATTTAGTTGGCTTCAACAATGTATACTGTGGTCATGCTCGAAAAACGCTTTCTTCTGGTATTTTTGTTTAACAACCTAAAAAATTGATGGAATTTCGTGGTTTTTCGAGTGCCACGAGTTGAGCACAAGGTTTTGAAGGTTGCAAACTTGAGTATAAACTACTCTCATTGGTCCTAACAATGTGCAAAAGAAAAAACAATTACATGCATATTTGCTATGTTTGATATTTATATTGACTGGCCTAGAATGTCAGTTAGTTGTCTTTTAACTGTCCCAATAAAATCAATAATTGATTGAAGCTAAAACTTGGTAGTGGCTGGACGTTTTTGAAAACCAGCATGCAATATAGCTTCAAACATTGCATCGTGTGAGCAGGGCTTAAGAAAAAGTGCTAATCCATTACTAAACTGAAATGAAATGGTCAATGTGGGGCTACAATCTAAAACAAACGCCTTTCTCACGGCTAATATTGAAAAAATCACTAATTAGCGCGGCTAATATTTTAAAATTCTAAATTTCAGCTCAAATTGAGTAAAACGGCTAATTCGCGGCTAAAAATTCAGTAAACTGCTAACTTTTAGCAAAACTTGATAAAAATCGCAAATCATGGAATAATGACTGAAATGATAATTTTACGTTCAAAATCAAAAAAGTACCTGAAAATTAAAAAAGCGCTAATTCGAGAACAAAAATCCCAATAAATGTTCAAAATTGAAAATACGCTGATTCTCGGCTTCTGAATGCAACTTATTTGTGGCTAAAAGTGAAAAAAATCACTGATACATAGCAGATACTTAGGGGCCTCGAAGAGTTATCCGCTCTGGGCCCCGCTAGTTGTAGGTCCGCCAGTGACTGTGAAATGAACTTTCCACTCTGAGCCAAAATGTCCATTGTTTGAGCACATTAAAATATAATTTTCGGGGGGAGGGGGTTTGCCTTTCAAAGCCCAAATTTCGTGGATTTGGATCCCAAAGAACCAAATTCCTCGGAATTTTTATCACCCAAAAAGACCAACCAGAAGGACGAAACAGTTGATTCCAGAGTTTACGCTGCTTCGTGCTAAAAGGCGTTTTTCATCAAAAACATATTTGTTTTAAATGTTGAATATAAAATTTCCGGGTTACGCTGATTTGAAAAATCAGCGACCCAATTTCCGCAAATTCTGTGCCTTCAACGAGTAAAAATCCTTTTGCAAAAACAAAATCAGTCAATTTTTGGAGCCGTGAAAGGTTAAATTGATTTGGTCATCTTCCCTCTCTCTTGCTCACTTGTCGTCCTCATTAGCCTTAAGCAGATAAGAGAGAAGCAGATTGAGAAGGCGCTGTACTGTAATGTGCCTGTAGTCGCCTTATGGCGAATAGGCGGCAAAAAATTTGGAAACAGTGCTAATATTCTTGGCTAAAACTGCACAAAAGCGCTCATTCCTGGTTTCTCGATGCAACTTTCAGACCATAATTTAGAAAAAATCTCTGACTCTCGGTGTATAGTGCCAATTTTACGGCTAAAATGTCCCAAAAAACCGCTAATGTGCTGTTTTTGGTCCAAGCCCGCGGCTATAATTGCGAATAATCGCCTAATCCGTCGATGAAATTGAGTAAAGGCGCTAATCCTACAGGAAACCGCTAACCTGCAGGAAAAAACGTTAATTTGTGGATAAAAATGAAAAAAATCGCTTATTCGCGGCTAAAATTGAGAAAACGTCAATCCGTATCTTCTAAAGGATATTTTGAGGCTAGAACTGAAGCCCCGTTCACACGATGGAATGATTTTTGTTGTTTTTTTTTTTTTTTTTTTCTTTCTTTTCTTTTCTTCATAGTAACCATCCTGTTAGTATTATAAAAATTAACAATCACTAGTGTAAATTAACATAAACACCATATAAAACATAGTAATATTAACATTTTAATTCATTATTGAGGAACTCGGTTATTGTACAATATGGAATGTCAGTTAGTTGTCTTTTAACTGTCCCAATAAAATCAATAATTGATTGAAGCTAAAACTTGGTAGTGGCTGGACGTTTTTGAAAACCAGCATGCAATATAGCTTCAAACATTTGCAATTAAAATCTTTATCCCGGCCTAAATTTCATTCATAATTGATTGATCTCGTTCTAACTTATGAGGTTTGACTCGATTGTCGCATGAATGAAATGCACTTTTCCCGACAGGCTGCTGTCGGAACAAAACTTTTTTCAGATTACGTTAATTTTCAGATCAGTTAAATTAGGTTAAATGGCATGTAACAATTTCACCATTGCGCAATGCGGAGTGCCTGGGTTCGAATCCGATACAATTTTTTTTTAATTTGTTTTTGTTCCTCCCTTTTTGGCCCACCTCAGGATTTTTTACTCAATATTTATTAGGCTGTAGGCAAATAAAATAAAAGAGACGGCTCAAAATTCAGTGTCAATGAAATTTTTTGGTAATTGGGTGGTCCAGTAAGGCATAGCGTTAATTTAATAGCTCCCCTCCGCCGAGAACTCCCCTGCCATATCAACGGATTTGGTTCACAAGGGTCTCATACGAAAGCGCGTTCATTTTTCATTACTCGTGTCAATTTTGGGGGCAATTGCAGCAACAGCCGTGCGGTAGCGAATTTTCAACTAATTCAAACCCCTCTTTCACACCGTTCCCGTGGACCGATTCATCTGGATCACGAACTCGTCCGAGATATTCACGCTATTGATTTTTAGACCAAATTTGGTTGCCCTAAGTCAAAAATTGCGACCGTGATCGTGCTAACAAGCGAGGGACCATAGATATATAGATATATATATATCAAATCGAACCGACCTCGGATTCGTGTTCTAGGGGTTCTGAAACGTGAAAAAAAAGTATCACAACCCATATGTGCGACCATCAGGGCGAGACCAATAGTGCATTTTTTGAATGAAATGCACTAAAAGCGCTAATTCGCGAAAATCCCAATGTTCAAAATGGAAAATACACTGATTCTCGGCTTCTGAATGCAACTTATTTGTGGCTAAAAGTGAAAAAAAATCACTGATACATAGCAGACACTTAGGGGCCTCGAAGAGTTATCCGCTCTGGGCCCCGCTAGTTGTAGGTCCGCCAGTGACTGTGAAATGTACTTTCCACTCTGAGCCAAAATGTCCATTGTTTGAGCACATTAAAATATAATTTTCGGGTGGGAGGGGGTTTGCCTTTCAAAGCCCAAATTTCGTGGATTTGGATCCCAAAGAACCAAATTCCTCGGAATTTTTATCACCCAAAAAGACCAACCAGAAGGACGAAACAGTTGATTCCAGAGTCACATTCCTCTTCTTTATGGTCTTTACTAGAATTGTCTTGGTAAGATGACTAGAATTGACAGTTTTCACCCCTTTAAGCCCAAATTTCAAAGATTTGGCCCTTTGAAAAATCAATTTTGAAGGATTGAATCGCTCAAAATCCAAATTTGTGGGGTTGACTCATTAAAAAGTCATATTTCACGGGATTCAAGGTAGCAATTTCACACGTTCATGGCCTTCATAGAAGCAATTTTGTGGATTCGGCACTAAGGGAACCCAATTTTGCTTTTTGGAAAATTCGAGAACCAATTCCACGTTTGGCCCCATAAAAACTAGCAACTGCGGTGGTTATATTTGGCTCTTCAAAGCCCAAAGTTTGCAGATCTGGCTGGTGAACCCGAATCGTGTTGTCGAAGGTGCGAACGATAATTTTTAGGAGGCAAATTCAACAAGAAGCCATCCCCCCCCCCCAACTAGACCATTGGGGGAGCATTCGCTGACCCTGAACCCCACTTCCGCCGCCACTGTGTAAGATGTAACTCGCTTCTTAGTTCAGGAAGGTCCTAGATATTGACCGAGGTCCTGACTGGTGCACATGTGTCATTTTTTAAGCCACGCGGAAGGTGTTGCCCGCTTCAACGATTTGAAAAATTTGACCGAGATCACGTTCAAGGAACGAACTGCGAAGCCCCCCCCCCCCCACTACTCACTATTTTCTTTGTAATCACTTCGCGTTCCCACGGAAACGCTTCAAATTGGGAATTGTTTATTTGTCTATAGACAATAGAGACAATGGTAGAATTCCTGAGAGGGTAACTGCTAGACTAGTCCTCGCATACCTGTCACACACGCAGAATTTAGTGTCTGATCGTGCACTTCCCACGGGTCGGACTGTTGGCATTATTCATCTCATGCAGGTGCCTTTCCACGACCTATTACCTACTGTTCTGTCACGTACACCTCCACGCTTCTGATCTGCCTCCGCACGTAACCATTTCATCTTACCCGACCCTGCCACTTGCCATTCTCCATTATGGGTTCCGTTCCCACATATCTGGTCGAAGCCCCTTTTCTTTGCCAGCATGTCGCTCTTCTCGTGCCGCGGTAGCGTATTTGTAATCCCTCTACGAGTTCAAAACCCATGCCTTTTGTTGTCTTTTCGAACAAACCCAGTTTTACCAATAGGCTTGAGATTATTCATTTCAGTGCTCGGGCAACGATAGAGGTATTTACTTTCTAATCAAGTCTCGCGTGTAGGCCCTGTAATACCAACCTTGGCATGAGCATGCCAGCAGGGGTGGCCAACCCGGGACCCGAGCGCACCAAGAAGTGGCCTGCAGTGTTAAATTATCATTTTTATTGTTGGATTTTGGTGCCCCTCGGATTTTTGTGTACAACGCTACAAGTCGCGTCTCCATAGTGGGCGGCTAAAATTGAAAAGGCGCCCTTATGTGCTGTTCTCGGGGAAAGTAACCGGATAAACTTTTGGAATGTGCTAATATTCGTGCACAACCAAAATTGAAAATAAAGCAAATTTGGGGATGAAATTGAGATAAATGGCTAATTCTCACGGCTGAAACTATCGAGAAAAATCTCTGATTCATGGACAGAAGCGAGAAAAAGTGATATATCACTAATAAAATTAAGAAAAATACATAGGTAATTCGCGAGATAAAACTTGAGTTCACTGCCAAAATTGAGAAAAAAGCTCTGAAATCGCGGATAAAGTAAAAATAAAAAGTAATTCGCGTTTAAAATTACAAAACACGCTGATTCAGGATGAAATAGTGAAAAATCGAGAATAATCACCAATGGGTTTGAGAAAAAGCGATAATTCGCTCCTGAAATAACGAAAACATAATAAATTATCGGCTTATTCAGAACACAAGTTCGTGGCTCAATCTGACAAAAAGCGCTAATTCATGGCTAAAAGTGGGAAAACTGCTAATTCGCGGGGAAAATTCAGAAAAAGTCGTAATTCACGGATAAAATTGGGGGAAATCGCTCTTTAGCGGCTAAAATCACGAATACATGGCTAAAGAGGAGAACATCGCTAATTCCCATAATAGCGGAAAAATAGCTAATTCACCGATAAAATTGAGATGAAGCGCTGACGCGTGGAAATAAACGCTAATTCGCGGTTAAAATGGAGAAAACGCCAGTTCGCGGCTTCGTGATTGAAAGTGAACAAAATCGCTAATCCAAAGCTAAACTAGGAAAATGAGCTAATTCGAAATGATCTATTTCACATATTTGGCTCTCTAAAAATTATTTATTTATTTAAATAAGCATGCATTGGAATGCATCTGAATTGTTCTCACGTGAAGCTGCCTAATTGCCCACGCCTAAATCAAAGCTGGACACGCCACTGCCAAGAATTAGCGCTTTTCCCCAAATTTGCTTTCTCAAATTTATTCGCGAATTGGCTTTTTCTAATTTCTAGCTGTTAATAGGTGCCTTTTCTCAATTAGCGTTTTTCACGCATTTTAGTCGACGATATGAGTTTAGCTCGATTTTAGCACTTAATTTCACTCCAAGTGGCCGTTGGAAACCGTGAATTTTCTCAATTTTGGCTGTGAATGTGCGCTTTTTCTTCATTTCAGCCGTGAATGAGCGCTTTCTTTATCTCATTTTTAGCCGCAAAGTTGCCCCAGGAAACAGTGATTTTTTTTTCCATTTTATAGCTATGTTGGGGCACTATTCCTTAATTTTATCCGCGAATAGTGTTTTTTCAATTTTATCCGCGAATTCATGTGGCTGAATTTTGGCCCCGATTCAGCGCATTTTCATGCGGAAGGGCCCACATTCTCAATTTTAGCCACCAACTAGCGTTTTTTCTCCATTTTAACAATCGGGGTTTATCACTATTTTGACCGCAAATTAGGTATCAGCCCCTCGCGCCTTCATCGTTGCTTTACTGGCTCCGAATCAAAAACAAAAAAACCTAGCACCCCTTCGTACGTGAGCGAGAATCGCGCGATTTCAGCGTAAAACACTCTTTGTGTTGTTATATTATTTTTGCCTTATCGTTGAAAATCGCGGACCCGCTTCAGACACTCATCCCACTCTAAACACTAAAATCATGTGGATCCCACCCCGCGTAGGACACGGAGTAAGACATTTGGGGCCACAAAAAAAAATTGTATCCAAGGTTCGATCAATACGTTGGTCGCCTATCGATAAAATATGATGATGATCTTCCCATATGCATATTGAAAAAAAAAAAAAAAAATGGAAGGATCCGAGGCCCAGGCCTGTCGGGCCCCCGCCTACAGACGGCACTGTAGGTACCCCTAGAAATGTATACCTGCCTGCTGGACTATGAGCAATTTTTTGAGTTTTACAACGGGGCCAATGAAACGGACCTACTAACGCTCCGAATAATGTAATTTTGCGGGTATTTCTTTCCATCTGCAAAAGCACGTGAAATTGAAAACTTGCTCATCAATTTTAGCTGTGAATTAGCGCTTATTATTAGTGTTAGCTGTGAATTAGCGAGTTTTCGCTATTTTTAAATTTATCGTGATTTTTCTCAGTTTTATCGAGGAATTAACGATTTTCACAATTTTAGCTATGAATTGGTGGTTTCTATCTTTTTAGCGTTGAATTAGCGGGTTTTCTTAATTTTAGCCGTGGACTCCACCCATAAACAGGAAATTATCGCTTTTTACAATTCCAGCCATCAACTAGCGATTTTGATTCCACTTTAGCGATGAAAGAATTAGCCCTTTTTTCCTACGTTACCTACTAAAGTGCCTCTAGAAACTGCGAATTAACGACGGGAGCCGCGTGATAACGCGTATGTGTAAAACAAGCCTTTTAAAGTGTCTCCACTAACAATAATAAAACGAGTTTGTTAAGATTGGCAACTCGAAAATAGAACAAACGAAACAAAAAAGCATGGACTCTGAACTCGTAGGGGGATTGCAACAGTTCGGGCAGGCGTCGCCTTTTAGCTACAAACCCCATACGAGGTTCAGAGCAGACTCAAAACTCGTAGGGGGATTGTAATAAGCGCCTCGGTACCCAACTTAAGAGTCACTTCGTCCCCTCTTTCCTGTAACTCCAACATTCGTCTTTCGCATTCCCTGAACAGTCTTGATTTTAAATACCGGCAACGGACTGCTCCGAGGGCAGCACGGCTGTTGTTTTGTTACTCTATTTGCCTGTTTATTATTCTCTACAGTTCCATTGCCACTACTTCGCAAATTCACTTATGGACCAATGTTCTCACCGCGTAAAAAAATTAATTATTGGGATTGGTTTCCGTCAAGTAAGACAATTTTTCCCTTGGAGCCGTGTATTTTTTTGCCTGTTTCAAGATATTTTGGTGTTCATCCCTATTCGATAAAATATGTGAAACCCCCCCCCCCCCCACAGATTTTGTATAAGGATGTACACTCCGACCAAGATAAGATGGCTTCCCGACAGCAATGTCACCTTTTTTGACTTTGGAACATGAAAAGATTTGTACTTTTCTGTCACACAAGAACGCGTTTTGAACGAAGTGTAATTTTTAGAGATAAAAATTGTCGATTGGCATAAATAGTACAGTAGGAATCAGATCCATTCACTCGTATATTAGGTAGAAAAACCGAACATTTGGGTTAAATCGCTGATATTGGTCATCCTCATCAGATACTGACCATTTTGTTCGCTTTCGTTCAAGAAATTGACTTCCATAATTCAAATTGGACTTTAAACTGAAATTTTTAGCCCCATAAATCGCTTGTGTTGCAGAAACAGATGTTTTTTAGTCGTCACTTGTCTCGTGTGTTGTTTGTTACATGGGTGAAGTGATTTCTTTCTGTTTTTACTGAGTTGTCCATGCTGAAAAATTCGAGAAAGAAAACATGAGTTCAGGAGTTTCTGAACCGATTCCTAGTATGCAATGTTGCATTTCGAGTGGTCTGCCAGGCCTTTAATTTGTTTTTTGTTTTTCGCAGAAAAAGAGTGTGGTGACGGCGAAGACGAGGAAGCTTCCTCGGACAAAGATTCCTCCGCCGTTGCTCCCGCTACCACTGTCGATTCGAAAGAGGACCAGGCCGCTCCTGCGGTGGAAGAAACACCTTCATCGTCGTCCGCCGTTAAAAACAAAGTGGACAAAGACGGTGAAGCGATGACGGTAGTTATTAAAAAAGAATATTTAGAAGAGACGCCCGAGAAAAACAAGGACGAGGATGATCTTACAAGTAAAACTGTCGACGAGGAGACGACCGTCGGTGGGAAAAACTTGGAAGAGACTGTGGAGCCTTTGGTGATGAGCGTTAAAAAAGAGAAAGACGAGAACGAGGATAAACTGGAATCGGAAAAGGAGCCGGCAGTCGAACCTGCAAATGAAGCGCTGCCCGTTCGAATTAAAGATGATGAAGCGAAAGATTCTGTTGATAACAAGAAGTCTATTCTTGAGGAAGGCGAGGATATGGAGGAAGAGGAGGAGCTTCTCATCTACGACCAACACGACAGTAAAATGGATCAGGAGGAAGGCAAAGTAAGGGTGAGAGTGTTTCTCGATCAGGAGAAAAATGAAATGAACGGGGACGTTGAAGATTCAATTCATTTAACTATTGGTGAAGACGAGGAAAAATTAATGGCTGGCGAAGTAAGTTTTCTATAAATTTTTATCCTAAGAACCAGTTATTAATTATTTTTCATCTTGTTAACAGGACGAGCCCTTAGACAGCAATAAAGGTACGCTCCCTTTTCAATATTTCAATTATTTAAGAGATAGGAAAAGTGTCCGGGATCATTGTTTTTTCAAAAAGTGGCAGTAGATGGGTTTATCTTAGATTTTTGAATGGGTGAAGTTATTAACGTGGCAAATGAAGTTCTTCTCTTCCGGATGTTGCGTCTAAACTGAAGTTGATGGCGATCGCAAAGACCCCCCTCCCCCCTTTGATGATACCAAGAAGTTGGTGCTGCGATTTATGACGAAGAAAATATTCAGCGATCTTCAAAAAGGCACTGTCGACATCAATAATTAACGATCGGAATCTAAGGTAGAAGTCTACTGTCACTTGTCTAAAATCGTGGGGAAAAGTCGTGTTAAAATCACTAATGAAAACTCTTTTGAGTAGTCAAATTTCTTTAAAAATAACAAAAACTAGCCAGCCTTCGGCTTTCTTCGGAAAGCAGTTAACTTTATCCGCCTAGCTTCACCGTCACTCAATGAAAAAAACTGCCTTCAACGCCTTCATACCCAGAAATACTCTTCTCAACTTTAAAAATCTTCTTCATCTGCCCCTAAAAACACAACCCAGCCGAGCAAATGTGACAAACAAAATAAAAAAAAAAATCAATCGACGTTTTACTTGGTCCCAGATTTGAAGGAGGAGCGGAGCGGAAGAGGCAACAAGAAGCAAGATGCGAGGAAGAGCGACGCCAGGAGTAACAGGTGTGTTGTGTGTACTCTTCAGAAATAAATTGTCTAGGTGTAAAGCAAAAAAAGCAGGGGATGAGACAGAGAGAGAGAGAGAGAGAACGATGAGGGCGTCATTTTTCAAGACGGCGGCAAAATCATCGACATCGCGTCCCATCCCCGGTGCCCAGCCGGTGCAGGGTTGGTGGTCATCGCTGAGCATCCTTTCGGGGGAAAACAGGGATGAATCAGGAGGAAGAGGAGGATCTTGAAGCGACGGGTTTCCACAGTTTCGGCGGCTCTGCCGGTGTGGGATTGGGACGTCGCGTCACCTTCGTCGAGGAGGATCTCGTGGAATGGGCGACTCGTCTTTAGTAAACTCAACATCCTGTCAAGGGTCCTCTTAAGGGCCGATAGGTTTGTTATGGCCGGGATGGAGACGACATGGGGACCCTGAGGCTTTTTGATTTAATTTTTTTTCTTAATGAACAACACATTTCATCGCCGCGGGTTACTTTTTATGAAATTTTTGAAGCTATCGGATCTAAATAACTGCTCTTAGCAGCGTTCAATTTTTTAATCCGTTCGCCTTCATTTATTACGCTAGCAGCACCTTTGTGCTTTGAAGGCACCAGAAATACCTCGCATCCCCGTGAACTAATTTACGTTTTTCTCTTTTTCCAGCTCAGAGAAGTCCGCAGATGATAAAGGTGCGTAGTAAGTTTATTTTTTTTTTGGCTCGCTAACGCGTTCTCCTATTAACAGGTAAAAAATCGAATTACAAGAATCTTTGGGTTAGTGGACTTTCAGCGACAACACGGGCGACAGATTTGAAGCAAACATTCAGCACAATGGGCAAGGTGTGTCTTGCTTTTATCCTTCTTGTCGGAATGGTGGTTTTTTTCGCTGTGTGGTGGCCTTGGATTCATTGGTTGAATTCGTCCGAAGGAATGAAGAAAGAATTTGCAAATCTTTCATCATCCTCCACCATCAAAAACAAAACTGTCAAATTGTAATAAAAAGAAAAAAAACACCATCATTCCGACTCGTTTTTTGCTTTTTGTGAATGGAGAGTCTTAATTTTTGTGGTTCGTATGTGAAAAGGTCGTCGCTGCCAAAGTGGTCACCAATGCGAAAACTCCCGGTGCTCGGTGCTACGGCTTCGTGACAATGGCTACAAGCGAGGACGCTCAGGCTTGCATCAAAGGATTGAATTTGACGGAACTTCATGGGCGATTGATTTCAGTGGAAGCGGTAAGTTCTCAAAATCATTGTGGTGGTGGTGTTTGGGGGGAGGGTTACCGGGTTCTTTAGGTTTTGCAAAATTGGTTTGAATTTTTTTTTTTCATTTTATTCAATTTCTATCAATCCGGAGAAGTTACCGAGGTAAATTGCTCGTTCATTTACGAACTTCCGAACATTAACGAACGGGGTGGGTAGGTGGGGGGAGGGTTAAATCCAACGCGCACACGTAATAAGTTTCATGACTTTAACTTTTTTGTGTTCTCGGCAGTGTGAATGAGTGGGGTAATGAAGTGGAGCAATGTTTTTTTGGTATCCCGTCAAGTGATTTGGTCTAGAGCCAATCTTTTTTATCGCGGTCTCAAATCAGCCGGTGGTCCCGTTCTCGAGAGCCGACATCTCAGCCGGCACGGTCCCTCTCCTTACGCCCTCACTAGGTAACCAGCCTGGGCAGCAATCTGAAGCGTCCGCTGGAGACTCAGAATCATGGTTCGTGAACCGTAGAATGCAAAGCTACACACTTGGGACCTACGTTCGGTGACCTGAATCCTTAACTCCTGTGGTGATAATGAGCGATTGCTCCGCGGTGGAATTTGAGGCGCTTGTCTTGACGATCGGCCAGCTGTGCAGATTTGGTGTACCAAAGTTTTTGCGCCATTTTTGGGTAATTTTCTGCTATTTTGGCGACTCTTAGAATTCATTTTTAGAAGAGACCAAAACATCTCGAGGCTCGCATGATGTTCACATTATTGATGTACCCGCTCGGAAAGACTCTTGACAGCGAACGTAACGTGTGGGGTGGGTCGACGGCAACAAATTAATTTGTAACGTTCCGGCACTGCATGAAATAACGACGAAAAGCACAAAATTCCCTTGGTTTTGTCGCTAGCTTCCTGAAACATTTCTCATTTTGTGTGATGTCAGCAATGCGAAAATGTCTTAGGTGGCCAACAAGCCTTCGTCGAGCAGCACAAGCGGGTCTCGTCGAACAGACGACAAGCGACGTAGCCAGTCGCCTAGACGAAGCGAAGACCGTCGTAGAAATCGCGAAGATGTTCCGCCGTCCCAGGAAAAAAGTAAAATTGAAGTTTTTTTTCAGGAGTGAACAGAACAAAAAAAACTCAAAATTTCCCGTCTTTCGTAATTCTCCCAAATCTGCAGCCGAAGTATCAAAAGACCGCTCTCACGGCGAGGACAAGGAGCGCTCGAAAAGTCGTACCAAACAGAGCGGCTCTGTAGCTGACGGAAATGAGTCCGATCGACACTCACTGTCGTCGAGTCGACGACAACGGGGCGCCTCAAGGGATCGACACTACCGCGAGAGAGATCAACGGCCGGCTGCCGCGCGAACCGATGACAACAGTCGACCGCCGCGCCGCGGCGACAGTCGTAATCGAGAACGAGTCCTCTCTTTTTCACAAATCAAAGAGGAGCGCGAGCGTCAGCGTTTGCGTGAAAAGGAACGAGCTCGCCGCGAGGAGGAGAGGCGACGTCGTGAAGAGCACGAGCGTCAGAGGGCGATTGCTAGGAAACAGTCGGAAGAGGCCGTTCGACTGGAGCGTGAAAGGGAGAGGATTCGTCTGGAGAGGGAGAGGCTTGAAAGGGAGAAGGCTGAGCTGTTGAAATTGGAGCGAGAACGTATCGAAAGGGAAAAGGAGGAAATTCGGCGAGCCAAAGCAAAATTAGAGGAAGCGCGACGAAGTAAACGTGTTTTGAGTCCTCCGCCGCGTGAATACGACGATCGTGACAGGAAAAGAGCGGCTCCTGAAGCTCGTCGCTACGACGTGGTCCACACGGCTCCGTAAGATTCAAATTGAAATTTCTCATTGAGGGCACGGAGCCTCGGATATTATTTATATGAATGTTAATTTTTTGTTAACTTTATTCTCTTAAAGAAGAACAAAAGAATCCCGACGAGACTTGACGCCTCCCCCACCACCGAGAGCAAGATACGACGACCCTGCGCCGCGCTCGTCACGCCGTGACGAACCACCTCCACCCAGAATCAAGGAGAGTGTTCGTTACAACGAACGAGTCACCGGAACAGCAACGTCATCGTCGTCCTCGTACAGAAGTCGTGAGGACCGAGATCGTCGCGACGACTCGCACAGAAAGGCGACGGAATCGTCCAGACTGTCGGGCGGTGGTCATCGTGATCGCTACGAATCGTCATCCAAGGGGGACAGATATGGCGACGAGTCGTGGGCAAGCGGCGGTGGAAGTCACGGCCATGGACACGGTCACAGCAGCTCGGGTGTGTCGGGTGGAAGCCGCGGCGGCGGTGAAACTTCATCGAGTTGGAATAGTAAAAGCGCTCCGGATTTGGGTTGGCGTGGTGGAATGACTTCATCGTCCGACAGGTAGGAACCAAAATATTTTTTTTTCATTTTACAGCTTTTTTAGGGTTCTTCACGCCCCGTTAAATCGTTTTCTTTAGACGAAGGCAACATCCTAGCTCATCTTCCTCTTCCGCGACACATTCCTATCACGCTTTACCAGAAGTTTACATACCTCAAGCTGACGCTGTCAACATGTATTACCCGTCAGCGCACTATTAACTTCTTTTTCAACTTTTTTTACATCCAAGTTTGTTCAAGCAAAAAAACACGTTGTCTTTGTTACCCTGAAGGTTTTGTTAAAATTTAAAACGCATTTTTTTTTTAAACCGTCAAATATCCGTTATCGATCTGTCGGCGCCCTTTAAAAGATTTCAAACTTGAAAAATTGCTTCGAATCGCCCTTACGAATTATTGTGGCCTTAGATGGCCGGTGAGCGGTAGTGGAAGCGGCGGCGGCGGCAGTGCTCTACTGAGCAGCGCTAGCAGTCGAAGCGGCGGTACAAGCGGCGGCGGTGCTGGTGGTCTCTTTTCTTCGTCGTTGAGCGGCGGTCATTTGCCGGTGCCGAGCGGTGTTATTTCGCAATACGGAAGCGGCGACAGATACGATGCTTATAAATCATTAGGATCAATGGGCAGAAAATATTGATTTTGTTCTCATTTTTTTTATTATCGGTTTTCCTACATTCCTTTTTTAAACTTCGGAATGAACGTTATTCGATTATATTTAACTAATCGTTACTTTTGAATTATTAGGAGTAGTCGTTTTATTGGAACTTTTAAGAAAAAATATAATTTACCACTTTTCGTTTTCTCTTCTTTATTATCGTGATTGGGTGAAACGAAATTGACAATTTTACTGTATAAATTAGAGAAATCTTTAAGTTGATTTCAATGTTCAAACGTGTTAATATACGCGGCTAAATAAATAGTGAATTGTGAGGAAAACCACTGTGTTGACGATTTATCTTCTCGTTAGCTTTTGTGAGTGTCCTGTCTGGGCAAATTTTGTAGAACACCCACACCGCTTCCTCTCCGCTTCGTTCTCCCTAGTGTGAAGAAGGCACCACTCAAGGGCTTTTTACTGGAACCAACTTCGACGACGAGACCTCATCACCATCTGCCACGCCGTCAACTCCACTACACTGACGTCTCGTGGGCCTTCACACTTGCTTCGAGTCTTATTTTTACCACAGACACTGACTGCACGCCGCAGAGATAGCAAATGTCCCCACTAATGGATCTTAAAAGTTAGTTTCATCCCACAAACTGAAGATGTAGCCGTGAAACTATCAATTTACATTCTGAAGTCAGCATGAAAACTTGAACTTTACGGCGTATAACTGGCTATTCACCCTGGGAACCGAAAAATTGGCTCTGCTACTGACCCCCCCCCCTCCTTGGATTAGGGACACATTTTACCAATGTTGGTGGTCACACACCCATTTGCCTTGGAAGGTACACTTTCAGACAATGTGTTTAATTCGTGTGTCGGAATCAGTGATCGGCCTTGTGGTCTGATAGTCCAACTCTCAACAGCGGTTGAATATGTCCCTGAAACTTATTTTGAAGTCACGAAACTTGCCCGAAAGCGACAGTTTAGCTTCAAATATCGACTGATGACTACCGTGTTGACCGATTTTTCAACAGAAACAGAGAAACTAGCCACTAGGCCTGATTCTACAGCCCATCACCTCCACACCCACGATTTTTAAAACCACTATAAAACTAGGGGTCAAGAGGATGGCAGCAGCATACAGTGGCGCCGAAACGATTTCAAAGAGGTGTATAGCCGATCTCTGGAAAAAGGACCCACCCACCCACCACTAGTGATGTTTCCATTGTAACAATCCTTAAATACTAAATAGTCCTCGAAAAACGGTTGTTTCTCTACCCATCGGACGAACAAAAGGAGCGGCCAGAGAGCTGAATTAGTTGAATAATAGTGAGAAACGTCCGGAAAACGATTCCCCTTCCTCAAATAGTATTCAATTTTTCAGGTTTATAAACGGCCTTTTGGGGCGTCACACGCATGGAGGAAACTGCTCAACTTGAGAATTTCCCCCCAAAAATAGATTTTTCTGGCAAGAAAAATGGGCAAGTTGTACTGGCGACCCTACACGTATTGGGGCCCGGGGCGGAAATCTTCAAGAGGCCCCTAAAAGTCTCTAATTATACATACCTAATATAAACCTCTATTGGTAACCGCTAAGGCCTTTTCCTATTTGTAGCCGAGGCCAGCCAGGTCAAGTTAGCGATATTTTCCTAGCGATCTTTTTCAGAGAAGATAGCGATCCTTACCAGCGATCTTTTTTTCCGTCAACAGAGAAGGGGGTGGGGAGGGGGAAGAGAGGGAGTACAGAAAGAGTGGGGGGGGGCATTGACACCATAAACACAAAATAAACGCACACGAACGACATGAATACGGGCAGAGGCAGGATCGCTATTCCCTAGCTTGACAATATCGTTATAAAGTGTCGTGCCACAACCATCTTCGGTATAGAATCTCTACAGACACCCCTGACGAATAAAACATGCCTGCGAATGACATTAGTACAGACTTGTCAAAGGAGACACAGGTCATAAGGTGAAAGTAGAAGGGGAAATTGATTAAAATGGATGTCATGTCAGCAGGACCGTGTTCACCTCTTTCAGTCCATTCGAAAGGTCCCCCGTCCTTTTTAAAAAAAGTACTGGGCACTAGGGAAAATTGTCACAAATGATTAGGAGCAATAAGAAAATGATTTTTTCTTCGAGAATGGGTAAACGTCTCATTGATATTGTTTTTGTTAGTAAATTGCATATTACATTAAATAGTGTTAGGGGGCAGTGCCGCGTTTAGGCATGGCCCCGACGGGCATGGGCCCGGGGCCCCGCGTCCAGGAGGGCTATTGTCATGCCAGCGATCCTGCCCCCAGACCGCCCCCGCCTGTACTTATGTAATTGGCGGGCATGTTTTATGCGTCGGGGGTGTCTTTAGAGGTTCTATACCGAAGATGGTTGTGGCACGACACTTTATAGCGATATTTTTTTTTTTTTTTTTTTTTATTATCAAACCGGGAGGGAAGCCCAGAAGAAACTATCTCCTACCAAACTCGACCTATAAGATCTATTGTGGTGTCCCCTCAGGTTGCCCTGCCAAGAAAGACGCTAGCTTTCAAGCGTCCTCCACCACCACTCCTTAACGAAGTTGAGGATATTTCCTGTAGCCATCCTGGAGATGTCCTCCGGTTGAAGCTCATCATTTCCAAGATGTAGAAAGCGTAACCGCCCGAGAGCCTGGCACTCACACAGTACGTGCTCTGCTGTTTCCACGGCCAGGGCGCAAAATCTGCAAATGTCCGTGTCAGACTTCTCCATTAGTCTGAGTGTATATCGAAGGGCACAATGTCCCGTTAGCAGTCCCACCAAGATTCTAAGGTCTCCTCGGCTCAGAGAGATCAGGCCCTTCTCCGATCGTCCCTTTGGAGTGACAAAGAGCTTGGCCTGCCTGAGACCTGGTTGTCTAACACAGTGTTCACGATGCCTCTCGTCCAACCACGCCTGCACCTGCCTCTTCGTGAAGGACTTCGTGACCCCGAGACTTGGCTCCGGGCCCACGTAAGGCATCTCTGATCCTCTCTTCGCGAGTTGATCAGCCATTTCATTCCCCTCAAACCCCTTGTGACCCGGCACCCACATCAAAGTAAGGCTGTTTGCCGTTGCCACAGGCCTGAGGGCTTCAAGACATCCCCAAACTAGCTTCGAATTCACGACGCTTGAGCCTAGGGCTTTAAGAGCCGCCTGGCTGTCAGACAGGATAAAGATCTTCGCTTTCCGGAGACCCCTCTCACTAATCTTCCGCGCACAGGCTTCTATAGCATAGATCTCCGTCTGAAAGATGGTGGCGGTCGTCCCAAGGGACTCCTAATGCTGAAGCCTGGGGCCAAAGACCCCAATGCCAGCACCCCCATCCTTCACAGATCCATCAGTATACCATACTTGCGTGCCGGGCTTAAACCTCGGCAAACCCTTATCCCAAAGGTTGCCTATGTCGACCTTAAAGGGTTTCTCAAAATCCATCCTCACATGCATGAGATCCGTAACGACTTCAGCCGCCTCACTACATGCAACTTCCTCCAGAACACGCAAGTGCCCAACCTGGACACCCCGCTTTACGTACTCCGCCCGCAGCAGTCTCACCGCCGCCATATATGCGGTCGCCTGCACATGAAAGTGCAGGGGAGGCATGTCCAGTAACACCTCCATGGCTGCCGTCGGGCACGAATGCATAGCACCCGTTACTCCAAGACAGGCCTGGCGCTGCAACTTACTCAGCAAGGCCTGGACTGTCCCTTGTTTCGTCTTCTGCCACCATAGGAGTGAGCCATAGGTGACGATAGGCCTAACAACGGCTGTATACAGCCACAACACCATTTTTGGCTTTAGACCCCATGTTTTGCCAAACATTTTCCGACCAGCCCACAATGCGAACGTGGCCTTATTCAGCACCCTCTTGATATGCGAGGTCCATTTGAGCCCCTGATCCAGGGTAACTCCAAGGTACTTGACTTCTTTTCCTACTTTCAACACTTCTCCATTCAGTCGAACTACCTTTAATGCCAGCTTCCTCCGCCTGGTAAACGCAACAAGGGTGGTCTTCTCAGGGTTAACCCTGAGACCATGCCTGCTGCACCATCGCTGCACTATGTTAAGGGCACCCTGCATCCTACTGGATATGGTATCATCAAATTTGCCCCTAACTAGAATCGCAAGGTCATCCGCGTAACCAACTACCTCATAACCCTGCTCCTTTAGGATAGCGAGAAGCTCGTCCACCACGAGCAACCACAGCAAAGGAGAGAGCACACCCCCCTGGGGACACCCCCTTGAGGGCAACACGGAAACAGTCTCCCCTCCCAGCTCCGAAGTCACGACGCGGCATTCCAGCATCCCCTTGATCCATTTCACTGAAGATGGATCAACACCTCTGCTCCTTACTGCAGCCTCCATAGAGTCATAGGTGGTGTTATCAAAAGCACCACCTTTGTCCAGGAAGCAGCCCAGCGCAGTTTCTTTCGCCTCCAGAGATTTCTCAACCTTACCCACCAGTTCGTTTAGGGCGGTCTCAGTAGATTTGCCCGCCTGGTAGGCATGCTGCCCCCTCTGGATTGGTTTAATTTTAAGGCAACCGTCCTTGATATCCAGGCCAATTACCTTTTCCATTGTTTTAAGGAGGAAGGACATGAGGCTTATGGGTCGGTACGCCTTTGCCTGGGCCGAGGAGTTTGCTCCCGACTTAGGAATGAACACAACCCTGACCTCCCTCCATGCCTTCGGTATATACGATAATGCATAACTTGCCCTAAATATCCTTCTGAGACGCGGCTCCAGGACCTCCAGGCCACGCTGTAACATGACCGGGAATATCCCGTCCGGCCCAGGGGATTTATAGGGCTTAAATGAGCCGATAGCCCATTTAATTTTCGCGGGCGTAAACAATTTCCCCGATGCGCTCCATATTGCTTATTTGCTGGCTGGCAGTCAGCCACCACTTCGCCCTGAACATCTGAGACCCCTGCATCCTTGGAATCAGGAAAAACTTTATAACGATATTGTCATGCCAGCGATCCTGCCCCCAGACCGCCCCCGCCTGTACTTATGTCATTGGCGGACATGTTTTATGCGTCGGGAGTGTCTGTACGGGTTCTAAACCGAAGAGTGTTGTGGCACGACACTTTATAACGATATTGTCGTGCCAGCGATCCTGCCCCCAGACCGCCCCCGCTTGTACTTATGTCATTGGCGAACATGTTTTATGCGTCGGGAGTGTCTGTAGGGGTTCTAAACCGAAGAGTGTTGTGGCACGACACTTTATAACGATATTGTTATGCCAGCGATCCTGCCCCCAGACCGCCTCCGCCTGTACTTATGTCGTTGGCGGGCATGTTTTATGCGTCGGGGGTGTCTTTAGAGATTGTGGCACGACACTTTATAACGATATTGTCAAGCTAGGGAATAGCGATCCTGCCTCAGCCCGTATTCATGTCGTTCGTGTGCGTTTGTTTTGTGTTTATGGTGTCAATGCCCCCCCCCCCCACTCTTTCTGTACTCCCTATCTTCCCCATCACCACCCTCTTCTCTGTTGACGGAAAAAAGATCGCTGGTAAGGATCGCTATCTTCTCTGAAAAAGATCGCTAACTTGACCTGGCTGGCCGAGGCCTTTTTCTTATTTTAGGCAAATCACCGCAATTTCCACTACCTATCCGCCAAACGGCGCTTATGCCAAGTTTAAGCTGTGAATTTCTCCATTTTAGCCGCGAATGAGCGCTTTTGTTCAACTTTTCCAGCAAATTAGCGCTTTTCGTCGCAATTTAGCGCAAATTAGCCACGGATTAGTGGGTAACCCCCCCCCCCAACCTTATAGACATAACCACGCGCTTTTTCTCAACTTAAGCAGCAAATTAGCTTTTTTATCCTGTGAGTGTGAATCAGCGATGTTTCTCAAATTTTTCTCGAGTTGGCGTTATCCACAATTTTAGCTGCAACTTAGCGATTTTTCCTTGCAGGGACCAGGGGATTAGCGCTTTACTCAGTTTGAGCTGAAAATTAGCGTTTTACTTAATATTAGCCGCAAAATAGCGGTTTTTTCACCCATAGCCATAATATTGGCGCTTTTTCTCAATTTTAGCCTCAAAGTTGACCGAGGAAGCCGCGAATTTTCTCAATTTTAGCCGTGAATTAGTGATTTCCCTATATTTCAGCCGCGAATTAGCGCTTTTTCGTAATTTTAGCAGCGTAGTAGCGTTTCTAACTCGTAACTTAGCGAATTCTGTTCATTTTAACCACGAATTGGCGTTTTCCAATATTATAAGTGCAAACTGGCAATTTTTCTATTTTTGGTAGCGTATTAGCACTTTTTTTTTTCAATTCAGGCTGAAAATTAACCAATTTTTAGCCAAATAATTACTGATTTTCACAATATTAGCTGCAAATTAGCGGGTTCTTCTCCATTTTAGCACCACATTAGCATTTTTTTAAATTTTAACTATGAATTAGCGCTTCTTCTCAGTTCTAGCCAAAGTCATATGGATTACAAGTTGCACCACTCCACCCCTCCCACCCTAAATCAGCGGTCTCAAATAAATTTCTCATTTTTGATCCCATAAGATAGCACTGCGTTCTTTACTTTATTCAAGTTCAGTTCACATGGTTCCTTTATTTTAGCCCTTTGTGAACTGCAGAGCAGAAAATTACATAGCTTGAAGATCAGGGTCGTACTGAGGCTACTTCTTCTGGGTGGGAGAGTCGGATTCCCCCCACCACAACCAAAGAAGCTGTAAAATTGGGCGTTCTTCTTTCTGACGTTACTTGTTCTCATCGTGTATTTGTCCCTTCGTTACAGTTTCAACGAACATTTCGTCAATACGATCATAACATTAAAAAAACTAAATGCTGTGAAAGACGCAGGATCAATGCTGCAAAGCACTCCAGGTTGAAGTACTGAAGTAGCACTGCGTGTTGTAAGGATGATTAGGGTAACGAGTTAGTAGACCCATCAAACCGGAACACCCGTGATTAACGATAAAGGGGGGGGGCTACCTTTGCAACAAATTAAATGTTTTTTTATTTATTTCAGGAATCTTGAACGAATTTTAATAACTATAGTTACCTACTTATTATTGTCAGAACATGACATTTTTTGTATAGTAAGTCTAAGTTTCCTGGTTGTAATAAGGCCCCGTTTACAAACTGCCTGTCAACCCATTAACGTGCGTCTGTGGAAGTTTCAGCCTGTGGAAGTGTGGAGCCTGTGGAAGTGTGGAGCCTGTGAAACCTATGAAAATGCTTTATTTTTCTAGGTAATAAATTGGGTTGGTTGCATAGACTCCACAGGCGCTTGGCACATGCAGAACTTATGAACGTGGTCTAATAAATATTTTTTTAAGTTAGATTGAAATTAAAAATAGTAATTATACAGGGTGGAAGGAGATAAGTGTGACAAAAAAAAAATTTGGTGAAAATAGACATCATTTGCTGACCGAAAACACCCTACCGAAAATCAAAACCCTTCGAGATATGATTTTTCAAACGCTTTTTCATGGCTTACTTACATCAATTTTTTCAACTAACTGCGAGAAAATCGCTTTCAATTTGCATTTTTGCAACTTTTGGTGATGGATTCGGAAATAGCTCACTATTTCCTGTCAGAATTAGCCATTTGCGGTGGATATGAACTATTTCATGTATCCTTAAATGCGGCTCTAAGTCGTGCAAATCGGAGATTTTTTTTCAAAAAAAGTCAGTCCCCGTTTGTCTAAAAACAAATCACAAAACTTGTTCAAAATTTGCAGGTCAAAACAAGCGATTTTGAAAAGAATAATCATTATTTTAAGTTATAAGGGCCTAAATAACAGAAATGTACCTTATTTTTCTTTATGATCTGTCTACGTTTTATTTTTCAAAATAAAACCTACCAATCACCCATGAATAAACGTCCCAAAGCATCAAACAATAATTTATTTTCATAATTTATTGATTTTCCAAAAAATGTAAAAAAAAGTACGATTCTTGGTTTGCCGCCCCCATATAAGCCATTTGCCTTTGACTCATCAATGAAAAGAAGTGCCCCACCTCCCAGGTGTTCGTTTGGAAGCCGCAAGTCGCACTAGACTAAAGGTGGCTACACACTATCGTGTTATGCGTGTAAATAAATAATAAATAAATAAATAATAAACACGAAACACGAGACAACCGTATTCGGCGAAACATGCCGGACGGATGCTTGTTTCGTGTAAGGCGGCTACACACTATCGTGTTATGTCATAACACGAAACATAAAAAAAAATGTTTCGGCTTGTTTCGCCGTATGTGTTTCGTGTTGTGAGTCTACAACGTAGCAGCCTGTACACACTAAGGGATTGTTACCCCGAAACATTTCAACTGCGGATACTAAAATGTGTCTCGCGAAACAGACATTAAGCACTCACAAGCCTTCGAGATGTCAGACGATGATGTGCTAGAAGCTATACCGTGGCATACATGCGCCACAGCAAAGGTTCCTCCTCATAATAATCCAAAAAAGCTAGAACCTGCTCCTGATTCCACTCCATTTTCACGTTTACACTCCGAATTCAATGAACTCTTGTGCCCTGACTGAAGTAGCGATGTCAAAAAATTGGGGAAGAAATAGAAAGAAGCGTTTCCAAGAAATTCGAGTGCCCCTTTAAACCCCGGAGAGCCCTCTGCTTCGTCAATTAAACGTTTTTGTTTCGGCGAAAGTGTGTACGAGCATTTGTACTTGTTTCTGTTTCGGTGTTATGGCGAAACAAAACCCTTTGATGTGTCTGAAAAACCGACTTTTTTCGGATACACTCGTAACACGAGACAGAACAGTTTTTTATGCCATAACACGAAACAAGCATCCGTCCACACTTGCGGGATGTTTCGCCGAGTACGGTTGTCTCGTGTTTCGTGTTATGACATAACACGATAGTGTGTAGCCGCCTTTACGGCATAAAAAACAGTTCTGTCTCGTGTTACGAGTGTATCCGAAAAAAGTCGGTTTTTCAGACACATCAAAGGGTTTTGTTTCGCCATAACACCGAAACAGAAACAAGTACAAATGCTCGTACACACTTTCGCCGAAACAACGAAAGGTTTAGTATACTACTTACTAATACTAGTACATACCTGCAGAAGTTTTCAAATAGACCTGAAAGCTCCTTCAAGAGACTTAACATTAAATCCGTGCCGCCACTCCTGCAAAAATTGAAGATAATTTGTGATTCGAGTTATCGCTTAAAGTAAATTGAGAGATTCCACCATCGCCGTTTATTTTTCACTCTTAAAGCTTTTTCTGTGCAACAAACGCCCGGTTCGCGACTATGTATGCCACGGTAGCTTTTAGCACATCATCGTCTGACATCTCGAAGGCTTCTGAGTGCTTAATGTCTGTTTCGCGAGACACATTTTAGTATCCGCAGTTGAAATGCTTCGGGGTAAAAATCCCTTAGTGTGTACAGGCTGCTACGATGTAGACTCACAACACGAAACACATACGGAGAAACAAGCCGAAACATTTTTTTTTTTTATGTTTCGTGTTATGACATAATCACGATAGTGTGTAGCCGCCTTAAGAAAAGCGATATATGTATGCCTTTTAAAACGTTTGGAAAATCATTCGGGCTATGATTTCGGCTATGAGTTTCGGGCTATGATGTATTTGGCGTTTTCGATTGCAAATAAGGTCTATATATTTTCATCCACAAAGTCCGTGCTTGATTCGGAACACCCTGCATGGTCAGGGGCCGAGACGAGTCTACAGTAGGTCCATTCATTTGTCGTCCCAGACTACTCCGAGCAGCACGAAATTTTGCAACCTCGCGGGTTATCATGTGAAATAACGCGAAAAAATAATGAAAGGTTAGTACTTTCAGTGTCAATAGTGCAGCTCCGGATGACAAACGAATAGACCTCATGTCCGATCTCGTATTCCTAGGTGTTTAAACCGCATCTACTGTATACATATAGTCCACTCAATGAATGATTCTAGGTGGAAAGTCAAAACGTACAAAAACCGACTGTGCCACGTTGTTTGGGATGCCTAGTTGTATAACATACTAAAAGTCCTTGAACCTAGGGTTGGCGAAAAAGGGGAGGGGGAAGGGTCAAAGGTCCTCATTTATGGTTTTTTGCCTATATCTTAGTGGGGGTTGGTCTTTCAAAACATTTATGCGTATACAAAATTAAAGCTCAAAAAATTCTCTACTTTTTATTATCCCATGGTTTTTTGGCCATTTCAAACCGTTAGCAAGATAAACGTAGATATAGAACAGTAAAATTAGGATTTGGCCCAAACACCCAAAAGAACAGGAAAACGTTTGGTGCAGACTGTTTGATATCCTTCCCCTAACACAGCACACAAAATTCCCTACGATTCTGCGTCGGGTTAAGGAGCAGCTGTTGGTAGACGTTTCATTTCGATCGTTCTCACGAAATAATTCTTGAACCAATTGTTTTAACGCAAAAGTGTTCCAGACTAAAATTGAAGAGCACAAAATTTTACACAAGAAACTATCATACCACTATATTCCTTCCCTTCGTCTTTTGTAGAAATAGGAGAAGGAAACTAAAAGCTGACGTAAAATTGGCCGGAGTCTGGAAACTGGAAAAACTGATAAATATTTGGTGCGATCTCCTTCGGACCCGCCTCTCTCCAGTGTGTAAAAATTTCCCGAAAATTTCACGTCGGGTGTTGCCAGTGCTTGAGCTGGAGTTTGGATTTGAGGGTCATTTTGTTCGTTTTACTGAAATATCTCCAAAACCATCAGTGCTGACTAATCAATCTATTAGGCTCAATTTGAAGGCCACAAAAAAGCCACTTCAAGGTCCCATGCACGTTTTTCCTCGATCGTATCGTATAGCGGAAGCCGCGTGAACAACGATGCAAAATTGAACAGGCGTGCCTAACTTTTTCAATGTCAAAACGATTTCATCGAAATCCGGGATGTCTATTAAAAAAATAGTTGGAGGGATTCTAAACGCATCCATCTGACGCTTAGCAAAAATGGGCGCCTTCCGTTATGAACTTATTCTGCCAAATTTTCGATGGATAGTTTAGCGAAAATATAAAGAACGCTATTTAACGCCACTTTAAACCTCCGTTGAGAAGGCTTATGATGATTTGTGCCGTTGGATGCGAGCGTTCCACCATGAAAAAAAGTGTCCTCTTTCAGGATTTATCGTCAAAATTACCATAATATCAGCTGGAAGGAGAGATATTTCAGTTTTACTAAAAAAAGAGGAGTCTCTGCCAAAAAATAATGAATGAATTAGACTACCTATCCACTATACGTACACTCAAAAGCGGTATTTTTTAGTAGGCAATTAGGCATCAGCTAAAGCTGTACGCCGAGCCACTTGTTTTTGAGTCCATAATAGACCCCATCTCAGACCTCCATTGGTATTTCTACAGTAATTTATTTTTCCACATTTTTCTCCTGGAGAGTTATGTCTCCCCTTTTGGTGGCACACGTCAAGTTCTAAATGAAATTCAATTCTACAGAACTTTATTTTCGATGGAATTAAGATCAGAGACGATGGCCGCGAAATTTTGCCATAAAATGTGTTGCAAAAAAGTTTGTTTTCGAAAATCACTTGTTCCGAGTTCATATATCTTACTAACGGTTACAGACGGTAAAAACCCCTAGGAATAAAATATGTATGAAATTGTGTGAGCTATACTTTTGTATACGCATACATGCTGTAAAAAACTAACCCCTTCCGAGATAAAGTCATAAAACCAAAATAAGAGACCTTTGCCCCTCCCTCTCCACCCCTTGCGCCATCACTAGGGGCAAGGACTTTTAATATGTCATACCTCTAGGCACACCAAACAACGTACCGCAGTCAGTTTTTGTACGTTTTGACTTTCCGTCTAGACCCCCATTTTAGGCATTCAGCATTTAGTTGCTGATTTAGTCCCTCTTCTTCAAATAGGCCCCGTATACCCTGATACCGACAAGCAGTACTTCAAATCAAAGGGGTTTTCGACTTTTCCGACTTTTCCTTTGCCACGCAGCCGCAGGACCCGTGAGCATGAAACGTAATATGCATTTCCCCGTATTTTTCAATGCGTAATCACGTGAATAGAACGTCTTTGCCGTATGATCGGAATTTGTGTTACTTCTCCCCAGAAGTGAATCTTTGATGCCGTCTGCCACCGGTTTCGTCACGTCCAAATGGAGGCAGACAATTTTTCCCACTATTGGGGAATTATTCTCGATTTTATGCGCTGGGTAACAAAAGTATGCAAATGGTTGCACTTTTTACGTCGCTGGCTCTTGGTATAAAAGTACCGTCGTATGCCCAAGAAATTCATGAGAACCTAGAGTGCGAAACAGGACTGAGGATTTTGCGGGTATGTTGAATGATGGCGGTTAGACCATAAAATAACACGGTTGAATCATTTTCCTTCTTATTTGGTCAAAGTTCACCACGTATAGTGCTGAAGACGTACAGCAGCTGAAGGTCTGAGGTCGAAACAGAGACTGGACCGCAACCAACACCCATATTGTGCAATCTCAAGATAGTCTGTTGTACGTCCAACCTCCCCCCCCCCCCCAAACATCATTCTTATTCTTGGTTTAATTTTAATTTTTAATGGTGGAAGGGGGCAAACTTCAGACCCAGTTCCGCCGTTTTCATACTTTCTGTAGCATGACCCCATCGTGTGAAAATAAAAACCTTCCTAAAATTGCTATACTTACCCCTTGGTAACGCACATCTTTATGCAATCTTTATGCACATTTATAGATCATAGACATTTATAGAGAGTTTCTCGATTTTTTGACGGTGACGCACCAAAGATAAAATTCTGAAAAAAATCATGAAAGTAGGCTGCTATAAGGTAAATCTAAGATAAAAATATCCAGCCTGCATGTTTTTTAAATTACTAAAATCGGCGGAAAACAGGCATTTTAGGACTTTTTGAGCGATTTTCGATATAAGAACACCCTTTTAAATGACCCCAAAATTATTTTTTTGGTCTACTATTAGTATTGAAGCTGAATTTGGGAGTGGGAACGAGATTCGTGCGAATCTGTTTTCAGGAAAAATAAATAATAAATAATGTCCAAAAAACAACGTTTTTGACGGTAATTCAGTAAGATTTTGATTTCATTCTTACAGGAAAAGAAACCCGAAAAATCAGGAGAAGTGGCTACTATATCTTTCTGTTTGACTGGCGGTGTGCAATCTCTCCCCTCCCCCCCCCTCGATAAAATGGTGGATCCGCCCCTGGCCACGGCCCTAAGTGATGTTTCTTTCAGCATGGCCCGTTTCTGCCTTTCTGGTGGACGAGACACAAACAATGTTAGTTTAATGAGAGGAAGGGAAGAGATACAATTTCTAAAAATATTCTAATTTCACCAAGTTACCGTATCGAAATTTATTATTTCTGGGATAGGAATGCAAGACCTTGATAGGAATGTGCATAATATGTATAAATAAAAATATTCACTCTTCCCAACCGCCAGCGGCCAGAGCGAAATTTCAAGTTTCCATAGAAACTGCGGGCATTAAGAGATATGAAACATGTGTGGACACGATTCTTTGTTGCAAAGTTGAATCAAGTATGAATCGGAACATGAATCTTCGCAGCCCGGACTCTGAGTCGCAGCAATGAATCGACTCAAAGAGTATCAGTGTGTACTAAGCTTAAGTAGTACAACATGTGCAAGTATTGACGTTTCCTCCTGGAACACCCTGTATAATACACCGCGAATCAACGATTTTTTCTCTATTATGGTCTGGAAGTTGCCTCGAGGAACCATGAATGAGCACTTTTTCACTGTATAACCCATGAATATTAGCCCTTATTTTCCAAACTTTTTGTCACGTGTACTTGCCCCAAGACAGTGGCGGATCCAGAATTTTATCAAGGGGGGGGGGGTTTAAGCAAAGGCAAATTTTCACCTTCCTGGTGGCGGGGCGGGGGCGGGGGTGCTGCGCACAGCAATTGTAATGTAAAAATAGTAAACCGTAATCAATTATGTGGCTACTACTTAAATGTTTTATTTATTTATTAATTTTCTGGGCTTCTCAAAAAAACATTCAATATTTCATCCGCTGTGATCTTTACGGATTGGTGAATGTTCAATAAAGCGAGCCCATTCAACCGCTCTGACCCCATAGTGCTCCGTAAATACGTTTTAAGCCGACGCAGCGTTGAAAATGTGCGCTCCGGTGTAGACGTCGTGACGGGTAAAACACACAAAACTCGTAATAAGAGACGAACCCGTGGAAATGCAGTCGCGTTAACCATCTGAATCGTAAAAAATAACTCATTATAAGTACTCATTATAATTTAACGCCCGCGTTGATTTCAAACTTACGCGTAAAGCATCAAGTGTGTTTTGAAGAACATCAGCTTTCGTATGCCGCCTCCACATCTTAACTTCGGAAATAAACTCTTCCTCGGAGCACATCAACATGCCCTCGTAGAACTTGTGCAGCTCCTTACATTTTCCTTCATCAAAGTTGTTCTTTGAAAACAGCGTTCCGAAGCCATTAAAAATATTTCTGTGATTCATAAATCTACTCTGTATTTGTAGAATGTAGGTATCCTAGAAAGGAATATAATATCCGATTCGGTAGTAATCTTCGACGGTCGTTGCGTTAATGTTACACCGATTCATTTGACGACTGGTAATTCTAGGAGGTTTGACGTCAATATCATGATTTCGGCACGTCAATGTGGCACGTTGGAAAACTTGGTTGAAATTTTCAGTAGCACTGTCTCGCATTTGGACGAATTCTTTAAGTGCGTCGTCAGTGAACCTAATGGCATCGGAAAGGTCTAGATTTTTTGTTTGAAGAATTCGACTCAGTGGTAGAACCACTGTATGGACGGACTGTAGTATTTGACAGGATACTTGAAATTCTATCGTAAGAATAGCAGCTCGTAATTGAGACGCTGTGGTCGCCGAATTCTTGTCGTTCGATGACTCGAGTTCTTCCAGCGAATAAATGTCTGCAGATTGTAGTTCCAAATATGTGGAGACGGCCTCGTGACGTTCTGCCCATCTCGTCGCACATACAGATTTCAGACGTTTTTTCTTGCTATCGCCGTCTAATACTTTGGCAATTGCTTGTTCCAAAAGATGTAATCTTTTCGGCCAGTGAAAAAAATTTTGGACCGTACCAATAGTTCCCAGACAAGTTTTTATGCCTGACACACCACATGGAGCATCCACTGCCAAATTAAAACTGTGAGACGAGCAGTGGACGTACAACGCTAACGGGCAAAATTCGCGCATGTAGGACTGAGCTCCATGCAAATGGCCGCTCATAGCTGGAGCACCATCGTAGCCCTGTCCGTACATGTATGAACAGTCAATGCCTACTGCCAAAAGATAATTTTTATTGGCATCGGCTAAACCCTTGCCGGTAGTGTCATGAACTCCCATGAATCCAATGAAATCCTCGCACAAATTAGTTCCTGAAGAATCCAAATACCTCACGCAGACCGATAATTGTTCGACTCCTGAAATATCAGACGTCTCGTCAGCCAGTACCGAAAATGCTCTTGAAAAATTAACTTTGTCGACAATTTTTTTTACGATTAATTTTTGGCAAATTTCGATAATTTCATTTTGAATTGTCTTGCTTAAATAAGTAGCGTTCTTGTCGGATGATTCTATGTCGTCTTTTAACTCATTGTCGCCTAAAGTTCGATAGCGAAGAATAGCCCGAAAATTTCCTTCGTTAGAGTTTTCTTCGGTTTCGTCTTTGGCGAAAAATGAGCCGTCGTCTCTATGTCCCCGAAGAGCGATGCCCTGACGTCCACAAACCAGAATGGCATCAATGATGGGAACTAATTTTGTCCGATGTTGAAGTTCCACGGCTTTTTGTTGACATTTAGTTAACTCGTCCACCGGCTTAACCCGCCCTAATTTTTCTCGCCTTAGATTTTCTATGCCAAGAACCGACTTTTGGTGGTAATCCAGTGTTTCATGACTCTTAAACTGATCTAAGGCCTTTTTCCAATTTTTGAACGGTTCAGAAACCAGTTGCCCCAACTTAATGTGACCTTTTCCTCCTGCCCGCACTCCAAAGGCAACACAATATTTACAAAATGCCCCATCATCCGCTGGAGAGTAGGATAGGCACGAAAATTTGTGGAGCCACTTTTCCTGGAACTTGAGGTTTCTTTTCCCGGAAGCCGGAAACTCAAATCCTTGGGGGGGGGGGGGTTCCAGGCAGATTCAACTATCTTGAGTATTTCGGATGTCATAAGTGGGTCTAGAATATATTGAAAAGTACGTATATAAGTGCAAAGTACAATTATCATGGATTTTGAGTTCTAACCATTGCGGCGCATGTTCACACTCTTTGCCGTGTTCCCTACGTCTTCGACGATTAGATTTGCGGGCCTAACTACAAGCGCCTCTTGGGGTTCCATCTGTGCGACAAATGCACCAACTCAAGAGTAATTACTTCATGAGTAAAGAATAAAGAATACATATTAAAAAACGTAACGGGTTGCTATCTATAATGTTTTGAAATCATACCGTTTTTTGCCTCTTGGACGGCGAGTGATTTTCGTCCTTTGTGGCTTTGACATTTTTTTTTAGGGAAATAAGAATAGAGTAGGGTACCTTTTCCCTTGGATGTAGAAGCGTCCATTTCACCCTCACGCACAAAAATAAAAATAAATTCGAGACTGTCGAGTTGAAACAAAAGCTCTATGTTTACGTTCTGTGGAGTCTATGCAGCCAAACAAATAGTCTATGCAGCCAAACAAATTTATTCCCTCGAAAAATGAAGCATTTATAGGTTGCATAGACACCACACAACACAAACATAGAGCTTGTGAAAGGCCCGTTATGGATATTTATGTCAAGACCACACGACTCTTCTGGCTGACAACATGACAATTTTCAACCAAAAAATTGCTGACTCCCCCCCCCCAACAGGAAATTTGACCTCGGGGAGAGTTATTCTAGCAAGAAAGAGAACAAACAAAATTACTGGAGAATGTAGTTACAGCATTGACCCATTCATAAGAAACCGTTAAGCTATTTCCACACTTGTGTGCTTTCAATTCGACATTTGAGCTTGTTATCTCACAGTTTATTCGTATGCGAGGCGCTTATATTTATATATTTTTCGAATGAGTAGGTAGACTAACACTCCAAAACAATTTCTGATTGGTTTGAGGGAAATTCCGGAAAAGCTCACTGTCAGGGATGACGGGGGGGGGGGGCAAATTTACTTAGCTGTAAATAGCGATTTTTTTGTTCCATTTCCCCTTCGATTCTCTCTATTTTTGAACACCGAGACCCCATCATCATCATCATTTATCCCGCACTCAGCCCCACATTCACCGTTCATGTTAACGACTATAATACCGAGCAAAATACAGTTTTTCTTTTTTTTTTTAAAACAAAGTTGGCTCGGTTAGAGAGGGGGTTGTTTGTTATGGTGGAAGGGGGGGGGTAGTGAAATCAAATCGGAGAGACGCGCAGGAACTTTCAAAAGCGTGCCGGAAAGACAACGCTGGGAAGCATCGAAAATTCCACGCGGAAATGACCATTTCGTGATTTGTAGTCCAGACAGTGAGAGATACTTAACGTTTCGCCCGTTAAAGATCAAAGTAAGTCTTAATCATTTAAATTTTAAGGATTCTGACTTTACGTCTAGATTAATTTATTTTTTGATGTGTGTGGGCGTCATTTTGTTAAATTTAAATCACAATAATTGTACGCTATAAATAGGCCAATTTACAGTTAATCCGCACATCATTTTGAATCGTTGTAGGCGTTTCTCGGGTTCAGTTTGACCTTCTTTACGCGTCTTTTTTTATAGGTCGACGTTCACGAATTTAAAAATTTCAATTCGCCTTTCTTTTTCGCGAACATTCGTTAATTCGCCCCCGTAACTTGCATACACACACACCCGGGTGTTTGCCCTCTTTCCGTTAAAAACCTTGACAATCCGGACGTTTCTCTTTGTCTTTTTTTTTTTTTTTTTGTGGGAATTGACCTCAAAAATTGATAGTTTTTTATGCCATAGATCCGGACTGCCATAGACTCGAACTTTCATTCCACAATTTTTGTTTTGTCTTCTGTCTGTCCGTACAGGGAACGCTATGAAGCTTCTTATGCACTTCGCCGCTTTCTTGAGCTCATTAGCGGTTCAATCGTGCATTAGCTACGTGTCGGCGCTTCCAACAGTCGACCCAGGTATTTAAAAACCGGACTTCCTTCTCGTCCTTTTTTGTTTAATAACTACGGGGGCGTCAACCTTTCATTTTATTTTTAGTGTGTTGGTGAGGGTTGGGGGGGGGGGTGTACTCAAGTTTTTAAATAAGCGATTTGGTGGGGCTCTTAAGCCCTGGTCGACCACGTTGGATTAAAGTCCCATTTAGCCCTAAGCCGAGTTTGAGAGCTTTAAACCCTTAGCAACAATCAAACGGATATTGCCACGGAGTGAAACCGTTTTTAAATGCAAGCTTCAAAAAGCTGAGCTGTGGACTTCAACCAATCAGAGCGCTCCGAGTCCACAGCGCCTGAGCGCTCCGATTGGTTGAAGCCCACAGCTCAGCTTTTTAAAGCTCGTGTGTGAAGGCGGCTTTAGCCCCCCCCCCTCCAGATTTCTGCCTACTTTGCTGGTCCTAATTTGTTTTTCATTTTGGTGAAAGGGTGGGGAGGGCGTCCAACTTCATGGACCTCCAAATTGGTTTTTAGTGAGGGGCCAACCCTGAGAAATTTTGATTTTGAAAGGAGGCAGACCTGCGCAATTTCTCTTTAGTACGAGTCCAACACCACGGAAATCCGTGAAGTTGACTTTATATAACAGAGCTAATCCCTCGAAGTTGGCTTCTGGCGTGCCAGATCCGCGAAATGAAATTTTGGCTTAAAAAGCCAAAATAAGGAAATTGTGACTGCACTACGATCTCCGGCTCATCTTGGCAAAACTGAGCAAACCGTGTTGATATTTGAACTGGGCAGCGGCGTCCAGCCCCAATTTAACTTCCTCAGGCTCTGTTTTACCCTGGTTTACGGTTTGGCCGCCCCTCGAAATTAGCCGCCCAATGCTATAGCTCCGGTAGTCGTTACCATGATCTGGTCCTGGATCCACTGCCTGAATTAACGATTTCGGCTTAAAACTCATGATTCGCGCCCTGAAAATGCCTTAACAGATGATTCCTTGCCCTGAAATTGACAAGAGCGCGCCAAGAAGAGAATTGCCAAAACTGAGCATTCACGCCTTGGCTTCGCACCCTATACAAATTGTAAAACTGACTGTACATGCCCTAAAAATAGCTAAACTGACGATTTGCGCTTTGAAAATGGCTGAACTCAGTTCGTTCCCTGCAATTGACTAATTTAACGGATTCATGCACTGAAAGTATCAACACCGGTTGTGTTTTATTCGTTGTCTCGTTTGAGAATAGCGTTGCCAAAACCACAGGCGAACCTACACGTATTGGGGCCCGGGGCGGAAATCTTCAAGAGGCCCCTAAAAGTATCTAATTATACATATAAACCTCTATTGGTAACCTCTAAGGCCTTTTTATAATTTCAGCCAAGGCCTTTTCCTTAATTTAGGCAATTACCGCTATTTCCACGCCACTTTTTTCATCCCGTGAATCAGCGATGTTTCTTAACTTTCCTCGCGTTGGGTTTACCACAATAATTTAAACGGCAAATTAGCGGTTTTTTCCGGATGGGACCGGGAAATTAGCACTTTACTCAGTTAGAGCTGAAAATTAGCGATTTACTCAATATTAGCCGCAAAATAGCGGTTTTTTTCTAAATGTTTACGATAAATTAGCTTTATTTTTGTTCAACATAACCATACGCTACGGATTAGCCATTTTATCTCAGTTTTAGCCGCGAATTTGCGGGTTTTTCACCCATAGCAATAAATTGGCGCTTTTTCTCAATTTTAGCCTCAAAGTGGACCGAGAGGAAGCCGCGAATTAGCGTATTACCAATTTTTGACACATATTGAAAGTTTTCTCAATTTTACTTGTGAATTAGTGATTTTCCTACATTTCAGCCGCGTTTCTAACCCGTGAATTAGCGAATTTTGCTCATTTTAACCATGAATTGGCGTTTTCAGATATTTTAAGTGCACATTGGCAATTTTCCATTTTTGACAGCGTATTAGCACTTTTTTTTTGAATTCAGGCTGAAAATTAACCTTTCTAGCCAGATTAATTACTAATTTTCTCAATATTAGCCGCCAATTAGCGGATTCTTTTCCATTTTAGCACCGCATTAGCATTTTTTAAAAAAAAATAACTATGGATTAGCGCTTCTTCTCAGTTCTAGCCGTGAATTATTTTATTTTTTACTTATAGCCATTAATTTTCCGTTTTTCTCAATTTTAGCCACAAAGTTGTCCTCAGAAGGCGAGATGGCGGAATTGTAAATTTAGACACACTTTATCAGCGAATTTTTTCCTAAATTTTAGCCGTGAACTAGCGCTTTTTTCAATTGTATCTGCGTAGAAGCGTTTCTAGCCTGTGAATTCGCGAATTTTCTCAATTTTTAGCCGGGAATTTTTTTTTACAATTCAGTCCTGCATTGTTATTTTTTCCTTCGATTTTTGCTGTAGATTAGCGTTTATTGTTTAATTGTAGCCTCGAACAGAAGGGTTTTTTCAATTCTTCAAGATTTGGTGATTTTTCCCCAATTTTTGCCACGGGTTAGCGCTTTTTCTCAATTTTAGCAGCCCAGTAGGGTTTCCATCGTTTGTATTGGCGATTTTCATCAATTTTAGTTACGAGTTATCGTTTTCCTCATTTTCAGCCATTTTTTTCATTTTTAGCAGCGAATTAGCCCTTTTTCTCAGTTTGAGTTGAAAATTAAGGTTTTTCTTAATGTTAGCCGCCCTAATTAATATATTTTTTTCAATTTTAGCCGCGTTGTTTTTTTAGATTTCAGCCCCGCACAAGCAATTTGTTTCTACTTTCTGCTATGGATTAGCGCTGTTTCTCAGTTTGAGCCTCGAATCTTTCAGAAGCTAGAAGGATTTGCGTTTTCTCGATTAGAGATTTTCTTCATTTTCATATTCGCGAATTAACGTTTTTCCTCAATTTTAACCGCGAAGTAGTGATTTTTCTCCATTTCAACTGTGAAATAGCGTTTTCTGATAATTTTTCAGTGAGCATACTATTCTTTTTTTTTATATGCTAATGGATGATTTTTCGCCATTTCAGATGTGAATTTTCCATTTTGGCCCAATTTTAATCCGCATTAGCGTTGTATTTTTCAATATTCGCCGCGATGTTTTTTTTTTACTTGTACAGCCTTGAATTAGTAGCGTGTATTCGCAATTGTAGCCGCGGGCTTGGCCCAAAAACAACACTTTTACATTGATTTCTACATTTTACCCGCGGAATGGTTGTCACACTCTGCGAATCGACGATTTTTTCTCAATTTCTGTCTGAAAGTTGCATCGTGATACCACGAATCAGCGCTTTTTCGTAGTTATAGCCACGAATATTGGCGCTTTTCCCCCAGTTTTTGCCGCGTCAGCCAGTTGTAAATTGCCGATCAGTACATAAGTGCGCTTAAGGACCTAGCGAAACTGGGGACGGTCCGTTTTCTCTATATTTTCCATGACTTTCCCTCAAGAAGGCGCAAATTTCTGTATTTCAACCACCAGAATAGCACTCTCAGGGGCTAAATCGAATAGTCAGCCCACACTCTGATGTCACTTGTAACGTTATATTCTCCAGGTCGGATATAGACTGAAATACGTAGAAAGGAGCCAAATCGCTGTCCAACCTTTTCACATGAATGAACCTAAAAATCCTAATTTTTCCGTATTTAAGCTTTTCGGGGGCCCCACCTGACGGGGGCCCCCTTCACCCCCACCTCGGTACGCTACTGGCCAAAACCGCGGTCACGGTGGTTCAATTAAAACAAGTGGGAGATCTTTCTTTTCTTTGCATTCATTATGAAAAAAAAATTTCGCTCCGGCAGCTGGCGGTCGGAAAGAGTGCATTTCATTTCGTATGCGGATACCCTAAGCCGTCCCAGAAGTAATAATGTTGAGACCATGATTTGTTTCGTTAATGTTTGACCCTTCCTCGTACTGTTTGATGACGGGTTTGTTTAAGCTGAACTTGATGGGAATCAAAGGCTACTTCAAAATGAAATCATCGTACCGAATATAATGCTTCTGGAACCAACTGGTGATTTGTAGTGATTTTTTTACCAGTTCAAGCCATATTACCCCCCCCCCCCATCCAAGTCAACCGATTGGGCCCAAATGGAATATCGACCGTGGTGTTATGACTACTGATTTTTGTGCCACAGCGCGTTCCGCTAAATTAATTTCTTTCTAGAGTTATCGTGCTAACGAGACCACAGACTTACTTCCACTCCGGGGGAACCACCCCTCCACCTTGACTTTTTCAAAAAATTAAAATGGGAATCAAAGGCTAGTCTATCATGGAGTATACGTACCGAGTATGATGCTTCTAGAATCACTTCATTCCTTTAAAAAAAACTGCTCATCAATATTGCCTATTTTGGCCATTCTCGCTTTCCTAGCCGTCAAGAAGTAGTAAAAGATTCAAAGCGGTTCTGGTTGACAGTTGAGTAGGTGCGTTTTGGTGGAATCACCGGTGGATACAATGAGGGGGCGAATGGGGTGATCGCCCCTCCCATTAACTACAATGTACTGATACCCTTTAAAAACGCTGCGAATTATCGAACAATGCCTTATTATTTCGACTGTGGGTTTATTATTCATCGATGTAGTCAAATCCGGCTTGAAATTACATGAAAATCGAACCCCACACCCCTATGATCACAAATCCTTTGAAAATCCCCATTTTGGACCCGCTTTTGGCCCATAAAACCCCAGGGAGTTATTTGATCAAACTGATCAGATGTTAGGACCAACTAGACCCCAAATGGAGTCTATGTGCAAAAGAACGAGTGTTTTCGAGCAATCCTAGGGCAAGATATGGCCCGGACGGCGGACGGACATTTTTTTTTTATTGCAGATTTGGATTCTACGCACTTTGAAACGTAAAACTACAAATTTTGAGAGGGGGTCAAAAAAATTTTTCTGCGATACGATTACAAAGACTTATTATTGAGAAATAATAAGTCAAAATGGTTTATGCGGGTGAAGTAGTTTGAACGGGTGAATTGACGGGGTAGTTTGAAGGGGTGAATTGACGGTTTTCAAGACTCGAGTTTATAGGATTGTCACTAATGGTTTCGGTGGTCGTGTGTGTCTCTGGAATTCCGTCGCAGAGTAGTCAGTCTCTAAAGGTCAATGGATCCAGTTTGAGGGGGGTAGGGGGGGGAAGTCTAGAAGCAAAATTCACATAAGGCCTCCCATGGACCAACTGCCCTGAAGTCCGTGAAAAAGAGCTTCTATCCTCGATCGGAGTGGACCACGATGTGTGCCGCCGCTATGGGGCAGAGAAAATCGACCATGTCTTGACTATGATACAAAACTCATTCATGGAAAATTGGCCAAAACACAAAAATTTGCAACAAAAGACGGGGAAAAGTGCACTGAAAAAGCGCTAAAGGTCAACAACTGAAAAAGTGCCAAGTTTGGACAACCGCCCCCCCCCCACCACCACCGGGTAAGCCTTATGATGAAGGGCAGACCTAACCGCGGTGGAGAGGGGGAAACCTTCCAAACATACTATTCTCTGAGGATAAAAACGTTGCTCAAACGACATTGTTGGATAGCAGCTGGTCTCAAATGAGCCAGAAGCCCCCCCCCCCACGAAACAACCCTTTTAAAGGAACCAAACCCACCAAATTGGTTTCAATAAAGGACAGATCCGCGAAATTTGGGGTTCGATAGAATTAAATAAGCAAAATTGTTTTTTTTTTCTAATGAGTCAAATCAGCAATTTGATTCTTTTTACTGAGGCAACCCTGCGAAATTGCTTTATGAATGGGTCGACAGCGCAAAGTTTCGTTTATGGGGACCGCCAGGCGCCAGTAGTGAGGGTGCTGCGAGGAGGCTGACCGCCCTTGGTCCTCATATACGGGGTATATGTGATTACACGGATAAAAAACTGAGAAAAGGCGCTAATTCGCGGCTAAATTGAGAAAAAACGCTAATTAGCAATTAAAACTACTAGTAGTAAAAACATGTCTAAAAATATAAAAATGTTAATTCGCGGATAAACCTGAGAAAAAGTGAAAATTCGTTGCTTAAATTGGAGAAAAAGAGCTAATCGTAAGTCATGGCTAAATAAGGCTAATTCGCGGCACTCAACCGGATTCTGAATTGGCACACTCAGCACGTCGTGACGCCACCCATGGCCCATGCATCGGAAATATATTTGCGTGTATGTGTCCGGGGGAGGGGAAGGGTCATCCATTGAAGATGCCGTCCATTCAGGGCCGTGGAGACAATATTCGGGCACGGGGATGGAACTCAATAAGAGCCTTTGACAGACGCCAGACACCCCCCCACCACCACCACCACCCACCGTCAAACGTTTTAGTATTTCGTCTAATATTTTAAACCACAAAAATGCCCGACCGCGGCAAAGCTCCAAACCACAACAAATACCTGCAAAGCTCCAAACTAGAACAAAACTGCAAATCACAGCAAGGTATCAACCACGAAAGATATAACCGCAATAAAGCGCCAACCACAGCAGCGCCCCAAACCTAGAGCCAAGCTGTAATCACAATAAAGCTCCAACCACAGTAAAGCTCCAAACCATAGTAAGGCTCCAACCACAGCAAAACTCCAGAGACAAGCTCTAAACACAATAAAGCTCAAATCAAAACAAAGCTCAAAACCAAATCAAAGATCCGAACCACAACGAATCTCCAAACCACAGCCAATTATCAAACACCAGTTTTGCTGTTTTAAGAGCACAAATCGTCCGTGTAGACATTTTTAAGGCGCGAATAGTCAAGTTGGGCCAATTTTAGAGTTTAATTAGCCAGCCAAACACCATTTTATACCACGAGAGTCGTACTAAGTTCCTCCGTTCTTGGGATTGGAGTAACCAATGTGCTTGCGTGTAGGAGGGGGGGGGGAGACGAATGACCATTTTATCGTTGGAAGGGCACAAATTAGCCAGTTTTGGCAACTTTTTGGACCGCGAATGATCAATTTGACCATTTTCAGGACGTGAGAGGTCGGTTTCACCATTTTTTTGGGCACGAATCGTTACTTTATAAACATTGCTTGAAAAGACAGTTGCAAATTTGTGTAGGATCAATTTTAGGTCAATCAATGTCATCAATTTGATGGCGCGGTTTCGTCAGTTTTCCGATGTATAAGGTCCGAATAGTGCGTAAAGCTAAACATAGGGCGCGAACGACCGCCAGTTTTAAGGCGTGAATTTCCATTTTGGTTATTTAAAGGACACATATTGTCAGTTTTTAGCCATTTCAAAGGTTAGGAAAGTCAACTTGCCAATTGGGCGAGAATTGCCCGTTTAGGATGTTTTAGGGAGCATTTAGTAATTTTTGCCGTTTTTAGGGCGTGGAAAAGGCAGATTGTCCATTTTTATGGCACGAATCATCGGTGGGATGGGGGTGGACACCCTTGGATGAGCTCTTGCCAGTAACAGCGCAGGACCAGGGAATATGAGCTGTCAAAATTGTCTCATTTATAGGCCCCAAATTGCGCTGTTTAATAGGGGACGGACACCTTTTGTTTGGCATCCAAGTTTTCTCGAACATGACTGGTAGATTCTTGGATGCCACATATGCTTTGATAGACTGGCGGGGGCGGGATTTCTATGGCAATGTTGCCGTGTCCGATCCCTATAGCCATAGTAACCAGTTTTGTTGATATTAAGCTGAAATTACACACAAAATCAAGGTGACTGTAGGTGCCGCAGATCACTGTCCTTCACCTACGTCACGAGCGGTCCCAACCGTTATTGCGCTGGACCCAGTACATTATTAATTGTTATTGGGTCGTGATTTTTGAGAAATCATAAACTTTAATTTCAAAATTAACTTGCTCTGCTGCTCTAAGGTGAGCAATCGAGAGTAAAGGACTGCTGGTGACGTCAGTCTCCGCCCCTCCCGCCTGATTGGCTGGAGGAAATCTGCGGCACCTATAGAAGAGTTTAGTCACCTTGACACAAAACATTTAATTAATGGCACCGCAATTGCAATGTTGACCTTGGAAACTTGAACAGCCCCTGCGTTCAGTCCTGCCCCCACAATAGGCGGCGCACGCGCTGTGAGACCTATTTTGCCACTTCTGCCGAATATGGTCCCTACGCTCCAGTACAACGTATTCACGTTAAAAGCTACAACATCAAGACAGCCAAGCCGGGTGTAACTCCTGAACGATTATTTTGTAATTATTTTTATTCCAAGACGGGGGGGGGGGGGAACTGTCAATTCTAGTCAAGACCTTAAAGAAGAGAAATGTGACTCTGGAATCAACTGTTTCGTCCTCCTGGTTGGCCTTTTTGGGTGATTAAAACCCGAGAAATTTGGTTCTTTGGGATCCAAATCCACGAAATTTGTGCTTTGGAAGGCTAACCCCCTCGAAAATTATATTTTAATGTGCTCAATGGGCATTTTCGTTCAGAGGGGGGAAACTACATTTCACAGCCACTGGCGGACCTACACCTATCGTGGCCCGGGGCGGATAACTCTTGAGGCCCCTTAAGTATCTGCTCTGTACTAATGTTTTTTCTGTTTTAGCCACAAATACGTTGCATTCAGAAGCCAAGAATAACGAGGCGTATTTTCAATTTGGAACATTTCATCCGCGAATTAGCGTTTTTTCTCAATTTTCAGCCGGGAATTAGCACTTTTCTGAATTAGAACGTTAAATTATCTTTTTTTATTCCATGAATTAGCGATTTTTATCAATTTTTGCTACACATTTGCGCTTGGCTCAAGTTTTAGCCGTGAATTAGCCCTTTTTCTCAATTTCAGCTGAAATTTAGAGTTTTCCTTAATTTAAGCCGCGGTAATTAGTGATTATTTCAATATTAGCCATCAGTAAGGCGTTCGTTTTACATTTTAACCCCACATTGGTCATTAAATTTCAATTTAGTTATGGATTAGCACTTTTTCTTAGTTTTAGCCTCGTATTATCTTTTACAAGATACGGATTGGCGTTTTCTCAAGTTTAGCCGCAAATAAGTGATTTTTTTTTTTTTTTTTTTCATTTTTATCTGCGAATTAACGTTTTTCCTACAGGTTATTCACGAATTAACGCTTTTACTCAAATTAATCGACGGATTAGGCGATTTTTCTCAATTTTTGCTGCGGGCTCGGCCCAAAAACAGCACATTAGCGGTTTTTTGCTACATTTTAGCCGTAAAATTACCACTATACACCGAGAATCAGCGATTTTGTCTAAATTATGGTCTGAAAGTTGCATCGAGAAACCAGGAAATGAGCGCTTTTTTGCAGTTTTAGCCACGAATATTAGCACTTGTTCCAAACTTGTTTGCAGCCTACTCGCCCCAACACCGGCACATCAGAGCGCCTTCTCAATTTTATCTGCTTAAGGGCCTAAAGAAACTTGGGAATCAGCGTTTTTTCTTTATTTTAGCCGCGAATTTGCTTTCAGAAGGCGCAAGTTTTCTCAATTTTAGCCGTCAGAATTGCGCTTTTGTGGGCTCGATCGAATATTTAGCCTCACTGTTTGCTGATCACCAGTGACGTTCCATTCTCTAAGTTGGACGGGCTGAAAATCGTCGAAAGGAGCCAAGTCACTGTCCAATCGTATACCAAAACTCCTTTTCACGTACCTAAATTTATGAACATGAACCAAAAAAATCATCATTTTTCCATATTTAAGCTTTTCGGGGCCCCTCTCTGATAGGTGGCCCTGAGTGGTCCGCCCCCCTTACCATTACCTCGGTACGCTATTGTTCACGGCATACTCTTGCTCTTTCACACTAAGTTTCTGCTCTGAATAGTGTGAATGCGCCATTTTATGGCCGATGTAGCCGATTCAGCTTATAACACATCATTTATCTAATAAAACTGTGTCCTTAGGACTCAAAAACCCAGGAAAATTAACCCAGAAACAAGAGAATTTCATGGAGAGGCGGTAAACTTGGTGAAGGATTTGGAATTTTTGCCTGAAGAATTGTATTTTTGCACATGTAGGCATAATTGATTCGCAAAATGGTATTTTCTGGGGGGCGGGGGGTAAATCTGGACTGCTCAGATTCTTGCTCCCCAATGCCGGCTGACTTCCGCCGCCACTGGTTCCAAGGCGGTCGCCTACCCTTCGTACCCCCTAAAAACGGGTTTGGGCTTGGGACATGTGCACACCACTATTTATTTATTCTCCATTCATATATTTACCAGGTCTATTCGTCATTTCTGGAGTCAAATCGTGCGGGAACGGTGAAGGCTATTGTCTATTGGGCAGCGACTGTTCTCTCGACCAGGATTTCACCCAAGACAGAGCCGGTGGTCATTGCGGCGGTCTTAGAAAAGCGTTCACACCGTCGGCACATTTTGTTTGTTGCACAGACAGTAAACGGGAGAATGAAGTTGATAACCATGGCGCAGTCTCACAATCAGTCGAGCCTTCGACGGCTCCTGCGCTCGAGGCGATCGAGGTTGAAGAGAACGGTGAAAAAGTATGCGTACAAATTGTTCACGATGTCACGGACTCGATTTTTTAACATTATTTTTATTTTGAAGGTCCCGGGAACAACTGAAACGTCAGAAACGACAACTTTCGAACCGGTGAAAGAATTGCTGGCCGTCGAAAATGGTGATTTTCAACCCCCCCCCCACTCACCCCTACCATTGTTTTCCATTGTAACGAAAAAACTTATCTTCCCAACCCCTTTAAGAAGGGAACACAGTCATAGATAGTGAGGTCTTAGCATCGTTACCAGTCAACGCTTGCGACCCCTGTAATGGTACAGTGCGGCTGGTAGCATTCAACCATCAACTATGTCTTGGGAGTCACGTTGGGAAAGGATGGGTCGTTACGTCTGCATCGTGCGCTATGAAGTCAGTAGTTATTAGACTTTGAAAATTGACTTTCTAATACTTTTTTTTTTTAAAAAAACATTTTACAGGATTTTCAGAATTGGAATGGTTAACGTGGTCGCAGAGTTCATCGATGAATCAGAATCAGCCAAATCGGTCAAGACGATAGTCGTTAATGAAAATTATAGGCCGACTACGTCGAGCGTATCGCTTCCAGAAACTAATAATCTCGGTATAAACACGACAAATTGTTTAAAATTTAATGATTTTGAATTCCAAGAGTTCATCTTTACAGGACTGATCCAGTTGAACGATACCATGCATGACAGATGTTCACCTTGTTTACCGGTCAAAGGGCAAACTTTTGGCGGACAGCGCTGTCAGACATTGCTAAATGCAACTTCTGAAAATCAAGGTAAAAACCTGTGAATATGTCCGGCCCCCTGGACTAGAATATCGCCGGTTTCTCAAGGCCCCAGAGAGTGACCGTACCCCGGCCTACCAGTCGTCACTCGCCCCCAGATTTATCCACCATTTTGGATCTTAATCCTTTCGTTTCTGTTTCACTTGTAGATGCTTTTCCATGTGAGTCAGAAATTGAAACAATGCAAGGTGAAGCTAACGAGGAGTTCTTAACTTTAGCGTGCGATCAACCGAGTCAACCTCCTTTATTCGTACGATATTTTCATTCACCATTTTTACACGCCTAGCGGTGTCACATGTTTATCCCTCTCTCACTCATTCTCTCTTCACGTTTGTCCGTAAAAACAGGCTCCAGAGACTGACACAGGAAAACCACTCAGTTGCGGTGGTCATCTGGTGGGTGTTGAAACCAGTTCCGGTGTCGGTATGACAGTTTTCACCCAGCTCTCACTCTACTCGGACTGGCTTCGACAGAATATCATCAAGCCGGCACCGCAGCAAAGTTTTAAAACGAACGTTTGAAGAGGGTGACGCGTTATATATCTTTGACTTTTCTGAGCTCATCGTCAGAGTAATACGGAAATTTATTGATGGGAATTGCCGCCTATGACAACGGGTCTGCACACTGACAGCAATGGACGAGCGCAGAGTGCTGACCTATTCTTTGAAAAGATTTCATTGCATTCCAGGAACCACTTAGTGATAAAATTTTCTTATTTATTGTATTATTAAACGTAAAATAAGGACGATCACTTTGCCAAAAATCCCACCTCATCACCTAAAAGCATTGTTCTAATTAGTTGGTCCGTTTTCAGGGTCCGAACGAATTTTTTTAGACCCCCAAGTCCAAGGAAAAGCCGCAGGCCGAGAACCTCCTTCCCTAGTTCCGTGGAACCGAGAAATTTGGCCGACATAAGTTGAACGCTCATTTTTGGCCACTTTGGTAGCGGCGAGGGGGAGGGGACCGCTTCGGGCTCCCGAAAAGCTTAAATATGGGAAAAATGAGGATTTTTGGGTTCTATATTCATGGACGTAGGTAAGTGAAAAGATAGGACGGTTGGACAGCGTTTTGGCTCCTTTCTGCCAATTTCAGTCTCTCCTAATGTTGCAAAAAGTGATGTCAGCAAAGAGTTGAGGGCTGAAAATTCCATTGGGCCCCCGAGAGCGCTTCTGGTGGCTTAAATTTTAGAAAATTCGCGGCTAAAATGGAGAAAATACACGTCCCCTGTTTCGCAAGGTCCTCATGTGCACTAATGTGCTGATCGTCAACATGCAACTTGCTAACGCGGCAAAAAATTTGGAAAAAGCGCTAATATTCGTGGCTATAACTGCGAGAAAGCGCTGATTCGTAGTCTCACGATCCAACTATAGATTGACAAGTTTCTAATGGACCTTGAGGGCCCAAATTTCCAGATGGTTCTAGGAACGTGTGTTTAGAAAGTTAACTGAATTTACCACTTCTTTCAGTCCATAAGAAACTTGTCGATCTATACCAGACCAAAATTGTGAACAAATCGTTGATTCGCGGTGTATGAATGCCATTCTACGGCTAAAATGTTGAAATCAACGCAAAAATTGTTTTTGGGCCGAGCCCGCGGCTAAAATTAAGAAAACACGCTACTAATTCAAGGTGCAAAATCGCTGCTAATATTGACAAAAGCAACGCTAATTAGGGGTAAAATTGGGCAAAAGAGACAAATTTACAACAACTGAAATTGCATATAAAAAGAGAATTGACGATAATTCACGGCAAACGTATCAGAAAGCTCTATTTAACCGCTAAAATTAAGAAAAATCGCTGCAAATACCTAAAACCGGTACAAGCTGATGCAAATGAAAAAAAACTAAAACGCAACTAAAATTGAGAAAACAAAAATCCTTCGCATCTATAAGCTTCATGCGGGGATAAAATTGAAAAATCACTAAACTCTGAAAATTGCAAAATTGCGGAAACACCGATTGTGGCTAAAATTGGGCTAGAAGCGCTACTGCGCTGCTAAAATTGAGAAAAAAAACCGCTAGTTCGAGGTTAATCTTGAGGAAAATCACCAAATCGCGGACAAAGTGTGGTCAAAATTTCCAACTAACAAATACTCGCCTTCTGAAGGCAACTTTTAGGCCAAAATTTGGAAAACCCCGCAAATTCTTGGCTATAAGCTAAAAAAACCCGCTAATTCGCGGCTAGACCTAAGAAGAAGCCTTAATCTATGGCTAAAAGTAAAACAAAATTGTTAATGCGGTGCTAAAATGTAAAAAAAATCTTAATTTTCGGCTTGAAAAATCAAATTTTAGTCAGGCTAAACAGAGAAAAAGACTATTCGCCGCATAAAATAAAAAAAAACGCCAACTCGCGAAAACCCGCCAATTTGTGGCTAAAATTGAGAGAATTCGCTAAGCCACGGGCTGGAAGCGCCGTTACGCTGCTAAAATTGAGGAAAAAGCGCTAGTTCGCGGCTAAACTTGAGGAAAACCTCTAATTCGCGGCCAAAATTGCGACAAATTCCAAGTCGCATCAAAAAATTGAGGCATACGCCAACTCGAGGCTTCTGAGTGCAACTTTTAAGGTTGAGATTGAGCAAAAGCGCCATTTTGTGGTCAGTAGCGTACTGAGGTAGGGGCGAGTGGGGCGGACCGCGCCCCGGGTCCTTAAGGGGCTTAAGGATGAAAAAATGAGGATTTTTAGGTTCTACGTTCATGGATGTACAGGTATACGTGACAAGGAGTTTTAGTACACGGTTGGACGGCGATTTGGCTACTTTCGACGATTTTCAGTCCATCTGATCTGGAGAATAAATTGAGTGCCATGAGAGCAATGATTGTGGCTGCGAATACTCGATTTAGCCCACGAAAAACGCTATTCTGAAGGCTCGATTGAAAAAAATTTGCGACTTCTGAAATCTGGAGGTAACTTCGCAGCTAAAGTTGAGATAACTCGCGGTGTATCGAAGCCATTTTACGGGTGATATGTAGAAAAAACGCTAATGTGCTGTACTTGGGCCAAAACCGCGGGTAAAATTGAGAAAAAACGCTAATTCAAGGACACTAAAGTGGATAAAAAAACAGCTCTTAAACTTTAAAAAAAAAAAACCTAATTTGGGGATAAAATTGAGAAAAATAGAAAATTTGCCACTGCTGATGCGGCAAAAACGTATGGAAAAAGCGCTAATATGCGTGGTTATAGCTGCGAAAAGCGCTGATTCATGGTCTTACGATGCAGCTGCCCCGACCAAAATTATGAAATAATCTCTAAATCGCGGTGTGTAGAGGCCATTCTACAGCTAAAAGGTAGAAATCGGGGCAAAAATGTTGTTTTTGGGCCAAGGCCGCGGCTAAAATTGAAAAAAAAAGCTAATAATTCAACGCAATTGAAGTCGCAGTTGGTAATATTGACAAAAACAACTTCAATTCCGGTTAAAATTCGGCAAAAATGGCAAATTCACAAATTGAAATTGCGAATTATGGCCCATTCGCGTATAAAAAAGAAAATATATGTATGCTAATTCACTGCAAAATGAGCATAACAGGCTATTTCACATCGGAAATTGAGAAAAATCGCAGATAAAGTTGAGGTAACACATCACTTCACAATTCACTGATAAACAAAGATAATCACTAATTCGCAGCTAAAATTGTGATAACGCATGTGGTAACGCAAATCTGTAGCTTCTAAAAGCCTCGAGGCTGAGGGCTTCGAAAATCAGCGTTAATCCATAGCAGAAATAAGAAAAAAATGCTCATGCGGAGCTAAAATCTAGACAACAGTGCGACTAAAATTGAAAACAATCGGTAAAACGGTCATTTTCAGCTCAAATAGAAAAAAAGTGCTAATAGAGGCTATATAAGTGCTAAAGAAGGCTAATCTGCACCTAAAATTGACAAAAACCCAATTCGTGGCTAAAATTGACAAAAACCCAATTAGTGGCTAAAATTGACAAAAACCCAATTCGTGGCTAAAATTGAGAAAAATCGCTAATGGAATGGTTAGAAACGCTATTGCGCAGCTGAAGTTCAAAAAAACAAAAGCGCTAACCCGCGACTAAAATTGAGGAAAATCACTAAATCCCGGCTAAAGTTGAAAAAACACAAATGCGTAGGTTCCCTCCGTTTGAGGGTAAAACAGAAAAAAAAACGCTAATCAATAGCAAAAATTGTAGCAACAAAATGCCAACGCGGGACTATAAAATAATGTAAAAAAAAAAGCGGCTAACATTGAAAAACACTAATTAGCGCGGCAAAAAAAAACGCTAATTTTCAGATCAAACTGAGAAAAACTGCTAATTCCCTGCTAAAAATGTAAACAAAATGGATAGTTTGCAGCTAAAATTGAAAAAAATCAAAAATTCGCTGATATATTGTGGTAAAATTGATAATTTAAATACACGTCTTCGCGCCTTCTGAAAGCAACTTTGTTGCAAAAATTGAAAAAATGGCAAAACGACAAACTATAGTCTAAAGTAAAACAAAATTGCTAATGCGATACCGTAATAAAAGAACAATGCTAATTTGCGGTCAGTAAGCAATTAGCTGCTAAAATTAAGAGAAATACTAATTTTCAACCTTAAATTTATAAAAAGTGCTAATTTGCTGTTAAAAATGGGAAAAATTTCCAATTTGCTAGAAAACACTAATACGCTACTAACATTAAAAAAAAAAATTCGCGGCAAAAATTGAGGAAAATCACTAATTCGTGGTTAAAAACGATAAAATTTCAATTTGGGTCAGCAATTAAAAATACGCCAATTCGTGGCGCCTGAAGGTAACGTTGAGTCTAAAATTGAAGAAAAAACGCCAATTTACAGCTACAGGTGGAAACCCTGTTAGCACGCGGGTAAAACTGGGATTAGCGTTTGGTGAACAAAACAAATGCTAATTTGCGCCAACAATTTAGAAAAAACCGCTTCGAACGCTTTAGAAAAACTTCGAAAAAACGACAATTTTTAGCTCAAACTGAGAAAAGTGTTAATTTCCGGCTAAAATAGCCCTGCTAATTTACAGCTAAAATTGAGGAAAACTCAAACTCGTGGAATATTAAGAAAACACGCTAATTCACGGTATAAAAACGCAGCTTAAGCTGCTAAAGTTGAGAAAAGGAGAAAATTCACGTCTATTTAGGGCATGGGGGGGGGGGGCAAAACCGCTAATCCGAGGCTGAAATTGGGGAAAACCGTTACACACGGTTCAGACCTGAATTTTATGCAAATGGAAAACGCTAATAGAGACTTAGGGGCCTCTTGGAGATTTCCGCCCCGGGCCCCGATAGGTGTAGTAGGTCCGCCAGTGTTTGTGGTTATATGAACGAAAAAACCGATGATTCGCGGCTGAAAAAAAATCGCTAATTCTGAGATCGCTAGATCTGTGACTTAAATTCGGAAAACCCTGCTATTTTGAAATGACGGCTATAATTGAAAAACATCGCTGATTCCCGGCTAGACCTGAGAAGAAGCGATAATCGATAGCTAAAAGTAAAACAAAATTGCTAATGCGGTGCCAACATGTTAACAAAATTCTAATTTTTGGCTTGAAAAATCAAATTTTGGCCTGGCTAAAAATTAGGAGAAAGGCTAATTTCCAGCCTAAATTGAGAAAAAGATAACTCACTGCTAAAAATATAAAAAATCGCCAAATTCTGTTAAAATTGCGGAAAACGCCAGTGCGTGGTCGAAATTGAGAAAATTCGCTAATTCACGGGCTATAAGCGCCGTTAAAATTGAGAAAAAGCGCTAGTTCGTGGCTTAACTTAAGGAAAATCACACATTTGCGGCCAAAATTGTAAAAATTTCAATTTGCATAAAAAATTAAAAATGCGCAAATTTGTGGCTTCTGAATGCAACTTAGAGGTTAAAATTAAGAAAAAGCGCCAATTTATGGTTATTTGGGTTAAAAAAAAAAAAAAACCGCTGATTTGCGACTAAAAAAATCGACATTTCAAAGCGCATGGTGAACAAAAAAAATGCGATCTGTGACTAAAATTCGGAAAAACCTGCTAATTTGCGGCAAATTCATGGCTATAAATTGAAAAACGCCGCTGATTCGCGGCTATACCTGGGAATTTATAGCTAAAAATAAAATAAAATTGCTAACGCGGTGATAAATTGCGAACAAATTCTAATTTTCGGCTTGAAAAATCAAATTTTAGCCTGGCTAAGAATTAGAAGAAAGGCTAATTTTCAGCCTAAATTGAAAAAAAAAAAAATGTAATTCACTGCTGAAAATGAATGAAAATCGCCAAATTGCTGTTAAAATTGCGGAAAACCGCCGATTCGTGGCTAAAATATAGAAAATTCACTAATTCACAGGCTAGAAGCACCGTTGAAATTTAGAAAAAGCGCTAGTTCGCGGATGAACTTGAGGAAAACCACTAATTCGTAGTCAAAATTGTGACAAATTTCAATTTGCACGAAGAAATTTAAAATACGCCAAGTCGTGGCTTCTGAACGCAACTTGAAGGTTGAAATTGAGGATAAGCGCCAAGCTAATGATTGTATGGGCACTGTTAAAATTGCGGAAAACCACCAATTCATGGTCAAAATTGTGAAAATTCTCCAATTCACGGGCTAGAAGCGCCGTTAAAATTTAGAAAAAGCGCTAGTTCGCGGCTAAACTTGAGGAAAATCACTAATTCGCGGCCAAAAATTGTGACAAATTTCAGTTTGCAACCAAAATTGAAAATTCGCCAATTCGTGCCTTCTGAATACAACTTTGAGGTTATAATTGAGAAAAAGCGTCAATTTAGGGTTGTATGGGTGTGGCTGAAAAAAATCGACAATTCGAAGCGCATGGTAAAAAAAAAAAAAAAAAAAAAATTAGATTTGTGACACAAATTTGGAAAAATCGCTAACGCGGGGCCAAAATGTTAAATAATTCAAATTTTCGGCTTGAAAACTTGAGGGGAATCACTACAATATGCGATTTATGGCAAAAATTTGAAAAACCCCGATATTTTGCGGCTAATATTGAGAAAAATACGTATGAAAAACGCTTATTTTCAACTCAAACTGAGAGTAGTGCTAATTATCTGCTAAATTACAGTCAAAATTGCTAATTTGCTGCTATAGTGGAGAAAACTCAACTGCGGGGGGGGGGGCGTAGGTCGTCCCTTGTGCCGATAAAATGGGCCCGTAATATGGTCCTCTGGCCGTGGCCGCCTGCATTTATCAATTGAAGCATAAATTGCTTTCGGCTCAGATCGGAACACTTTGAGAAAATTGTCAACAAAAAAAAATACGCCCACCGTGTTTTGCAAAAATGGACGAAACCGCGTATGTGTCGCAGCTTTTGCGGCACGGAGAATCCAAAAATCGAAACGAATTTTCAATCAGTCGAGCGTTTGAAGGGATTATCTCCCCAAGGCTGCGGTGTTTTTGCACGCTTTGGCTCATTTCAAACGGGCCCCCCCCCCCACGAATTTTGTGTTCCGTGGACGGCCCGATGAATGGTTAACCCCACCCAGCTAAAGTCAGAAGAAAAATCTCGATGCCAGCGGAGACCTCGCTGGCACGCCGCTGTGGAGTGAAGAAATTGGGCCGAAACCAAAACGAGCCACGCGAAACGCAAGCATTTGTGGTCACTTTGAGAGGGATGTTGTCGCGGTCTGGACCGCTCTCGGCGCATTTCAACACTTTGAGATGAACGTGGAAGTCAATTACCCAAAGTCGTAAAAACGCCCACTTAAAATAAAAGAAAAAAAAATGTATTTTTTTTTTTTTTCAACTTTAGGTACATCTTTTAACGGAATGCTTTTTTAACTAAACTAAACCAAAAATGCCTGTAGGAAACAACAACAAAAATCCCTATAAAAATATCAATTTTTATATCAATAAAATGCCATTATTGAGTCTCAAAACAGACGTTACTTGTGTATTGTTTTTAAAGTATCACATAATTATTTATTTTCAGTCCCTTCTAATTTTTTATCACTTCAGTAAAAAAAAAAAAAGTTCATTTTCAAGAGATTTCAACCGTTCAATGCGCTTAAAACGGGCCAGAGCCCTCCAGCCACCTTCAGTAATATTTTACAAGTCTGGCACAAATTATTGGCGAAAATGCGATGAATTCAACGCACCTGGCAACTGAAGGGGCTCGAGAAAGTTCATATAAACAGAAGTTTTCTCTTTTGTTCCGAAAAAGACAAAAAAAGGTAACTTTGCAGGAAATTTGGGCGGAGGGAGGGAGAGGGGGCATTAACTTTTTATGTACCTACAGCAGGAAAACGTTGTGTAGGTCTTTTTTTTTCGGAATTGTTTTGCAGGTACATACAATTTGATAAGATCTACCGGCTAAGGTTTACCGGCAAGTTTGGTACGAATTCGGACTTATTCGAATTTAAAAATAACGACACATAAACAATAATTCGATAGAAAATAGACTAAAGAAATTTTTAAAAATGCATAAAACGAGTTGTTTTACATTATTTGATTGGGTTACCTTGTAATGTGACTTTACGGTTGATCATACTAGGAGTGGTTCGTGGGTCGCTGTCACATAGAGTCCGTTGGGAATACGAGAACGTTGTCCGTGGTGCAGGGAGTGGGTGAACAGCGTGACGCCGAGCTGAAGCTACTCGAGCTCAATTCTTCATCGAGGCTCGCTTGCGATTGATGGCCTCCTCCTTTAAACAGCAGTATGAACGAATGAATGTTTAAAGCGCATAAATTGAAAACTGGTGAATTGCTTTGGAAAATCAGTGGGGGGAGGGGGGTTTGGTCTGAACCGTTTGATGCAATTCTCCGAAGGAACATCTGCATCTCAATCCAACTCCACCCCCAACGTAGCACTTCCACCCAATTCTAAGTGCTCGCAACCTACAAATCCACCGACATGTCCAGTGGGAGGGGGGGGGGCGTAACACACGTAAGTATACCAACCTACTATAGGCGTCACGACCTCCTTCATAGTAGTGCAGGAAGACATCCCAGGGCGGTAGGAAGAACAACGCTCACAGGTCACAGGTGCCGGCATCACAAGAAGAACTCCTTGTGTACTCCTTTTCGCCTGCCCACCATACCAAACCATAACCATACCAATTTCAGTTATGTTCGGGAAAACCGCGAAACGGTAAACCTGCTATACAGCGCAGCACTCAAGATTTCTTTCAATAGTAAAAATCTGTGTTCGGCTGGCCGCTTGGGGGAATATTTTTAAATAAATTGTTTCTGGGCGGCTGTAAACACGAACGAATTACCAAAATGTATCACAGGACTTTCGAATTTCCAACACCAAAAACATCTCACTAGGCGTGACAACTGACAACTTCCCGAAATATAAAGTTGTCTATTTTGCCACAGAAGTTTTGTTTTTTGTATCGTGAGTGTGGCCGCAGACCAAGCCTTATGGGCCCCGGCCGCGCTACCGCCAAAACCAGAAGTAACACGCTCCTCCACCATCATCGACATAAAATTGAGCATACTTTGCCCCCTCGGCGGCAACTTACTCAATCCTATAATTTAGCGTTAGAAACTAGAGAGAGCGAGAGAGAGAGAGAGAGAGAGAAAAATCGGCATTTCACGAAGCTACTCGGCCCCAACACCTTTTTAACTCGGTTCTGGTTGGCTCCGCCCCACAATCAAAGTGAGCCCAATACGGATTTTAAGGCCTCTCAACCAAAACATACGAATCCATCTAAAATGTGTGACTTTTAATTTTGTCAGTTTTGCTCTTGTCTCTCCGGTAATTCACTGAAATACAACTCAAACTTGATGATTTACGAACAAAATGGCAGTGGCAACAATATTCGACGATAAATTTAAACATACACGAAACAAATTGACAAATACCAGCTCTGGGAAATCTTAGAACACTCTAATTCACTAATTAATATTGTTATAATAAATAACACTACCATAAATAACACAGTTTTTTAAAATCATAAATAATTTGAAATTTTTAGCGATTTTCCCTTGTCACATGAATGAGACATCAAGAAAGAGAGCTGCTTTTAAATTGCATTCAATAACTTAATTTCCAAGCGATATTTAGAGATCCATCAACAATAGCTACCCGTTACAAAAGAGAGAAAAAAAGCAACTGCCCGATTAAATTATTATTTGGATAATTTTAGCTCAGGTAGCCCTCCCTTTTAATTAAAATATTTGATTTTTTTTAAAAGAAAAAAATAACAATAAATAAATTATTTAGAGACTGTCTGGATTTAACAAGACAGTTTATTCCGTACAAAAATCACGTGAACCATACACCTCGATTACATACTTTTACGTGAGTAAAAGTGCTCGAAAATCCTTTCATTTTCGAAAGGTAGAAGCAATATTGCTAATTTTTGTAAAATACCACATTAATACACAGAGTTTGATTATACTGAACCACTGAACGAATACCGTAGAGTTTTGTTTCGTTTGTTTTTAGTGCATTTTTTTAATTGCCTTCAGTCTTTTCCGAAATGAAATTTTGATAACCACGAATTTTCGTGACGTGAAAAGCCAGGGAAAAGCACGAGCTTGAACGACCAGAAAGAACTCGGCTCAGTCCCGCAACATCATCTCCATTTCTTCTTTTGTTTCCTCACTTTTTTAACGACCACCGTCTGCGAGGCCCCCACTTCCTCTTCCGTCCTCTCCTCAGTATTGCTCGACGAGGACTCCACTGTCGTGGTCGTTGTCGTCGTCGTCGCCGTCGCCTCAGCGGGAACTCGACTCCCACCGCTACCCCCACTATCCCCCTCGCCAATCAATTCCGTCATCGTTTCGGCTAGCACGACGGAACATGAGGACAATTGTTGTTCCTCGGCAGTGTTCTGAATCACGGGGCACTCGTCATCGTTGCACGATTCATAGACCGAGTCGCGATCTTCACCACCGCCACCCTTAGAGGAAGTGGCTGAAGAGGTCTCTTTGACGACGTTGCTCCACGATTTGACCGCCGTCGCCGCCGCGCTACCGGTCCGATGGGCGGAGGCTCGCCTCGTCTCTGGGAATGACTCGATCGAGCTGTCGGACTTTTTTTCGGAGCAGGTTTCGTAGTCCGATTTCTCGATATCGAGAGTGCCTTCGGATTTACTTTTGATTTTAAGCTTCGGCGGTGGGTCCGTAGCGACGGGCGTATCATTGTTATGAGGCGCCTCGTCACTCGAATCGCTGTCCTCCTTGTGCGGTGGAGTCGGCGCTGTCTCTTTGATCGTTTCCTCTTTTTCGGGTGGCGGTGACTTTCTCTTTTTTTCTGTTAGAGGAGGGACTTCAGGTATTTTGATTCGCTTGGATCTCTCTCGACGGTTGGGCCGTGCTGGTGAAGCGGGAGGTAGCATCGGGGGCAACGGAGGCGGTGGTGGAGGAGGTGATGGTGGATTTGGTGGTGAGGAGGGATGAGTTGTAGGTGGAGAACGATACCTCGACGACAATCGTGTTTTTCTTCTTTGTTCCAATAATTTCATGAAATCGGGTTCTTCGGGTTTGGAACACTCCATAGGTGGTGTTTCCATGTTTTGGTTCTCTTCAACCACATCCTGCTTTTTCTTTTTCAATTTCTTCTTACTTCTTTTAGTTGTTTCTTCAACTAACAATGGCGCTTCTTCGTTGCTTAGAGCATGAGGCGAAGACGGTACGACGTCTTCATCGCTCGGCTTCTTCGAAACATTTACATCCATCAAAGTTTCACTCAACGACTCAATTACACCGACATCTTTTCCAACACCCTGAACACTCTCAACCGCGAATTTATCCTCTTTCACCACCTCTTCACCACTGCCCGACAAAAAACACTCAACTTCCTCGATACCGGGAAATAGGAAAACTGTCTCACCACCGACACCACTACCGCCCACAACACCCCCAACCACACCAACTCCACAATCAGGAATTACCGTAGACGTCGACGACGACACTGACGAGGAGGTCGAAGCGATGACATTATGCGGCGGTTCAAGCATGGGCGGTGGAGCGGCTACTGTCCCATCCTCGGAGGGTAACGTTATGACATTCCCCAAGGGGTTGACTTGGCGCTCGAGGACGGCCGCTTTCATCCTCCCACCACCCCCCACAAAACCTTTGGACATGAACAGAAAACATGAAGTCACTATTAAAAAAGTTACTTGAGCCAGCAGTTTGTGGGTTATTCATTAATATTTTGAAAAAAAACAATAACTCGGAAAGGTTTAGAGAGAGAAAAAAAGTGCATTCCGCAGGTTTCACGACAACGATTACTCTTTAAAAAGCCATGCAGTGCAAAAAAGCTCGGGACACAGACAATTTTTGTTTTAATTCTCAATAAAAATTACTAAGAAGGGGCTAAGCAATAAAAACAGTTTTTCCAAAGAGTCTCTATAAATTGCTCAACTATTTTTTTTTAGGTGCTGGCTACTAGTGACTCCATATTTTTTTTTTTTTTTTACTGTTTATAGCCCCTAGACATAAACTAAAAAATATGTAAACATAAAACTCAATTTTCTGGTCTTGTTCAGAAAATAACGCACAATATTCAGCATTCCATAATACATATTAACAGTTAGAATTGTTTGATATCAAAATAAAAATTATTTTTTGTTGGAAATGAATCACGGAAAGACGTAAAAATAAGAAAACAAGCCTGTCACCTTTACCTAAGAATAACCATCACCATCTTGTTTTTCAATTCCTGATAATAATGAGGATTTCTGGCTTATTCTACTCTAGTGAGGAACAGTTTAAAGGGTCTGTCCACACATTAGTGAAGAAAGGACACGTTTTTTCCTATAGACACCCCTCCCCCCTACTAATCAAAACTTTCTTTAGGCAATCTTTTGTTGAAACAAGTTCAAGCTTAGTAGCTCGAACGGGGAAATACGGTAAATGGGTTTCATCGGAGTTGCGGTGCCTAACCAGCCACCATCCCGCTGAAGGACCCCTTCCCCCACCACCACCGCCGATCATCACCGAGCACAGGACCAACACGGATCTTCTCCATGCTCTTTCGGGGTTGACTCGCGCGGGAAGTACACGTCCGAGGTACGTTCCCACGGCGAGATTCTCAACGCCTCCACAATCAATAATCAAATCGTGTCTTCTACCAAAGTTTTCGAAGAGGTCAAAACCCCAAAATGCATTATTTTATAATTGCCCGTAATTTTTGGGGTATCTCCTCCCTTCAATTAAACGCCCCGGATACGGACGGTACTGCGTATCGCCTGATATTCCGAGCCGAGTTGCTTTCGCGCGAGCAAGACATGATAGTGATTAGTTGACGTGAATGAAGTTAACTGGACAGTGTATCTCCCAAAGGAGAAACTGTTGTGGATAATCCGGTTCAGTGGCGTGTTCATGGGGAGGGTTTTGGGGGTCAGAACCTCTTCCAGAATTCTTGAGCCCACACTATGTCCAAGAAATAACAAACAAACAAAAAATTAAACGAAATATATGCCTATGTAATATAAACATAAATAATTAAAAGCGCGATACAAAAACAAACAAACAAACAAACAAACGAAAGAAAAAAACGGGATTTTTTTTCGTTCCAAAAGTTTGCTAGTGCCCCGGTAAGTAACTATCCAAATCCACGGCATCAATGGTATTTATAACAATGACCTGACGCGGATTCAGGATTTGTTCAAAAGAGGTGCTTAAGAAATTGTGTGCTTCACTCTACCAAAAATGACTTGACAGCTATTTGCTGCCTAAAATAGCTGAATTAGCAATTCCCACCATAAAACCCCCCTAGGCCCCTAGGCTGACGATATTCGCGCGCCAAAATGGCAAAACTGACTATTCAAATCTTGAAAATAGCTAAAATGACAAAGTTTGTCCTAAAAATAGCCAAGTTGACTTCACGCGCCCTAAAAATGGCCAAATCAACGATTCTTGCGGCCCTGAAAATTCCTGAAAGATCATGATTCCCGCCATGAAAATCGCTAGTTAGAACATTCACGTGCCAAAAATGACCAAACTGACTATTCGTGTCTTGGCTTGACGGAATATTCGCACCTAAAAATGACTCAAAGGCTAAACTGTCCATTGGAAAAGCCTAAACAGACTATCCCTGAGCTGTGAATGGAAAAATCTGCAATTCGCGCACCAAAAATTGGCCAAATACCATTCGCGCCCTGACTAACTTAAGACTTGACCATTTGCGCCCCAAAAATAGCCGCCAAGCTGCCGATTCCCGCTTTAAAACTGTCTAAAGTGACTTCAAGAGCCCTAGCGCCCTCACCACGCCTGACCAGGTGATTTCTGCTCCAAAAATGACAAAATCGACATTTCGCGCACCAAAAATAGCCAAACTGACTGTTCTGCCTTGGCCTTGGCTAGTGGACGACCAACAAAATAGCAAAACCGACTCCACGTGCCTTGAAAAAAGGTGAACTAACAATTTGAGGCTTGAAAATACTTAAACATTCCTGCCCTGAAAATTTCCTAAATGACCGTTCACACCTGGAAAATGCCCAAATTGGCAATTACTACTCAAAAATTGACCAAACAGGCAATTCCCGCTCTAAAAACAGCATAAAACTGACCGTTCTGAACAACAACAACAACAACAACAACAACAACAACAAAAAAGGCAGATAACTGAAGATTCGTGCCGAGTAAATATCACTCTGATTATTCAAGCTCTGGAAATGGCCATATACAGACAGTCAACACTGTAAAAATGGCCGAACTGGCTATTCACGCCATACAACTGACAAAATGACTTAATAATACGAGGCGTATAATAGTTATTCGCGCTTTGAAAAGGCCTAAACAGATTATTACTGCACTGAAAATGGAACGTTACGGTGACCCCGTTCGCTCGTCAAAAATGGCAAAACTGAGCCTTCTCGCTTTCAAAATGTCTAAACTGACGATTCGTGCCCTAAAAATAGCGACAATGGGGGTCATAGCCCCCACTCACGCTCTAAAAATAGCCAAACGGATCCCCAACAGAGGCTACAATGGTTTTAATGACGATTCGTGCCTTCAAAATGGCCATCTGCACCAAAAAGTAAATCATGGCTATTCGCACAAAAAAGACGGTCGTTTCCGCCGTGAACATGGGCCGCCCTCAGCTTACCAGCTAATCGACCGCCCCCCTCCCCTCCAAGCGTTGGCTACACGCACCGTTAAGAACTGGATGAACTGGCATACACTTAACGCTATAAAATTTCTAGACTGGCTAATCACACGTCAAAAATGGCGAAACAGAGCAATCGTGGGAAATGACGAAAATTACCATTTGTACTAGTAATACCGCCAAACTGAGCCTTCGAAGAATATTCGTGCCTCAAAAATAGCCGAATCTATCATTTGCACCTTGCAGGTGGCGTAACTGACGACGCAAGCCTTATCTGACTTATTGCACCCCCCAAAAAAAAAGAATAAATAAATAAAGCCAAACTGTCTATTAAGACCTAAAAATGGCTTCCAGTTGACGACCTTAGTCTTTGTGAGATCGAGTGCCAGTTCTTTGGCTGATTAAGGGTGGTCCTGTGACCGGTTTCGGGTGACCAAAAAATAGCTTGCTACTAGTTTTTCTGCTAAATTCGGGCTCTTAATGGGGGGGGGGCTCTTGTACTATCAGATTCTTGAGCTACGAAATTAACAGTTTCGTTATCGAGTTTTGTGGGCATGCGACTCAACTGGTAGTTGATTGCATGAAAATAATTACAATTTTTGGGGATTAAACGCTTTTCGGAGCCAACGGGAGGCCCGGGACCTGAGCCCTTCGAGCGCCGCCTGAAGGAGGGGGCTCAAGACTAGGGTGACCAGATGTAAAAGTGGTTTCCGAGGACGCCTGCTTCGAAAATTAGGACAATACTAGGACGCTTTAGACGGAAAGTAGGACACAAAAGTAGGACGCCGAGATACAAATTAACCACGACTAATCGTTGATCAGTTTGATGTTAAAGGAGAGGGTCCGAGTTTCAGGTAGGAAATAAGTTAATTGAAAGAACGAAAACTACGAAGCCGATGTTTGAAAGAGTCAAAACAATTAAATTGTGGTTTTTGAATGAGGCAAATCGGCAAATTAGGTTTTGAAAGAGCGAAAGCCCGCCAAACTTGGGTTCATGACAGCCAAAATAACAAAATTTTGCGTTTGATCGAGCCAAATCCATGAATTTGCTTTTTGAAAGAGCCACATTTCCGAAACTGATTTTAGAAAAAACTAAGAATACGAAATATGTTTTTTGAAAGAGTGAAAATACGCGAAATTAGGGTTTGAAATTGTAAAAATTCATGAAATTATGTTATGAAGAAGTAAAATCCGCGATAATGGTTATAAGAAAGAAAAAATCCTCAGCAAAATTTGGGTCCAAGCTGCCAAAATCACGAAATTTGTGTTTCCGATGTTAGTTTTTCGAATTGGCCAAATCCGTGCGACTGTGGATTCAAGAAAGAGCCAAATCCACGAAATTTTCGTGAGTAAGATAACCAAAATCTGTGAAATTGTGGTTGAAATTAGCGAAATTCACAAAATTAGGTTTTGAATGGAAATAAATGCCAAAAATTTGGGATTTATAAGATCCAAATTGACGAAATTTCGGTTTGGAATACTCCAAAATCAATAATTTGGATTTTTAAAGAGTCAAATTTGTTTTCTGAATTAGCAAAACCTCCGAAACTGATTTCAGTAAGATTTAAAACCACGAAATTTTGGTTTTAAACGCGTGAAAATCAGCGAAATTGGTGTACTTACTGTAAATGTTTGTGTGGAAATGTGGTTTTGAAGGTGTCAAATTTGAAACATTCGCGGTTTTGAAAAATCAACAGCGAAATTGTAAATTGAAAAATCCAAAGTCACGAATTTTGTTTTTTCGACATTATATTTTTACCAATTTTAAACGAACGCGCGCTAAACATATTTCACAAAGAAGCAAAGCCACAAAATTTGGGTTTTCATCATGCGAAATTCCCCCAAATCGGGGTTCAAAGCAACAAAGCCCACCCACGATATTGGGTTCTGAAATAGGGAAAGTCCGTAAAATTGGTTTTTGAATGACCAAAACCCCGAAATTGGGATTTGAACGAGACGAATTCACCGAATTTAGTTTTGAATGAGCAAAAATTCGCGAAAATTGACGTTTGAAAGAGTCAAAATGACGAAATTTTGTTTTTGAAAGTGTCAAACGCACATGAGTGGAATAATAAGAAGAAAATAATAATAATAATAATAATAGTGAGACTGTGAATCTTATTTTCCGGTTCGTCGGTCCAATATTGGGAGGGGGGGGGTGAACTTCGGAGTTTTGAGTGAAATGGAGGCGTGACGGTGTGTGGAAGAGATATTCAGTGGTGAATTCACTGTATTGTTTTCTGAGTGGACTTTGCGCTGCGATCTCTCCGTCCCTGGCGCTCGACTTATGAGGGCCGGGATGGCAAAATGGTGACTGGGGACGTCTCCCCAGTCTGAAGATGAAAACTTGAAAGATGTGAGCTAGAAATACCAGACGTTACATCAAGTAGAGATCGAAAGTGACCTCTCCCCGGACACCTGACAAATGAGCCCGGACGTCCCCGGACGCTCAAGAAAGCAGGACATGTCCGGGAAAAGTAGGACGTCTGGTCACCTTACACAGGACCCCTGAGCTCATTCCAGGATCAGCGCCCGCCACTGACGTTGGCTTTTCAAGCAAGAAACAGTCATTTCTCGCCCTCAGAGTCAGACGTTATTTGTTGCAAGTTCGCGGTGGAAGGCGCAGAAAGATACCCGAAGTGTTGTAACTAACAGTCCTGAATTCCGAGGAAGAGCCTCGACGCACGCGTAGTACCTCGCCGAGCCGCTTCCATCTGGGTAAAATCGCCCGAAACCAACGAGACATCGCAAAACGCTCATTTTTGCCCGATTCAAGGAGTGCTGAAGCCATTTAGGGTGAGTTTTCGGGGTTCGGGCCCGGCCCGGCTGTATTTCTCATCTGACCATTCTCCGAGGGACTCATAAACCACACACCCCGGCGTAGTTCGAATAAGTTCCTTTAAAATTGGACGAACCGACGTGTTTTATCGCGTTTTCCACTCTACACTAGTGTGGTGTAAGTTCCTCCACCCGTCCACTCAGAATTGAAACAAATTATGTTCATGGAGTGGACGCGGTACTACACTTGTCTAGTGTATTGAATGGAAATCGCCATTAGGGGTTCACGACACGGGAGATCTGCCGGAAATCGAAACGGATTTTTCGATCAAACGAAGGGGTGCTCATCGTAATGTCGCCATTTTCCGGTCACTTGCGCACTTTTCAGGGACCGCACGAATCTTCCAGTGGATGATGGCCCCTCAATTGACAGACCTGAAGTCTGAATGCGTCAAATTGTTCGTACATCTAGTGAACACCCTGGCATGACTGGGCGGTATTCTAGTGGACAATGCATGAGGATACTTTAATGCGTGGGTCCCCGCATGTGGTTCAGGGACACTTGAATCCCTTGAATATACTTGCGTATCTTGGAAGAAAAACCCCTCCCAAGAAAAAGTTCTGGGCACGCCACTGATCCGGTTCCAGGGGTCAAATTGATAGCACCCTGGTCCGGGAGGGAACCTCGTCAAATAGTGTTCGTAAAATTTAATAGCCCAATTGCCCCTCTTTTCCTGAATCACGTAGATTCGAACGCGAGAAAATAAAATAAATGTGCGAAGGGAAGTAAATCCCACAGGGGTACTACAACGCTATCATAAAAACTAAATCAAAACTGGAAAATTGGCGGCAACACAATTTTAGTTAAAAAAATAGAAGTGTAATCTCCCACCTGTGTGATGCACCGTTTCAAGCATGGCATCGGCTAGGTCCTCTCGCAACCGCGTCTCACCGTGAGCTATGTCCTCGTTGCTGCTGCTGTAACCCGCCAAGTGAGGAGCATCGATGCTTCCGGCTGGTTAAAAAACAGAGGAGGGACATTAATCCTTAAAATTTACGGCGTTAAACCGAACGAATAATAATAACAATGACTCACCCGAACCACCGCCCTCGATAAGTAAGTACGGTCGAAGAGGCATGTTGACTGGATTGGATTTAATGACATTAAAATGGTCGTTGGGTGCATCCGAGTCACTTCTGAAACACAACCGGTTGTCAGAGGGGGGGGGGGAGTTGAGAGATTGAAAGATAAAACATTGCGGCACTAACTTACCCAACAGGGTCGATTGATTTGAAAGAAAACTGAGGTCCCATCCAGAGTCGTCGATGAGGACCAGAGTGGGTAACTATTTCGACTTGAGACAGCCAGTAGTCATCAGTCGAGCCGAGTGTTGACGAAGAGCGCTGGGATTTCGTCGGCGGTGAGGTGAGCAACGGGTTGTTGAGACTGAGCGGAGGCTGAACGACGCTACTGTATGGCGGTTTCAAGAGACACCATTCGGCTTTGGCTTCGACGCCGAGCTCGATTCCAGTGTCGTAGCTGATTTTATCCTTGGGCACTCCAGGTAGACATCGTGGCTCGAGATCGTACTGAATGACTGTCGCAGTCGAGGATACGATGAACAGGGAGTCGATGACGGGTTGGTTTTTTCGAGGGGAGCGTGGTGGAGCGGGTGAACTCGGGAGCCAGGCTCGGGGTGAGGCGAAAAAAGCTGCCAGGGGGGAATCCTCACCTGAGGGGAGGGGTGATCTACGTAATTGAGCCAAAGCGTTTAGTGTGGTTGGGTGTGGGTAGGGGGGGAGGCGCGGCGTTAAGGGTTGACTAGGCACTTCGGGTAACAGGGGACTACCACGACCGTCGGTTAAACCAGCGCTCTTTTCGAACCTACACGATCGAATTAATTAATTATACCCAATTCTCTTAATTACTTTCAAACAATTGCAATTACCTGGACAGCTTATTCACGACATTAGGAGTAGTATGAGTTCGCACAGTGACCGGCCCTCCGTACGGTGTGATGGGGAATACGTGAGTGGTGCCACGAACCGAACTGACAGCAACCCACCTGGAGTCCCAAGAAACCGCAATATCCTGAACTCGTGCAGTTGTTTCGCCCCTGAAAATTAAAATAAAAACTTTCAAAATCGCGCTAAATAAGCGTCGGTTAATACAAAACAAAAATAAATCGAACCTGTGAAGTATGTACAAATGGTGAACAGCAGCCAACTGTGAAGCGACTGGGTGCGGTTGAATTCGAAATACGTGAAAATGATGACCGTGCTTGTCGGCGGTTATGAGGAGCATGCCAGACGAGTCAAATGTCATCGCGACAATGGGACCGACATGAGCCACGAAATGAGCGATGATATTCTCGGCGTCACGCTCTTTCGAAGGCTTTGTCTCTATGTCGATGATCGTGACTATGCCGGGATGTGAAGCGTTGTTGTTTGCAGGGGGCGAAACATTGCCCGTGAAGCTTCCGCCCAATTCTCTTAGCCCTTTTCCGAGAGACCTTTTTTTTCGAAAGAGATTTATTTTAGCAAAAATAACATCAGATCAAAAAAAAAAACTCACTTGACCGCATGTATTGCAGTAGCAGTGTACGACTGAGCACCATCCCCTTCACAACCACCAGAACTTCTTTGCCATGTAGTCAGTCTTTTTTCAGCGTACGCGAGCCACCTATAGCAAGACACAGTCAAATGCGTGTTCCTTACAATCTGACAGCACCACGAACGCACCTTTGACCCAGTGCTACTGGATTGGGACACACTCCAGGACTAGGGTAACACGTGGTAACGGTCAGTCGGTCTTCAAAAGTCGCTACGTCAAATACGGCGATTCTTTCTACAAAAGTAATGACAATACTTTTCCTGTTGCATAAAATGTCGCAGATAGGCGTTTTAAATTTTATGTTTTTAACCTGAAACAAAAGACAACAGTTTTTGATGAAAACTGATTTGACCGGGACTAAAGCAAAAATAAAAAAATAATATTACAATTTCTCCCGTTCTCAGAGACACGAAATTGACGTTACAGAACTGAGGACCAGAGCTGGCGTTGTCAACGATGGCGGCCAGTGGGCGTTTGGCCGCGAAAGGATCGTTCTCGTCGCGAGGCCTTTTCAGGATCCGGAAAGTTCGGACAGAGCCTTGCGACCATGACAAAAGTTCCGTTGCGTCACCAGTCGCGGGTATTGACCAGACCTATCATAGTGGTGTGGAGTGGTTGGGAAGGACGGGGAGGTATAATTCCACGCTGGTTGACCGTATTTATTTATTTTTTCTACCTGAGCTCCCGTTCCATAGCCGAGGACCAGAAGCAAAGGCGGCACGGTGTCACTCTCGGTCTCACAATTTGCCAGGGGAAAATTTTCAGAGTCGTTAAAGTCGCAGGTTTCAAAACGAGCCCATAGAATGTTGTCACGTGATTCACCTCCTGGTAAAACGCTTGAATAAGCCTGAAAACCAAAAATCTTTGCAATTTTTTAGTGTAATTTGTTTAGTACTTAGTGGAGAAAAGTCATTAGACAGAGTTCAAATTGGTAATCTTATCTTATGTAAAGGCAATAGACGGCTCTTAAGGGAAGATAGAAATGCTATTGAAAATGGGAACCTGTTAAGTAATCCAAATATAACCTTGGACATTCACCCCTGATAAATGTGAGGGGGGGGGGCAGCTGCTAACTCAAAATAATTAGGAAGAGCTGTCGAGAAAAGGGCAGAAGTCCTCCGGACGTTCTAACGTGGGGCGAGGGGCTCCCCAGTCACCCGTTCGGATGGGGGCCCCGATAAGCTTAAAGATGAAAAATGGTGATTTTTAGGTGGATAAGATGTGACAAAATTGGTAACTCGCTGCTAAAATTGAGAAAAAGCGGCGATTCGCACCTGATATAAAGAAAAACCTCCTGATCGCGGTCAAAAATAGGTACCAATTTGGGGCTAAAATTTAGAAAAAGCGCTAATTCTCGCGGATAGAATTTAGAAAAATTGCTAATTCGCAGATAAAATTAAACTAAACGCTAATTTGCGCCTAAAATGGTGAAAAATTGCTAATTCAGGAGTGGAATAGAAAAAAAGATGCTAATTCGCAATTCACGACTAAAATTGAGAAAAAATGCTAAATCGTAGATAAAATTGAGAAAGTGCACTCAACCGCGAATTGAGACAATGCTGTTTCGCAGATTCTTGAGGCAAATTTGTGGATCAAATTTTCAAAAAGCGCAAATTTCAGTTAAAAAACAAAACAAAAACAAAAAAAACGCTAATTCGCGGCTTCTGGTGGCAAACTGTGTGGACATTGAAAGATGACAAGGCCAAGGTCGACCAACTCGGTTTTAAGCCTCCTTTAGGCTTAAACCTAATAAGAGCCTAAACCCACTGAATATCATTTTAGGGATGAATTGAAGGGTTTATGAATATACCTAACCTAACTTCAGGGCCCCTCGCAACGCGTGCCATCGATGGACTTTCTGGACTCAAAACCGACTTCGAGGAGGGGGCTTGAGTCCCCCAAAGCCACTGCCTGGATCTGGGCCGGCGAACCTTTTTTGGTCGTGGATTCTTACTGGGATGTAAGAACTAAGACGGGCCACCGATCCTGACAACATTAGTGAACCACAGTGTAATATCGTTCTCCATTTGCACTAAAATGTGCCCAGGGGCAACTCACTGCAGTGCCGACCTTATACATTTGGCGCCACGAGGCGAAGCTGTCACCAACGCCCCCGTGAAGTTATGCCTTCAGGGGCCGCGATTTTAGCGTTTTTCCCACACTTTATCACTTCCACTCAATTTCATCGGTGAATTAGCGAATTATCTCCATTAGCCGCGAATTAGCGGATTTATATCCATTTCACCCACGAATTAGCAATTTTTCTTGCAATGGAATGAGCTTTTCTTGATTTGAGCCGCTAATGAGCGATTTCACCAGTGAATTAGCGCCACGAATTTGCCTCCGGAAACCGCGACTTGCCATTTACTCAATTTATTTATGTGATAAGCAATAGCTGAAGAAAGATGTTGTCGCCGGTATTCAATTAAACAAATTAAATGAAAGTGATATCTTCCGGACGACGATGGAAGGGCATAGCCCGACAAGATTCAAGTTTCGAGAAAAAATGGGCTCCCCGGCGGGATTTGAACCCGTAACCTCTGGATTACTAGTCTAGCACGCTGCGGCACTGCGAGGAATCAGCTAAGCCAAACCCCACCCAGGTCCATTGTTTCTCGAAACTCTAGGCGTTTCTCCTTATGACAAAGGTAAACCACGCCAATGTCATCATATCGTAGATAAAGTAGCCATTTTTCTTGATTTTAGCCGTAAATTAGCGTTTTGGCCTACTAGCGAGCAGTGAATGAGAGTTTTGTTAATAGTCGCCGCGAATTAACGTTTTTTCTTAATTTTATCCGTGAATTAGCGCATTTTTCTCTTTTAGCCGTGGATTGGAGAGTTTGTTTACTTTCAGCCACGAAGACCTTCAGAAGCCGCGAATTGGCGTTTTATCCATTTTAACATCGAATTAGCGTTTTTCCCCGCACGACAGAGCTTCTTCTCAATTTTATCGGTGAACGAGCGATTTTCTTGATTTCAGCCCCAAATTAGCGTTATTTTCAAGTTTTATCCACTTACTTGCGCCTTCACAATTTTAGCTGCCCACGAGGAGACGTGAATTGTAGCCGAGGGCGCCAAAATCCAATATTAAAAATGATAATTTACCAATGCAGGCCACGGGCGGGCCATTGTGAAAGGCTCAGCCCTGAGTTGGGCACTCCTGGCTTAGATCCATGGTGGAAAGAAATTATGATAACTTCGAAAACAATTCTGAGTACTCAACAAGGCCTTGTATAATTAATCTTTACCGGCCCCATTAGGGCGCCGTCTGCAATCAGCTCCCCTCAACATCAAAGCCGTATTCGAGGACCTAAATTCGTTCGTCAGCGACCGAGAACCCTGCGACTAAAGCCGGAACTGAGAAAGGGGCACGCAGGCGCGGATCCAGAGTCGGCTAAAGGAGGAGGCCACATCGTCCAGTCAATGAGTAGGTACATTGTGCTATACATCGAAAGTGGTGTTTGATTTTTTTTCTCTTGTATTGTTTTGATGGTTGAGAAGATAAGGAATCTGAGTTTTCGTCTAGGAAGCGTAGGAAAGAAGTTATTCACCTACAACCCGAAAAATCTAAAAAAAAATCGACGGTTTTTGGCCTGCCCTGAACTTAAAACAAGGGTTAGGACGACGAAAACTCAGATTCCTTATATTCTAACCTCCAGAAACAAAACAAGACAAAGAAATCAAACACCACTTTCAATGTAGGGTGAACCCCCCTTTTTTTGTACTAATTGACTGGACTAATATTATGACTCCATCTGGCCCCCGCACCTACCATCACCACACGTCACACAGTTGCTATACAGTCACAGTTCTCAATCTCTGATCAACGCAACACAACAACGTCGGAAAATTGAGGAAACCCAAACGCCGGAAAAGTGGAAAAAAACAACATTCAACCGTTGTAACGTATACTATTAGTTTGGCAGAAATTTGACTCCCGCCCAATGAAGTGAACTCAGCGCAGTGGTGGAGGGGAAGCTCTTATGTGTAAATTGGGTTTTTAGTGAGCGAAATCCGAGAAATCACTTTTTTAAAAACGGTTCTTAGTGCGAAAAATCGGCGCAATCGGTCCAGGGAAATTGGTTTACGGGCAAACCAATTTCCCGAAATTAGCTGTTCATCAAATTGACAGTCTCGTCATGAAATTGACAATTTCCTCATAAAATAGATAATTTCCCTATAAAACTGATTATTTCCTCAAAAAATTGACATTGAGCCATATGAATAAAAAAGAGCATGATCTTATACTTCAATTATGCTAATCTGTTTATGAATGAAAAGCATGATTTTTATTCATAATCGATGGCCATATGCTTGAAAAAATGCAAGCATAAGGTCATGCTCTTTTTTATTCATACGGCTCAATGTCCTCATAAAAATTGACAATTTCCTCGTAAACTTGAAAATGTCTCCACAAAATTGATAATTTCGAAACGATCACCAATTACTGTATTGACAATAATCACCTAAAGAGCAATTGCAAAGTTAATAATTTCCAAGTTCAAAAAATAAAACTACTGAACTATGTCAATTTGCTAATAAAAACGACAATTTCCTCGTGAAACTGACAATTTCGTCCTAAAATTAACGATTCCGAGAAAATTTACGATTTCCTCTTGAAATTAACAATTTCCAATTCGAACTAACAATTCCCTTACAAAATTGAAAATTCATTCAAAAAGGGTAATTTTCCCATTATATTGACAATTCCTCAAACAATACGTCATTTTCTTCATAAAATTGACAATTTCCATATGAAACTGGCGATGTACTCATGGAATTGACACCTTTAGACTGAAAATATCCTCATAAAATCAACCATTAATATCAACCATTATGCTTAAGATCAGGGGTGGGCAAATTACAGCTTTTTGGGTAATAAATTACAAATTACTTCAAAAAGAGAGGATTAATTACAAATTACCAATTACTTTTCACTTCCACGAATAATGACAAATTACAATTACTGTAATTGAATTACTTCTTCAATTACCAATTACCCAAGAGCTGGATTTGTGGAACACGCAAGCGTCTTGCTCTTGTTCACTGTCATTTTTTTAGTGCGTCCAGCCAACAATCGAACGTCAGAACAGATCTTTGAGATAGGAAGCAGGAACAGCATAGCCCCAAGATGCCAAGCGCGTCGCATGAGTAGGGTTGCGAAATGTCCGGGGTCAAATTTGCAAAATTTGCCCCTTATCCCGGCCTGCGAACTGTCACAGGGAATCCCGGATATAGTGGATAGATCCCCCCCCCCCCGCCAGAGCCACTAGTATACGAACGAAGGAGCACTAGTACCATAACGAAGAGCCCCATAAAATCTCCATGAGCGTTTCACGAAGTTAGATTTAGCAGATTTTCTGGACTTGAAGCAGACCGAAAATGTCCGAGTACGTCCAGCTTTATCCTTGGACTTCGGACCCAACGCAGTAGTGTACCCAGGTACGGGGAAACCCTCTATCAGACAAAAATCGGTAATATTTGTGGCTATAGCTGCTAAAAAGCTCTGATTCGTGGTCTCGCGATGCAACTTTCAGACTAAAATTAAGGACAAAATCGCTGATTCACGGTACATAGAGGCCATTCTTCGAATAAATTGTGAAAATCAACGCAAAAGTGTTGTATTTGGGCAAACCCCGCGGTTAAAGTTGAGAAAAGACGCTATAATACTGACAAGTAAAAGACGCTTTCAGGTTTAAATTGGACACAAATGGCAAATTCACAACTGAAATGGCGTAAAATCGCCCATTCGCTAATGAAAAAGGGAATAGGATGCTGAACGGCCGCAAAATTAGCACAAAACGCTATTTCACAGCTGAAATTGGGAAAAATCGCTAATTTGCAATTTGCAAATATAAAGTAATGAGAACGTTTATTCGCGGATACAAAATGAAGAAAATCACTAATTCGCGGCAAAAATTGAAAAAATCACCAATTAGCGCAGCTAAAATTAAGAAAAACGTTAATTTTCAGTTCAAATTGGGGAAAAGTGCTAATTCTCAGTTATAAATTGAAAAAATTGCTAATTTGCAGCTTAATTTGAGTCAAACGCCAATTCTTGGCAAAAATTGACAAAACTCGGTAGGTAATGCACGGGTTGGAGACGCTACCACGCAGCTAAAATGTATAAAAAGCGATAATTCGCAGCTAAAATTGAGAAACATCACTAATTCTCGAATAAGTCATGAAATTTATAATTTAAAAATGATTTTTTGGCAGAAATGGATGGATAGAAGTAAATTTTTTGATTTGAAAAATAAAATACATTTATAATTTAAATTCGCACCTTCTGAAGGCATTTTTGTGGCTAAAATTCAGAAAAATGGCAAACTCATGCATGGCCATAGTACAATGTTAAAAAATACGCTAATTCACGGCTAGAACTGAAAAGAAGCAATAATCTGTACATATGAAAGTTATATAAAATTGTTAATGCGGTGGTAAAATGTGAAAAGCCGCTAATTTGCGGGTAATATTTAGGCCCTGTTCACAAGCTCTATGTTTGTGTTGTGTGGTGTCTATGCAACCTATAAAAATGATTCATTTTTCGAGGGAGTAAATTTGTTTGGCTGCATAGACTCCACAGAACGTAAACATAGAGCTTGTGAACCGGGCCTTAGAAAATAAATATAATCAGTCTGGTCAAAATTAAGAGAAAGGTTAATTTTAAGCCTAAAAATTAAGAAAATTCCTAATTCGAGGCTAAAAAAATGGAAAAAATCGCCAATTTACAGCTAAAATTGCGCCAGACGCCAATTTGTGACTGAAATTGAGAAAACTCGCTAATTCACAGGTTTGAAACGCTACGACGCGTCGCCGCTACAATTAAAAAAAAGCGCTAATTCGCGGTTGAAATTGAGAAAAATTCTTATTTGCACCAAAACTGAATACACGCCAATTTGCGGATTCTGAAGGCAACTTTTCAGGCTGAAATTGAAAAAAAGCGCCTATTTGTGGCAATAGGTGAAGAAACCGCTGATTCGCGAGGAAAACGCGAAAAGTCGTGGATAATTAAGAAACATCGCTCACGGGATAAAAACGATACCTTGCTGCTAAAGTTGAGAAAATGTGCAAATTCATGGCTATGGGAGGGGGTGGGGCAAAACTGCTAATCTGCGGCTGAAATTGAGAAGAACTCGGCCAAAATTGAGAAAATCGCTAATTTGCGGGTAGAGTCCAAAAATTGCCCTTAACTGAGAGATTGAGGCTATGATGAGGCCAACAATATGTCCAGAGAGTGTGCTGGCTGGGTGGAATGATGACTAAAATGTGAAATTACCTCCCTCCTCTCACCCTTACGAGATTTCAATTTGACCCCCCCCCCCCAGGACAAATTCCTACCTACGCCACTAGTTTGGGGTTCGAAACTTTTGTACCGTTTCTGAATTTGAATTACGTAATTCAATTACTGCCCAGCCCTGCTTAAGATGTCTTATAAAATTGAAAGTTTTCTCATAAAACAGACAATTTCGTCATGAAATTGACAATTTTTACGTGAAACCGACGAGGTTTTTCATAAAATGGACAGTATGTTTTTCCACCAACAAAGTTTAGAATTGATCGCGATTAGTTGCCATTAGCGACCATAATATGTCTGATACAAAATGCTATTGTAATCGTGTTTATTTGATGATTGGCGTTGGTGAAAACGGGCCTATGTCACCTCAACATTGCTGTTCGTGAAGCATTTCGCATATGTGTTGCCCTTGACGCGGAATTTCACGTAAATTTTGCCTTGAATGGGGCGATTCACGTGTGAGTGTTTTCCCGAATGTTGCGTTTTGCCCGTTGTGGGGCATTTTGCGTACTTTACTCGTTGTGGCGCGGCTTTATGAAAGAGTTTTTTCCCCACAATGTGACGTCGTTTCGCTTAAAGCTTGCTCTTGGCGTGACTTCTCGCATAAATTTTACCCTGGACGTGGCGGCGTTCAACGTCAATTTTCCCCTCAGTGAGGCCCCGTTCGCGAGAGTTTTTCCCTTAAATAACTCGGCATTTCGCGTCTCTCGAGAAACTCTGACCCTCGGGCTTCTGAGAAAATGACCTTGATGATTTTGGAGAAGGTTTTGATTTTTTTTTTCTTGTGACTTCAACTCCAAGGGAAGGGCCATGGCCCCTGTGGCCCTTCCCTTGGATCCGCTACTGGCACGGGATGCTCCCACAAGAGTCACGGGTGCGGGCCGTATAGTTTGGCCAAAATTGTCAGCTATAACTGTTGTGATGTGCCTTAAAAAGTGATACGACGCCTGAAGAATTTGTACCTAAGGGCAATTACTCCCTTGTACACCAACATGCTGAAAGACGAGTACCTACCTGGGAGCCTTACTACGGTTACTAACGGTATTCAGCAGTAAAAGGCCTGGTTTATGGTAGGCCATGGCGACGTCTCTTCCCTCTCACCCACCCACCATTTCAAGTTATACTATTTTTGAAACCCCACGTTTCTCGGATTTTCGATCCCGAAGGCTGGCCGACCATTCAGCCCCGAGCCATTATGCCAAACTGGTCGCTTATTGTAACTGTTGGGAGTCAATGGGATGTACTCCAAGCATACGACGTCCTAAGAAATAATAAAGGGCAATGACTCGCTTGTACAGGTACCTGCTGAAAAGTCGTGTACCTGGGAGCTTTACCCTTAATAACGGCACATCACGGTAAAAGGTCCTGTTTTTTTGGTAGGAAATAGGGTCGAGCCCCCCCCCCCCCAACAAATGAAAAATTCAAACAAAAATCCTACCTGGGGCACAACTTCATGTATGAAACCAGCAACTGAGTCGATGATTGAAGGGTCGCTGACTGCCTGAGGGAGTACGACGTGACCACCAAATCCTTGCGTATTCTGCTTCCTCGTCGTCTCACCCGACATTTTTTTTATTCTCTATTTCGTTGAAATTGATTACACTGTCAATCTGTTGGGAAAGATAAATAAATTAACGTAAACGGTCAAGGGCAGGGGGGACAGTAAAAGTGACAAGGAAAGTAGAAAAAAAAATAATGACCTTGCATTGCATTGAATTGACCGAACGGGACAAAGAAACGCTTGTAATTTTTAATTCAACTCACCTATGAAACATAATCAAACGATGGAGCAAAGGTCGTTTTCACTATTTTGACAGGTCCACCAAGTCACCCACCCTCCGCCAGTCCAGTTCTTTTGTTAAATACTTTGTTTACGACAAAACGATTAAGCGAAGGTGAAAATTTTGTTTTAAAATGGAAGGGGTGGTGGACGGAAAACCTCCCCTGTAAAATAAAATTAAAAAAAAAAAAAAATAGAACGACAAACTAACTCTCCGGAGGAGTCAACCACTGAGACGCAAATACTCTTCTGTCACCATTTCAACATTGTTTAGGAAGAGGACTGTGTGAGGGCGTGGAGAGGGGAACTAACAACCTCTCCACCCTGCCCAGGGAACAGTCATCCCGACAGCTGTTTCACTCGATAAACAACTGGCTGATAAAAAGCCTTTTCCCCCACTACAGGAACTACGTGATTTTTTTTCTCGAGCCAATTTCATTGGACGTCAGCGACATCCATGTCATAGAGGCGAAGAGCCGTTAGAACAGGGTCAACTTTCCTAGTGTTGGCCAAAAACCTGTAAAAAAGCAAGATTTCGGGTATATGCACCCCCCTTCCGCCACTGCGTAGCCAGCGGGGGGCAGGGGTGGGCAGTTGCCCTCCCCTAGAATCAAAAGTGTAGATTTAGTGGGGCAGCTGGCCAACCCACAAATACCATAAAAAAGTTAAAATCCAACACATTTTTAATGCTTAAAACTTTCGCAGGACTTCAACACATTTTCGCTAATCGGTTTCACCAAAAATAAAAAATTCGCGGATGTTTGTTGTTGACAAACCGATTTCGAGGGTCGGCTTAACTTGGAAACCCGATTTTGCTGATTTTTCGCACTAAAATCCCATTTTCGCAGGTTCGACGTGCAAATTTCGTATGTTTTGGCTAGCCTCAAATCGTGTTCACCCCGCTGTGCCATCCAGCCTTATGGTGGGAGAGGAAATGCCAGCTCTCTTTACCGTCTCAGGTCTAAACATTTAAATGATTTTTTATTTTGGAGGAAGGAGTGATTGGTTTTCTTGTTTTCAATTTCTTTCGACCGATCCTGCCGGCGTTTTTGTTTTCAGCAACGTTTCGTCGAGGCCTCGAATTGACGTTTTCCTTAATTTTAACTGACCGTCACCGTTTTCTTCATTTTAGCCGTCAAAAGGTCTCAAAAAACCGTAAAATAACGCATTTTTTATTTACTATTTCAATTACGGAATTTGTGCGTTCTGTCAATTTCAGCAGCAAAAAAAAAAATGTTTTTCCTCAATTTAACGTGTGGTTGAACGCTATTTCTCAACTTTAGCCCACGAAAATTCCACCGATCAACAACAAACAGTGAGAATTTTGCCACTTGGTTTTCTCTCAATTTTAGCCGCAAATTAGTGATTTTTCCCAATTCTGCCTCGAGCAATTTTTTCCCCCTTCAAATTTTAGCGGTGAAAAGGTTCACATAATCTGCAAGTAAGCGAATTTCATTAATTTTGACCCGGACGATGCATAGCGAAACATTGAAATGGGTATTTTCTTCAATTTCACGTGCGAACGAACAATTTTCCTTAATTTTAGCCATGAAAAAACACTTTTTTCAAAAATGTATGCGCAAAGTCACGCTCTTTCTCAATTGTACCCGCAAACTTGCCATATACGTATATGTATAAAAACGGTCAATAACTCTTTTTCGCAATGTTTACCGAGATATTTGTTTGAGAAACCACGAACTGGCGCCTTCTCTCAATTTTGGCCGTGAATTGGGGGTTTTCCGTAATTCTAGCCACAAATGAGTGATTTTTCTCAATTCTACGTTGAACGAGCTATTTATTTTGTCAATTTTCGCAGTGAAAAGAGCTCTATAAACCGTGAATTAGCGCATTTTCTCAATTTCGTCCACGACTTTGCATCGCGAAACCGCAAATTGGCGTGTTTTCTCAATTTTAACCGCGAATAACGAGATTTATTTTTGAAGTTTAACGTGAATCAGCGCTATTTCTCAATTTTAGCCGTGAATGGGTGTTTTTCCTCAGTCTTAGCCACAAAATATCCTTTTCTAGATTTCATCCGCGAACAAGAACTTTTTCTCTAGACGTGCGCACACCCCCCCCCCTACCGCTGTGGATCCATGCCTAGCTGGCTGCCCACCCCTTGATCACGGGCTGGCTACGCCCCTGCACGGGACATCCTAATTTACTGACGCACATAAAAATCACCCGGCACTCCTCAAAAATTGAAATTTTCCCTTTTTTTTATGACCCATAATGATGCAATTACATCATCGGCAGGCTACCCCATCAAAAGAACAAGAAAAATCCTAGTACTTGTGGTACCTCCCTCAGCACTCAAGTCGAAAAATGTCAAACAAAACGCCCGGCACCCCGGAAAAAAAAAGTGTTTTTTGGTATTTTCCTACACACGCAGTAACTACTACCCAATAGGCAAGAACGTACTGATAAGTCAGAAAATCCTAGTACTTATGGTACCTCCCCCCGCGCCTAAGTCGGAAAATTGTCTGACTAATTTCTCAGTACGTTCCTGCCTATTGCGTAGTAGTTACTGCGTGTGTAGAAAAATTCAACAAAAAAAACTTTTTTTTTTGCGGGATGCCGGGCGTTTTGTTTGACATTTTCCGACTTTGGCGCGGGGGGAGGTACCATAAGTACTAGGATTTTCTGACTTATTTCTCCGTACGTTCCTGCCTATTGGGTAGAAGTTACTGCGTGTGTAGGAAAATACCAAAAAACACTTTTTTGCGGGGTCCGGGCGTTTTGTTCGACATTTTCCGACTTAGGTGCTGAGGGAGGTACCATAAGTATTGGGATTTTTCTTGTTCTTTTGATGGGGTAGCCTGCCGATGATATACAGGGTGTTTGAGGTTTGTGTTGCAATACTTAACCACGTGATAAATTAGGTCATTTAGCATCGATTTCACGAAATACACTATTATCGATAGTCAATTTGTTTTCGAGATATCGAATAAAAACTGATGTTTTCATGATTAGCCCTTTTTTTCCAATTTGACTTGCTGTGTCACCGCACGAGGTTAATCTGAACAAAGTGAATAGTGCGTTGGAAACAGGACCAAATTGCCTACAAAATGAGCCCTAAAGAATTGGTGATTGTCCAATTTTGATTGGCATATCAGGAAGGCCATTTTTGCAACAATCACTCAGTTGTCCACAGTGAAAATGTTTTACGTTTTCGACCATTTTTTTTCAAAGTGTTTCAATTCAAATCCGGTCGAAGTTTATGACCAGTGCCGGCTTTAAGGGGGGGTGGGGTGGAGCCGGGCGACCACCCGGGGGCACCGTGTCCTATAAAAATTAGGGGGAAAAGGCAGACAAGAAAAAATTACCTAAAAAGCGCATTTGATTTTTGAATATTTCAAAATCGAAAAATTGCCAAAAAATTAAAATTGGACGAAACTGCAACCCTTCCTGGGTAATCTGAAAATTTGTAACGGATTTTCCATTAGGCTGTTGATCAGAAAATCTACAGAGCTAATTGTGTCCGTCGGGACATCCTAATTTACTGACGCACAAAAAAATTACCCGGCACCCCTCGAAAATTGAAATTTTCTTATTTTTTATGACCCGTAATGCTACAAAACCATAAAGTTCGAAATAAATTAGTTGAAAAGGAGCATTGGGAACAGAGGCGTAGGTACAGGGGGGGGGAATGGGGGATCCATCCCCCAGAGCCACAAGTATACGAACGAAGGAGCACTAGTACCATAACGAAGAGTCCCATAAAATCTCCACGAGCGTTTCACGTTGAAAATTTAGCAGATTTTCTGACTTGACCAAACCCGAAGTAGTGTACCGAGGTACGGTGGGGGGGGGGGTTCGCACAAAAATTGGTAATATTCGTGGCTATAGCTGCTAAAAAGCGCTGATTCGTGGTCTCGCGATGCAACTTCCAGACTAAAATTAATAAAAAAATCGCTGATTCGCGGTACTTGGAGGCCATTCTACGAATAAATTGTGGAAATCAACGCAAAAGTGTTGTATTTGGGCAAACCCCGCGGGTAAAGTTGAGAAAACACGCTATAATATATTGACGAACAAAAGACGCTTTCAGGTTAAAATTGGACAAAAATGGCAAATTCAGAACTCGCCCATTCGCGTATAAAAAAGGGAATAGGATGCTGAATGGCCGCAAAATTAGCACACAACGCTATTTCACAGCTGAAATCGGAAAAAATCGCTAATTTGCAATTTGCAGATATAAAGTTATGGAAAAACGTTAATTCGCGGATACAAAATGAAGAAAATCACTAATTCGCGGCAAAAATTGAAAAAATCACCAATTAGCGCAGCTAAAATTAAGAAAAACGTTAATTTTCAGTTCAAATTAGAAAAAAGTGGTAATTCTTAGTTAAAAATGGAAACAATTCTTACAACAAACAATCAACAATCTTAAGAACCAACAAGGAAACAATCTTAGTTGGAAACAATTTCCAATTTGCAGTTTAAATTGAGTTAAACGCCCATTCTTGGCAAAAATTGACAAAACTCGGTAGGAGACGCTAAAAATTTGAAAAAGGGAAATGCTCAGATAAAATTTAGAAACATTACTAATTCTCGAATAAAGTGTCGTGAAATTTATAATTTAAAAATGATGATTTTTTGACAGAAATAGACGGATAAATGTGCATTTTTTGGTTTGAAAAAAAAAAATTACATTTATAATTTAAATTCGCACCTTCTGAAGGCATTTTTGTGGCTAAAATCAGGAAAATGGCAAATTCCATGCATGGCTATAGTTCAATGTTAAAAAATACGCTAATTCACGACTTGAACTGAAAAGAAGCAATAATCTATACCTATAAACGTTATATAAAATTGCTAATGCGGTGGTAAAATGTGAAAAACCGCTAATTTGCGGATAATATTTAGAAAATAAAATAATCAGCCTGGTCAAAATTAAAGAACGGTTAATTTTAAGCCTAAAAATTGAGAAAATTGTTAATTCGCGGCTAAAAATGGAAAAAATCGCCAATTTACAGCTAAAATTGCGCCAAATGCCAATTTGTGACTGAAATTGAGAAAATTCGCTAATTCACAGGTTTGAAAAGCTACGACGCGTCGCCGCTACAATTAAAAAAAAGCGCTAATTCACGGTTGAACTTTTCAGGCTGAAATTGGATAAAAGCACCAATTTGTGGCAATAGGTGAAAAATCGCTAATTCGCGAGTAAACTGAGAAAAATCGCTCATGCGTTGCGTATGGTGAACCAAAAAAAATTCTAATTCGTGAAAAGTCCCTCTATTTTGCGGTTAATATTGAGGAAAACACTTAAGAAAAACGTCAATTTCCAGCTGAAACTGAGAAAAGCGCTAATCCCTGGTAAAAATTTTTAAAAAATCGGTGATACGCTGCTAAAATTGAGTAAAACGCCAAAACTCGTGGATAATTAAGAAACATCGCTCACGGGATAAAAACGATACTTTGCTGCTAAAGTTGAGAAAATGCGCAATTTCATGGCTATGAGAGGGGGTGGGGCAAGACCGCTAATCTGCGGCTGAAATTGAGAAGAACGATACACAATGGCCAAAATTGAGAAAAGCGCTAATTTGCGGGTAGAGTCCAAAAATCGCCCTTAACTGAGAGATTGAGGCTATGATGAGGCCAGCAAGATGCCCAGATTCAAGAGTGTGCTGGCTTGGTGGAATGATGACTAAAATGTGAAATTACCCCCTTCCCCTCACCCTTACGAGATTTCAATCTGATCCCCCCCCCCCCGGGACAAATTCCTCCCAACGCAACTGATTGGGAATGTCCAGTCTAGCTGTCTAGAGATCTACAGAAGCCAGGGCGCACAGAGAACTTAGGCGACCAACGTATTGATCGAACCTTGGATACATTTTTTATTTTTTGTGGCCCTAAATGTTTTATCTACCCTGTGACCCACGTTGGGCGGGATCCGCACGATTTTAGCGTTTAGAGTGGGTTCAGTGTTAGCAGCGGGTGCGCGATTTTCATCGATAAGGGTCAAATATAACAACACAACAAGTGTTTTCCGCTGAAAACACGCGATTCCCGCTCACGTACGACGGGGTTCTAGGGTTTTTTGTTTTTGATACGGAGCCAGTAAAGCAACGATGAAGGCGAGAAGGGCTAGTACGTAATTTGCGGTCAAAATAGTGATAAACCCTGACATTGAGAAAAAGCGCTAGTTGGCGGCTAAAATTGAGAATATGAGCCCTTCCGCATAAAAATGCGCTGATTCGGGGCTAAAATTCAGCCACATGAATTCGCGGATAAAATTTGAAAAAATCACTAATTCGCGGACAAAATGAAGGAATTACGCTCAATCATAGCTATACAATGGAAAAACAGTAAATTCACTGTTTCCGGGAGCAACTTCGCGGCAAAAAACGAGAGCGGCTAAAATGAAGAAAAAGCGCACATTCACAGCCAAAGTTGAGAAGATTCACGGTTTCCAACGGCAACTTGGAGTGGAATTAAGTGCTAATTCATGGCTAAACCGAAAGACCAATTCGCCCAATGCGCTCCCCCCCTCCACAGCCTACAGATGGGGCCCCAACTTCAGTAAAGACGGCCCTGGTTAGCTACCAAGTATCTCGATGGAAACATGTGACTGGCTTTTATTTTATTTTTTAAATTATTCAATTTCGACTCCCGTTCAAACGTTCCAAGTTTTAGTCCGAAGATGCCTTCAGATGCCGCGGATTGGTGTATTTTTAATAACAGCATAAAATTGGATCCCCCCCCCCCGTCACATTTTTGCCGTAAATTACAGCTTCATCTACACTTCATATACAAATTAGTGATTTTTCTCAATTTTAGCCGCAAATTACCACTTTCTCTTAATTTTAGCGGAAAAGGATAGCGTTTCTATCCATGTTAGCAATTTTTGCGGCAAATTAGCTATTTTTACCTTTCCACCAGCGAATTAGCACTTTTTCTCACTTTGAGCCGCAAATAACCGTTTATCTTAATTTCAGCCGCGCTACTTAGTGATTTTTCTGAACATTGACCGATTTGTGTTTCACTAAATTTTAGCCGTGAATTAGCCGATTTTCTTCATTTTATCCGCAAGTTAACGTTTCTTCTAGACTTTATCCACGAAATAGCATTTTCTCCAAATTTCATTCTTGATCTAGTGATTTTTCTTAATTTTAGCTAAGTCGCGCTTTTTGTCAATTTTATCAGTGAATTAGCGGTTTTTTCTCAATTTTAGCCGTTATTTAATTTGCGATTCACTTCATTTTTTACCGTGTATTAGCATTTGTCCCAATTTAAGCTGCTAATTAGCCATTCTTCTACATTTTAATCGTGAATTAGCACTTTTCGTGAATTTAGCTGCGGATTAGCGGCTTTTCTATTCTGTATCCGGGAACGGGCGATTTTTCGCAATTTCAGCAATACTTTGCGTCTAAAGTTTCCTTGGAGCTTCTGCGGATAAAGTGTAGAAATAGAGCTAATTAGAGACTTGAAGTATGGAAACGACAATTTCCGGCTTCTAAAGGAAAGTTCGTGGCACCAATTGAGAAAAAGCTCAAATTCATAAAGTTAAGACGGCGTGCCAAAAACCACTTTTTTCAACTTTTCTGAGCTTGTACGTCAAAAATGTGAAGTCAGCTCGAACTCGATTTTTTTCACGAATAGTAAAAATGAACAAAAATCGCTAATTCCCAGCTAACATAACGAAAAAATGTTAATTCTAGGATGAAATTGAGAAAAATTGCCCATTCAGGCTAAAATTAAGAAAAACACGAACTCAATGCAAAAATTCAGTAAAATCGCTGAAAATGGGGATAAATCGGTAATTCACAGCTGAAATCGTAAAAAATCGGTAATTCACGCCTAAAATGAGAAAAAAATCGCTAATTCACGGCTGAAATGGAGAAAAATCGCCAAATCACCGATAAAATTGAGAAGAAGCGCTGAAGTGAGGGAAAAACGCCAATTCGCGGTTTAAATGGAGAAAACGTCAATTTTATTCGCGGCATTTAAACGTAGAAAGTAGAACATAAAAATCTATAATTAGCTGCTTAAATTAGGAAAAACGCTAATTTGCGGCTAAAATTAAGAAAAAAAATTCTGGAGCTAACGGGGGGGGGGGGGTTCATTTGAGAAAATTTGCTAATTCATAGAAAATTTTGAAAATTCAAGCCACGGTTTCCGGAGGTACTTCGTGGCCACAAGGGGGAAAAATGCTATAATTTACGGCAGAAATTCAGAAAACTTGCTAACTCCCAGCCAAGATGGAGAAAAATCGCAAATTCAAGGTTAAAATTAAGAAAAATAGCTAATTCACCTTTGAAATTGAGAAGACCCGCCCTGGAGTGTACAAAAAACGCTAATTTGCGGTCGCGGCTTATTTTGAACGGTGAACTCATGGGGGAGCAGTTGAAAGATTCGCCCGGGGGGGGGGGGGTGCCAAATGCCTAAGGCCGGCACTGTTATGAGCCCCACTAATGCGAAATCCGTAATACAGTACACCATCTGATGTGGGTGTAAACAAATTGCCTAAATTCATTAATATCTGGGACAACGGTCACGTCAGTTTCTTGAGTCAACGGCCACTAAATGAGTCGAGTGATGCTTATTTTGTTGTTTTTTTTATTACCCAAGAATTGCCATAATGCTCGTTGAACCACATGGATTTGCAGGTAATACAGCGAAATGAGTAACGTTGGGCGTTGATGCAATTATGAGAGAGCTGTATGCAGCAATAAATTGCATCAAGGCCACGCATGCGAGGAAACAGTTGCAGTCAGGTGGCTCTCTTCAGCTCGGCTTGAGAGGCCTGACTCATTCCTATTGGAAATCGACCCAAGAGTTTTTTTTTTTCAAACAAAATGGACTTACATTGTGCGGATTGGGGTTATGTCGCAATTTTGAATTATCAGATTTTCACGCGCTTTTCTTCGAGATTTTCAAATTTAAACCCATATTTCCTGGCGAGGCGTTTCCTGAGGATGACAGCCTTCACTAATTTCTTCCAGTTCTTTTTTGCCCGTTTCTGAGATTTCTCCTTATCCCTTTTGGCAGATTCATCGATTTCCTTGAAAAATAAAAAAAATAAGATAGTAAAGAGGAGGGGAAAAATTGAAAACTCACAGTGTTCCATAAATCCAACAAAGCGTCCCTGTCTTCTTCGCATACGATAAATCCGTCCAAAATAGGATGACTCGAGCCACCGTGGTACTCCCAACCCACTAACGCTGGGGCACAGTCTACTCCTAGTTTTCTGGCGATTCTCGCCAAACCGGGCACTATGCAATTCGAAACGCGTTGTATTTGTACCTTGAGGGTGAATTAATGTTATTTTGCAGGGGGGGGGGGGCTCTCACCTTGTAAATGTACAGTGCCAGGGGGTAGCATCGACGGTTTATACATTTCAACGTTACCGTACTCGTTTCGTGGCACTTTACCATCGACCGCCGGCGGCGGCATGTAGTCTTCCGTCTGCCAGTAGCCGAATAGCTCGAGTGGTAAATCTTTGATGACTTTTTGATTGACTCGATCCCATTTCGGTCGCGCTTTGACGATCTTATAGGCGGTCTCGTTGCGTCGAATCATTTTGGCCTGTCGCATCCAAGTTTCACGCGAGTGAAGTTCAACGACGCACACTCTCGAATAGACCGGCTCTTTTTTCACGAAGCCTAGCGGTTGAGCGTCGGGAGGGTATATCGCTTCAAATTTTAGGAGATGTCGTTTGAGTGCAAAATGAGGATGGTCTTTATATCTAGAATGAAACCGAACGACTTAGAAGAAGGTGGTCTGCGAGTTGCGTGATTTTTACTTACTCCGAAATAGTTAAAGGAAGCGGGGTCTCCTTAGTAAGTTTATCGAGCTTCTTGTCTTCCTCCTTGTCCATTTTAGTTCTCCGCGGAGTCCACGGCTCCAAAACCTCGTCCCACCAGTCTGGATCAACCCTGAGCTTTTGAACAGTCGTTAGCCATTGAGTAGCGTAGCGACGAGTCACATCTTTGATGGTGTCGTCGGCATTCCAAGCAATAACGTACAAAAGGGGCTTCGAACAACCTGCCTGTTAAGGATGAATTCATTAAGACAGACAAAAAAAAAAAAAAATCGAAGAATTTCAGTTTTCATACTCACTGCGACTGATCTGTTGCCATTAACTAGACCGCGAATAACGTCAACGCATATCCACTCGGAGTCGGCTTCAACGTAGACTTCCGCCCACACATCGACGCCTCGTTTGTTAGCCGGCTTTGAAACCGACTGTTGCTTTTTCTTCGGCGACGCAGCATCCGATTTTTTCCTCTTTTTTGGACGTTCCTCCACCCAATCGACATCCTCATCAGATGAGAGCACCCGATAGTCAATATCCGTCTGTTTCGTCGTACGCGCTTTTTTCGCCAAAGGACCCGACGTTTTTTTACCCACCAACTTTTTCGACGGAGCGACAGCTTTTTTCTTGCCCTCCGTTTTAAGTTTTTTCGAAGGCGACGCTCCTTTTTTCTCGTTTTTAGTTGACGGTTGTTGTTTCTTCGATCCAGTCGACGAGGCCGAAGGCTCGGGCTCGACAAAGTCGTCGTCGTTGTCGCTCGAATCGGATTCAGGCGCCGTCACCTTTTTCTTTTGAGCGACGACGTCGTCCTGGGTGGGACGTATTCGGGGCGGTTGAAGCGACAGAATGAGACGACATTTAAGGCCTAAAACTCGACAGAGAGCGACGAATGTGGCCGCGTAAGAGTCCGGAGACGACGAACTCATTGTTTTGAAGACATTCTCCACGACTTGAGGCAGAGTTCCGACAGGTTTGCTGTCGGATTTACGGGAGTAAATATATTTACTGGTGTACCATTTGACAAGTTTTTCAACGTATGTAAGAGTCGTCTTAGCAGGTGGGTAGAAATTCGACGAAGGTATGATTGACAGGGCCAGACATTGAGTCGTTTCGTCATTTATTACCTCGTTCATGTAGAATCCACGGCCTAGACAACACAGCAGACCAACTTTATGCAAAAACAGTTGTAATTTTCTTCTTGCGGCATTAAACTGTTTTTTCATTTCAGCCTCGAGCATTTCGGCTCGTTTCTTATTACGCGTAACAAAACTAGGAAGTTGGATTTTGATCTCAATATTCTCACTAAGAACTTCATCTTCAGGTACATTTGGCTCTTCATCTGTCTCAATTTTTTTTCTCGAAGCAACTTTTGTTTCAACCGCCTTTTCACCCTTTTTTAACAACTCCGTCACTTCATCCAAAGGATCTTTCCTAGATTTCTCCGCATCCTGTTTGATTTGTTTACTTTCCAATAATTGAGCCGCAACTTTTACCTCCTTTTGGCTGTTCAGGATTTGAGTGAAGTCAAAATACCCTCCCGAAGGGGACTCATCCTCGGTATCACTATGCTCTTCCGTTTCATTCGTCTTGGACAGAACCTCCGAAGTATGATCGTTGACGAGCATCGACGTCTGAATGACGAGAGCTGTCGCCGGCTCGACTTCGTCGGACGAACTGTCAGAGGAGGATAGTCTGAGGTTGAAATCTTCATTTCTAGACCCTGAAACCCACCCGGCATTTTTCTGGTGAACCAACGGACGAATGTTGAGGAAAATTAAAAAATAAACTTTATTATTACCTGGGGCACTGTCACTTGGCTCGTCTTCACTGCTGGAACTGCTTAAAATCCGTAGCCTGGCCTTCGATGTGGACGCCTCCGGTTGGGACTTGATTCGGGAACTTCGTCTGACTTGGGTTGATTTCATAGTCACAATGTCGAAATTAGTGCACTCAGTTCACTTAGGACGGTCAATAAGATTGATTCATTACTCTAAATACAAGAAATAATAACGTTTCATAAGAAATAAGCCACACCGCGGGCTATTCACTTTTTAATAAACACACTTGAACGAAAACAAAGTGCCATGCCGCCATAAACGAAGAGGTTTTGTATCCGGTATGCTAGGAAAAGCAAAATATGAGCCTAACGTCATTGCTACTTCACTGGCCATCCAGATTCCAGCATCAACGATTTTGCAGTCCAAGTTTGTGAGTTTTTTTTATTTTTTAATTTCTAGATCTAAAATTAAGTTTTAGGGGTATCTGTTTTAATTAATCTTTGAGGTCAAAGGTCAAAACTGCACTTATCTTACTTACTAGTTAGGTCCTGAAGTGTCTTATTCTCTAGGATTGAACGAAATGGTCGTACAACACGCAACAACAGTCCATTCGATACGAAAAATGTCGATTTTGCTTCTTTTTTGTGGCATATTTGCGATGGTTTTCATTCTATTCGACCAGGAGAATAAATTTTCCAGGAAGTTGTACTACACTCTCCTCCCAGCAGTCTGTACTACAGTCTACCTACCCCCCCCCCACCACCAGTCAGTCTGAAGAACTGAAACTCGTCAAAACGCCGCGATTTCACCCTCATAACGGGGGCGAGTGGGAGTTGGGCGACGATTTTGCTCCAATTTAAACCAGGAGAATAGAATGAAAAGGAAGGTGTACTATGCGCCCCCTTACCCCTTATGGGGGAAAATCTCCTCCCACCGATCACCCGAGGAGGAAACTCCTAAAATTTTTCCCCCCTTTGCCATGCGGAAGTTTTAAGGCCCCCGAAGCGCCCCAACCCCTCTCAATAAGAATTTGAACGAATGAAAACCATTTTTAGCCGCGGAGGACGGTTAGCCGCCTTGAGACCATGATGTTCCTTCAGAACGCCAATTCCAAGGAATGCACTAGGACGTAAAAATCTGAGTTGAAACGACAAAAAAGACACATTTTTGTTCCTCATTTTTTCATTTTATATTTTTATTAAAAGAAATAAACCCTTATGTACATTTATGTAATTATTTTTTCAAGATGTTCGTTTTGTAGACGAAATAGTCATACACGTATATTTTAGTGTCAAACCTGAGTCACGCGGTGCATTTTTCTCCGGCAAGTAACACATAGAACTCAAAAAATACCGAAATATTGAAGTATCTAAAAAAAAAATTAAAAAATGCACCGGGTGCTTAAGGCTTGATCTCCCTTTTTCTTTATAAATGGACGACTTTCAAGTTGGAGGAAGTGAACGAGGTACATGATAAGAACAAAAGAGCGTTAGATTTGAGATCCGGGGAATAACAAGAATTTTTAGAAAAAGGGGAAAACTCTACGAATTACAATAACCCTAAGGACACGTTTCAAATTCGACCCTAAAATGAGAGAGAGAAAAAAAAAAAATTAGCGGCAAATTAACTTGACACTAGCCGGGCAATAAATTATAAGGAAAAGTAACGCGATGGCAGGAGGGGGGGGGACGTAACTTCATCAAGTTACTCCGATCGGCATTTTTTCTTGAGTACCAATGAAAAAATGCGAGTTCACACAAAATACAACCTGATTTTTATTTCGATATTAAAAAATAAAAATGAAATAAACTTAAGGTTTATTATGCGCCCATTTTTTTGTGACATTATTTATAATTTCTGTTTTATTTATACATACTACAAAATAAATAAACACCAACACAGACATTCATTTTTTCTTCGTGTCAAGAGAAAAATAATCATATAAATTCTAAATAGGAAGGAAATTTAAATAAAAGAGGGAAAGGGAGCATCACAAAAGAAATCAAAGTTGTTTGCAAGAAGATACTAAATAATAATTAGATATTTACAGCCTCATGATTTTGAGTATTTGTTTAATTCCTGCACGTAATTTCATTTTTTTTTTTTTTTTTCTCGAAAAGCATGACACTTGTACCATTGTACGGGATCAATAGAAACAACTCGTTTCCTTCCATGTTGGGTTTTCTCCTATTTCCGCTTTAAAATCAAACAGCACCTTCTTTATTCAAACCTGACATTAATAAAATTTCAAGAGAAGGGGGGGGGGCTTGAAACAAGCGTGGTTTTTCGCCACGTAAAACCAAATTTGAAAACAAAAAAAAAATAAAAAATAACGATTTTCGGTTTCAATTGCTTTTAACCATTCTTAAAAGGCGCATGACTATTTACACGCGTCGTAATTCTTTAAAGGTACGAACGAACGGGTTTTGTGCGAGTACAACGCACGAAATTTTGATGCCCCTTTTGTTTACACTGAACGAAAATTAATAGGTTTTTGCCTTATTCAGAAGTGTAAGAACTAAGTAACCAATGACCACCTTACATTTTTTTTAACCCCGGAAAGTTCAATAAAAGTTTATAATTGTAAACTCATCGTTGTTGTTTATTATTACAAATTTTCTTTGATTTCTGTATTTATGAAAATTTAGCTACTTTTTTGTTGTTGCTTTTTTCCAGACAAAAAGACAGAAAATACAGTAGACAATATCCTCTCTGAATTCTAAGGGGTTGAAGGAAAAGGAAAGGGGCGATGAAATGATTTTTACCAAAAAGGAAGAGCGGGGGCTCCCATTAGAGAAAAAAGCTTACGCGAAGGACAGTACAAAAAAAAAAGAATGTATGCTTGAAATTTCTATGTGAACCTTTGCCTTTTCGCTGGTGACAACAAGTCACCTGAATCCTCTTCTTCTTCGTCCGAATCCGCTTCGTAGTCTACTAGACCCTGAATGGTCGAAAGGGGAGGAGGGGAAATCAAAGTTTATAAAAACGTCGACCAGATGGAGGCCACGGGCGAGGGATTTGGGTTGAGGGGAGGGGGGATCCATTCAAACAGTAGTACTGTGTACTCACTTTTTTGAAGAGCGCTTTACATTTGGCGTCAACATCGGTTGGGTCGAGGCCGTCGGTTGAAGCTAAGTTCAAATTGTTGTTCATTAAAGATTTACCGCCGCTGTTGAACACTTTTCCGCTGCTTCCTTCACTCTTTTTTTCCATCGCTTTCCCTGAGGGGAGAAGGGATAACATAAAAATGAAGCGATGACAAGGTCTCCAATCAGAATTAACAATAATATCCGTGGGTTTAAGTGAATGCACTGTGGAAGCACGCATGCGCTTTGTATAGGGTGATCAGACGTCCTACTTTTCCCCTGACATATCCTACTTTTTAGAGCGTCCGGGCTCATTTTTCATGTGTCCGGGAAGAGGTCAAATTGACCTCTTTTTTTTGTCCTACTTTTCGATCTTAACTTGTAACGTCTAGTCCCAACATATCTTTCACGTAGAATCTGGCACTCACCCCACTAATTAGAACATAGGACAGTTTGGCCATATTTGGAGCGTGAATGGTCACCTTTGCCATTTTCAGGGGAGGAATCGTCTGTATATTTAGCGCGCGAATCGTCATTTTTGCCATTTTCAGAGCGCGAACTGTCTATTCTGTAATTTTAGGACGCGAATAGTCAGTGTAGCCGTTGTTTGGGCGCCAATAGTCCGTCAGGGACAGGCGCGAATGGTCAGTTTGGCAAATGGATATAGCCATTTCAAGTGCAGGAATAATCTGTTTAGGTATTTTGAAGGGCACGAACCATAAGTTTAGCAAATTTTAGGTTGCTAGTTTGACTAATTTTTGAGCAAAAATTACCTGTTCTGTTTTTAGCACACAAACAGTCAGTTTAGCCATTTTGGGACAAAACTAGTCAGTTAACTCGTTTTTTTGCTCGCAAATAGTCTGTCAAGCTAATAGCGTGAATTATTGGGCATTTTTGGCGATCGAATGGTCAATTATGGCGGTGATTATGATCTTGATCGATGATGATTATGATCGATAATCGTCATGTTAGCCATTTTTAGGGCACGTGATGTCATTTCCAAAGTGGAAATTGCCAGTTTGGCTATTTTTAGCGCGCAATTAGTCAGTTTAGCAATTTTCAAGGTGCAAACCGTTAGCTTAGCAATTTTGAGCTTTGGGCTAGCGAATATAATCAGCTTAGCCGTTTTTATGGTTGGAATAGCTTCTTTAGCCATTTTTAGGCAGAGAATAGTTGTCAGCTGTCAAGCCATTTTCTCAAGCCTGGAGCATATCCTGAATCCGCGCCTGACTGGTATAACGTAAAACTCAAAATATTGAGAACGAAAGAGCTCGTCGAAGGGTGATGATGGGTAGAAGAGCTCGCAATAGTTCAATTTCTTTTTCCCGTTAAACCACCAAATACTAGGAAGTCTAGGATAAAGAAGCTGTCCGCTCATTTTTCCCTGACTTTGGTGTCAAAATCAAGAAATTCCCTGACTTTTCCCGGTCTGTGCCAACCCAAAATGCACCTTTTCACCAAACCGTTGAACGCAGGATAAAACTGCCAACGTCTCTGGAAAGAGTACACTACTTCAATTCAATAAACACCGTTTATTACATCGCTCCGGAGCGAGTGGACAGCTTGGAAATTTACACGGCGCGAATTAACCCGCGTATCGATTTAGAGGGCGCGAATCAGTCAGTTAGGCCATTTTTTTGGCGTGCAATTCCCAGTCAAGTCATTTCGTAGGGCTAGAGCAGTTCATCAGAACCCCCCCCCCGCTCACACACTCCATCCAGGTATGAGGTATGGCGCAGGCGCCCCTGTTGGGTGACCGATTATAGGGCGCGAAAAGTCAATCATGTTAAGGCCACGATTATCCAGTTTGACCATTTTTTGGGTGCAGATAGTCAATTCAGCGAATAGTCAGTTTGACAATTTTTTGAGCGTCGATTGTCATTTTACCACTTTTAGAGAGTGAATAGTGCGTAAAGCCATTTCGTAGGGTTCGAATGACCAGTTGGTCATTTTTAGGGCGCAACTTGTCGGTTCAGTAATTTTCAACGAGAGACTCGTCACAGTTTTGCCATTTTAAGGCGCCAATTGTTTGGCTTCGAGCGCGAATTACCAGTTTGCTCATTTTAGAGGTTGAATAGTAGCCATTTTCAGAGCACGAATGGTCATTCAGGCCATTTTTGGATCGCGAACAATTGGGTTTGGCATTTTCAGGGCACGGCTCGTCAGTTTAGCTATTAATATTGGCACATAAAATCATTCTGTCCATTTTTACGGCGTGAATAGCCGGTTTGACAATTCCAGCCCAGCTAGCCACCTCAGTTGAGCTTCCCTTGAATGAACCCCCACAACTGCCACACATGGAGCGCTTCACAAGGGAAGAACGCGAAAGCTGAGACTTGCCCGCCATGACAATTTTCAGTGGAAAAACGGTTAATCGAAAAAAAAAACTGATTTGTTTAGCGTAGAAATTCGAAATTTAGCACCGATTTTTGACTATTTACGTCTACCGCATAAATGGCAGGAGAAGGTCATTTTTAAAATAAAGTCCCCGCTATCCTACACTTCGCATAATATGCACTCATTCTGGCCCCTCCCTCTGAAGGTTACCGGATAGCCGGTCTCATCCCTTCTGGAATGATTCTGATAACGGCCCTGGCGACAGTCGGACCCGGATGCACGACAAAAAAAACAAAAACAACCCTTTCTCCTAGTTCTCGAGGGATTTGTTCGTTAACGCTCTGAAACAAAGCATTATCCGACACTAGGAAGGGGACGGGACTAATCTGAATGGGCCCCAATTTCCCCCCCCCCTCAGTTAAAGCCTTCAATCACTCACCTATCGAGTCCAGTTCTTGTGACAACTTCTTATTCAAGATATTGCTCGCAGCCGCTGGGACGACGGCTTCACCCTCGTCAAAGTCATCGTCCTCGTTGAACCACATTTCTTCCTCTTCGTCCAGTTGTCGAGGATCCTTTCTGAATTTGGTATTTCTTAATATTGACGGCATTCTGTAGAAATGGGGATAAACAGAGTTTGAGGAAAAACGGCACGCACGAGCAAAGAGAGAGAGAGAGAGAGAAAAAAAACGTACCCATCGAGTGTAGGTTTCTCCCTGTCTTTTAATTTATCTTGATATTGATTGTACCTAGTTCTCAGGGCTTTAAAAGTCTGAACGTAATCTACGCCGTCGAATATTTTGCCGTAATTTTCTACAACGTGGGTTAAAAGTGATCTAATTTCTTCCTGTAAAAGAATATGAAAGAACGACGTTTTAGACACAGTTAATGAAAGAGTTCCACGATTTGCCTTCTTACCAGTTTGATGAATTCAAACATTTCCAGAATAGCAGAGTCGAGTAAATTATAACGACCGTTGTTCCTAATAAATGCGTCTATGACAGGAGCGAAAAGGTTGCCTTTAATGATGTACCTGTTGTAGAAGTCATCCTTTAACGCTATGATCTTTCTCATAAATCTTAACGCGGCTGAAGAGAACAAAAGCGTGATCAATTAATTAACTGAAACGAGCATCAATTTGACGGTTCATACTTAGAACGAGGAAAGTGTGAGACGACTTCATGAGAACGAGTATACATCTCAGCAGGTCTTTGTTAATGATACAGTTTTTAATGTGAAACGTGTGGTGCTCGACGCAAAACGACAGAAGTTCCAATATGTGGGCGAGAAGTTGTACCGTTCTGTAGTCGTCCTTTGCTAGGGAACCGTTGGCAGTGTTTTGCAGCAAAGGGTCTAAAACAATCGGGTAAGAGCGATATAAGATTCAAAATTCACACCAACAAAACTACGCCAACTCACCGATCAAGATGTGAATGCTGTGTTTGTAGAAATAATTGAGGAAATCAGTCTTCTCGCCTTTGTTAATTGAAGCTATCATATTTTCTGGGTCGATTAGAATTCTAAGAATACCCATGAGTTGGACTGCACGGCCCAACTCAGGATCCGTATCGCACATCATTTGCTCCATGATGACATTTAAAAGTACCAGTTCCTGAATTGTGAACACGTTAATGACGCAACAAAAAAAAATCCGGGAAAAATGCTTACGTCATCAGAGTTCTGAGATTGTTGCAACGTGTGCTCCCGAACGACCGAAGGCGAAAATTCAACAAAGTGATTCAAAATGTCGATGGATGCAATTTTAGTTGGAATATCATCGCAAGACAGTGTAATTTCTAAGGCTTGTAAAATTCCTAACGACGATAAAGTCTAGAAAAACGACACAACAGCTAAAGAGATGCACGTTCACCATAAAAGGGCCTAATTATTCACTAACCTTGTAAAAAGTCTCCTTTCCTTGAGGTTGGAGATTTTGAGAAAAGTTGCAATACTCTTTCAAAAACAGCACAGACTCCCGCCTTTTCGAACATGGCGTTGACTCGTCAGAAATAAGATTCAAAATGTCGCTAAGTAACTTTTCATCCTCCTGGACCATTAATAAAAATTAATCCAATTCCTGCCGTACTTGAGCTTGATTGAGCTTACCTGAATAAGAGTAACTATTTCAACTTTATTAAAAAATATGAAACTGGATAATGTAGACAACATGTTGTCTTCAAAAACAGATGGAGTTGGTAGGACAACATCTTGGATGTATTGCACTCGGTAGGTCTGATGAATTTTTGAAAGAAGGTCCGGATTTGATATGGGCACGACCTCCTTAAACCTGGATTGCATGGCAGAAACAAAAATAGTGAAATTCCGTTCAACGTCATACCTGATTGACAGTCATACTTCGCCATAGTTCTTAGATAGTGACGATGCCTTTTCGGAGTCGGCGTTGCGGGGTCGTATTCTAAGCAACCCACGACGTCAAATATTGTGTCATCTGAGCAACGAAGAAAAAAAAAACGGTCGAAGGAATCTGTAGAAGTTGAACAACAATGGTACTTTACCTGCAAACATGTGCTCAAAGAGGGCGTTCTTATTCAACAGAAAAATGTTTTTAAATATCTCGTAGAGAAAATGAAGACCCTCGATATTCTCCAAATCCTCGCACATATGAAACAGATTGAGCAATTTCCTTATGTAGCCTTCAGACTCCAGGCAAGTGGCCAGCTTTTCCTTCCTCAAAGGAGACGTCAAACAGCTTCCGATCAACTAAAAATCAATAGCAGTGTAATACGCGTACAGGTTCCAAAACGATGTTCAAAAAGGCACCTCGCTAATTTCCTCCAGTCGACTCAATTCGCACGGTGGTAGTTCAACCGGAGCCCCTTCGGGCATTTCATCGTACCGACTCTCATCTTCTGACTCTTCGACGATGTCCTGAGTGATTTCAACGGACGGGTCTTTGCCTTGGACTTGACAAATTTTTTCCCATATTTCGTCGCAGCCGGCCTTCTCTTGAAAACTTAACGCGAGGTCGAAATTATCACCCTCCGACCATACGATCAGAGTGTCCTTGAGGCGTGCGGAGAAATACAAAATTAGGCTTTTCATTTAATTATACCGCAAACTAAGTTAGAGTACCTGCTGTTTCTGATAGGCAGTGTCTGGTTGAATTTTCGACTCTAGAAGCAGAGAACCTGCACACAAAAAACACACAATTATGACTGTTGCTACTCTTTTTGCCCAGAGCCTCGGTACATTAAGAACAGAAAAATTAGAGGCCTTTTTTCAATTAAAACAAAGTTTCCTCAAACAAATTGATCGTCTGACTCTGACTCTCGCTCTGACTCTTTGGCCATAAACTACCTAGTATACAAATCTAACATGATACCTTTTTTTCCTTCTTCCTTGTGTTGTTACTGGGGAGGGGGGTGGAAAGAGGAAAGACCCAGGCGGAGGCTTTCGCCATGTTGCCTGCGCCTTTACTATCCCGAAGGGTAGGACCTCAAAACCCCAGAGGCTGACAGTTGACACCAGCACGGGAATCGAACCCGCGACCGCAGTGCCCGTGGGTGCCAGGTCACTGGAACGCAATGCCCTAGTAGCCCCCACGGACACACCGGCCCTCTCCTTGAATTAAGTCTCGAAAACCGACTTTTGGGCCGCGAAAAACGCTGAAATTGAGTGATCCAAGTCCACCACGAATCAAAATTCTGTCAGTATACCGAAAATTCTACCGTCCCACGACTCTTCTGCTCTCTAGATAAATAATCATACACTAAAGGTTGACTTTCGATTCTCAAATTTGCAAGTTCAGTGCGAAAAAATACTTCTTTTCCCATTAACAATTCAGCATTGAAACTCTCCATTCAAGCCCTACTGTGTATCAGAACAAAACAGGAAAAAATCCGGATTGGCTTGTTGTGATCTCATTGGCTTACTTTGAAAAATTGAATGTAGATGATTTTCTTCAAATGTGTAGCACTCGCTAAACAATTGAACGGACCTAATAACAGAGGCGGGCACCTTTTATTTGGCATTCCCAAATTTCTCGAGCATGATTGGTTGATTTTTGGATGCCACATAATACATATATGATCTGATAGACCACCGGGGGTGGGATTTCCACTAGAACGTTGCCATCCCGTGCCCGACCCCGATTGAACCAACTTTCCCGTCGCGTTGGCATGAAAACAATGGGCCATGTGAATAAAAAGATTATGACCTCATACTATAATTTTTTTTTAGCATACGCTCGTCAGTATATGAATGAAATTGGTGATTTTCTTTCATAAATTGATGACAATATGCTTGAAAAACTTGAAGCAAACGGTCGTGCTCTTTTTTATTAATACGGAGACGGACCTAGTGCTTTTTTGATAGACAATAGGCCCCCTGGAAATTTGAAAGACTCGTTAAGGGGGAGTTGCAAGGGTGATTCCTCGTCCCCCACAATAAACCCTCATCTACTACTCTACTCATCCACTACTAATTCCTGCACCAATCCTGGTTTTTAAGGACTCCGGTTTTAAGGAAATTCCGAACGTGCAGTAAGTAGTATTCCTTTTTTCAACTTTTTTCAATTAAGTGGAAGGAAGAGCGTGAAATTTCAAGGTAAAAGTTAAAAATGGGTGTGAAGTAACTTTGAGGATGAAATTTGAAAAAATGATACTAACGCTTATGTGGAATTTCCTGAAGAATGGGGCGAGTCCTTAAAAATCAGGGTTGGGTCAGAAACAAGGCAGGCAAGTGTATGCCGAATAGTAGACGAGGGGCGATTGAAGGGTAAAGGTTGAGGAATCATCCCTGCAGCTTCCCCTCAAAGTTATTTGGCCAAAATTGGCACACGTGTGGCCGAGCCATTACTCAAAAAAACGTTTTTTCTGGTTATTTGGCTCAATCAAATAGTACAGGAAATAAAGCTTAAAAAAGGCAGAATAGCGGAAAAATTCGGCCCAACTTCAAATGTGGCTTAAAAAATTCCTTTTGATGCATATCCTTACTTTTCCCTTTAGTTGATTTCTCAACTATTTTCTCAACTTTAGTCGTGGATTTGTCGGAATTACATACCAGTTTTTTTTCTCAATCTTGGCCAGGATGTTTGATCAGAAACCACGAATTGACGCATTTTCTCAATTTTAGCCACGAATGAGCGCTTTTTCTCAATTTTGGCCGGCAATATTAGAGTTTTTCAAAACGTTCAGCCCGCCGAAGAGCGAAAAATGAGCGTGGCTTCTCCAGCAGTAGCTGTTGAGAAACAGCTTACGGGCTGAGAAGCCCGTAAGCTTGCTCAGAGAAAATATCAACATGGTTCCCTCGATTTTGCCAAGTTGAGCCGAAGATCGTAGTACAGTCGCAATTTTCATAATTGTCGGGTGGGTCCAAACCCCAGGCGTCATTCGTGTTCACCACGAAAAGACAAAATTTCATCTTTCCGGGGTGGCCGTCAACTCGAGGTTTTTCCGACTGGTGGAAGAAACATGGCGTTTCCATTTGCATAAAATTCAGCTCTGGAGGCGAGTATTTGTAGCCCAATTCATCGTTTTTAGCAATAGAACCAGCCGCGGAAAATAACGGTCGAAATCTCAAAAAAGGGGCGCAAGAGCCCCTTTTTATCATAATTTCGAATATTTTTATCCAAAAATAACGGATATTGGGTATTAATTATGCGAGGAGAAAGATTTGGTGTGCCTACGTCACAAATTATTTACGACCGAATTACCTTGTAATTGAAACCTAGTACTTTATTGGTATGAAAAACGCGTATACGGCCTTTGTTTGGAGGAAAAATAATTTCCCAGGCATGTTCTCCCCGTAGTGGAATGCTAATTTCGGTCTTAACGTCAACATGGTAAGGGAACAACAGAGCCAGTACCAGCCGCGGATCCATGATTTCGTCCAAAAAAAGGGGAGGGGGCTGGAATGAAATTCCCCCAACCCACCACCTTGGTAGGAGGCATGGCTAGTCCTGCCCAAAATCTTGGTACACATTTTCATAGCACACCAAAGTAAAGGGAAAAACTCGTTTTTTCGGGTATTTTCGTTAGTAACTCAAAGAATATTGATCGCAGAGAAACGAGCCACCATGCATTCGAATCAGCACCAAAAACTACTTCAGAAATCACATGTACATCAACTACATTGCTAAACATTGGATGTGAGGATTTTTTGGTAATATTTAAGCCAGAAACCGAGTTTTTTGGTACAATTTAGGTCCTAACACGAAAGCTAATCGTCGCACGGTCTTGTGGTTGATTTTCATCGACTCGGCACACAAAACTATTTAGGATTAGACACCCCGTTCGGGCAAATTTCTTCACCCCTTATAGCGATGAGTTGGCCAAGGTTTACCCTCCCTTAAAGGGATGTTCGCACCCCATATCGTTGCGGACTCTTCGAATCATGGAAGTATGCGTAAAAAGGAATTTTTTAAGCCACATTGAAGTTGGGTCGAATTTAGCCGCTATTCTACATTTTTTTAGCTTTATTTTCTGTACTATACTGTTTTTGTTCATAGCTTGTGGGGCATTTCATTTCTAACTGTATTCCATTATGGAAAGCCTAACATCACGGACCCGAAATTCGGTAGGGAATTTAACATGATGAAACGTACTAAAAACTATGAATATAACATACAAAGTACATACACGTTCATTAACAATAATTCGTAATAAAATACATAGTAGGTAGTTTTCTGTTGTTCCCGATCAAGTAAAATCGAGATATTGTGTGGAATACCACATGATACTACCATGTCACTGTTTTTCACGTACATCAATGAATGCATATAAAAAATGTTGTGGTACTGGCCAGGCGCGGATCCATCAAGGGGCTAGTGTGGCTTCAGCCCCCCCCCCCTTGGGCTGAACAAAGCCAACCAAATTTCCGAGATTTCAAACAATCTCACAAGAAAATTCATGAGAACAAAATGCCGTATTTCTGCACCAATCGTGGACTTCAAGGGCTCATTTAAATCTTCAGGAAATTCCGCACAAGCGTACGATCTTCCTTTTTCATATTTCATCCCTAAAATAACTGTAAAACGCACACAAACTTTTACCTTGACAATTGACACTCTTTTGACGACGTATTTAGGAAAGCAAGATCGTACGCTTGTGCGGAATTTCCTGAAGATTTAAATGAAACCTTGAAGTTCACGATTGGTGCAGAAATACGGCGGTAATTTCCGTAACGCGGAGTAGGCGAGGTATGATTGGAGGGGGGTCGAGGAAACACATGTACAACTCCCCCTTAATCGAATATTCAGCAAAAATTTTGGTGAGCACCTTTCAACGCTCTATCGTGCAGGATGGACTGAACATTGTCGAAAGGAGCTAAATCCCCGTCCAACCGGATACCAAGACTCCATTCCACGTACCTTCATCCATGAACATAAAATCTAAAAATCCTGATTTTTCCATTTTCAAGCTATTCGAGGGCGGCGGTCCGCCCGAATACTCGCCACTACCTCGGTACGCTACTGAACGGGTCTGCTGAGGCGCAGGAAGCAAACCCCGAAAAGTTTAGTAATTTATGGAGGTAGCCATGCAAAATTCATGGTTCTTAAAAGATCCAGATTCACGGAATTTTGGGTTAGAAAGAGCTAAATCTCGCACAATTTCACACTTGCAATGCAACCCTAAAACCTCAATTTAGTGGCAATTTTTTGGTCACCTCCCCCCTTCCAACTGTAATTTTGCAGCTAATTTCTTCAGTAATTTACAATTTCAAGGTTGTTTATCGATCCGAACTTGCAATTTCACTGCCGGTGAATTCGAGCACTCAACGAGCATTCAAAACCGGAAGTGTGCGTCAATGAATGAAGTTGGCGGAAAATGCAATCTTGCATCTAATTATCCTCCAAATATTCAATTTTGTGCCTTTTCAGATCTAAGCTTGAAACTCAATTTCGCGGCTGATTATTCACCGCTACTTAAGTTAAAATTATTCTCCTAAGTAAAAGTCAATCCTGTTTTTGTTGGAATAAAATCACCTGTTTTGACGAACACTTAGGGAAATTTAAGTTTAAGAAATGTCTATGAATACGGGCCTCAATATCGTTGTCTACGAGTATGTAGCCCCGAAACTTCAAATTTATTTTCTATTATGTATGTATCCAAAGAAACTTGTAATTCATGGCTGCGCCCCCCCCCCCAGCCAGCGTTGAGTGGTTTTGTCACAGGAAGGAGCCTTTCAAAACGTCGCCTGATGCATCAATGTAACATTGACGTGAACGATGAACGAACTGAATGAAATATACAGGGTGTAACGGGAAAATGGGGCATAATTGAAATGGGTGATTCTACATCTCATGTGGGCCAGAAATGACTACATCATCAATTATCAACTTTTCCGAGAAAATCGCAGTTTTCCTGATTGTCAATGCATCAGGCGCTTTTTTCGAAAATCGGTCGGTATCTTAGCAACCATTGATCCTAGGAAATTTTCAAGGACACCGTTGGAATGCAAGGTAAACATACTTACAGAGGTATGCTCGTAACTAAAGCGCCCCATACACTGTCAGTTTAACTGAAGGCAATCGTGAGGCCGTCGATCGGGGTTACCCACACATTTTCAGTTAATCTGAAGGTCATGGACTGCAGTCCGTGAAAACTGAAGGTGTGTGGCCGTAGGACTGGCTAGGATCGGACGTGAGATCGTTGACTGACAGTGTATAGCGCCCCATACACTGTCAGTTTAACTGAAGGCAATCGTGAGGCCGTCGATCGGGGTAAACTTAGGGCGTATAAACTGTCTCGTTGCGAGGTTAAATAATTAAAGCGAAGGAAAAATCATTGACTATATAGATTCATGCTATCAGACTAGGATGGACCATAGAAACGACCGCGATCTGGAGAGGAGGGCTCCAAAAAGGGCCAGAGTTAAAAATTATTCCTTTCAAGAAGAAGATTTATTGGTTCAACTGGTCGTTGAAAATAAAAAATTATTGAAAACAAGAGAACTGATGCAGTCATGTGGAGGGAAAAGAAGAAATGCTGGATTGGCATTGCGGACAGATTCAAACAAGAAGGATACCAGAGGTATCAATAAAAATTTTATTTTTGTAGGCCCTTCTTATCTTAATAGGCACAAATTTACGTTGCAAGAAATCACACTCAGCTACGGAACAAGTACGAAAATTTGAAGAAAATTGTAAGGTCAAAAAAAGCAAAACTACGGCAAGAAGCCATTAGTACTGGAGGTGGTTCGAACAATGCCCAGCCGCTGTCTGAAATAGAGTCGAAGATCCTACAAATGATTCTTCTGAGCGCCGAGGGGCTTGCCAATACGACCGACTCAGATGCAGTGCCAGAAAGTAATAAATGGATTGAACGGGCATTGCCCATTTGTAGATTTCACACACTTTCCCGTTTGATTTTAACCGCCTTTGCAGATTATGAAACTCTGACCTCTGGAGCTCACTCGAATGAGAACTCAGGGCTCTTGAATGACGAGGTCGTGAGGAGCGAGAATGGAGGTCGAAGTGTGAGTCATATTTCTACAAACTTGGGGAACGATCTGCCAAGTGAAGGATACGATTGGAGTAGTTGGCATCCCGTGTCATTAAAGAAACCCCTTCATCCCGCGCTAAAACATGGACAATCACCGAAGGTTGCGATAATTTTTTGGGCCAGACGAAACATGTTTGTGAAAATAATTTGAGGCCTCTTGTGGCTTGTCTAGACACAGAAGTTGTTGATGAGTCGGCTAAGGCACCACGTGACCCCTCTGGAGGAAGGAGTTCCCGAGATAGCTGGATCTGCTTCGGCAAACACATCAGGCCGGAATTATATAAAGCATCTTACTGTAACCCACCGATCTTTCAATGGGCATTCACAGATTGTAGAGAGCTCAAATCCCATCACTGCAGGCTCAGAATGTTAAGAACTGGAGCCTTATTACGAACCCGCGTGAAAATGCCGCGAGATGCGGTTTTGTGCCTTTGGATTCTGCTTGCGGCGATTCTTCCCGACCATTCGTAATAAGGTCCTTTTTCGGAACTGTACTGCGAACAAGCCTCATTATTCCTGATAATCTGTGAGCAATAAGCTCGGAAATTTAACAGGAATCTCAAGTCATGCTCGTTAGAAAGTAGAAAAACTAATACGAAATAATTAAGCGAGCGCTGTGCCTTAATTTTTCACTTTCCTCAGCGTCAAGAAGAGGAAAAAATACGTCAGATGGTCATTCGGGATTCGAGGAAATGGTCTCTCATAAAACGGCTTCGGCTATAATCGAAATAGACCTTAAAGAAGGCGAAAGATTTTTGCAGCAAGAAGCATGGCACAAGAGTTGCATGAGGTAAAATTGAAAATTTTCAACGCTGAGCTGGAACATCAGATTGGGTAGAAGTTAGAGAAAAGCATGAACTCGAAAAAGAGCTGTTGAAAGCTCAAATTATTAATGCCAAATTGCAAAGAAAATGATAAATTTTTGTAATTTATTTTAATGTAAAAGAGGTTGGAAATAAGTATTGACCAATATTTGCCGGGTACGGTCATTTTTTCTATTATCCAGAGTAGAAACTGGCACTTCATGGTCATCATGTTCGATGTAGGTTATATCGTACTCCGGGAGAGGGCTTCTCATATCAATAGCAAGATTGTGGAGGACAGAAGTAGCAACTATAACCCGTAAACTTTTAGCCAAGTTCGTTCTCAACCCAATTGATAATATAGGAAAACGCTTTTTCCATACACCATACTGCCTTTCGACGACATTCCTCGTTTGAATTTGCGATTCATTGTAAAGGTTTTCTGCGGCATTTTGAGGACTGGAGAAAGGTGTTACAAGATAATTCCTGTTCTCGTAGCCCGCATCAGCTACAATCAAGCTGTTGCCAAATTCCCCTGATTCAAGTCTATTCATAATCTTTGAATTATTAAAAACGGTTTGGTCATGGCTGGACCCTGGCCATCTGGCTACGATGTCCAAGATCTTCAAATTGGATTCCGAAATAGTTTGGACGTTTATAGAAAAGAAGTTTTTTCTGTTTCTAAAAACTTCTGCATTGTCACCCCCTGAAATAGATGATGGAAAAATCCAACTATAGTCCAAAGGAAACTGCAACTGCCTACATCATATACAAATTACCAATACCACTAAGCTTCATCGCTAAGTCCATCGCTCCAATAACCCTAGGAAACGATGCGATTTTATAGAATTTTTTCTTCGCTGTGGCAATCTCATCTTGGGATCGAGGCATGTAAATAACCGCATCTCTTAGGCCTGCAATAGCATCTGTGACCAACCCGATAAAATCAACGGCCGAGGTTTTGCTGATCCCTATAAAATCATCATCATGTCATGGACAATGTGTCGGACCCAGCGTAGAACCGTAATGATAACAGAAGACGATTCATGCTGGATACGGCATGGTTTCTGAAATAAATTAATAAATAAACGTCAAGTATAGAACACTCGCTGATGGATATATTCTATAAATGTACATAAGCAATAAAAATAAGTCCTAACCTATTCGACGGGGATTTCATTTTATCCTCAATTCGGTCATGGACGGACTTAAAAGCTTGTACACACGGAGACATTTGTCATGCCATGAAATTTTCAATGTTCGTGTGATGGTACTGTGAAAAAGTATAAAAACCATATGCTTTCATGAAAAAGCCAGGAAACCGCTGGAAAATTGTCAATAATTTTCCCCTTTACCATCTCCATTGTAGAAACTAAGCCCAGAAATACCACACCGACAACGAACAAGAAACCAGCTATTTAGCCGTGAAACCGTTAATTATGTCCGAAAATATGAATTTTCTTGTTCACAATTTAGTAGTGGGCATACTTTCGATCAAGAAACAGAAAACGTTCCTGCTAGAATCACGTTTATCCGCCAAAATACTTGCACTTGAAACTCAGAAAGACTATTTTGACTAAACTGTGGAAGGTAACGACGTTGTGAGCGTTCAATGACTCTTGAAAATTAATTTTACCCAGGAAACCTAAAGCCCGCCACTCACGTGCAGTTTAGACTGTCAGTTTGAACTGTTCAGTTCAAATTATTTGAGGCATTTCGCCTCAGCTAAGGTGAACTGCACAGTTAAACTGTACAGTTCTCAGTTCAATTGCTAATATCCGACGATTGTTTCCGCCGTTTCAACCATTCCTTGCACCACTGCCTGCGTCTTTTAGGTTGGTTACTTTCCTGATGAATAACTGCACAAATTAAACCGAGAACGGCAATGCGGTCCTGCTAACTGGAATCCATTATGTTAAGGCCCCTACACACGTTCCTGTCCTAGCTTCCTATCCTGTCAAATTCATCCTGCCTCCTTGCTAGGACGCTCGTCTACACACGTTCCGACTGAAAGCACCCTTTGGGGGGCTCTTGACGAGTAGTGGGAGGTGGGAGCAAGAGAGAGCACATTACTACTACTACTACTACGAACGTTCCCGGGTCCCGCTCAGCGTCTTTTTTAATTTTGCGCTTTTTCTTTATTCATTTTTGTTTTCAATATTGCTAATTGCCATGGCTCCCATTTCTCAAAGTCAAAAAATAGGTGTTGCATTAGCCGTGCTAAGTTCGACGACGTGCGAGGAAAAAAGAAAAAAGAGGCCTTTGTGGGCCAAAACATGGCTACTCGAGAGGGCAAAATTCACGCACGTGAACTTACTGAAAGAGCTGGCCAAAACCGACTTCGGCAATTTTCTCGGGATGAATGAGGACTGTTTTCTAGCACTGCTGGATAAAGTTAAGCCGTTCATAGAAAAGAAAAATACAGTGATGAGGGAATCCGTGAGTGCAGCTGAGAGACTCATTGCCGAAAATGGTACGCGAGGGGTGCGAGCGGGGTAGAGTATGGCAGGACGAACCGTCCGATTGCCCTACACACGCTCCTACCCTGTTAAAAAAGTGGTGGGGAAACAGGAGACAGGACGGTCGAAGCCTTCCTGCCTCCCTAGTTAGGACGTCCTGTCGTTTTTGCTCTCCTGCTTCGCTACACACGATCCGATCATCCTATCCTTGCTTTTTTTTTGTAAGGACAGGACGTTAGGACAGGAACGTGTGTAGGGGCCTTTAACTGAAGAATTGAACTGTACGTGTGTGGAGGACTGAACTGAACAGTCCAAACTGACAGTTTAAACTGTGCAGTTTGAACTGACAGTTCAAATTGCACGTGAGTGGCCGGTTTAAAACCCCAGAAGCTAAGTCATGAGTCATGACTGTGTGACTGCGTCCATTTCCACCAAAAAGTCCGCTTGAAAACCTTACCATTCGGCTGCAAGAAACATGCCATTTGAAACTGAAAATTCAATCGCCCAATCAATTTGTATGGTAAATAGGTGTAGCTTCTGAATCTGGAAAATTTGCTTGTTTAGTCCCTTTTAATAGCCCCAAGCCCAAAAGGGGTGATTTAGACCTACACCGCTACAAATTAATTTAGACTTGAAAAATGTTTCTATGGTGGCGGAGGGGGGGGGGGAGCCTAAAATACTACTTACTATCACGAAATCCAGTAAGAAAAATCTCGAAATCCTGCATGAACACATTGGAAATACCTCCCAGTAAATTATTATAAGGAGAAGAAGGGTGAGTGCCACGGATTTTTTGGGTTCCTCGTGGGTAATTCCTCAATTTTTCATCCATGTTTTTAAATAATTTTCAGTAGAAATACCATTCAACAATATCTTAAGTTTTACCCTCTCTCCCTCACCACAATAATACTCTGAGGCCACGAAACTTGCCGCAAAATGATTTAGCTTCAGCAATCTACTATCAACCACGGCATTGGTTATTTTTCTCAGCAGAAACTTTGTCCTGGAACCTGTGAATTTTAACATTCATATCAGAAAATTGTCTATTCCTCCCCAGCGTCAACTCTTTCGGTTCGCAAACGGATTATTACCCGCGAAACTGACAACTCGGCGAAACTAGACTATGCTCTATATAGAATAATGTGATTATTTGACCAAACAAGTTGCATTTTAGTCTCAGATTAGAACTTTTGGACGTTCCTTTTAGGAAAGCCTGGATCCGCGCCTGCCTGCCGCTATGCTCCCTTAACCAATAAATAGTCTAACGTAACTACCCTTAATGCCCCTCATGGATAATTACCTCGAACAAAATCAAATAATTCAGGCAAGAATTGGTGAAGAGGGAAATTTTCAGGACATTTCTGTCTAGAAATATGTCACCGTTCAAATCTTCTAAAATGTCATGACTGATATGTTTACTTGTTGCATCTTACGTGTTGTCATGGAAGCGACGTGTTGAAGTGCTCCTCAATTTAATGATTCAAGAGAGGGGACAATTAAAATACTTCAAAGATGTGCGAACGATTCCTTACTGAGCAACTCCATTGACTTCAGAATGGGGATCACAAAAAAGAAATAATTTCTTTATTTGAACTCCTTGATTTGAACTAACCACAACAACGAACAAACCTAAAACTTCAAATTTAATTTTTTTAGACGTTTTAAACCCCAGCTTCAGTTGTAGATGTCATGACATAAATGTCTCCGTGTGTACAAGCTTTAAAAGAGTTCTTGTCGAGCCGGAATCTGCGTAAAAATTCCCAATCGTCCAAAATATCGAAATAATTCGTCCGGTCACGGAAGATGCGGGGCCGAGGTAGAGGCCGACCGTACCCTACTAGCCGGCCTTCCAATTCTTCCATCTCTGCTAAATCACTGTCCAGCATTTCAAGTTCAATTGAAATAAACAGAATGATATCGAATAATCTTGCCCGCGAGCCAAGGTAATAATTAACTGAAGATCACAATTTCTCAATTTTATGTATAAATATTATACTAAACGTAACCCAGAGCAGCGTTCAACTAATCGGAACTTTATCCTGCGTTTTTCTTCCGATTAAGATTAAACGCATATTGTCGACCGGGTTTTTTCATTTATCTCCTGTTTAAGTCTAAGCTCCGCTTAGATATTTCTTAAACCCATGTGGTCGACCCGGGCCTTAGACAGGGGCTTAAAGTATTTCGAACAGTATCTCAAAAGGAATAGAGACAAAGCCCCGAACCAAGCAGGTCATTTAAAAGCTTAATAATTGTAGACGTTTTTCCTGAAGTACTACTCTTCCTCCGAGGGCTGTCAGTAAAATGACAGCTGGCTGAATGACTAGTAGGAATAGAGAAATTCAAGGAAGCGGCTTTTCAGCCGAGAGCGTTAAGGGTGCCCAAATTTCACGAACTACCCCAACTTTACAATCATCTTAAAGGAAATTTTGTGCTCTTTCCAACGGTGTCCTTGAATAATTTCCCCTGGATTAATGGTTGCTAAGATACCGACCGATTTTCGAAGAAAACGCCTGATGCATTGACAATCAGGAAAACTGTGATTTTCTCGGAAAAGGTTGATAATTGATGATACAGTCATTTTTGACCCACATGAGATGTAGAATCACCCATTTCAATTATGCCCCATTTTCCCGTTACACCCTGTATTACCATGCCTTCATTGCCTTCTTAGGGGCAAGCTAGTATAAAGCTTTCCTTCTCGTTACCCAGGGTGGGTACCTTCCCTTCCCTCCGGTAAAATTCCTAGCCTTATTGTGTGCTACATGTCCTGGATTATCTCCCCCCCCCCCCGGTGACCACCTATTGCACACACCCATCAAGGACTATCGGACAGCATGCCCCACGGCGTCCAACCCCCCCTTGTGTGGACGCTCTCAGTCAAGTGGTCCAGCAGACTCACACCTATTTTAATCGACCTATGGTCATTCAAAACTTCCTTTCTTTTTCAAGAATAATCGACTTCGTACCATGACACCTGTTTCCTTCAGTACCGGCCGTCTATCAATTTCAGTTGTTTTCTCTCTCACTCTCTCTCTTCTCGTCTCTAACCAGCAGACGTTCTCACTTAATAGGCTCGAAACTGTAGAAAGCAAGCTTTCAAGGTCGAATTCGAATCGGCAAGCCTTGCATTGGCATTGATCGGAGTGCACGACTTAGTGGATCATCTCTTTGGGGCTCGCGGATGTGGTCCTTTGGTAAACATCTCACCTATTGAATGTTGGTTTGCAAGGTCGTCAAGCCCTACAGTCTTATGTGTGAAAGCTTAAGCGAGCTACGGGGGCGGGGCGATTCGTTAGACAACAACATCTTAACACGATGAACAGAATACTCCCATAAAGATACTCTACGATAGCAACCAAAAAACAACTCACCGTCCAGCTCTCCGCGGACGAGCAGTGAAATTCCCTTCAGACGTTCGACGTAACTCGAGGAAACGTGTCCAGTTCCGCGGTCATCCCACTGTCTTTCCGAGTTCAACGCGTACAATTTGACTCGTCGCCTCGTGTCCGCCATGGCGATGATTTCGAGAACGGTTATTTTATCAATTTTTGCGACTCGGGCGTACTTCGAAAACAATAATAATGGAACGTGGGTTTCTCTAGGAAAGCCCCGTCTGTAAATGACCAACGAAAATTGAAACGTCAAGCTCTCCAGCTAGAACGGGAAGAGCTTCTTACCATTTCGCGAAGGATTTGAATAGGATGTGCCAAATGTTTAGTTGTCGAGTCTCGGGGGCACCGTAAACACCAGAGAAAAGAAAGGAAATTCTAAAAAAAAAATGTTGGGTTCAAATACACTTTCACTACACAAGCCTCATAGCCCGAACAAAATGCAATACTTCGGATGTTCCCTTGAATAGTTAAGCTTTACACAAAACAAAGTATGACAAAGCATTGAGTTTCGAGCTCGCAGTCACACCGATTCACTCTCAGTCGGTCAAAACAACGTTAAATTTAGCTGATGTGACTACTATCACACTGGGAACGCGATCGGTTCCAATGAAAAACATTTTTCCTCGCTCAGAGCAGAGCGAAAACACTCGTCCTCGTTTTTGTGTGTTTTTTTTTTTACACTCGTCACTCGCGGAAACTAAAACGTTAATGAACACAACAATGTGAAAGCCCGTCCTCTTCTACAAATAACAAGACCCCGCACAAATCGCGTACAGGCTTAAAAGCTCGACCGGGGCAACAGGAAGCGATCAACTGGGGAGGAAAAAAAAAATTCAAATCACCGAAATCAAAACTTTCCGTGGTAAACGAACTGCGACCATTTTGGATTTGGCAATGGCAAACGCCATTAATGAGTTGAGTGGGGTTCACTTCGGAAGTTGGAGCGGAGGGGTGGTGGCAGTGTAAAAAGAGAGTTGTTCAGCTTTGTTTGGAACTCGCGTTACGTTGGCAGCCCTTCTCTCTCGTTCTCACCGATCGAATTTCTAGAAACGACACCCGACGGTGAATGTTGGCATGGCTGGCCGTCCCGCTCATTTCATTTTTGGCAAAACAAATTTCCTTCAGAAGAAAGTTGCCCTTCTTGTGGGCCGGGCCGTAGTTTACTAGTGAACGGCGACTTTTCCCCCCAAAAAGAACTCAATTTCGCCTCCAGATTTCCACGTTTTAACTAGGAAATCGTCTTTTGCAACAGTCGCCAGAGCCCGCCGTCCTTCAGTGAATCGACGGCCATTTTGCTATCCTCAAAGCCGGCGTGTACCTCCCCTACCCCCTCGCGTATTGTCAAAGTCTGAGGAAAAAAGGGTAGGGACGAAGGTGTTGGTGGATGTGTCATGCAGTGACTGTTGTCCGAGCGTCTTCCGTGTCTTGTCAATTCGAGTTTTTGTGTTGTTGATTTCAGTGTCGGTCGGGACCAAAAAATATTCATTCAAAGTGAATTTTTATGTAAAACGAACTATCCAGCTAGCACTTTTGCCTCTACACATCGGTGTTTCGTCTTCAAGCACGTTTCAAATCATCGAATCTCATCAAGGCATAATCCAGGTAAATCCCTCCGCTAATTATTTCATTGGGAATTCTTCTTACGCAACCAATTTGTCAATCTTTATGGTATAATAATTGCTAGCTATTAACGTTGGAGTTCAAGATGTTCTGTATTGTGTAAGGGCGTTATCGACCCTAAGGACGTCAAGTTCCGATTGAGCCATAACTTCCTGACTCTAGGAGGTGAGTACGGTGGGGTCATCAGGTTGAAAACTGTGACGAGGCGGACGCTCTCCGACCGTAGAAGTTTAACTTTTTCTATTGAAATTGGAAGCGTTGTGAGGTGTCCAAGCCCAGAGGGCTTAAATCAAGGGCCTAGGGCCCGGATTTATGCCTAGGCAGACTAGGCAGCTGCCTTGGGGCCCCCGGCCTTTTTCTTAATAAATAAAAAAAATACTTACAAGCACGAGCTCGCATATGAACTAACTATCAACGTACATGAACTTGTCGAATAGTAAGCGAGACTAATAGTACAGTACTTTCTTCAGTCTACTACAGTCAGGGATGGGCAGCTCGAGGAGGCTCCTGCTCTGAAGCCTCTGCCACTCACACTCAGAGCCGGATCTTGCTTTTTGCCGCCCGGGGGCTAATTTGTTTTTGCCGCCCCGCATGTGGCTAACCCCCCCCCCTCTCCAGTCAACTTTCTCCAAGACTTGTGAGTCAACAAGGACATGGGGGTGGGAGGTGGTGGAGGTCATGGATTCTACAAGTTATTGGAGGAAAACCATGTGTGAAGGAACCCAGGGATAGGCGAATTCGTCCGATTTTGAATGTTGGCCATTTTTGCCTAACCTTCCATTTAACTGGGCCATTTAGCCTTAAGGGCTTAAATGGGTGATTTCACGTCCATTTGTACCATCGCCTGCCGAAAACCCCCCATAACGGGTGGTCGGCTATAGCCTATCGAGTTCTTGCCCGTTCTTGCCTACAGTGGTGGCGGCAGTCAGCCGGCCTTGGGGGAGCAAGAATCTGAGCAGTCCAGATTCACCCCCCTCCCCCAGAAAATTCCATTTTGCGAATCAATTCAATTAGGCCAGTCAATATACAGGGTGTTCATAAATTACCTCGACAGAGAAAGTATGGTGATAGTACACCTCATTTGTGATCGAAATTACTATTTGAGGTTTTTTGGAATTCCTCTTGGTTTTCGAGATATCGTCAATTTCGTGTTTTTTTGGCGACCCTCTGTTTTTTTCACGACAAGTGACTCGTACGACATCATCAACAGGTACTAGACTAAAAGTAAATAGCTCATTGAAAAGAGCACAAAATTCCTTCATTATTGGTCCTCAACGCTATAAAATTAAACCAAGGCCCTAGCCGTTAGGGCATTGGATATCCGAAGAAAACTCGTTTTTTGCATTTCTGCCCAATTTTCATAAGCGATTTTCACCATTTCGTCAAAGGAAAATATTTTTTTGCATTCATAGGGAAAACTTCCTTATGATGTTAGCTTTCCAATGACGTATAACAGTTACCAGTTTTCTCCATCTAGTGAAGAGGTAGAAGCAATAAACGAGCCCAAAACTGAAAAATAACCCGCAAAGAAGACCCATTGAATGAGGTGAATACAGCTCTGATTACTTTTCCTAACGGATGAGACATACGGATTCAAGCGGTCAGCTAATTCTAACTCCAATCTACGTTGGTGAGTTGAAATTGGGTAGTAGAGAAGCTTAAATACCGTTAGTGGATTGGGCTTCATGGACTAGTAAGGTGGTCACCTTGACCCCCCAACCCGCCATGGATTTTTCTGGGATTCTAGGTTTTCTCCTTGTTGTCGAATGCAAAAATTGGCCCTCCGCATAACTGCATTGGATGCACGTTGCACCTCCAGTCATCACCTCTGAATTTCCTCGCACGATTCTCGAATACGTGCGATTCTCAAGCTCCTTTCCGGTCGTAACTGGGCCAGTTTTAGATGACCTAATAAATAAAAATCCAAGGGTGGATAGTTTTCAGGACAATCCACTACTCGCCGATGTAAATCATCGTAACTTAGCGGTGGGGGTGAAGCTAAAATGTCGCTAGTGGATTTGGCTTCATGGACCAGTTAGGTGCTCACCGAGAAGTCCTGTCCTGACCCCCAACCACTCATGGATTTTTATTTACTAGGTCATTTAAAGCTGGTCTACCAACAACCAGTTGCGACCAGGGGCCTTATTACGAACCCGTGTGAAAATGCCGCAAGATGCGGTTGCTAGGACGGGATAGTGTTATTTCTTATTCAGCGTCCTTGGATCCCGCTAGCGGCATTTTTTCCCGAGAGGAGCTTGAGAATCGTACGTACTCGAGAATCGTGCGAGGAGGAGGAGAGGCGATGACTGGAGGTGCAACGTGCATCCAATGCAGATGTGCGGAGGGCCGATTTTTGCATTCGATTTTCACATTCGTGGGTCAGGGTGACCACTGGTCCATGAAGCCCAATCCTCTAACGATATTTTAAGCTTCACCATCACCCAATTTCAACTCACCAACGTAAATTAGCGATAGATTCAGCTGACTGCTTGAATCCGTATGACTCATCCGTTGGAAACGAGTAATCGGATCTGGTTTTACCTCATTCAAAGGGTCTTCATTGTGGGTTGTTTTTCAGTTTTGGGCTCGTTTATTGCTTCTACCTCTTCACTAGATGGTGAAAACTGGTAACTGTTGTACGTCATTGGACGATTACGACCGGAAAGGAGCTTGAGAATCGTGCGAGGAAATACAGAGGCGATGACTGGAGGTGCAACGTGCATCCAATGCAGTTATGCGGAGGGCCAATTTTTGCATTCGACAACAAGGAGGAAACCTAGAATCCCAGAAAAATCCATGGCGGGTTGGGGGGTCAAGGTGACCACCTTACTAGTCCATGAAGCCCAATCCACTAACGGTATTTTAAGCTTCTCTACTACCCATTTTCAACTCACCAACGTAAATTGGAGTTAGAATTAGCTGACCGCTTGAATCCGTATGTCTCATCCGTTAGGAAAAGTAATCAGAGCTGTATTCACCTCATTCAATGGGTCTTCATTGCGGGTTATTTTTCAGTTTTGGGCTCGTTTATTGCTTCTACCTCTTCACTAGATGGTGAAATCTGGTAACTGTTGTACGTCATTGGAAAGCTAACATCATAAGGAAGTTTTCCCTATGAATGCAAACAAATATTTTCCTTTGACGAAATGGTGAAAATCGCTGATGAAAATTGGCCAGAAATGCGAATAACGAGTTTCCTTCGGATATCTCATGCCCTAGCGGCTAGGGCCTTGGTGTAAATTTATTGAGTTGAGGACCAATAATGAAGGAAATTTTGTGCTCCTTTCAATGAGCTATTTACTTTTAGTTTAGCACCTGTTGATGGTGCCGTAATAGTCACTTGTCGAAAAAAAACAGAGGGTCACCAAAAAAACACGAAGTTGACGATACCTCGAAAACGAAGAGGAATTCCAAAAAACCTCAAATAGTAATTTCGATCACAAATGAGGTGCACTATCACCATATTTTCTCTGTCGAGGTAATTTATGAACACCCTGTATACAATTTGCAAAAATACAATTCTTTAGGCAAAAATTCCAAATCCCGCCTCTTCATGAAATTCTCTTGTTTCTGAGTTAATTTTCCTGGGTAATTTGAGTCCTAAGGACACAGTTTTATTAGGTAAATGACGTGTTATAAGCTGAATCGGCTACATCGGCCATAAAGTGGCGTATTCACACTATTCAGAGCAGAAACTTAGTGTGAAAGAGCTAAGGCGTGCGAGGTAAGGGTAATGGGGGCGGACCGCCCAAGGCCACCTATGAGAGAGGGCCCCCGAAAAGCTTAAATATGGAAAAATGATGATTTTTAGGTTCATGTTCTTAGATTTAGGTAACTAAAAAGGAGTTTTGGTATACGATTGGACAGTGACTTGGCTCCTTTCGACGATTTTCAGCCCATCCGACTTGGATAATAGGACGTTACTGGTGATCAGCAAATAATGTGGCTAAATATTCGATCGAGCCCACGAAAGCGCAATTCTGGCGGCTAAAATTGAGAAAATTTGCGCCTTCTGAAACCAAATTCGCGGCTAAAATAGAGAAAAAAAAAAGTTCGCTCCGGCAGCTGGCGGTCGGAAAGAGTGCATTTCATTATGTATACGGATACCCTAAGCCGTCCCAGAAGTAATAATTTTGATACCATTATTTGTTTCATTAAGCCGAACTTCTTCCTCTATTTTCACCACCCTCTCTTCAAAATGTCGAAAAGTTTCGGGGTAGTTTTCCAAGGGCTTTGTAATATTAAATTTTTGTGCCGTATTTTATAATACCTAAACGTCTGAATTTAAGCTTTTTTTTTTGAAATTTCATCCCCCATTTCACCCTCCCCCATCAAAGTTTTCGATAAATCTCAATGGAACCCAGGGCTTTGATCGTTACATTAAATTATTGAGTCGAATTTTAGAGCGCTAAGATGAACTAGTGAAGTTCAACGCTATTTTTACACTTCCACACCGGAAGGACCACCCCCACCACCTTGACTTTTTCGAAAAATTAAAATGGGAATCAAAGGCTACTCTAACATGGAGTATACGTACCGAATATGATGCTTCTAGAATCAACTGGTGATTTATAGTGATTTTTGACCATTCAACCCCTATTTTCCCCCCTCCACCTTGACCGAAAAACCCCCCATTGGCCCAAATGCAATACCGACTGGGGTCTTATGGCTACTGATTTTTGTGCCAAAGCGCGTTCCGCTAAATTGATTTCTTTGAGAGATATCGTGCTAACAAGACCACACACTTACTTCCACTCCGGGGGCAACACCCCCTCCCCTTCGACTTTTTCAAAAAATTAAAATGGGAATCATTTCAACCCCTAATCCCCCCCCCTCCACCTCAACCGATTTGGCCCAAATGCAATACCGACCGGGGTCTTATGACTACTGATTTTTGTGCCAAAGCGCGTTCCACTAAATTGATTTCTTCGAGAGTTATCGTGCTAACAAGAAAACGGCCATAATATTATACATAAATATATAAAGATATATATATATGAATCCTGGAGACCACTGAATTCGTGTTCTAGAGGTTCTGAAACTTGAAAAAAACATGACATGACCCATGTTTGCCACCATCACGACGAGACCAATTGTGCATTTTTCAGAATGAAATGCACTAAAACGCTGATTCCCAAGTTTCTTTAGGCCCTTAAGCAGATAAAATTGAGAAAACGCTCTAATGTGCCGGTGTTGGGGCAAGTAGGCTGCAAACAAATTTGTTAAAAGTGCTAATATTCGTGGCTAAAACTGCAAAAATCGGTTTCCTGGTTTCTCAATGCAACTTTCAAACCATAATTTAGAAAAAATCGCAGTTCTCTGTGTATAGTGGCAATTTTACGGCTAAAATATACCAAGAACGTTGCAAATTTTACACATGGGTTTATTATTCATGGGTGTAGCCAAATCCGCCGTGAAATTACATGAAAATCGACACCCCACACCCTTATGATCTCAAAACTTTTGAAAACCACCATTTTGGACTCGCTTTCGGCCCAGGGAGTTAGTAGATCATACTGATCAGATGTTAGGACCAACTAGATCCCAAACGGAGTTTATGTGTGATAGAACGAGTTTTTTTCGAGCAATCCTAGGGGAAGATATGGCCCGTACGGCGGACGGACATTGCAGAAAGCGAATCTAGACATGTTAAAACGTACACAGAAAAAGTTTGAGGGTGGGTTGTAAAAAACATTTTCTGAGCGAAAACATAGGAACATCATTCAGAATGAATAATAAACCAAAAACCGATAACGTGCTGTTTTTGGGCCAAGCCCGCAGCTAATATTGAGGAAAATCGCTTAATCCGTCGATGAATTTGAGTAGTTAAAGCGCTGATTCGCGAATAACCTGTAGGAAAAACGTTAATTTGCAAATAAAAATTTAAAAAATAAACTTGAGAACACGCGGCTAAACTTGAGATATCGCCAATCCGAATTTTCTAAAAGATATTTCGAGGTTAAAACTAAGAAAAAGTGCTAATCCATAACTAAATTGAAATTAAATGACCAATGTGGGGCTAAAATGTAAAACAAACACCTTATTCACGGCTAATATTGAAAAAATCACTAATTACCGCGGCTAAAATTAAGGAAAACTCTAAATTTCAGACGAAATTGAGAAAAAGGGCTAATTCGCGGCTAAAACTTGAGCAAAACGCCAATGTGTAGCAAAAATTGATAAACATCGCTAATTCATGGAATAAAAAATGATAATTTTAGGTTCAAATTCAGAAAAGTTCTAATTCCCTGCTGAAAATTGAGAAATAACGCTAATTCGCGAATAAAATGTTCCAAATTGAAAATACGCCTCGTTATTCTTAGCTTCTGAATGCAACGTATTTGTGGCTAAAACGGAAAAAGCACTAATACAGAGCAGATACTTAAGGGGCCTCAAAGAGTTATCCGCCCCGGGCCACGATAGGTGTAGATCCGCCAGTGGCTGTGAAATGTACTTTCCCCCATCTGAGCCAAATTGCCCATTGAGCACATTAAAATATCATTTTCGAGAGGGTTAGCCCTCCAAAGCACAAATTTCGTGGATTTGGATCCCAAAGAACCAAATTTCTCGAGTTTTAATCACCCAAAAAGACCAACCAGGAGGACGAATTAGTTGATTCCAGAGTCACATTTCTCTTATTTAAGGTCTTGACTGGAATTGTCTTGGTTAGATGGCTAGAATTGACAGTTTTCACACCTTTAAGCCCAAATTTCAAAGATTTAGCCCTTTGAAAAATCAATTTTGAAGGATTGATTCCCTCAAAATCCAAATTTGTGGGGTTGACTCTTTAAAAAGTCATATTTCATGGGATTCAAGATAGCAATTTCACACGTTTGTGGCCTTCATAGAAGTAATTTCGCGGATTTGGCCCTAACGGAACCCAATTTTGCGTTTTGGTAAATTCGAGAACCCATTCCACGTTTTTGGCTTCATAAAAACAAGCAACTCCGGTGGTTATATTTGGCTCAAAGCCCAAAGTTTGCAGATCTGGCTGCAAATCTGACTGGTGAACCCGAATCATGTTGTGTAAGGTGCGAATGATAATTTTTCGGAGGTAAATTCAATACGAAGCCATTTTTTTCTCGATTCCTCAAACATCGGATTTGAGGAGCAGTGCGGCTGCAGAACATTGGGGGAGCATTCGCTGACCCTGAACCCCCACTTCCGCCGCCATTGCTTGCCTATCGAGATGACCATGTTCGCAGTTCTTTTCTCTCAGCAAGCTTACTGGCAAGTCTACGTCTGAAATTTAGAAGCTAAAGTCACGCTCATCTTTCGCTGTTTTGCGGGCTATTACGCGGCTAAACGTCTTGAAAAACTCTAATAAAAATTGAGAAGAAACGCTGGCGTGTAGTTGCCGCAAATCGGCGACTAAGGTTGAGAAAAGCGATAATTCATATTTAAAAGTCCGCCACTGATCATTGGGGAACTTGCATGAATGCCCGATTTGGAGGAAAAGTATATACCGGTGTATTGGCACATGGACAGAAGAACATCAATATCAACGGTAGTTGCAGCCTGATTGGTGCGTCTGGTGATTTGATGCAGTTTGAGTTCCGATGGGGGTTTCTGCCCCCGGGTCGTGGACTTCCGGGTGGCTCAGTTGGTTAGAGCACCTGCCGCGATACCAGGAGGTCGTGGGTTCGAATCCCACCTTGGGAGAAATTTGTTCTCGGAACTCAAAACAAGTAAAAATGGTAGGTATTTCGATTTTGAAGGTTTATTTTCTTTATTTTCAGTTTCCCCACCCCCTCGAATTCACAGTGGGGAGGGCGGTAAGGTGAGGGGGAGTAATCCCATAAATGTCATGGGTCATCTGAAGCTCAATTAAAATTCGCTGTAAAAAAAAAAAAACCCTTGATTGATTTCAATGTTTAATGCGAGCAATTATGTTGAAGAGCTCTCTTCAAGAAACACTAAGAGCTTGAAAAATGTGCAAATTCCCCATTCGCTATAAGGGTATGTTTACCACTAACGCGTTGGCCCGCTGTGGCCGCCACGAATGCGCCACAAAGCGTTTGCTTTTCACACAGGAGTCACGTTCTCGCCACAAACGCGCGCCGAGTGGCTCTCGTTTAGTATCGAAATGGATGTTGAGGAAGTAGCTTTTGGTTTCGTGCTTCTCCGTACAATTCGTAGGAGAAGGAATGCTGGAAGGAATTTTTTGATTCATCCTTTGTTATGCTCTTGTCTTCTTGAAGGAAATTTTTACAATATTTTTGAGGAATTGATGAAGGGCCCAGGAAAATTCTTCAGTTATTTCCGGATGTCTCTCAGGACGTTCCAAGAATTAGTAGTCAAAATAAGGGATCCTCTCCTGAAGAAAGACACAAATACGCGCCTCTCTGCGTAGAAATCCTCTCAAAATGAGATACACGCTTCCTCCCATTCCTTTCCATTTTCTATTTTGTTGGAATACAGCGGAGACGACGTATCCCAAATTGCTTTTCTGCGTTGTATTTCGTTGACGAAAGTTTCAGTGTCAATGTCCATTGTGAGTGGAGCCACTTCCACGCATTTGTGGTGCGTGAGTGGCTCCCATTGAAGGCAATGTATTTCTAAAAGTGGCGCGTTAGTGTCTGCCACAGCCAGCCACGCGTTAGTGGCTCGTGTGAAGTGTGAACGTGGCCTCAGGCTGCGGCGGCTTCGTGTGAGCGTGAAGTAGCCCTCTTAGTACGGGTGCGAAGTATGAAGTGAGGGGGAAAAAGAGAGAGAGAGAGAGAGAAAACATTTATTTTCTTTCTCTCTTCATCTCTTCTGGTTTGATTTGTCTTATGCCCTCGCTTAGAAATATTTCTGAACTTTTGCCGTCCCTCGAAATTCGCCGCCCAGTGCTATAGCTCCGATAGTCCCCCTCCCCATGATCAAGCCCTGACTCACATCCTGTTAAAGTACTGGGTCCGTTACCCCTGGTCCCTTATTTTGGAAATCTGGAAGGGAGGGGCGTATTGCTTTACGCTGGTTGAAGCTCTGCTGTGGTTGAGCCATCGTCGTGGTTATAGCTTAACTGTGGCTGGCGCTTTGGTAAAAGCGTTTTTGTGCAATTATCTTTCCTGCCTTTGGAAGCTGTACTGTGGAAGGATTGTAGCAATGTTGTTGTTTTGAGATTCAGTGTGGTTAGAGCAGGGCCGGGCAACCTTTTTTGGTCATGGGCCATAAACCTGGTTGTAAGACATCCAATCGAGCACAACACTTTGATCTTAGCAAAAGGCCGTGGCGCTCGGAATAAAACGCACTTGGGGGGGGGGGGGCTGTTCAACAACTTCAACAATTTAAGTTAAGCCGTGCATTAGCGTTTTTTTCCACACTTCATCTCTTCTCAATTTCATCGGTGAATTAGCGATTTGTCTCCATTTAAGCCGCGAATTAACAATTTTTCTTGCTATGAATTTGTATTTTTCCTAATTTTAGCCACTAATGAGCGGTTTTTAGCGTGATTAAGCTTGAACATTTAGTGGGTTTCACACGGCTCCATTTCCACCGTTTTGTTGTTGGATTTTTAAAAATGAAAAAAATTGTTCGGTTCATACGGCTGTAACTTGTAGATACGTTGGTCTAAAATGTTCGAAAAGGGCTCATTTTAAAGGAATTGTAATGCTATTCAACTTTTTTTCTTATAACTATCGTGAGATACTAAAAGTAGAGTCGTTACAAGCAAAAGAGTCAAAAACAGCAGAAAATGGCGGAGTCACGTGAGTTGAAAGCTACGAATAAGAAGAAGTTCCTAGGGTAAAAGCTGTGGCACATTTTGTCAGCTATTCATTCGAAGAGAAGGTTGTTGACGCTACGATTTGCGGCGTCCGATATAATTAGGAAAAATCGAAACAAGTGACCTTCCCAGGGGTCTCCAGAAGCTTTCCTAAACTTTCCAATCTTTTCCACTTAAGATTTTAGCCGCGATTGAATGAAGTTTCTTTTTCAGGTTCAATCATGTCTTGGCGATTTAAGGCGTCCAAGTTCAAAAATGCGGCTCCTATAGTTCCCAAGCCTGAGGCCTGCATCAGGGATATAAATGTCGGGTCTTATCAAACGTACGGCAATAATATCGCCGCGTCGGCGGCTTTCATGGCTTTCAATGTTGACCATAATGGTGAGGAACGCTGGCTTATTTACTAGTGAAAATTTGCGGTAGTTAAATTGTCTTTTCCTTCAGGCTCTAGTTTGGCGGTGTTACCAATTGACGACTCGGGTAGGAAAAGTAAAATGATGCCGCTACTTCACGCTCACTCGGACACAGTGACCGATATGGACTTCTCAAATTTCCACGACGGCCTCCTGGCGACTGGATCGCAAGACTGTTCGGTCAAAATCTGGCACATCCCTGAAAAAGGCCTGGAAGAGAACCTGTGCAACCCTCAATTGACGTTCTCCCACCGTCAGCGTCGAGTTGAGTGCGTTAAATGGCATCCGACTGTCAGTTGCCTGTTGACGACCACTTCATTTTCGACGGTGACTCTGTGGGATGTGTTGAACGAGATGGAAGCGTACAGTATGAACGGGAGGGACGTTGGCCTGGTTCAGAGTATATCTTGGAAACAGGATGGAACGCATTTAGCGTTGCATACAAAGGAGAAAACGGTTCATGTACTTGATCCTAGAGCCGACAAGTTGATGCTAACTTCCGACAGCCACCAAAGTATCAAAGACTCGAGAGTTGTCTGGTTAGGCGACTCTAACCGCATCCTTACTACAGGGTTTGACGCTGTAAGCACACGCCCCACCGTTATAATGGCAAATTTGCACATAACTTACATCATTCTGTTTCAAGGCGAGGCAGAGAGAAGTCTTCATACGAGATCTCAGAAATTTCAAAGTTCCTGAGAAGTCTCTCGTTTTGGACAGCTCAACCGGGTAAGCTAAATTCAGTCCAATTCCCCTTTTAGCTTGTATCACACCATGTTGACTTTAACAGGATTCTTATTCCTCTCTACGATCCCGACACGTGCATGCTGTTTCTCGCCGGAAAAGGCGACACTACGATATCGTACTTGGAAGTAACTGAAAGGTAAATAATTTGTTGAAGCGTCAAGTGTCTTCGACTACTTTGTTGATTAATTTCAGGGAGCCATTTCTAGTCGAGGGTATCAGGCACACGGGTGAGCAGACCAAAGGGGCTTGCCTGGTGCCTAAACGAGCTCTTGATGTTATGAAAGCCGAAGTGAATAGAGTGCTGCAATTGACTTCGTCTTCCGTCATTCCAATTACTTATCAAGTACCTAGAAAGGTTAGTTGTCTTGAGTGTTTTGCTATTTCCTTTTAAACACGTATTTATTGGTGATTTCTCCTCGAAGTCTTACAGAGATTTTCATTCGGAATTGTTTCCCAATACAACGGGCAGTGAAAGCAAAATTGACATTGCTCAATGGCTTCAAGGTAGCGATGTACCTGTGCCAAAAATTAGTCTCAATCCTGCGGATAAACAATTGAAGGTAAGCAGTTATTTGGTTAAAGATAATTCATTGGCACTATTTTGACAACCGTTAATTTTCGGCCCAGTGGATAATTTGATCGTTTCGGGTTGAGAGTTTTCTTACGAAGGGTTGAAGCTGCAATAATGGAGATAATTTACTACTATTGACTTGCTTTTTATGGTTTTATTTTGACTTGAGGTCATTGGTGTTTTAACTACAACAAATTCGATTGCCACCCCTCCCCTTCAATGCTAACATTCAGCAAGTTCATCGAGGGAGCTTGTCAGACATGCGCCTCCAGATTGAAGAGGAGAAATCCATACTAGCCGCCAGGATTAACGTGACCAAACCCCTCGATCCGGCGATTAGTACGCCGAGGATATTTCGCAGCGTGACAACCTCGAAGAATGTCTTCGAAAAAGAGAATAACAACGGCGACAATCGGTCGAGCAAAAGAAGCTCAATAACGGAGGACAACCTCTCACATCAGAACGGAAACTCGGAGCAGCATCAGTCGACGCCGCCAAAACCGATGCCTCGTGTCATGAGTCGAACGAATTCAACGTCCGACGCTGAGGATGTGAACAGCGGTCCCAAACCAGTGGCAAGACCGAGGACCAATTCCGTGCAGGCTGCTACTCCAGCGCCCATGGTGACGCTACCGCTGGCGACTCGGCAAATGTACAGCCTTCCAGCTTTATTTGCTCAATTAACATCTCGGGAGGCTACAAGGTATCGTTTGTTTTCCTTCTTGGCTACATGTCCCCTCTGTTGATTTGTACGTGCATTGGGATGCTCCGCACTTTTTTTAGTTCCGTGGATTATTTGTGTTCAAATTCCCGCTTTTGTTCAATTCGCTGTTTTCAGCAGCATGCTTCACAGAAAAAAAGAGGTAAATAGCTGTTTTTTGTTGTGATTATTCTGTTGGTCTCGATATTGTAGAAAAAAAAACATTATTTTGTAGGGTATGCCTTATTGCTACTGTCTCGTTTTCAAGTAAGATTTTGTGTAGAACACTTCCAGAATTTATGTTGCACGTTTTCTGTTTTTTTTTACCCTTGAACTACACTGGAATCGCCCTGTCATACAGGAACTGTTAGGAATAAGGCAATTCCTGGACAGTTTTAAGGAGTTCTTTGTAAAGCGAGTTAAGTAAATTCATTCGCGAAATTATGTTTTTATCCATTTCGTTACAGCCTCGCTTGGGCCCGAAACCGTTCACGCCACCCAAATTCAACGACTCGACGAACGACGCTTTGTATCGCACGAGTAACTTATCGCTCGATAATGAGACGGCAACTTCAGAGTCGTCCGTTCAACAACCGTTGTCTGATTCGCAGAACTCGACGACCGAATCGATTGATTCCACCGCTCTCCTGCCGGATGTGGTGAATTCGAATTCTTGCGATGTCACCAACGCGAACATTATGAATGGCAATGGAAAAGCGTCCAATGGAAGCAATGAGTCCTCCTGTTTGGCCGATTACGACGATAACCACGACGAGGTGAGTTGAATTTTCGGGCAATTTCTCTTGTTGAAAACAAATTTTATATGCGTTATTTTGTTGTAAATCAGGAGTCGACCACAGCCGGTAGGTCGCCCGAAGGATTGGAGGAGTGCGTGGACTTTGGTGGGCGAGGAGGCGTTCGATCGAGCATTGCCGAGCGAAGGAAAATGTACGAATCGAGGTCCCAGTCGGTTCAAGAGACTGCGTCGCAGATATCGCCCGTTCCACTTCGACGACGTGACTCATTCAAAGGCATGAAAGAAAACACCATCAAAGAGGATGACGCTGGTGTACAACAGTCGAAGGTCACCATACAAAAATCGGCCACCGCCAGTTCACTGGCTCCGAAGAGGACTTCGACCGTTTTTGGTGGGTAAATCCTAAAAGTATTATTGTCAACTTCTACGAAAAAATATTGTCCCTTACAGGAAGAGTGTCGAAATATCGACACTTGAAAGGAACGCCAGCTCACAAGTCTCAACAAATTGAAAACGTTAAAAACGTTAGTCGTCAAATTTCTGGTGAATGCGACGGATTTCACTGTAACAGCGATCGTGTGGCCGTACCATTGGGCGGTCCTGGTGGGCGATTGGCTGTTTTTGAACTGAGCAAACCTGGAAAACTGCCAGACGGCGTTACTCCTACTCTGGTAAACGCCAATACGATTATGGATTTCGCGTGGGATCCTTTCAACAATCAACGCATTGCCGTCGCTTGCGACGACGGCACCGTTAAAATATGGGAAATTCCGGAGGGTGGATTGACCGAAGCTACAAATTCACCGCAAATGGTGCTACAAGCGCACGGTGAAAAGATTTATTGCTTGAAATTTCATCCGATTGCTTTGGACATCCTCGCGACAACATCCTACGACAAAACCATCAAAATTTGGGATTTAAAAACATTCGAACAGGCGTCAGTCATGGAGGTTGAAGATCACGTTGTAGCGTTGGCTTGGTCGGGCTGCGGTCGCTACGTAGCGGCAGCGACTCGAGGTTCAACGCTTCTCGTGTACGACCCGCGCGTTAGCCCGGAGCCCATTCGCCGGGGCAAGGGTCCGGGTAATACTCGCGGTGCCCGCCTAGTTTGGGCTATCAACGGGGAATTCATCGCCGTCATGGGTTTTGACAAAGTGTCCGAGCGACAGATAATGTTGTTCAAAAGCGACGATCTGACCCAACCGTTGACTACAGTTGGTTTAGACGTGTCGCCGGCGATTCTGATCCCGTTTTACGACGAAGACAGTTCAACGCTCTTCTGTACAGGCCGAGTAAGTAACTCCTCCATTCTTTATTTACCGTTATTATTGCTATTCCGTTTTGCCCAGGGTGACTCAACAATATACACCTATGAAGTCTGTCCGGAGCCTCCATATTTGAACCCGTTGAGTCACCACCGATGTGCCTCACTTCATCAAGGCCTCTCGTTTCTACCTAAAATCGCCTGTGACGTCACCAGTGTTGAATTCGCCAAAGCTATGCGACTGACTAATACGACAATCGAGCCTTTGTCTTTCTCAGTACCTAGAATTAAGGTTCACCCCATTGTTTTTGGCTTTGTTCGCTCGAAAATGAACTAAACGATCTTATCTTATCTTCGGTAGAGTGATCTGTTTCAAGACGATTTATTCCCCGACACGAAGGTCACGTGGGAGGCGACAATGACGAGCCACGAGTGGCTCCAAGGAGGAAACGAGCAAAGTCGACGGATCAGTCTTAAACCGTCAAATATGGACAGTTGTGAGTCTTACATTTCAATATTTCGATAAAATTTTCCCCGTTAATTTATTTTGTCTTCTCCTAGTGTCTGAAGCACAGGGAAGTCCTGCGTGTGTCCAACCCATTAATAACAACGGTAACAGTAACAAGGATCAGGTGCCAAAAACGTCTCCAGCGACCATAGTTCGAATGCCGTGGATTGATCCTTTGGTCAAACAAAAGCAAGAGCAGGTAAGAATAAATCTGGCTTCAGCACTGTTTCGATTGGTGAATTATTTCATGGTGAAGGGGAGTATTTTATGGGATTTTTACCCTCTGCTGGACCACCTCCCCCCACCTCTGAAAGCTTCGCTTTCCCGTGGTCATCACCAAAAAGAGCATTTTCAGCCTCCCTTTCGGATGCTCTACTTGTTACCTTGGATTTCTCCCTAACCTCCTTCCACTCGGCCGAAAGGAGGTCAGAGCTAGATCGCCCGTTTACCTTCAGAGGGGCCTATTCGTGTCTATTAGTTGCAGTGCCGGTTTTAAGGGGGGCGAGCAGGGTACCGCCCGGGGGGGGGGGGCGCGTCTAGCAAAAAAGCGTGGGGAAAGGTGGAGTGGACGAGACCTAAGAAGCGCGTTAATTTGATTTATGAATATTTCAAAGCTATAATATAGCCGAAAATGAGTGAATCACGGGGCTTTTCCTCGACACTTTATCCGCGAATTGGCGATTTTTGCCGCGAAGTAGCGGTTTTATGCTATGTTACCAATTTTTCTCAATTTTTGGCATGAGTTGAAGTTTTCCTCGATTTTTGCAGCAAATTGCCGATTTTTTTACCTTTTCAACATTGAATTCGCACTTTTTCTCACTTTGAGCTGCAATTATAGCGTTTTTCGTTGATATCGGCCGCGCTAATTAGTGATTTTTCTCAATATTGGCCGCAAATTAGCGGTGCATGAATTATTTTTGCCCCGCATTAACAATTTGTTTTAAAAACTTTTAGCTATTTACTAGCGCTTTTCTCAGTTTTTGGCCCTAAGTTGCTTTCAGACAGGCGCGGATCCAGAGTCGGCTCAAGGATGGGGCCATGACCCCCATACTACCACCGCGCCTATACGAACACCACACCCCACATGGGACCCAATTGGAGCCCGTTTTATAAAAAATTCGGTGCCCCCCCCCCTACAGCCTCCTATTCGGTGGGGGAACGAATGGTTCATCGATTTAGTCAATTGAACTTTTAAGGGCGCGATTAGCGAATGGTTCGTTAGCAGTTTTTAGAGCGTGTTTATCGTCAACCTTGTCATTTTCAGCTCAAGTTCAAGCGTGAATCGTAAGTTTAATCATTTATCGACCGCATAGAGTCAGTTTTACCTATTTTTGAGAGTGAATAGTTGCAGTTTGGTAATTTTCACAGCGCAAAACTGTCAGTATGGCCGTTGCTAGCAGGCGCGAATAGTCAGTGTGATAGTGTCTTTTTAGTTTTTTTCGTTTTTAGGCCAGATACACACATGCGGTACTTGCCAAGTAACAAGAACAAAATATCAATCAATTTCTAGCAATGGCCTATAGAACCAACTGAAAATTGAAAATATTTTGCTCTTTACTTGGCAAGTGTGTATCCCGCTTTAGAGTACGAACTCAGTTTTCCATTATCAAGGCGCGAATCGTTAATTTAACCATTTTGTGGACGGAAATTGTCAGTTTCACCATTGCGTATCGTGTGAAATCGTCAGTTTGTCATTCACGGTGCAAATTGTCAGGTAATTTACGTAAGGAGTTAATATTAGCCATGGGTGATAAATTTTCAGGGCAAGAATCCATGCCATTTCAGGTCCGAATGGTCGGTTTTGCCGTTTTTAGAGCGGGAATTGCATGTTTAACCATTTTCTACGCGCGAATGCTTAGCTTTGGCCATTTTCAGGGCAGGAATCACCTGTTCAGGCATTTGTAGAGCGCGCAAATTCGGGGCTCGTAAAGTCAGTTTGGCTATTTTTAGAGCGCGAATCGCCTGTTTTGCCATTTTTCACGGCGTTTACGGTCAAGTCAAGCCAAAGGTGCCAATGATCATTGCGTGGCATGGCGTCAGTTAGGCCATTCTTTGCAAGCGAATGGTCGATTCCACAACTTTCCGAGGACAGGAATCATCTGTTTAAGCTTTTTGAGGTGGGAAATGGTTAGGGGTGATCAGGAGCGAATAAGTTAGTTTAGCCGTTTTTGGGACGCGAATCCGTCTAGCCAAGGGCGCGAATAGTCAGTATTGACCATTTTTGGCGCGCAAATTGCCAGTTTGTGCCAATTTTGGCGCGCGAACGATTGATTTAGACATTTTTAGGGCTGCGATTATCGTCAGCTTAGCCATTTTTAGGGCACTTGAAGCCCGTTTTGCTATTTTAGAGCGGGAATTTCCAGTTTGGCAATTTTTAGGGTGCAATTTCGTTGGGGAAGAAATCTTAAATTATTTCGTCTACGAGATGCATGCAAATTCTATTCTCCGGGTCATTGGGGACGAAATTTTGTCCAAAACATCGATTTTTTCCTCTTTTCAAGTTTAATGCGGCGATTTTCAATCTTTCGTAATGTTCTGGGAGCTTGGCTTCCATAAAAAATAATCACCTGTGACCTCATTTAGCGTCCCCGGGCGAGTCGTCTTTCAGCAGCAGCCCCCCCCCCCTCATTAACAATTTTTCTTAGTATAGTTTTACCTCGTGACGTGAATTGGCAATTTCCCCCAATTTTAGCCCTGATTTAGCGCTTTTTCTCAATCCTACTCGATCACTGATTTTTCTCTCCTTACATCGAATTAGCCATTTTCCCCCAAAATATTAGCTGCTAATTACCGATTTTCTACACTTCAACTGTGAATTACAGTTTTCTTAATTTTCGGCCCAACCAAAGAGCTTATCCTGAATTTTATCCGTGAATTAGCGTTTTTTCCCCCATTTGGCCACGGATTTGCGATTTTTTTCATTCTCAGCCACGAATAAGTTGCCTTGAGAAGCTACGAATTAGAGATTTATCCATTTTAACCGCGATTTGTCGTTTTTCCCAACACACTTCAGTGCTTTTTCTCAATTTTTTCCGAGAGTTTGTGGTTTACTGATTTTAGCCGCTATCATGAGCGGTTTTTCCCAATTTTATCCGTGGATTAGTGGATTTTCTTAATTTTAGCCGCGGATTAGAGATTATTTTCTTTTTTAGCCTTCAATTAGCGCTTTTGAGCTCACGATGAAGCGATTTGTTGTTTTAAAAATTTAGCCGGCGGATTAGCGTTTCTTCTGCACTTGAGCGCTTTTGTCTCATTTGTTTTTTATTGTCTCAATATTTCTTCATCTTAGCCACGAATTATTGGCGTTTTCGTAATTTTAGCCCCGAATTACTGCCTTTTCTCAACTTTTACCTTTATATTTTAGGTGTATTTTCCTCAATTTTAGCCGCGAAGTATCGTTTCACCTCGTGCCGTGAATTGGCTATTTTTCCCAATTTTAGCCCTGATTTAGCGCTTTTTCTCAATCCTATTCGATCACTGATTTTTCTCTCCTTACATTGAATTAGCCATTTTTCCCCATTTCAGCCCCGAATTAGCGTCGTTCTAAAATTTTGATTCTGGAAGTTACATCTAGAAACCTCGAATTAGACTTTTTAATAATTTTGACCACTAATATTAGCACTTTTCAACATTTTAGCCACTAACTTGCCCCATGAACAGCACAATAAGGCCTTTTTATCAGTTTTAGCTGCAAATTTGCCTCCAGAAGGCGCCAAGACAAAGCCAGAATGCTCTTTTTAACTAATTTGTTTTCGGTGTTTAATCTTTTAGAAAATATTCATATCAAATGCGCTTCTAGGGCATTTTTTTTCTTCCTGCGCCCCCTAGTACCCGCCGCCCACGGGCGGTCGCCAGACTCGCCCCCCTCCTTAAAGCCGCCACTGCCTCGCGACTCCAAGGGTGGGGCCGTACTCCATGGGAGGGGCCATGGCCCATTGGATCTGCCTTTGTCTTCAGAAGCCACTGATTTGTGTTTTCTGAATTTTAGCCGCGGGTCAGCGTTATTAATTAATTCTAGTCGTGAATTAGCGTTTTTCTAAATTTTAGCCGTGAATTAGCCGTTTTTTTCATTTGTATCCGCGAATTAACGTTTTTTCTATACTTTAGCCGCAAATTATCGGATTTTTCACAATTTTAGCCGCGAATTAATTAGCGATTGTTTTCAGTTGAGTCCGCGAAGTAGGATTGTTTCAAGTTCAGACGCTAAGTAATGCTTTTTGTCAATTTCATTAGCGAATGAGCCGTGGATTAGCGTTTGACCCAATTTTATCAGCGAAATAGCCATCCTTCTAAATTTCAGTCGTGAATTAGCATTTCTCGAAAAATTTGCTGCGAATTGTGGTGTTTCACTTTTTTATTCGCGAATGGGCAATTTTTTGCAATTTCATTTGCGAATTGGTCATTTTTCTCAACTTTAGCTCCGAATAAGCGTGTTTTTTTCTAATGCACAGCCTTAGCGGTTTTTCTTTCCTTTTTTGAATTTTAGCGCTTTCAGAAAAGTAATAACTGGGTCACGTCTCAATTTTATCAAAGAACAGCAAATTAGCGCCTTTTAGCGGCGAGAAGAAGGCACTCACCTGGTACCGCGCTAGTTCTGTACAACTAAATTTTCAATTCAGGCCCTAAAAATGGCAAAAATGAGTATAATGTGGTACAAAAACAGCTAAGCTGACAGTTCGACCCTTAAAAATGCTCAACGTAGCTGTATCCTTCCCTGAAAATGGCAAAACTGACCGTGCGAACTCCAAAAATGGCCAAACTAGCCATTCGGACGTAGAAAATGTTTAAAACTGACGATTCCAGCCATCATAATGCCAAAAAACTGACCACTGCCGCTCGAAAACGTTCGGACGTAGAAAATGTTTAAAACAGACGATTCGAGCCCTCAAAATGCCAAAAAACTGACCACTGGTGTTCGAAAAATGGCCAAACTGACCATTCAAACCTTGAAAATGGCTAAACTTACTTTTTGCGACCTAACAAACAACCCAACCGACAATGCAAGCCCTGTTGGCTTGACGCATCATTCTTGTCTTTAGAATGACAAAACTGACTATTTTTTCATCGAAAAAACGGTAAAATTGACTATTCACGCCCTAAAAATTGACGTACTGATAATCCAACGGGCTAATGACGCGTTAAAAATGTAAAAGATTAGTCTATGCGCCCTAAAAAAAGGAGTGTTTGCCAACAGATAGCTCTGTTGTGAGCCCCTGTTCCACGGAAAATGTGTGGCGACATCAGAAGTGTCACCCCCTAGACCTAGAACATAAAAAACGTCCTGCGCAGGAATCACGATCAAATGACCCGGATTTTTCACATCTAGGGCCTAGGGGCCTCTCGTTCTCTAAATCCAGCCCTGTGCGCTACTGATTCACGGACAGAAGTGAGAAAAAGCGCTAATTGACGGCTAAAATTAAGAAAAATACTCAGTTACTTCGTGGATAAAGTACAGGAAAAGCGCTAATTAGAGCCTAAGAGTTTGGAAACTACAATTTTCGGCTTCTCGTTCGTTGCTCAAACTGAGAAAAAGCGCTAATTCGTAGCTAAAAGCGAAAAAAATCGCTAAATTCGAAGCTAAAATTAACAAAAAGTGCTAATTCATGGAACAAATTGAGAAAAATGGCTCATTAGCGATTAACATTGGAAAAAATACGAATTCACCGCAAAAATTCAGAAAAATCGCTAGTCCGTGGCTAATTAACCCATAAAAGTGAGAAGAAGCGCTGAAGTTAGGAAAAAATGCTAATTCGCGGTTTAAATGGAGAAAAAGTCATAGTCGCGGCTTCTAAAGTTAACTTAGTGCCAGAAAGTGAAAAAAATCGCGCTAATCCACGGCCAAATTCAGACAAATCTTTCGTAGAAAAAGATAGCAAGCCGAAAATGGCATTTTCGTAGAGAAAATGGCAAAGCCGAGGTTTCCAGAGGCGACTTCGTGGCCAATCAGCAAAAAGCGCAAACTTACGGTAATCATTGAGAAAAATCGCTAACTCGCAACGAAAATAGAGAAAAATCGCTAACTCGCAACGAAAATAGAGAAAAATCGCAAGTTCGCGGATGAAACGGAGACAAATCCCTTATTCTAGTCTAAAATGGGGGAAAATATCCAATTTACCGATGACATTGACAGGAAGCGCTGAAGCGTTGAAAAAATGCTACCTAATTGTGTTGAAAACGCCAAACCGCGGCTTAATCTGAACGGCGACTTCGTGGGTCGCTGGTGAACCGGCACTGATTAGTTGACGGGGAAAATGCCGCAAGTGCGGTGTTGCTGTGGCAGAATAATGTCTTATAGGAACGTTTCCTACGTACGCGACTCCCGCGTACAATCCGCGTGGCACCGCTTTCTCCTCGAGTCGAGCTCCATGTGTAATGGTGAAGGTACCGTGCCAAGTAGAAACCGTGCCTCACGATACCGCGTGTGTGTAAATCAAGCGTTATTCTGCGTCCTTGATTACTGCTTGCGGCATTTTTTTCCCCAGAGAACTCTGAATAGGTCCCCAGAAGGGAATACAGTTTCAAGTTGAAACGCTCAAACATCGGCCTATCTCAAGCAATTGGCTCCTCGAGTATGAATACTACAACAGAACGAATTTTGAGAGGTGGGTGGGAGGAGGAGGAGGAGGGGTTGATCATCATGGCCCATTCTTGGAAACAATGGTCGGCATTCTCATCCTTTTGTTGTTCTTTGATGTAATTTAAGATCCAAAAGTCAGTGAGCAGCCGAGTGGAAATGAACTTGACTCTGGAGCAGGACAAGATGGAAGGAGTTGATGAAAGTGAATGGGTGAGTGAATAAATTGCTGGAATTGAAAGCACTAGACTCTTTTATGGTTTTATTTCAGAATGAATGATTTGATTTGAATTAAGCTTGGAGCTTTTTTAAAAATAACACTCCCCTCTCCCCACAATGTTATTGCCAAACAAATATTAACAATAAGTTATGAACGATTAAGATTATAAGTTATAGAGTGGTACTGGACCAAATAAAATCGCGAGTATAGCTCTCGATTGTGTGTAACGCACTTCCACAGTGAACAGTGGTGTAGAGCAAGGGTTTCGCGGGCCTTCGAAGTCTCGTACCATTTATAGCACTTTGGTCTTGCTGCAAACGTGTTTTTCCTTCCAAAATCATTGCTTTGATTGAAACAGAATTATTTAGTTATTACGCACATTCCATGCTTTATAATCATGTTCAAATAAGACAATATCTATGTTTATCTAGTCAATGTCCCTCCCCCCCCCACCATACGGATTCTGCTTCTAATTTTTGCCCTAGAAAATTAGTCTTATCCCTTTCCAGTGCTGCAAAAATGTTGATCTCTAGAATCAACCTCGTTAAAGCTAAAAATTTCCAAAAAAAAATACAATGGGCTGTGATAATCTGTTGCCTAAAAATTCTAAACTTATAGTTAAACAAAAAAGACAAACAAAAAGGTGCCATTTCAATATCCATGTACAATGATTTAAAACACAGTTACCATTGTCTTCAATGCCCGAATTTTTAGGATTTTAGCCCCAGAAAAAGCCCATCCTTTGAACCGCTAAAGTGCTAATTTATAGTCATAAGTTTTCTTTTTTAAATTAATCTAACATTAATGGACTGATTATTTGTCTGAATTATTCGATTTTGTTACTTTTTTATACTGCTATCAATGCAATATATTGTAATATGTAAAGTTTTGTTCGTGCATGCATAATTGCGAGGTGATTACACCCGCCGTTCCCAAAATGAATCTCAACCAGTGCGAATAAATTATAAAATTCATTATTTATCTACGTAGTAAAGTAAAAAAGGTATTATTCATGACTTTCAATCTCTCTGATTAATCCTACGGCCTGAAAATGTGAATTGGAATACTTTAAGCGGTGCGACTGGCCAGTTATGAATGCGTTTTTGTACGCTATGGCCATTTTTACGAGCTCCGTGATTGTTCTAAATGGGAGGCGGCCCTGTGGTCGTCAGCCTTTTGAAGTCCAAAAAAAACGCTTCGTTGCAAGGGGACTTTGCTGGACCGCCGCCGTGAAGCGGAAAAATTTGGCCGAAAACAAAGTACAACGCGAAACGGTCAGTTTTGGTCACTTTGAAGGGGGCTAACTATGGGAAAGGGGAGCGTAGTATTGAAGAATTTACCCATTCAGAGGACTTCGAAGTGAAGGTTAGATTCACTCCTTCAAGACCCTCGCGCCTTGAAGAAGGGAATCTAACTTATTTCGATCGTATTGAAATGTAAGACAGGGAGAACAACAGTTTTTACGTATAAATAGAAGAAGAAGAATAATAAGAAATAACAAGTCAAAAACCCGGCGTATTCGTAGCAACGTCAGTTGGGAGGGGGGTGGTAACGGAGTTTCATCAAGCTTAGTGCGCTCGGCCCCTAAACTTTCAATTCCTCCGAAATCAAGATCCGAAACTAGCAAACTGGCATTTTGTCTTTTCAAGTAAGACCCTAAAATGGCTATTTCGAGAATTTCAATTTCGCGGATATTCAGCAAGGAAATCACTTATATTTAGCTCAAAATGATGTATTTTCGCGGATGTTCATCTAGCCGGCCCTGAGAACGTCCAAAACTGACGACCACATGTTTTGAGAGCCGAATGGGGAAGTTTCAGCGGTAACTTTTAAGAGCCTTAGATAGCCTTTAAAAACTTAAAAGGCTATAAATTGCTTTAAGAGGAAAGGAACGCCTTCGAGAGACTTGAAGAGCCTTCTGTCGTAGCCACTGAAAGCCCAATGCTTTCAAAAGCCTTTGTAAACTTTTCAAAGACTCTGAATAATTTTGAGAGCTTTTTTTTACAATAATTGAGAGTGATTTTTTACAAAGTGAAGAAAAGTAGGGCGCCTGAGTAGCTGTTGCTGCTAGAAACTAAAAACCGTCGTCTTTAAGGGAGTCAACCGAAGACACAATGGGATGAGTTTCTCTCAGCTTGAAAATTGGTTATTTGGAGCTATTTATGGTGCGCGTAATTATGGGTTTTCCGGAATTTCACTGCCCCTCTCCCAAACAAATAGTTTCCAAATCAACCAACACACGCTGTTGAAATACTACAGTCGAAGTCCTAACCATGGGACGAAGTAGACGTAATTGAAAATGCAAAGTTCAACGATCTAACAAAAGTGACGTCCAAATTTCAGACGCTCAGCGTTTGCTATCACCCCGGCAGGCGCCTTGGGCTGTGTTGGTGGAGAGTGCCCCCCCAAAAAAAGCTCCGTGGGTGTTCCAAGGAGATGACGTCTTTGGATAACACCTTCAGACTGCAACATATTATAGCCAATAAACACAGGGGCGTACCTAGAAATCCTTCCGGAGAGGGCGATTCAGGCAGTCCGCAACCTACTAAAGACCGGTAGGGGACGGGGGTTTTAATGAATACCTTTCGTATTGCTGGGATTTAGCAAAAACTGTTGAAGTAGAACATCAAAAGATGTATCGTCTTAATTAACCAAATGGGGCTTCACCCTTTTGTTTGTTGTTTTTATCCCACCTGCTTTTTGAACTTTAAAATAGTTGTGTTGAAATAAAACTAAATAGCCCGTTTTTTTTTATTTTTCACTCTAAAACTTAATAGGTTATGGGTTCAGCGTTTCCCGCGTGAAAATAAAGTTTTAGGAAAATAGGAACATTGTCGGAGACTTTCGAGATGGACCTAAAAGTCAATATCGGACTACTGGAAGGCAAGAGCAATTGGGCTACCTGGAAGTACAAGGTTTTGATTCTTTTGAGGAGCATTCCCGGAGGCGAAGATGTGGTCAAAGGTACAATTTTGAAGCCCACGAAGCCTAACGCAAGTTCTAGCGAAAATGAGGTAAGAGACTACGAAATTAAGTTAAACCTCTACCAAAACGCCGATACGAAAGCCCTTCTAGCTTTAACAACTAATATGACTGAAGAGACACTCACTAAAGTGACGCGTTTCGACAATTCGAGAGATGTATGGAATGAGCTCCATAGACTTTATGACGGAGTTACTGAAGACAAAACGTTCAATTTATGTATGCAATTTTTCACGTACAAATACGACTCCGACGATGACATGACAAGTCACCTCTCAAAATTGAAGAATATTTGGAACAGTCTTAATATAGAAATTTGTTGTCCGGAACGTCCAGACAAACTTCCAGAAATTCTATTAATTTGCAAAATTCTCGATACACTACCCTCAGAGTATTTTTCGTTTAGATCAAGTTGGCAGTTAATGCAGAAGTCAGAACGATCGATCGAAAACCTGACTAGTCAGCTTTGTGCTCACGAGAGAGTTTTGAAGGGAGCGTGTGCTGAGTCAAAAGGCGAACAGGCCTTGTTGTCGTTGTCTAAAGTTAAGACGAAAAGTAAAATAAGTTGCTATTATTGTAAAAAGGAAGGACACATTGTGAAAAATTGTTTGAAGTGGAAAAAAGACGGTTGTCCACCAAAACAAGTGAACAAGAGGGACAATGAATTGTCTAACATGACATTAATGGTAGCTGACGTTTTTTCAGCTGAAAGTGACCGTACAAACTGGTACGTCGACAATGGGGCAACAAACCATATTTGTAACAATGAAAAAATGTTCAAGTCAATAAAATCTTTCACTAGTCCCCGTAAAGTTACCACCGCAGACGGGAAAACAGCGAATGCTGAGGGCTATGGTGACATAGAACTTTCGATTTCGAAAGGTAACTCTATTTCTAAAGTTACTCTATCGAACGTGTGGTTGGTGCCAAGCATGCACAAGAACCTTTTCTCAGTTCTGTCGGCACATGACAAACACGCCAAGAGTAGAAGAAAATAAAATTGAGAAGAAAAGTGACGAAGAAGAAAACTGTCAAGAAATAATGGACGATGATGAGAATGAAGACTTTCATGGGTTCTCGGACGAGGAATTTGAAGAAGAAATCCAGACCGTGAAACTTCGAGATCGAAGCCGTATTCAACCTCCAGAAAGATACGGTTACGTCAATCACTTGGCAACTGAAACTCAAATTCCAGAAACCTATGAAGAAGCGATTCGTTCTGAAGAGGCAAAGAAATGGAGACAAGCGATGTCAGACGAAATCAGGTCTCTTAAAGAGAACGAAACTTGGGAGCTCGTTAAACTACCTACAAATAAGAAAACCTTGTCTTTCAAGTGGATTTTCAAAGCCAAAGAGAATCCAGATGGCACAGTTGAAAGATACAAGGCTAGGCTAGTTGTGAAAGGTTTTTCACAAAAGAAAGGAGTTGATTACCACGAAACATTTAGTCCTGTTACGAAAATGAGCACCATCCGAACCATTCTAAGTGTCGCAGCAAAGAAAAATATGATTCTTACCCACTTTGACGTTTCTACAGCGTTTCTTTACGGAAAGCTTGACGAGGGCGAAGAAGTTTTTATAGAACAACCGGAAGGATTCGATGATGGGTCAAGAAGAGTATGCAGGCTTAAGAGAAGCTTATATGGCCTGAAACAAGCTGCTAGATGTTGGCACAAGCGAATTACTCAAGTTTTCGAAAAACTGGGATTTAATAAGAGCTCTGCAGATCCCTGTGTTTTCAAATAGTTGTTGCTCTTTATGTAGACGACGGTCTTGTAGCTTCGACTAGCCAAACTCTCCTAGATGATTTTTTGAGAGCGATGCAGACGGAGTTCAAGATAACTTTCAAACCATTGAATTACTTTCTCGGACTAGAAATTCAGCAGGATTCAGATGGTACCATAAAAATTCATCAAAAGAATTACACTAGGCGTCTACTAGAGAGGTTTGGCATGGCCTCATGCAAACCGATTTCAACACCAATAATCAGTGGACAAGAAACTACTGAACTAGGGAGAGAAAAAACCACGAATTTTCCTTTCCGCCAAGCCGTCGGTGGACTTATGTACTTAATGGTTTCAACCAGACCAGATATAGCCTACGCGGTTGGCGTGATGTCTCGGAAATTAGAAAATCCAACATCGGAAGACATTATAAAATTAAAACGAATTTTCAGGTATCTCAAAGGTACTGAGGACGCCGGAATTGTATTCAGACCTGGAGATTCTACTCTCGAAGGATTCAGTGACGCAGATCTCGCTGGAGATGTCGAGACCACAGGAGTTCTGTGCATTCATGCAAGTGGACCTATATCATGGATGAGCCAGAGACAATCAAGTGTTGCTCTTTCAACTACAGAAGCCGAGCTAGTAGCTGCGAGTGAGGCTGCTCGAGAAGTCGTTTAGCCAAGCAGACTCATAGAAGAATTGGAACAGAATCGAAAGACTCCAACAATTTTTATCGACAACGAAGCTGCTCTCAAACTGTCTAAAAACCCAGAGTTTCACAAGCGAACAAAACATATAAGAATTAGACATTTCTATGTGAGAGAGCTGGTTCAAGAAGGAATTTTAGACGTGAAACCTATGAGCTCAAGTCTCCAACTCGCTGACGTTCTAACGAAGCCATTAACACAGCCTAGGTTGATGGCCTTGTCAAGCAAAATCGGAATGACGAACATCTCTTCGATGAGGGAGAGTGTTGAAGTAGAACATCAAAAGATGTATCGTCTTAATTAACCAAATGGGGCTTCACCCTTTTGTTTATTGTTTTTATCCCACCTGCTTTTTGAACTTTAAAATAGTTGTGTTAAAATAAAACTAAATAGCCCGTTTTAGTGCATTTCATTCAAAAAATGCACTATTGGTCTCGCCCTGATGGTCGCACATATGGGTTTTTTTTCACGTTTCAGAACCCCTAGAACACGAATCCAAGGTCGGTTCGATTTGATATATATATATATGGCCCCTCGCTTGTTAGCACGATCACGGTCGCAATTTTTGACTTAGGGCAACCAAATTTGGTCTAAAAATCAATAGCGTGAATATCTCGGACGAGTTCGTGATCCAGATGAATCGGTCCACGGGAACGGTGTGAAAGAGGGGTTTGAATTAGTTGAAAATTCGCTACCGCACTGCTGTTGCTGCAATTGCCCCCAAAATTGACACGAGTAATGAAAAATGAACGCGCTTTCGTATGAGACCCTTGTGAACCAAATCCGTTGATATGGCAGGGGTTCTCGGCGGAGGGGAGCTATTAAATTAACGCTATGCCTTACTGGACCACCCAATTACCAAAAAATTTCATTGACACTGAATTTTGAGCCGTCTCTTTTATTTGATTTGCCTACAGCCTAATAAATATTGAGTAAAAAATCCTGAGGTGGGCCAAAAAGGGAGGAACAAAAAAAAAATTAAAAAAAAATTGTTTCGGATTCGAACCCAGGCACTCCGCATTCCGCAATGGTGAAATAGTGACATACCATTTAACCTAATGTAACTGATCTGAAAATTAACGTAATCTGAAAAAAGTTTTCTTCCGACAGCAGCCTGTCGGGAAAAGTGCATTTCATTCATGCGACAATCGAGTCAAACCTCATAAGTTAGAACGAGATCAATCAATTATGAATGAAATTTAGGCCGGGATAAAGATTTTAATTGCAAATAACTCCTCTAACAAGAGTCCGCTTTCCCATATCGTGTAGGCAACCAAACCGACGCTGTTTCATTTTTCATTTTCATCATTTTGTTCCCCCTCAGTTGGTGCCAAAAAAGGGGCCTGCGGAAAAAAGAAACACGATTTTATTATTTTGACTTTCTATACCACGGCCTAAATGTCATTCATAATTGATTGATCTCGTTCTAACTTATGAGGTTTGACTCGATTGTCGCATGAATGAAATGCACTTTTCCCGACAGGCTGCTGTCGGAACAAAACTTTTTTATTTTTCTCTCTAAAACTTAATAAAAACTTGGCTAAAAACGGCCTCCCGGAGGGGGCGATCCACCTATCACCCCTCTGGGTACGCCACTGGCCAAACACAAGATGGGCTTTGGAAAAAAAAGAAAATACAAGTTTATTCTGAAAAATAATTAACATTTATTTTTTAGAGCTTGATTGATAATTAGACATGCAGATAATCTTTTCTACCGCATACTACTTGATTATCTTTTTCTTTTTTTCAGTGCAGGTGCGTTTTTTTTGTCGTTGCACGTATTAGAAGTGCAAACTCCCGCTCCTTTTGCCGTGCGAAGTTTGCTGTTATTACACCCTTTTTTGGTGGGCTAAAAACTCAGGGAAACCGAACGTTGCGAACGATTTCGGAACAACTAAAGCAGTGGTTCTCAACCTTTTCACGGTCACGCCCCCCTTAGAACATGAAAATTTGTTGCGCCCCCCCCCCCCACAATTGCATTGTATTTTTTTTTTTTAAACTTTAAACAGACATGTTAAAGACCCAAAACCAGGAAAAGCTTCGATTTTGGTCAAACCACGAATGAACGCACCCGTGTTTGGCCACTTGCACCCTTGTCTGCCTTGAAAGGCAGTGGTCACGTAATAGAAAACTCACAAGTGCAACGAAGAGCCTCCACGCCCGAGGACCACGGTTGACCGTCTTGGAGTCGATAAAAATTGACCGAAATAGCGAGGACAAACTCTCGTTTATGAACACCTTTAAGGGCACTGACAGCCCTTCCGATCGGGATCTAACTACCAGGACCGTGCAGAGAATATTCGAAGCCCAGGGAAGAAAATCAATGAGGCCCTTTCACCCGGGTAAGTAACTGACCCAGTGTAAGCCTCGATTCTTTCTCGAAAGGCCAACATAAAACCGTAGTAAAGCTCCAATCGCAGCCAAACTCCAAAACCACAAAGAAGGCCCCAATACAGAACAATGACTCCATAAGGCCCAACCAAAGCTGTGGTTCAACCTCAGCGAAGCTGAAAGTACTGGAACCTCCAGCGACATCAACGTCTCGAGCACAAAGAAGGCCCAGCCACAGCCAAGGTCCAACCACTGCAAAAGTCCAACCACAACCAAGCTCAAACCACTGCAAGGTCCAATCACTGCCAAAGTCCAAGCGCAGCAAAGGTTCAACCACTGCAAAGTTCCAACCACAGAAAAGGTCGAACCACTGCACATGTCTAGCCTTAGCTAAGCTCCAAACCACTGTAAAAGCTCCAAACACAAAGAAGGCCCAACCATACTGCAAATCTCTAACCACAGCTGAGCTCCAAGGAAATCTTTCATTTTTTTTCTTTCTTTTCTTAATTATTGAAATCCGGGCACGGGGATAAAGGACCCAGTGCCCCCAGTGGCGGCGGAAGGCAGCCGACATTGGGGGAGCGAGAATCTGAGCAGTAAATTTAACCCCCCCCCCCCAGAAAATATCATTTTGCGAATCAATTGTGCCGACAGTTGCAAAAATACAATTATTGAGGCAAAAATTCCAAATCCTTCACAAAATTTATCGCCTCTTCATGAAATTCTCATGTTTCTAGGTTAATTTTCCTGGGTAATTTGAGTCCTAAAGGCAGTTTTACTAGATAAATGACGTGCTATGAGCTAAATTGGCTACAACGGCCATAAAATGGCGTAATCACACTATTCAGAGTAGGAAACGTGTGAAAGAGCAAGAGTGTGCCGTGAGCAGTGGCGTACCGAGGTAATGGCGAGTGGGGCGGACCGCCTCGGGCCACCTATCAGAGAGGGCCCCCGAAAACCGAAAAGCTTAAATATGGAAAAATGATGATTTTTAGGTTCATGTTCGAAGATTTAGGCACGTGAAAAGGAGTTTTGGTATACGATTGTACAGTGACTTGGCTCCTTTCGACGATTTTCTGCCAATCCGACTAGGAGAATACCAAACTTGCAATTCAGAAAGAGCCAAATCCACAAAATTTGGGGTTTGAACGCTTTAAAACCAGCGAAAATAACAAAACGTTAACTTTTGGTTTGAAGGCGCCCAATTTGAAACATTCGGTTATGGAAAATCTCCAGCGAAATTGTGGGTGACTGGTGACGCTGTGATTAATGGGGAGTTGCACGGGTGATTCCTCGACCCCCCTCCAATTAACCCTCGTCTACTACTCGGCATACATTTTCTGGCCTTATTTCTGCACCAATCCTGGTTTTTAAGGACTCGTTTTAATCTTGAGGAAATTCCACATACGCAGTAGTTTTCCTTTTTTCAAATTTCATCCCAGAAGTTATTTTAAATTCGCCTTGAACTTTTACCTTGTAATTTCACGTTTTTTTTTACTTACTTGAAACCCCTTACCAGTACCATCTACCAGCACTGGATTGATGCAGAAATAAGGCCAGAAAATGTATGCCGAGTAGTAGAAGAGTGCGATTGGAGGGGGGTCGAGGAATCATCGCTGCAGTTCCCCCTTAAGCGTCCCTCCGCTTTGTTCAAAGATGAACGTGGAAGATGTTGGGAATAGAAGCACCAGACGTTACAATACGTGGAGAGCGCAAAGTGGGACAAAATAGAGGACAATTTTAGCCTCTTCCTGGACACCTGGACGTCGCCGGATGCTCTAAAAAGTAAGACCTGTCCGGGGAAAGTAGGACGTCTGGTCACCCTAGGGCCGGATCTTGCTTTTTGCCGCCCTGGGGCTAATTCAATTTTGCCGCTCCATGCTACTTCCCCCCTCCCCCACCACCAAGACAAGTATTAGAGAGAAAACTACGCATTTCTTCAACCAGGCGGAAAACCTCAAGTTGACTCTTGACAGGAACCCCAGAATGATGAATTCTTGGCTTTTAGTGACGAACGCGAATGACGTTAGGGGTTAAAGACCCACCATACAATCATGAAAATTGCACCTGCACTACGAACTCGGGCCCCGGCCGCAGCTCTCAGCCCTAATACTTGGCAAAACCGATTGAGCGCGTGTTGATGTTTGAACTGGGCAGTGGCGTCGAGCCTCAACACACTCAGTCTCCGTTTTGCCCTTTACGGTTTCTTTTCAGCTCTCGTGAACCGGGTCCTCTCTGACTCGCGGGTTTTGGGCAAGCCAGCGTGCTCGGGTCTGAAACCTGAATGGTAGGAGCTAAGGGATAGACGCAGACCACCGGGCCCCCGAAAAACCTAATGTTGAAAAAGCACTAAAATGAATGTTTTGCCTCACACTGTTTCAATTTACTGAAGAGTTTTGTTTTTCTTTTATAAATATTTACTTACTGCGGAGCTTCCTGGCTGAATATTCAATTTAAGGGTGTTGGCTATCTTTGCCAAACCCACCATCCACCAAGGGCTCAAGTGTGCGATTTTCAGGTCCATTTTCACCAGTCCCAGACAAAAATGTATTTATTAGGGTTGATCGTCGGCGCCTCCGAATTGTCGTTGGTTTTGGCTTTTGGGCGATTTTTCTTAACTCAGAGTAGCCTATCAAGGTCCATATGTGCACAGTTCTTTTCTGTAAGCAAGCTGAACAGGCCTGAAATTGAGAGAAAATGTGAATTTCCAGTTCCTGTACGTCCTTAGGCGGCCAAAATTGAGAACGCACGCTAATTTGCTATTTTGGGGCAATCACTAATTCCCGGATTATTGGCACTCACGCAACTCAATTTCTCGGGTTTCGCTCACTCAAATAGCCGATTTAAGAAACCAATTTCAAGGGGTTGGCTCCTTTGAAAAAACCAACTTCACGGATTTCACACCTTTGAAATCAAAATTTCCGGGCGTTCGCTCATTTTAAAGAGCAATTTCGTGGGTCTGTCTATTTCAAAAATGAATTTCGGCATTGTTAGCACGATAAAAGCCAATTTCACGGGGTTGACTCACCCGAAAAAGCAAGCGATTTCGCGGGCTTCACTGCATGAGATTTTGAGGTATTGTCTCATTTAAATCCGCGGAATTTGGCTCATTCAAACCCTTAATTTCGTGGATCTGGCCTTTTCAGAAATCAATTTAGCTGATTCGGCGTCTTCAAATGGGAAATTTCGAGGGTTTGGATCAGCGTTGACACCCAGCTAACCTCCTGAAAAAACACGAAATACTAGAGATTGATGAGTTTTCATTCTGAGCTGAACTCTGAATCCGCACCATGTTCAGAGTCTTGTGGTTCAAGCGTTATTTGGTGTTCAGAGCTTTCCGTGGTTTTGGGCGTTTCACAACGACAGGTTTTTGTGATGAGTGCATTTTGCGGGAACATCTTGAAGTCTCAGCGTTTTTTTTTTATTGCGCTAATTTGCTGCTAAAATAGAGACAAAGTGCTAATTGGCTTCAAAAATGGTGAAAAAAGCGCTGAAGCTATAAATGTGAAGAAACCGCCGATGATTCACTGCTGAAGTTTAGGAAAAGCGCTAATTCATGTTTAAATGGAAAGAAATCGCTAATTTGCTGATACAACTGAGAAAAAACGCGTATTCGTTGCTATCGAGGCAAAGGATGAATTCGTGGCTTAAATTGAGAAAAAGCAAATTCGCGATTTTCTAGAGGCAACTTTATGGCTAAAATTCAGAAAAAGCCATAATTCATGGCTAAATGTGGAAAAATTGCTAATTCATTGCTAAAATTGAAAGAAAGTGCTAATTCGTGGCCGAAATGGCCTCACTGAGACTACCGTGCCAAGCCAGCGATTAATTACACCGTAATAATCAACTTCAAGCCTTGGATTTCATGGCCAAACGACCAATTTCAGTGGTTATTCGACAATTTTCGTCCCACGGTGGTTATTAGGAAGCAAAATTCGCAATTTTTTCGGGCAAATATTTTGTTCATTGGAGAAAGATCGATCGGTCCTCCTAACTTGCGGAACAACAATACGGGGAGTCTGCGCGGACCAGCCCATAACTTGGCCTTAAGTGTTCCGACTAGGCTGATTTTCTGCATTTATGGGCTGATCCGCGAAATTCAACACGCTCCGGTACGGGGAGATGGGAGTCAGCAAATTTTCGGATCGTCAATAAATTTTGATGGCTTGTACTGCCGCCGGAGCAGAGTCTAAATACAAAAAATCAGCCCAGTTGAAACACTTTAGGGTGAGTTATGGGCTGGTCCGCAGAATCGTTTTGTTGGGGTCCGCAAATTAGGAGGACCTATAATTTTTTATACGAATGATCGGGTCAAATTGAAGCAAGTATCAATTTGCTGGGATGGATTTGTCAACGTTTTGAACGGAAAAACAAACTGTTCGGTTATAAATTTTGATTTGCTGCACCAACAGTCGAGTCGGAGGAAAAATGTTTATTCTCTTGGCATGCGGAAAGGGTCGAGGACGGGCCGTTATTTGTTCAGAACTTTCTTAGGGTCGGAACATTTTTGTGGTCGGGGCTTTTTTGTTTAGTTTAAAGCTTTTTAATAGATTAAAAAATTAGGGGTAAAATGATTCTAAGATTTTTTTTTGGCTTCCCAAATTAAAGCGACAGATTTTTTGTCCCGGAGATATTCTCGGCCCGGCCGGAGACCTTGAGATCGGGACCCAGGCCCGGAGACTCCAGGCAAAAACCCATAGTTCATGGTCAAATCGTGGCCAAAAAAAAAAAAAAGTTTTGTTCCGACAGCAGCCTGTCGGGAAAAGTGCAAAATTATGATTTCATTCATAATTGATTGATATCGTTCTAACTTATGAGGTTTGACTCGATTGTCGCATGAATGAAATGCACTTTTCCCGACAGGCTGCTGTCGGAACAAAACTTTTTTCAGATCAGTTACATTAGTTTAAAAATGGTATGTCACTATTTCACCATCCCGGAATGCGGAGTGCCTGGGTTCAAATCCGAAAGAATTTTTTTTTTTCCCCTCCCTTTTTGGCATACCTCAGGATTTTTTACTCAAGATTTATTAGGCTGTAGGCAAATCAAATAAAAGAGACGGCTCAAAATACAATGTCAATGAAATTTTTTGGTAATTGGGTGGTCCAGTAAGGCATAGCGTTAATTTAATAGCTCCCCTCCGCCGAGAACTCCCCCGAATTACTGTAAATACAGTAATTGTCGTAATGGCAAAAATCATGAGCCCATTGGAAAGAGCACAAAATTTTATATTTAAAAAGCCTTTTTTAATCCAGATCAGACGACATCTACTACGTTTTGAATCAGCTTATTGGCGAAAAAACGTAACTTTCTGACTACATCACCATATCACCAATTCTTCCGGAATTAAGTTTCCTCGCTAATAAGCTGATTCAAAACGTAGTAGATATCATCTGATCTGGATAAAAATAGGCTCTTTTAATACAAAATTTTGTGCTCTTTCCAATGGGCTCATCATTTTTGCCATTGCAACAATTATTGTATGTGCAACTAGCTGTTTCTGAAAAAATCAGAAAATGGCGGATATCTCGGAAACAAAGCGGATTTTCGGAAAAGTGCAAATAGCCATTTCGATCCAGGGGCGTAGGTACGGGGGGGATATGGGGGATAGATCCCCCCCCCCCCGAGCTACAAGTATGCGAACGAAGGGGCACAAGTACCAACGCTCTGAAGAGCCTAATAAAGTATCCAAAAATGATCGTTTCTCGTTAAAGTTACGTTTAGCAGATTTTCTCGACTTCAAGCAGCCCGAAAAGGTCCGCGTGCGTCCATGCTTCCTTGGACTTCAGACTCCACGAAGTAGCGTATCGAGGTAGGGACCAGGGGGGGGGGGGCGCCCGAGAAGCTTAAATACGGAAAAATGAGGATGTTTAGGTTATCCATGGATGTAGGTATGTGAAGAGGTCGGACGGTAGGACAGCGATTTGGCTACTTTCCACAAATTCCTGTTTATCCGACCTGGAGAATATAACGTTGCAAGTGATATCAGCAAAGACTGTGGACCGAATATTCGATTGAGCCCCCGAAATCGCAATTCTAGTGGCTCAAATTGAGAAAATTCACGATATCTTGAGGAAAATTCGCGGCTAAAAAGAGAAAATACACCGTGTCCCAAGTTTCATTAGGTCCTTAAAGCCCAGTAAAGTGCTAATCGGCAATTTGCAACTTGCTGATGCGACAAAAAATTGAAAAAAATCGCTAATATTCGTGTCTATACCTGCGAAAAAGCGCTTATTCGTGGTCACGCGATGCAACTTCCAGACTAAATTTGAGGAAAAATCCATGATTCGCGGTGCATGGAGGCCATTCTACGAATAAATTGTGAAAATCAACGCAAAAGTGTTGTTTTTGGGCCAACCCCGCGGTTAAAATTGAGAAAACATGCTATAATATTGACAAAAACAATACCCTTTCAGGTTAAATTGGACAAAAATGGCAAATTCACAACTGAAATGGCGTAAAATCGCCCATTCGCGTATGAAAAAGGGAATTGTATGCTGAATGGCCGCAAAATTAGCACAAAACGCTATTTCACAGCTGAAATTGGGAAAAATCGCTAATTTGCAATTGGCGGATATAGGTGAGGAAAAACGTTAATTCGCGGATGCAAATGAAGAAAATCACTAATTTGCGGCTAAAATCGAAAAAAATCACTAATTAGCGCAGCTAACTTTGATAAAAACGCTAATTTTCAGTTCAAATTGGGGAAAAGTGCTAATTCTCAGCTAAAACAGGAAAAAATGGCTAATTTGCAGCTTTAAATTGAAAACGCCAATTCTTGGCAAATGTTGAGAGAAGTCGGTAATGCACGGGTTGGAAACGCTACGGCAGCTAAAATTTAGCGCCAATTCACTTCTAAAATTCAGGAACATCACTAATTTTCGTATAAAGTGTGGTGAACTTCTTAATTAAAATACGTGCATGATTCGCGCCTTAATCTGAAGGCAACTTTGTGGCTAAAATTCAGAAAAACCGCACATTCATGCACGGTTATAAGTATAAACAATCCTGATTCACGGTCTAGAACTGAGAAGAAGCAATAAGCTATACCTAAAAGTAACATAAAATTGCTAATGCGGTGCTAAAATGTGAAAACCCCTGCTAATATGCGGTTAATATTTAGAAAATAAATAATTAGTCTGACCAAAATTAAAATTGAATTGATAAAAAGTGCTAATTCGCGGCTAAAATTGAGAAACATTCTAATGTGCGTCAAAACTGAATAAATACTTTTGAGGCAGAAGTTGAGAAAATGCGCGAATTCATGGCAATGGGTGAAAAAACTGCTAATGCGCGGGTAAAACTAAGAAAAATCGCTCATGCATAGCATAATATGGTGAACCAAAAAATTCCTAATTTGTGAAAAGCCCTCTATTTCGCGGCTAATATTGAGGAAAACACTTAAGAAAAACTCTAATTTTCAGCTAAAACTGAGTAAAGTGCTAATCCCCTGCTAAGAAAATCGCTAATTTGCTGCTAAAATTGAGGAAAGCTCCAAAACTCGTGAAAATTAAGAAACTCGCTCACGGGATAAAAACGCTACTTTGCTGCTAAAATTGAGAAAATGCGCAAATTCATGGTTATGGGAGGGGGGAAAAACTTCTAATCCGCGGCTGAAATTGAGGAGAAGGATAAACGCGGCCAAAATTGAGAAAATAAGCGCTGATTTGCGGGTAAAGTTGACAAAAAGCACCCATTCATGGCTAAAATTGATAAATTCTCGGCTTAAACTGGTCATAAAGCGCTAATTGGTGGATAGAAAAGGTGAAATAGAGGTAATTCGTGGCTAAAATTAGGAAAAGGCTAGGTTAAATTATTATATGTCTAGTTCATACAGAGACTTATGGGCCTCTTGGAGATTTCCGCGATTGGGCCCCGATAGGTGTAGGTCCGCCAGCGACCCCACGATAAGCGGTTTCATCAATTTCCAAGTTTTAGCCGTTTCTGAGTATTTCGATTTGGGCTAAAGTATGAGTCTCGTTGGAGATATGCTCAATTGACCAAAGTACGCGGTTTCCTTCCCAACATCATTGAGTGGCCACCAACTGTCCCTTAAATTGGGTGAAAGTGTGCGTTTGCATTTGCACTCGTATCATCGACTTCGTCGATCTGCATCCGGGTGAACTTCATGAGACTAGCAGACTAGCCTCCACTCTACTCATTCCATAACGGAACGATTTATCGAAAAGAAAATTCTGGACTGTCTGGATGAATCAGGGATTAATAGTAATTTTGTTCTCGGGCAAGGCTATGATGGGGCCAGAAAGATGTCTGATAGATTTAAGAGTGTGCAGGCTGGGTGGAATGATGGCTAAAATGTGAAATTACCCCCTCCCCTCATCCCCTCACCCCAACGAGATTTCAATCTGATCCCCCCCTAGGACAAATTCCTACCTACGCCACTGTTTCGATCAGAAATGAGTTGCCCCTTCACTGGTTTTTCTCTGTCCAGTCGCTTTTTGTACACCCTGTATATACAGGGTGTTCGAAAATTCGATGCTCAGCCGAAAACTGGTCATAGTACAGCTGATTTGTTGGTCGAAATCACTAAATTCACTTTTTCGGAATACAGCTTGGTTTTCGAGTTATTCCACCATCTTTAATTTTTTCGCGGGGCCATATTTTTTTTGAAATACTTGCTCCCGGCCGCTCTAGAATCAATTCTAGCCCAAAACTAATTGGGTCATTCGAAAGAGCGCACAATTATCTTCAAAATGACTGTATCGTATTATGAATTTGGCCATTTTTTCAGGGTACTAACACTGATGGAAAGTGATATTTTTTCATCTTTGTATCTTTCCCTTGTTTTTCAGCTGCGATTTTCTTCCACTCCTTAGAGGAAAATAATTTTTTGGGTTTATTGGAAAAACGTCCGAGTGCAATAGTGTCGGGATGTTGCAAGTATTCGCGAAGAAGTAGCTGTTTGAAGAGTAAAAACCGATGGGCTTTGTGAAGAATAACAGAACTTTTTTAGAGGAGAAGTATGTTTTGAAGCCAGAGTTGGTGAGATGAGAGACAGGGACCTCTCGGAGTGTCTGAATGTAAGCTAATAAATTACAAAAAGTACAAGAATAGCAAAGATAATATTAAAGTAATTGAAAAAACAGCCGATATTCGGAATTAGTGATGGGTAATGAATGAGGGGAACGATAACTGATTGAGCCAAATGTTCTCCTTGTGTGAAAAGGGACATCAACCAGGAATTTGGCGATGTTTTTGTGCATTACAAGAAGACGTAATCGTTGAAACAATCGCGAAAAATGAAATGCCAAACAAGTTGCATTTTCATCATTCCTATAAGCACATTCACTCGAAACTGGTGTTGGTAATGTAATGAGTTACCTTCGTGGCATGGGATTAAACCCCCAAGACATGGGAACTTCAGCAATTTTAAGTCCCTCATCGGGGTGATCCCTCAGATATCTCCTTAACCTAAAACGTCGAGGTATGACGAACAGAAAAACATTCACGACTCATTCCTCATCAGTAGATTCCTATACACCGAGTATTTGAGGTTCTGCTCTTTTTGAGCGCATTGAGGACGTTTTATATCCAGTGAGAGACCAGTGAAAGTATTTCTGCGTTACTACTAAAAACTCATCCGAATTCTGTTTTACGAAGGCAGCGCCGAATCTTGGTTGATGCCGTTCTACACGTATGGAGGAACATTTGGTTTCAGATGAAGGGTCGCCCTTTCCACAACGAACGGCACTTCGCACTTTCTCCTCATTCTTAATCACTTTTTCCTTAAACATTGACTGTTTTTTCAATTATTACTTATATTATCTATGCTGTTTTTGTAATTTATTAACTTACATTCAGACATTCTGAGAGGCCCTGCCTCTCCCCTCACCAACTCTGGCGTCAAAACATACTTCTAATCTAAAAACGATCTCTCATTCCCCATCAAAGCCCATCGGTTTTTACTATTCAAGCAGCTACTTCTTCACGAATAGTTGTAAAATCCCGAGGCTATTGCACTCCATTTGAAAGCTGACAAAATGAGGAAGTTTTTCCAATAAACCCAAAAAAATATTGTCCTTTAAGGAGTGGGAGAAAATCGCAGGTGAAAAACATGGGAAATATACAAAGATAAAAAAGCATCACTTTCCAGCAGCTTTAGCGCCCTCTGAGGAAATTACCAAATTCATAATACAATACAGTCATTTTGACGAAAATTGTGCGCTATTACGAATGACCCAATTAGTTTTGAGCTAGACTTGATTCTAGAGCGGCCGGGAGCAAGTATTTCAAAAAAAATATAGCCCCACGAAAAAATTAAAGATAGTGGAATAACTCGAAAACCAAGCTGAATTCCGGAAAAGTGAATTTAGTAATTTCGACCACAAATCAGCTGTACTATGACCAGTTTTCGGCTGAGCATCGAATTTTCGAACACCCTGTATAGCAAATTGAACCGACCTCGGATTCGTGTTCTAGGGGTTCTGAGACCAATAGTGCATTTTTTGAATGAAATGCACTAAAAAAAAAAGACTGCTGTCCAAGTGCGGTGAAGGGTGGTCTGTAATTTTATTAAAATCAAATCATGGCTTTGAAAATTCAACGTTTCGCAAGTTTTTACGGCGTTAATATCAGCACAACTACACTTAAAATAGCGAAAAATTGTTCCGCCCGTTACTAATTTTTTTGAATCTCGCTGAACATGCGCTCGTTTTCATTGCCCTGCGCTTTTGAGTCTTGCTACTGCCAGTGAAGTTTTTTTTTTGTGATGCTGCGTGATAAGGATGACAATTATTAATTTGGTGTGAGTAAATTGCTCCGCGTTTCCCGTAATTAAATAATTATGACAGCAAATTTTTCTTAACGAATACAAGGTAAGGGGACCTCCCTGTATGAGTAACTACCAGAGCGTTGACCATTAGGTAAAATGCTAGAAATGTGCCTCGCATTCAAACGCTTATGCCACCGAAGAAAATCAATAGAATTCTCATGTTTACGCGAAATTAGATAGAAACGAATCTCTCCCTCGTGACTCATGACATCCCTTCAACTTGCCAATTTCAAATATGTCCTCGCTCAATTTATCCATGTGGAATCCAAAGCCGACGGCTTTGGAACTTCTTCTAGAAGAAATAAATTTTCAACGAGCCAAAGAAATGAGACAGCTGCTAAAAGATGGTGATTTACAGTTTTGGGCGAGTCGGCGTAGGTAATTGACGTAAATTATTCCACTTTTGCCCTTTCAGCCGATTCCGGATTTGTCATGCTCCAAGGGTCCACTTACTGGACAGATCTATTCATCAGGCATTTCCTCTTTCAACCGGATCACTGTCTGGACGGCGATGACATGTTATTTTTCGTTCGTAAGAAGCACATCAAAAGTACTCCGAGGCATTTACCAAAGTTTGAAGTATGTAAAATTCCATTGTAAATTGTTGAAGGCAAACTAAAGGTCTCTCTCTCAATCCGTTAGACTGAAATAGCCGTCTATCGTAAAGACAGTAAGAAACTTCCAGTGGGCGACCCGGAAATGGACTGGGAAGAGACGGTTTATTTGAATTTGATAATTCATCAATTTGATTATGAAGTCACGCTTGCGGTTTGCACAAGGACGTCGCCCAAACAGCTTCAAATTTTGAAACGAGTCAGCCAGAAAGTTTACGCGTCACCGTCGCGGCGACGAATGGATACAAAGGGTGAAATCGAAGAGATATGCTATCCTAACGTTTGTTTCATGGTTGAAAATTTCAACGAAGTGAGTCCATCGACCGTGAGGACCTTTTTTTTTTGTAATTAGTCTCAATCGCTCGACAGATCATGTCGGAAATGCTCGTCAGGGATGGTGAGCTTGTCTGCGTCGAATTAGTCGCTTCGGACAGGCACGGTAAAATGCGAGGCGTCTTATTCTCCGGATCCATCCGTTATGACGCTTTAAAACATGTCTACGATGCTCGGGTTGGTTTTATACTTATTAGGTCTGTTCCAGCTAGGTGATTCGAACATTTTCGGAGTATATTTGCCATGGGATCATCCAATTAAACACATTTTATTTGCTGGTCCCTAACACCTTGCTGAAACAGACCTATTATGATTATGAGGTCCGTTAACGTCCCCCCTCCTTCTACACACACAGACAGACAACCAAATGTTGTTTTAGTGCACAAATATGAAGCTAGCTCCTTCCACCATTCAATGACCAAAATTTAAAAGTCTACGTGCTATCCACCAGCAAAAGGAATGTATAAATTCAAATTTAACATGCCCCTTACCACCATATGGTTGCAGACGACCAAAATATTCGGAACAAGTCTCCTTCTTCAGTGCTTGAATGTGAATTTCACGCTAACTTACCCCCCCCCCCTTCTCGATCAAAAAAATTCTACTGGATAATTTATGTAGAATGCACCACCAAGATTCTTTATTTTGATTGAGTGGTAAAGGGAGGATGTACGTTACGGACCTCACTTTTTTATATCCAATGCGCGAGGGCCTAATTAATTTGTCTTACTCATTCAGGCGAGTTTGAGCAGTAAAATGGCTCAACGCATGTCCTTTGGTCTTCTGTCGAGCGGTAGTCAACGTGTAGAATTTGTTACCATGAAAGGCCCTCAGGGAAAAGGTTACGCGGAAATAGCCGTTACTAAGCCTAGAGGCATGTTTTTTAAGTGGCTGGTGAAAGATTGACTAAATATTTAACTTTTTTTTTTGTTGTTGTTCAAGGGTGTGGCGCTGAGACGCCAACTTCGGAGCCTGGTTACTGCGCCATTGATATGTGGGACGAGGAATGGGAAGATCCTGATGACATGTTCATGTACAGGCATCAGGTGGGTTTTTAATGTCATTAAATTTAATTCATAGTTATAAAAAAAAACCCTTCCCCCGGATGTCAGTGTTCAGTTCGCCCGCCCATCCTACAAGGCTGCACTGAAGAGACTCCCATCTTTCTCTAAATGATCATGTCAGTTAGACCCTGCAGGGGGTGGCCAACCCTGGGTTTTAATGTTGGATTTTGCCCCCCCCCCCACCGGATTTTTGTGCAAATGGAACACACTGCAATTCGCGGCTCCTCGTGGGCGGCCAAAATTGACAAGGCGCACTTATGTGCTGTTCTTTGGGATAGTAAGCGGATAAAAGTTTGGAACATGGCTTCCACCGCTTTATTAACGGTGGGTGTGGGGCGAGGTAGCGGAGTTACAATTCAGAGAATTATTGAAAACGATGTTGCCTCCCCCTTCTTGTGGAAGTGGAGGAGAACAAAACTTCATTAATTCTCAAAAGTTTGGAAAGTGCTAATATTCGTGCCCACTTAATTGCTGAAATTGAGATAAATTGCTAATTCACGGCTTAAACTTGAGAAAAATCTCTAATGGTGAATTTCACCACCGGGCGTTAAGGACGGAGTTACCAAAATCCAACTCAAAATGTTCTATTGTTTACATAAATTGTGACGCATTTTTTTCGTTAATTCTGAGTTGTCGTAACTCAAACCTTAACTCTCGGTGGTGAAATCCACCATAAAAGAGAAAAAGTGCTAAATCACGGCTAAAATTAAGAAAAATACATAGCTAATTCACGGGGTAAAACGTTTCTTCACTAATTTTGCCGGCTAAAATTGAGGAAAAGCGCTAAAATTGCAGTGATTCGCGGTTAAAATTACGAAAAATGCCAATTAACGGATAGATGAGTGAAAAATAAATAAATAACCTATGGTTTTGTGAAGCGCGCCTCGATGGTGTAATGGATACAATGCTCGCTTCGCAACCCAGCGGGCCTGGGTTCGAATCCAGCCATTGCCCATTACACTATAAGGCTGCGGCGAGCTGTGACACGGCACACTCGGCTTCAACAAGGATGTGCGTTCAACAAACCGCGCACCGACCGAAACGCCCGCGTAGTACGGGTGTGAAGTGCACAGTTAGATCTGGGTATGGCGTAGGAGCCCAAGTGAGGCTTAGGCGCCTGCCGGGTTCAAAGCCCGGCGCCCCCGACAAAAAAAAAAAAATGGTTTTGTGAAAAAGCACTAGTTCGCGCCTAAAATTACGAAAACATAAATTCTCGGCTTATTCAAAACGGCAAGTTCGTGGCTCAATCTGAGAAAATGACCTAATTCACGGCTAGTAGTGAAAAAATCGCGAATGGGGCAGGCGCGGATCCAGAGTCGGCTCAAGGAGGGGGCCATGATTCCATCCTACCACCGCACTTACCAACACCACACCACACATGGGACCCAATTGGAGTTCGTTTGATGAAAAGCCCGATGCCAAGGTAATGGGGAACTTGCATGAATGTCCGATTTGGGAGAAAAATATACCGGTAAATTGGCACATAGACCAAAGGATGTCAACGGTAGTTGCAGCCCGATTGGTGCATTTGGTGATTTTTAAATAAACTTCAAAGTTCTTCAAGAGGGGATAGATGGTACGAGGGGAATGACGTCAATGGCTACTTTTGAAGCATGTGCTGAGGGAACTCTAACATTTTTTTGTTTACAAAATAATAAGAAAAATTGTCCCCCTGAAAATAGGTCCGTTCCATTGTTTTACACTAGGTGCACTAGCGTAGAAAACCATGTGATTTCATTGACTTATTCTGAAAAACTGAAAAATGGAATGAAACCAGATTATTTTCTTCAAAAGTGTAGCACTCGCGAAACAATTTTTTTTTTTTTTTCAAACTGCAGCTATTGGGTCAGTGCGTGGCATACATCACTTTTTCTTATGTCCGTCAATTAGTGAATTAATTGAATTTGAGAAGGCCTTTTCTACGGACAATTCTGGGATTACTCCCCCCTCACCGCACTACCCTAGTCACAACTGAATTCGACGGAGTGGGGAGGCTGAAATTAAAGAAATTAATCTTCAAATTAAATACTTACTATTTTTGACTCGTTTTGAGTTCCGAGAAAAAATTGCTCCCAAGGTGGGCTTCGAACCCACGACCTTCTAGTTTCGCGCCAGGTGTTCTAACCATCTGAGCTATCCCGGGAGTCCACGCAAAGAGCGAATCCACCCGGGAGAAATCCCCTCTCAGAACTCAAAACAAGTATAAAATAGTAAGTATTTCATTTGAAGATTAATTTCTTTAATTTCAGCCTCCCCATACCCTCGAATTCACAGTTGTGACTAGGGTAGGGCGGTGATGGAGGAATAATCCCAGAATTGTCCGTAGAAAGGGTCTTCTAAAATTCAATTAATTCACTAATTGACGGACACATGAAGAAAAAGTTAGTTTAACCATTTATAGACCGCAAAGAGTCAGTTTTACCAATTTTTGAGAGTGAATAGTAGCAGATTGGCAATTTTTACGGCGCAAACTGTCAGTATGGCCGTTGCTAGCGGGCGTGAATAGTCAGTGGGACGCCCACGAATCCGTCTTTTTTGTCGGATTCTACGGAAAAGTAGTTTTTAGGCAGGATATTCACACACGCGGCATTTCCAAGTAACGAGCAGAATATCAATCAATTTCTATCAAATTGCCTAGAAACCGAAAAAAATTGGAAAATCTTTTGCTCGTTACTTGGCAAGTACCACATCTGTGTATCCTGCTTTAGACAAGAACTCAGTTTGACATTATCAAGGCGCGAATAGTCAATTGAACCATTTTTTGGACGCAAATTGTCAGTTTCGCCATTTGTATGGCTTGAATGGCCTATAGAAACCGACCAACTGAAAATTAAAAATATTTTGCTCGATACTTGGCGAATGTGTATCCCGCTTTAGAGTACGAACTCAGCCATTATCAAGGCGCGAATCGTTAATTTAACCATTTTGTGAACGGAAATTGTCAGTTTTGCCATTTTTACCGTGCAAATTGTCAGGTAATTTACGTAAGGATATTAGCCATGGTGATATTTTCAGGGCATGAATCCATGCCATTTCAGGTCCGAATGGTCGGTTTTGCCGTTTTTAGAGCGGGAATTTCCAGTTTGACCATTTTTACAGCAGACAACGCATGTTTAGCCATTTTCTACGCACGAATACTTAGTTTTTGCCATTTTCAGAGCAGGAAACAAAAGGCATTTTTAGAGCGCGCGAATCCGGAGTTCGTAAAGTCAGTTTGGCCCCAGAGCGCGATTCGCCGGTTTTGCCATTTTCTACGAAGTTTGCACGGTCACGTCAAGCCAAAGGCGCCAATGGTCAGTTTTAGTACGGTGCAATTAGTAAAAAAAACGTCCCAACCTCAACATCCAAAGTGAAAGTTTCCCTTTAACGCCAAATTGTTCCTCACAACCCACATATTGATTGGTAAAAAGTTCCACCATTTGGAGCTATGGGTTTGGGTGGGAGGGTGTAATAAGTTAGTAAATTCTTATTTTGTTCCAGCCTTTCTCAAATATTTCGAAATCTTTGAGTTTTATCGTGAAAATGAGCATTTACAAAAATAATCTTCATCAAATTTCCCACAAAAATGATCCCCGAGATAATCTTGCTTGAGTGAACGGTTCGAGAGTTACGGCGGGTGTAGAAGTAAACATTTTTCGCAATTCTACGTTTTTTGTCGAAAAAACTGGCATAAGGAAACTTTTTTGTTTTTTGCATGTTTGAGTTTTGTAAAATGAAATTGCAATTGAAGTGGACGGTAGAATGTTAATAATATGCCCTTCAAGGGACAACAACCTCCCCCTCCTTCACAAGGGGCGCTACTTTCGAAGGGATAATAGGCTTTCATATGCCTGGGCCATAAACACAGAGTGGATCCGTACTACTATGACACAAAATTTTGGGTGAAACTACATCTAAATCAGAGTACAACGCCACTTCCGGACGGGTCCTATCCAGATCCATTCAAGATTTATGATTTTTTTTCTAATAAAAGGAAATTACGGCAATTGCTTTGAAAAATCCCAGATTTCTCGGCTTACATTACACTTGATTCAACCTTTATGACATTTTAAGAAACTGCGGACAATTTCGGTTTAGAAAGAGGCCATTTCAATGCTTGAAATCTGGCCAGGAAGCCTATTATCCCCTTAAAAAGTAGCGCCCCTTGAGAAGAAGAGAAGGTTTTTGTCCCTCCAAGGGCATATTACTAACATTCTACAGTCCACCGAAATTGCAATTTGATTTTACAAAAGAAAATCGTGCAAACAAAAAAACGTTTCCTTATGCCAGTTTTTTCGACAAAAAACGTCGTAATACGAAAAATGTTTACTACTACACCCGCCGTAACTCTCGAACCGTTCACTCAAGTAAGATTATCTCGGGGATCATTTTTGTGGGCAACTGTAAACGCTCATTTTCACGCTAAACCTCATAGATTTCGAAATATTTGAGAAATACTAGAACAAAATAAGAATTTACTAACTAATTACCCCCTCCCACCCAAACCCATAGCTCCAAATGGTGGAACTTTTCACCAATCAATATGTGGGTTGTGAGGAACAATTTGGCGTTGAAGGGAAACTTTCACTTTGGATGTTGGGGTTTAGGTCTAATTGCACCGTACTATTTGGCCATTCTGTGCAAGTCGATTTCACACTTTTCAGGGCATGAATAATCTGTTTAGCCTAAACAGATTAGGCATTCTCAGGTCGCGAATAGTTAGTTTAGCCGTTTTTGGGACGCTAATATGGTCCGTCAAGCCAAAGGCGAGAATCGTCGGTTTGGCCATTTTTGGGGCGCGAATGGTTGATTTAGACATTTTTAAGGGTGCGAGAATCGTCATCTCAGCCATTATTAGGACACTTAAAGTCCGTTTGGCTATTTTTAGAACGGGAATTTCCAGGTTGGCAATTTTTAGGACGGAAATACAGGGTGGAAGGGGAGAAGTGTGACAAAAATTTTTGGGTGATAGTAGGCCTCATTTGCGACCGAAATCCCCATATTCACCATGGTCCGAAAATCAAAACCCTTCGAGATATGATTTTTCTAACGATTTTTAAAGCTTACACAATTTTTTTAAAACTAAAAACGAGAAACTCGCATTCTATTTGAATTTTTGCATTTTTTGGTGATGGATTCGGAAAGAGCACACTATTTTCTGTCAGGATTAGCCATTTTCGATAGATGTTAACTATTTTATGTGCCCTTAAATGCGGCTCTAAGTCGTGCACATCGGGGATTTTATTTTTTTCAAAAAAAGTCAGTCCCCGTTTGTTCACACAAAATCGCTTGTTTTGACCTGAAAAATTTGAACAAGTTATGTGATTTTAGCGTGATAAAAAGCACTAAAACCTTATCCAAAGCTATACGTTGTATCGAACTGATTATGCACGCCTACCAAAGTAACAAAAATGTCGCCCCGGCAGCTGGGGTGTCGGATAGAGTACATTTCACGAAATACGAATTTCGTTAATTTAACTTTTAGCGATTGTTCAGCAAGAATGGCCATAAAAATGTAGAGTAACAAAGTGAAATGTTAATTAATGCCGAATAATAAGCTAAATAACTAAAAACGTCGAAACTTGTAGTAGTGCAATGCACTTTACATAACAGCCAGCTTCCGGAGCGACATTTTTTGTTACCTACTTTGGAAGGCGAACACATTGAATTCCATTCCAAGGTTAGCTTTGGATGTGGTTTTATACCTTTTTAGCGTGTTAAAATAACAAGGATTGATCGAATTTTTCAGGTCAAAACAAGCGATTTTGAATAGAACAAACATTATTTTCTCTAAAAAATGGTCATTTCTGCCAAAAACTCGCCAATCAACTAAGAAAACGCTTATAACAATTTTTGTAAAGGACACTTTGAAGATGTTTTTCTGAATCACGGGTTGTCCGTACACTCAGATTTAGCGTAAACAAACGGGGACTGAATTTTTTTGAAAAAAATAGAATCCCCGATTTGCACGACTCTGAGCCGCATTTAAGGGCACATAAAATAGTTAACGTTTATCGAAAATGGCTAATCCTGACAGAAAATAGTGTGCTCATTCTGAATCCATCTCCAAAAGTTGCAAAAATTAAAATTGAATGCGAGTTTCTCGCAGTTAGTTTTAAAAAATTATGTACGCCTTAAAAATCGTTAGAAAAATCACATCTCGAAGGGTTTTGATTTTCGGACCATGGCGTATATGGTGATTTCGGTCGCAAGTGAGGCCTACTATCACCCAAAAATTGTTGTCACACTTATCCCCTTCCACCCTGTATATGTAGGTATAGTCAGTTCAGCCCTTTTGCAAGGCACTAATCGTCAGTTTTGTCACTTACAGTCAGTTTAGCCGTTTTTATGGAGCGGAATAGTCATAGTTTGGCTATTTCGTTGAGGGCGAAATCTTAAATTATTTCATCTATGAGATTCATGCAAATTCTGTTCTCCGCGTCGTTGGGGAAGAATTTTTGTCAAAAACGAAGATTTTGCCCCTTTCCCCCTGTGTAATACGGCAATTTCCTATCTTTCGTATCAGGATAATATACTGTTCTGGGAGCTTGACTTCCGTCAAAAATTATTTCGTCGACGAGCTCCCCGCACATTCTGTTCTCCTGCGGCTAAAATCACGAATTCACGGCTAAAGTGAAGAAAATCGTTAATTTCCAGCTAAAGTGGGGAATAATCGCTAATTCACCGTTTAAAGGTCTATCCACACACATCAGTGCCGTGAACAGGACGTGCCCCGTCCGGCAAAAATAATATTATTCTCCGGATATGTGTGAACGAGCCTCTCAATTCCCATATGAGAATAATATTTTACTTGCCGGATGTGTCTCAAACGAGGTACTGGTTGTTCACGGCACTGGTGTGTGTTGATTGACCTTAAGATGTGAATAAGAGCTGAAGTGTGGAAAAAACGCTAATTCGCGGTTGAAATGGAGAAAACGCCAATTCTTGGCTTCTGAAGGTAACTTCGTGACTACAAAAAAGAACAAAATCTCTAATCCACGGCTAAATAAGGAAAATGCGCCAGGTCGCGAACAAAATTAAAAAAAAAACGTTAATTCTCGGCGAAAATTGAGAAACAAAACTCAAAACCCCAGACTCCTTCCCACCCCTTCACACAAACTCTCATTCGCAGCTCGGGAGGAGGGTAAACCGCTAATTCACGGCTAGAATCAAGAAAAATGGCTATTGGGAACATTTTTGTTAATTCACAGAAGCAAATTGAGTAAAAATGGCAAGTCACGGTTTCCGGAGGCAACTTCGTGGCTAAAATTGTAAAATAGCGCTAATTCACGGGTGAAATTGGGAAAAATCGTTTATTAACGGCTAAAATCAGAAAAAACACAAATTAATTGCAAGGAAAATCGGTAATTCACGCCTAAAATGGAGACAAATCGCTAATTAACCAAAGAAATTGATAAGAACTGATGAAGTTTGGATAAATCGCTTATTCACGGCTCCTGAAAGGCAACTTCATGGTAGGCGTGATGGTGAAAGATTCGCCCGAGGGCGCCAAATGTCTAAGGCCGGCACTGCAATGAGCTGGCCCAGGGTACATTATTTGAGCAAATGGAAAACGCTATTGTAAACCGTTGTTAACTAATATTGTTGTAGTTATTGAACAGGCCCCCCCAGTGCGTTTTATTCATAAAGTGTTGTGCTCGAGGGAGGGGAGGGGGGCGAAAATGTGGGCCCGCCTGAGTGCCTGCAACCAGGTTTATGGCCCACGACCAAAAAAGATTGGCCGTCCCTGTTAGGCATAGAAATGCTAAAATTTTGGACATTTTTGTGCTTCTAAGAAACCAAACATGTTACACGTTCTTCGATTCGCGAGTTATCGAAACGCATAAAAATGTTCTTCACCCTCCCCCCTGGACTTCATCACTAACCGTGCTACAATTTTTTGTGTTTTCTGTTTTTCAACAGCGAAGGTTGAGTGATCCAAGTGCCAATTTAAGCGTATTTGTTCGTGGAGCTTGGCAGAAAAAGTCAAGCTCAGAAGGGGCTCGCGCGCGGAGCGAAAACGAAGGTTTGGACACTCTAGCCAATTGTGCAACACACATTCAAGCTGGTGATTTACGAGATGGTGAGTTTTATTTAATTTTTTTCAATTTCACAACCACCACCACCACCTAGAAGAGTCTTAGAGTAAATTAGAATCTTGGTCGGCGCGCATGTTAGAATCTCTACATTCGCTCTAGCTACAGAATGGGTAGCTACAAATTGTTTAGTCACGGCAATTCAATTGTAAATTATCCATCAAAGGGCCTCCCTTGATTCCAAAAAGACTCTGAGCTGCACTTAGCATTGAAAAAAGATTGTCAGAAATAAGTTGTCGGTGGACTCACCTCCTCCTCCGAGGCCAACCGACTTTCACCGTCACCTAAGAAAAACACTCTAGCTAGCGCTTCCCGTCCGAGGCTCCAGCTATAGCGTAGGGGTGGAGTGCTGACGACAACTACTGGCACCTTAGGAGACGCGCATCTTACTTCTAACATCCTAGAAAACTCAGTACGAGACCCCCCCCCCCTCCATATATCACCAAATTAGTAAAATTGGGAGTTTTTGTCGCGTTCTTGTAAATTACCCATTAAATACTGAAGAGATAGAAAGGATTATTTTAATTTCTCGTTTACTGAATTTGCCAAGATTTTCCAAAGTTTCCATCGTTGTTTGTTACCAAGCCAGCAAAAAAAACGTGTTTTTCCCCCTTTTCTTTCTTTTTTGAAATGTTTATTTTGTAGACACTTCTACTTGCATGCCTACTCTCCCCAATAAAGAAAACTCGGAGCCCGACATGAAAAAAATTTGGACGGAAGCAAACTTTAAACCTCGATGTAAATCGACATCGGACGGAACAGTCTATACGCATTGGTGCGAACTGGAGGAGTTGGTGCGTAATGGCCGGCCTCCTGGTATGTAGACCAAACAAAACAAAAAATGGTGGTGGAAGATTTCACAAAAATAACTAACGAAAGAGAGAGAGAGAGTGAAAAAAAAAGGTTTTAAAATAATCCCTTGGCTTAAAGTTACAAAGAAATGGGCTTAGCGATTAGTTTGCATGACTGGTGTTCTAATAATGGCCCTAGAGTTATTTTTGTTACACCGTTAAAATTGTTCCAAAAATCGTTCAACCGTTGTCTGTTGCAGAATTGGATGACGGCGCCATTAACCCCCTTTGGACGATGAGAGGATTCACGCAAACGTTTCATTTGTGGAAAGAAAATAAGAGGGCGCAAAGCGTGCCTTTAAACTCTTTTTTAACTTACGTTACTCTACCCTGGTGGAGCATCACTCGAGGTACTTATTTTATGTACAAGGTGGTGTCTGTTTCTAAGCTTTTCACCCCCTGCCTATCCCCCACCCCTAACCACAAACCATAAAAAAAAAAATGACTCTGGTGTGTAATGACTCATTAGTCAACAGACGTCGGGTACGATATAGTTTAACAGTTTTAGACGCGATGACATGGGCATAGTCAGAGGGAGGCAAGGGTGGGCAGTTAGTGGGGCAGCCGCCCACCCCTAGATACAGTCGGAATCTACACATCCTTCAGGGTTGCCACTTTTGTTACGTTCACTCCCACTAAAAAAAAAAAATCGCTCACTAAAATGACCAATTTCGAGGATTTTTGCGCCCTAAAAATACATTTTCGCCGATCTGATCCAACTAAAAGGAAAATTTCTCACGTCACAAACCCAATTTTCGTGAATTTTTAAACCGATTTCGCGCATTTTGCCCACAAAAAGCAACTTTGTGCATTTGGCTCACTTATAACCAACTGCAACTGAAAATTCGCGGATTTGTTTCGCGTAAGACGTGGATTTCCGTGGCTGGAGAATAAAAATGTTGCGGGCTTGCCTAATTCAACAACAGATTTTGCGGATGTTTCATACCAAATATAAAGCCAATATGCAGAAATCTCAAAATCAGTACCTACCAGAATCGCCATTTTTGTGCTGAAATCGTAATTTGGCTCCAAAATCACCATTTTTTGGTTAAAATCGCCCAACATTTTCAGTTTTGAGGTAAAACCACTTAATTTATCCTTACGATGAAATCGCCTGTTTGTGGTGAAAACTTCAGTATTCTGGTAGCAGTTTTGGAATAAAAACTTCAACTTTGGGTTTCAAAAACTTCAGTTTTGAGGAAAAGTTGCCAGTTTTGTGGTAAAACCACCGGTTTGGGGGTGAAAGTTTCATTTTTGAGGGAAATTTGTCAAATTTAGTTCAAGAGTAAAATCACTAGTAATTGTCTAGTAATCTTCAGTTTTGATATAACACGTCAGCTTTGGCGTGAAATCTTTAGTTTTGAAGGATTTCAACTCAAAAAGTGACGATTTTAGTCCAATGCTAAAGATTTCTCGCCAAAGCTGACGTGTTATATGATAATTGAAGATTTATCACTACAATACTGGTGATTTTACCCTTGAACTAAATTTATCAATTTTTCGTAAAATTGAAAATTTTATTCCGAAACTGGCGGTTTTACCACAAAAAAAGTTGTTCAACCCAAAATTCAAGTTTCTACCTTAAAACAATTACCAGAAAACAGTAGTTTTCACCACGAAACTGCCGATTTCACCATGAAAAAAAAAAAAAAAAAAAAAAAAAAGAAATAAGAAAAGAAGAAGAAGAAGAAGAAAAAGGTTTTACCTCAAAACTGAAAGAAAGTCGTCAGTTTTCGCGTAAAGTCAGACTTTTTGGGAACACGTCAGTTTTGGTGTGAAGGTTAATGGTAAAATCGTCAGTTTAGGTAACGTTCGAGTCCAAAACCGTCATTTTTCGGATAAAATTGTCAGTTTTTGAAGCGAAACATTCGGACACTTCGGAGTAAACTCATCAGCTTTAGAGTAAAATCTTCCTTTTTCGGTTGAAAGAAAGTTCTTCTCATGGTAAAATAAACATTTTCGGAGTAAAATATTCAATTTTGAGGTGAAACCGTAAACATTTCAGAGCTAAATCGCCAGTTTTGTCTTTTTGGGGGGTAACACGTCAGCTTTGGCGCGAAATCGACCGTTTTGGTGAAATATCGTCTTATTTGCTAACAAATCGTCGGTATTGTGGTTAAATTGTCAGTTTTGTGTTAAAATCGTCAGACTTTCCAAGACGGAGTCGTAAGTTTCGGCGTAAAATTAGGTAGCCGTTTTGGGGAAAACGTCAGTTATAGCGTGAAAATGTCAGTTTTGGATAAAAATGTCCAATTTTTGGGTGGTGCCGCCAGTTTTAGGGTGAAATTGTTAGTTAATTTTTTTTTTACTATTTATTTTTATTTTATTTTATTTACTTTTTTATGAAGTCGTCAGGTTTGGAGTAAAATGGTCAGTTTTAGAGTAAAATTTAGTAAAGTTACGAGCGTTTTTTTTTTCACAGAAAAAGTACTTTTATACTAAAAACGTCGGTTTCTTGGGTCGAAATGCACTTTTCTTCAAAATTGATGACAGTTTTGAAATCTACGGTATTCCGTTCCAATGGAATGAGACCAATTTCAATCATCAACAGTGTCTAAAACGCGATGAAACGTGAAGCTTTTGTCGCGCTGGTTCAATAAATAGCCGCCACTGCTCTTCGGATAGTTGGACCTCGCGAAAACTTCTCCTTTTTCTCAAATTTCCGATGGTTTACTCAAAATTTAATTTATATCACTTTCTCTACATATAGTGCAAGAAATAAAGTTTAAAAAAGGCAGAATAGCGGAAAAATTCGTCCGAACTTCAAATGTGGCTTAAGAGAATCCGTTTGAAGCATACTTCCGGGATTCGAAGAGTCCGTAACGATACGGGGTGGCAAACATCGTTTTAATGAAGGGCGGACGTTGGCCAACTCATCGCTATGTGGGTTAAACTCATAGTAGTAATTTTGTGTGCCGAGTCGATAAAAATCAACCACAAGTCCGTGCGACGATTAGTTTTTGAGTTACGACGTAAATTGTACCAAAAAACTTGGTTTTTTTGCTTGAATATTTAAAAAAATCCTCACGTCCAACGTTTAGCAATGCAGTTCACGTAGACGTCATTTCTGAAGTAGTTTTTGGCGCTGAATCGAATGCAAGGGGGCTCGTTTCTCTGCGAGCAATATTATTTGAGTTACTAACGAAAATACCTGAAAAAACGAGTGTTTCCCGATGCTTGGATGTGCTATGAAAATGTGTATCAAAATTTTGGGCAGGACTAACCACGTTCTCTGATCTTACGTAGTTTTGTGTGCTGAATCGAATGAGCGTTTGGAGGGATCGCTGGGGTCAATACTTTCTGAGATACGACAAATATAAGAACAATTCCTTTAAAAATGCTGGAGATGTTTATCCGTAATTCAAAAAGTATTGATACCAGCGATCCCTACTATACAGCTCATTCAATTCAGCACAAAAAACTACGGGAAAACATTGCTAGTTCTGCCTAAATCGTGGTATAAATTTTTTAGGGCACCCTTGAGTATAGGAAAAAATCGAGGTTTTTTGGGTATTTTCGTTCATATAACTCAAATAATGATCACAGAGAATCGAGCTACCGAGCATTCGACTCAGAACCAAAAACAACTTCAGAAACGATGTATGAAACGACTTCATCACTAAATTTAGGGCGTGAGGATTTGAAGAAACTTATCAAGCCAAAAACAACGTTTTTTCGCACAAATTATTCCATAACTCAAGAAATAATGAGCCGACGGACTTGATTTTTATCGACTCAGCACATACAACTGAGAAGGATTAGTCACCTCGTTTGGGCAATTTTTCTCATCCCTTGTAGGCCAACGTCTACCCGCCCTTAAAAATAGGTTCGCCGCCCCGTATCGTTGCGGACTCTTCGAATCCTCAAAGTATACATCAGTAGGAATTGTTTAAGCCACATTCGAAATTGGGCCGAATTTTGCCACTATTCTGGCTTTATTTCTTGTACTACTATGAGAAAATGTGAGGTATTAAAAACGCTGAATTCCTGAGTATTGCCCTCATGAGCATGAGTTTGAATTTACTTTTTGGACGGCTGTATCGGCAGGCAGACTGTCAGTAGACTAGATTACACCCGAATGTCTTGTGTTAATGTTTTTTATACCGGTCATTATATTAATCGATTTTTTTCCTAAGAGGAAGAGCTTGGAGTGAAGAGAAAAAGGAAGAGCTCGAGTTGGGTTCGACGATCTCGGGTTGGATAACGTAATGCATGCATAAAGTTGTAGTCGTAAGAGCCTACATTTTCAGTCTTCCCTCGTTGAGGTGCGTCAAAACGAACCGGTTTCGGCTACTCGTCACCTTCAGCGTATGGAAGTACAACTGAAACTCATTTAACTCAACAACTGAAAACTGAGTTTCAGTTTCTACGCTGAAGATGGCGAGTAGCCGAAACCGGTCGTTTTTGACGCACCTCAACGACGGAAGACTGACAATGTAGGCTCCTACGGCTACAACTTTATGCATGTATTACCTACTAACCCTCGTAGTTTAAGCGATCTTACTAACAATATCAATTTGGATAACCATGAAAAATTTGCTGGGTCAGGGAATAGTCAGAGAATTTTGTTCTGGGGAAGCAGTAGACGTGCTCTACACGACAAAAATTTTTTAGAGGTTTTCGACAAGAAATTTTTTTTCCCCGAAGATGGTTTCCTTGTGAACCGAAACCCGGTTAGGAATAATAAAAAAGACGTGTGGGAAGACAATATCTCTTCGTGATTATATATCTACAAAAAAAATCCCACAATATCTACACCATAAGATGGGTAAAATGAACAGTTTCGGAGTAAAATGTTTATTTCTAAGGTAAAACCGCCAAACGTTTTGGGGTAAAATCACCAGTTTTGTGTGCCGAGTCGATAAAAATCAACCACAAGTCCGTGCGACGATTAGTTTTTGAGTTACGACGTAAATTGTACCAAAAAACTTGGTTTTTTTGCTTGAATATTTAAAAAAATCCTCACGTCCAGCGTTTAGCAGTGCAGTTCACGTAGACGTCATTTCTGAAGTAGTTTTTGGCGCTGAATCGAATGCAAGGGGGCTCGTTTCTCTGCGAGCAATATTATTTGAGTTACTAACGAAAATACCTGAAAAAACGAGTGTTTCCCGATGCTTGGATGTGCTATGAAAATGTGTATCAAAATTTTGGGCAGGACTAACCACGTTCTCTGATCTTACGTAGTTTTGTGTGCTGAATCGAATGAGCGTTTGCAGGGATCGCTGGGTCAATACTTTCTGAGATACGCCGACAAATATAAGAACAATTCCTTTAAAAATGCTGGAGATGTTTATCCGTAATTCAAAAAGTATTGATACCAGCGATCCCTACTATACAGCTCATTCAATTCAGCACAAAAAACTACGGGAAAACATTGTTAGTTCTGCCTAAATCGTGGTATAAATTTTTTAGGGCACACTTGAGTATAGGAAAAAATCGAGGTTTTTTGGGTATTTTCGTTCATATAACTCAAATAATGATCACAGAGAATCGAGCTACCGAGCATTCGACTCAGAACCAAAAACAACTTCAGAAACGATGTATGAAACGACTTCATCACTAAATTTAGAGCGTGAGGATTTGAATAAACTTATCAAGCCAAAAACAACGTTTTTTCGCACAAATTATTCCATAACTCAAGAAATAATGAGCCGACGGACTTGATTTTTATCGACTCAGCACGTACAACTGAGAAGGATTGGTCACCTCGTTTGGGCAATTTTTCTCATCCCTTGTAGGCCAACGTCTACCCGCCCTTAAAAATAGGTTCGCCGCCCCGTATCGTTGCGGACTCTTCGAATCCTCAAAGTATACATCAGTAGGAATTGTTTAAGCCACATTCGAAATTGGGCCGAATTTTGCCGCTATTCTGGCTTTATTTCTTGTACTACTATGAGAAAATGTGAGGTATTAAAAACGCTGAATTCCTGAGTATTGCCCTCATGAGCATGAGTTTGAATTTACTTTTTGGACGGCTGCATTGGCAGGCAGACTGTCAGTAGACTAGATTACACCCGAATGTCTTGTGTTAATGTTTTTTATACCGGTCATGATACTAATCGATTAATAACGAAGAAGGATTAGCACACAATAATAAGGATTTTTTTCCTAAGAGGAAGAGCTTGGAGTGAAGAGAAAAAGGAAGAGCTCGAGTTGGGTTCAACGATCTCGGGTTGGATAACGTAATGCATGCATAAAGTTGTAGTCGTAAGAGCCTACACTTTCAGTCTTCCCTCGTTGAGGTGCGTCAAAACGAACCGGTTTCGGCTACTCGTCACCTTCAGCGTATGGAAGTACAACTGAAACTCATTTAACTCAACAACTGAAAACTGAGTTTCAGTTTCTACGCTGAAGATGGCGAGTAGCCGAAACCGGTCGTTTTTGACGCACCTCAACGAGGGAAGACTGACAATGTAGGCTCCTACGGCTACAACTTTATGCATGTATTACCTACTAACCCTCGTAGTTTAAGCGATCTTACTAACAATATCAATTTGGATAACCATGAAAAATTTGCTGGGTCAGGGAATAGTCAGAGAATTTTGTTCTGGGGAAGCAGTAGACGTGCTCTACACGACAAAAATTTTTTAGAGGTTTTCGACAAGAAATTTTTTTTCCCCGAAGATGGTTTCCTTGTGAACCGAAACCCGGTTAGGAATAATAAAAAAGACGTGTGGGAAGACAATATCTCTTCGTGATTATATATCTACAAAAAAAAATCCCACAATATCTACACCATAAGATGGGTAAAATGAACAGTTTCGGAGTAAAATGTTTATTTCTAAGGTAAAACCGCCAAACGTTTTGGGGTAAAATCACCAGTTTTGTAGTGACATCTCTAGTTCAGGGGTAACACGTCTTACATGGGAAACAAATCGTGGTAAAATCGTCAGTCTTAGTGAGTTTTGGGGGTTAGTTCGCCTGTTGTGTTGCTTGAACTTCAGTTTTGGGGTAACACTTCGGCTTTTGTGTCAAATGTCTGTTTCAGAATAAAATATTCAGTTTTAGAGTAAAATCTTCAATTTTGGGTTAAAAATGTCACTTTTTACGGCTAAGCCCTTCCTACAAGTATCAATGTTCCTGGAGAAAACATTGTCAGGTTTTGGGTTAAGAAAATCCTAAATATAAAGGTGCGTTTACACTGAAGTGTCCGACATTTACATCGCGACACTTCACCACTCTCTGATGCATCTGACACAGGGCCGTAGCCAGCCCTGTCGGATGTTCTACAGACCCCAGCAAAACAACTGGTATGGTTCATTATAAATATCTGAAATAGGCGCATCAAATCGTCAAATTCTTCCTCCGGAAACTGAGTTTTCACAAAAAAGGGTCGTACTCCATCAAAAACTAACAATTCCTGTCAAGAAACCATGGCTTTCCCCTTCTAGGCTTTCTATTCCTGTTTTTCTGCCCGAAAACTGGCAATGTTTTCCCCGGCAATCGATAGTTCGGAGGAAAGGCTTGGCACCCAAACACTGGGTGGCCGACTTCTCGTCAACGCCTTGTCTAAAGTGAGATACGTGAATATTTAACATTTTCCAACTCAAAACTTGCGTTTTTTGACCCAAAACAAGCGGGTACACGTGAAAAATAAATAATGCGCAAAGTAGGGGTTGTACAATAAAATTGAACGTTTGTGGGTTGTATTGATGGGTTGCACAATAAATGAACAACTCATTTTTTTATCAGTAAACATCTGGAAACGAAATATTGTACAAATTCATTGCGCGATAATTATTGTACGTGTATGGGCTCCTTAACTCAATATTTTATCAAAACTGACGATTTTACGCCAAAACCGACGTGTTATCCCTAATCTAAATATTTCACAGCACAACTGGCGATTTTAATGGCCGATTTTCTCACCCAAAAAACGAACAAGATTTTTCGCGAAAGCTGACGTGCCCCCCCTCCCGACTGAAGACGTTACTACGAAACTAGCGATTTTAACCTAAAAGTTTTTGTTTCATTTTAAAAAATGAGTATTTCATACCCGAAACGACGATTTCACCCAAAATTGGATGTCACAGTCACAATGTAAATAAAGTTTTCCCCAGATCGAATGATTTACGGCCAAAAGAACGACTCTGCCTTGAAAACCGCGGCGATTTCACCACAAAAAGACGACCAGTATACCAAAACAGACGACTTCCCGCCCAAAGCTGACTTGTCCCATAACTGAAGACGCCACGACAAAACTGGCGATTTTGTCCCAGTACCAAATTTTACGGTTTAACTTCAGAAATGAATATTTTACCCCAAAATGGGTTATTTTATCACAAAACTGGCGAAACTCTGTTCTTATTCAGAATGTTTTTCTACAAAAACTGGTAATTTTACCCCCAAACTGACCGTTTTAATCCCGAAATTTACTATTTCATCCCAAAAACTTTCCTAAATTGACGATTTTACCCTGATAAAGTGGTCCTCCCCCCCAAAATGACTATTTTACCTCAAAACTGGATATTTCACTTCGAAACTGACAATATAACAGCAAAACTGCCGTTTTTCCGTAAACAGATGGTTTTACGCCAAACCTAACGACTCTGTCCATAAAACTGACGATTTCAAGCAAAACTGAAGATTCCAAAACTAATTTTGTCAGTTTTCCCCCAATAATAAAATGTTACCCTGAAACTGGAGGTTTTACCTCAAAACCGGCAATTTTACTACAAAACGGATGAGTTTTAACCTAAGATTGAAGTTTTTACGTTAAAACTGTCAACTGATAACCGATGTTTTCAGTGCAAAACTGGCGATTTCATCTTCTAAAAAAAATTTAGTGGGTTTACTTGGAATCAAGCGATTTTAGCTCAAATGGCTATTTAACTGCAATTTAGGCCTAGGTTGACCATTTTTTTTTCTGGGGGTGCCATCGGACTCGGAGGGGCTAGCACGGCTCCTCAAACCTCCTTACCCTCCCCAGAAACTCCAGTACTCGGACCCCCCTGAGCCCTGGTGAATTCTAGGTCGGTCAACCTGTCCCTCCCAAATACTGCAAACCTCGCTGCCGCAAACCCTTCACACTCTCTCACCAAGTGACCCGTTGTCTCCTCCTCCACTCCACCCCTCTCAGATGTTGGGTCCCCTATTAGTCCCATCATGTGCAAGTGTCTCTGAACTGCAAAGTGCCCTGTAAATATCCCTACTATCTTTCTAGTTTGCTTTCGCCCTAACCCTACCAGCCACTTTGTCGTGTTGGCATCATACTTTTTAATACCCTCTTTCGCTTGTCTGCAGTGGTCTTTTGCTTCCCACCGTGCCTGGGCTTCCGCTTTCGCCCAACCCCGGATTTCACTGAGTCCTACTTCCCTTGCTACCCCCACCACTGATTCTGGGCCGACATATTCTGTCATGGCCCCCGTCTTGGCCAGTTCGTCTGCTTTCTCGTTCGCCGGGATGCCAGCATGACCTGGTACCCACCTTAATGTAACCGTGTTACCCTCCGTAAGCAGTGCCGATATACTAGCTCCCCACCACCCCCGAGTTGACCACCGGCCTGGAAGGCCCCGAGGGCGGCTCGGCTGTCCGAGTATACCTTTAATCGCTTATTTGTCACTCCTTTACGTCCCAGTTCTATTGCAGAGGCCTCTGCGGCCGCAATCTCCGCCTGGAACACCGTCTTATATTTCCCCAACGTCAGGCTCTCTACCACCCCCATTCCGGGGATGTATATGCCCGACCCAGTCTTCCCTTTCCCGGTTCCAAATTTTGAACCTTCCGTAAAACACTTTGTCTCTTCTGTATCCATCAACCCCCCTTGCCCGGTCTCCCGGGATAGTTTGACCGTGATCGTCTTTACAAAGTCCCCTTGTTTAACCATTTGATCCGATCTCATGCCCGTGGACGGTGCCACTCTGAGCATGTGTGTTCTCGTATCCCCCCCCCCGTTCCCCATCTTCCCTGACATGCAGTCCAATCTGTATGTCGCTTCCATAGCCCGTGCCTGCAATTCAAGGCTTAAGGATTTTAGTCCCAGCATTACCTCCATCGGCCTTGTTGGAGTCGTTCTGAACGCCCCTAGGGTCGCCAGACAGACCAGCCTTTGCACTCTTATCTAGTTTGGCAGCGTTTCCCTTTTTGTTCGTCGCTTTCCACCAAACCATGGCCCCGTAGAGGATCCTTGGTCGAATAATCCCCGTAGAGGATCCTTGGTCGAATAATCCCCGTATACAACTTTTAGGGTCATTTTGGGGTTCAGTCCCCATGTTTTCCCCACTACCCTTCTAACCTGACAAAAGGTGCCCAGCGCCTTTTGATAACTTTCCCTTATGTGCTTCTCCCAGCTGATGGTCTAGCCACGCCCCTAAATATTTTACTTTCAGTCGTTAGCTCGACCTCCTTGCCCTTAATCCGTAGAGTCTAAAGCCCCTGCCTGTTCCTTTTGTGGGTGAACAGACACAGCTTCACTTTGCTCGAATTAATGGTTAACCCTCTTGGTTCACACCATTCCTCCACTAATCTAATCGCTTGCCTCATAAGTTCAAAAAGTTTCGGCAATGCCTTCCTTCTGACTACGATGGCTCCATCGTGTTCATGAGTGCATATGAGTTCAACTAAGTTCCGTTTATCCTTAAGCTGAGCTTAAGAGCTTATGTTCCAGTCATAATTTAGCATTTTGCATACAAAAACGTTTAAACTATTAAGAGCGCTTAAATGGACACTGTCGATTCGACCATTAGCGCAAACATGGATATTTTAGTAGCCACTAAAATTGTGATATTGTGGTTGGCAGTTGGTTCAAAATTAACTCATTGAGAACACCCAGAATACACGTACTCTAAAGGCCTGCCGCAGCATTTTGTGCCTCAGCCCTCAAGCTGCATAAATTTTTTCCCTACTTTGCTGTCATATATCTGCACCGATACCGATTTTATGGTCTCGTTGCAATCTCCAGGGCACTGGGCGTTAGGACTTGATCGGGGACTTAGGCATTCTACCTCGTTAGATTCAGCCCAGCAAAGCAGATTGTGATCTTTGTATGTAGTTTTTCTCTCCGACTTGGTTGAGATCAACCATCAGTGCCGGCTTTAAGGAGGGGCGAGCCGGGCAACCGCCCGCGGGCGCCGTGTCCTTAAGGGCGCGTCTAGCAAAATTTAGGGGGGGGGGAAGGTGGGCGAAAAAAAATGACTTAAGAAGCGCATTTGATTTATGAATACTTCAAAACTATAAAATAGTCGAAAATTGAAGTTTTTTAAATTTTAGCCGTGAATTACAGAGCTTTTCCTCTACAATTTGTCCACGAGTAGGTGATTTTCCTCAATTTTACCTGCTAAGTAGCGTTTTTATCCCGTACGCCTTCTCATCTTTATCCGCTTACGGACCTAAAAAATACTGGGGAGCATTGTATTCTCTCTATTTTAGCCGCGAAGTTACCCGTCAATTATCTCAAATTGAGCCTTCAGAATAGCGCTTTTGTGGGCTAAATCGATTATTCAGTGATACTCTTTGCTGATCACCTGGTAGCACTTCTTTCCTGGGTCAGATGGATTAAAAATCGTCGAAAGGAACCAATATCTCTGTCCAACTGCAGGCCAAAAACTCGTTTTCACGTACCTACAAACATGAACATAGATCCTTAATATTCACATTTTCTCGCCCCTATCTCTCGGTCTCGGTACGCTACTAATTCGCGGACAGAAGTGAGAAAAAGCGCTACTTCGAGGCTCAAGTTTCCTTAAAGCTTCCGCGGATAAAGTACAGAAAAAGCAATAATTCATGAATGAAATTAAAAAAAATTGCTCATTAGCGGTTAAAATAAAGAAAAACACGAAATTACCGCAAAAACTAAGATAAAACACAAATTCACCGCTAAAATGGCGAAAAATCGTTAATCCGTGGCTAATTCACCGATAAAATTGAAAAGCGCTGAAGTGGGGAAAAACGTTAATGAGAAAGTTTCATGTGTCAGAACTTATTCATAAATTTATTTTTTAAGGTTTATTTATGCTAAAATAGAGCATAAATCGTGATCCGTTCGTAAAATAATCCAACAGTTAATAAATACGCGATTTTTGAAGTTTTAGGTCATTTCAAACACGCCAGCTAGCATGTTTGCGTCATAGGCGCTTTCCGAAAAAAGTCACCTGTAATGTAGCTGTCGAAGAGCGGTTTGTTGTGTTTCTTTGCCTTATTTTCTACTAGAGATCTCCAATAATAAAATAGTGGAGGATAAACAGATGAGCTATTTAGAGGCATGAAAAGGACAGAGAATACGACGACGATTACGTTGCGGAAAATGTTCGTTTTGGCGGGATTTCAAATATGCCAACTTTTGTTGAGAAATAAAAAATATTTCTGAAGGGTTTAAAATTTTTATTTATTTATTTACGTGGAAGGATTGATGTGCCTAATCGAAAACAAATAATTTTGGAAAATGTGAAACTTCCTCATTTGCGATTTGAATGGACAAAACTTCAAATTCGCGACAAAAAGTTCACTTTCGTGACAGAAAGTGAAAAAATCGCTTAATCCAAACGTAAAAGCCAAAAGCTTTACGTAATTCGCGACGAAAATTGGGGAAAAACTCTAATTCGTGGGTGAAATGTACAAAAATCTATAATTTTAGCGGGTGAAATGAGGAAAAACGCTAATGAGTGGTTATAATCATGATAAATTGCTAATTAGGGGTTAAATTAAGAAAATTTGCTAATTCACAAAAAAATGAGAAAATGGCAAGCCGAAGCTTCCGGAGGCAACTTTGCAACCAACTAGCAAAATAGCGCTAATTTCTGGTAAAAATTGAGAAAAATCGCTAACTCACGGCAAAAATTGAGAAAAATCGTGAATTTGCAGCTAAAATGGAGACTTCGCCTGGTACTACAATCACCAGTGCGCAAGTTTGTCCCATTCCTCCTGAATCACTCAGTTTGCAGGGTACACCAAAAGCGACTAGACAGAGAAAAACCATGAAGGGGTCAATCATTTCTGATCCAAATGGCCATTTGCAATTTTCCGAAATTCCGCTTTGTTTCCGAGATATCGGCCGTTATCTTTTTTTTTTTCTTCTTTTTTTTTTTTTTTTTTTTTTTTTCAGAAACAGCTTGTAGCACACGCTATAACTGTTGCAATAGTAAAAATGATGAGCCCAATGGAAAGAGCACAACATTTTCTATTTAAAGGGCCTATTTTTATATAGATCAGACGACATCTACTACGTTTTTGAGCTTATTAGCAAGGAAACTTAATTCCGGAAGTATTGTTGATATAGTCAGAAAATGAATTTCCATGGGCTCATAATTTTTGCTATTGCAACAATTATTGCGTGCGCAACAAGCTGTTTCTGAAAAGAAAAAAAAAGAAAATGGCGGATATCTCGGAAACAGCGGAATTTCGGAAAAGTGATAATGGTCATTTCGATCAGAAATGAGATGTCCCTTCACTGGTTTTTCTCTGTCCAGTCGCTTTTTTTTTATACCCTGTATATGTCTATTGGGCCGATATATTTCCAGTACCCCTGGCCGGTCAAATCTGTGTATCCGCCCCTGTCTGCCCCCTCTGGTTACGGCCATGATCTGACATCTTCTGCCCACCCTTGACCAAGGGTTGGCTACGCCTTCTGCGCGATGAACCCGGTTTACTCGATCTTAGCGACTAACTAGCGCTTCTTCTCAATTTCGTTCGTCTGTGAACCACGAATTAGCACGAACAGCGCGATTTCTCAATTTTAGCTGCCTGAGGACCTACAGAAACTGGGAATCAGTTTCCCAGAAACTCGGGCAACTATTTTTTTTCTTTCAATACTTTTAGCCGCGGATATGACCCAAGAACAGCCCAATAGTCCCCCACTAACCGATCCCACGGTATGCTATATCCTGCCTGCTGGTTCCTGCCTCTGCTCCTCCACAATCTTGAGACTTTGTTTTCTTTATGAGATTTTGACGGTTTTTAAATTTTTTTCAGACCTTTTAGACTCGAGAATTGAGCCAGTTCTTACTTTTTGACGACTAATTATCCGTTACACACGTCTACTGCCAACGTCAACGTTCAACAAGATTGTGTATAATTATCACGTTTTTTTCTGTTTTTGTTTTTTAAATTTTTGCATAATATTTACTGTCAATTTTTCAATTTGGCTGTAATTCAAATTTTAAATTTTATTATTACGAAAATATGCGTGGAATCAAGTCGATGCCCTCCCCCTTCCGGCTCTTGACTGTTCAAGTCAAAAGAGCGCTTGCGCACGGTGCACATAGCTCGTATCAAATTTATCAGGTTCGCCTGTGTTTGTCTTCTTGTCTTGTAAAAACAGTCAATGGAATCCAACAGCGAAATAATCTTAAAATGCAAGAAATGTCGCTGCCTCATATTAAGCAGCGACAAAACACAATTGTTGTCAAGTCACGCGAGCCCTATCACTGACGTTTCTCAACTGTACAGGCCGTTGAATGACTGCGTCGAAACAGTTCAAGCCATCTACTTGGACGAGAAAACACTACCGGTGTGGATAACCGAACAAATTGATCAGGTGAGAAGAAGGATGCCGTTGTTAAAAAGAACGAAAAATAACGACGACTTTAAAACAAAACAGGCTGACTGGGTGAAGGGGAAAATCGTATGCAACGGATGTTCGTCACGTCTGGGCTCATTCGACTTTGTGTCAGGTAGAAAGTGTTCCTGTCGACATAGCGTACTCCCGGCCGTACATATCGTAAAAAATAAAGTGGACTCTTCAGCAGCGGTCACGTGAACGTAATTTAATTGATAATTCTTAAAAATCCTGTTTGGTAATATATTTAATTGTTCAGTTCATCGAGCATCACTTTTCCAACAGTACTGCAGTCGAAAAGTTATACAATCACCAGAAGGGGGCGGGGAAGTCTTTTAGCCTGCATGAAATGAATATTTGGCGAGGTAAAGGTTTTCCTTGGAATGCCCTCCTTCTGAGAAGCTGCACTCCTCTCCATCACCCCGTAAAAAAAAAAAAAAAAAACTAACAAAATCCTAATGTCGGGCTTCAAGAAACAAAAACCTGAAAAATAAAACTAAAAAAGAAGTCGTCGTATCATCTCTTAGAGGAACCGTCATCGCCAAAACCTGTAACGTCAAAAGAGTAATACCACCCCCGGTGAGCCTCACTGACACGACTTTTCGACTTATTCCGCAAAAAAAACACTTGAAAAAAAAAAAAAAATCACTCACTTTTGCCATCGCAGGCGACGATTTTCACTTTATCCACTTTGGCGACTTCTTGAACCTCCCGGAATTCAACGTCGTTCAACATGAACGTCCAAACGTTATCGCAAAACCTGTACGTGTTTAATTTGCCAGCCTGGAACAAAACGATTGGAAGACAGGTAGATGAGTACAAAAAAAAACCTTAAATTGCCTGTGTACGTAGACAACGTTTTTAATTCTTGCCTTGAATGTGAGCCGGGACCGCACACGCGTCGCCAAAGCGTTGTTGATACATTTGTCGAATTGAAGAAGCACTTTTTTCGATAGCGCCGGCGAAATTTGTCCGTACTGGGAAAATTGAAAAAAAAAAAAGTCAAGATTTATTGTTGATTGAAGGAAACGTTCAGACCAGATTGTTTACTTGAACAAGTTCGTCCAGGCTCTCCTGAAGAGTATTCCCAAGCGTGGTATTTCTGTACAACTGGTACGTCATGCTGATTTTATTTAATTTATTCACAAATGCCTGCTCCAAATAATCAATTTTTAAAAATATTCATTCCTTTTGTAAAGGTAATTAAAAATGTACCTTTTACTCTTCACTGCAAAGCTTCTTCCATGGAAAGGTTACAAAACTGCAGGTTCTGCTACTCAGGGAGTGATATCATCCCCTCCACCTAGTCATTAGACTTTTTGTGTTTCCTGGACTTCGTGATTATGAAAAGGTAGTTTTTCGTATTTCGCAACTCGGCGTCTCAATTTTTCTAATAATCCTTTCATTTTTTTTTTTTTTTTCATGTTCTCGACTCGTAGCATTAGAAATTAATATCAGCCGGAGTGCTGCCACCGAACCGTGCAGATCTCTCACCCTTCTAAAAGTGTGCGAGCCATGGACCTTGTTACGGACGGTCAAGGGAGAATGTCCTTGTGATTTCGACAGATGAACAACAAGACTGCAAAATGGTCAAATACATCGAGAATCAAACCGTGTTCAACTTTAGTTGGAATCAAGTGGTTCAAGCGTACTGGAAACGATATCCTAATCCTGAAAGGTAAATAGGTCGTAGTTAACGTACAATTAGATGAATTGTTTAATTATACATTAAGATAAAGTGAGAATCTTCTCGAAACAGCACGTGACTCGAGGGGTGCCACTAAAATGTTTTTGACCAAAACCGAGGCTCTGCTAGGATTATGGCATGAAAAACAATACTTCTTTTGTATGCACTTCCACTCTTCCCCGTAACCCGAGCAAGCTAGTCAAAACTTGATGCTGCGAGGAAAAAGAGTGAGGAAGAAAACTTCCTGTAGTCGTTTCTGTTCAAGTGTACCACTTTCAGTTGTACCGGGGATGACTAATAGCGGTTTCCGTTTGCGTAAAATTCTGCAATGAGGCAATTCATTTCCACCCGTATCCATTAACATATTAGAGGATGGGTGGAAATGAACTGCCCAATTGCAGAATTTTCTGGAAATGGTTAACTTTAGGTTTGTTTCAGCAGTGTTGGAAACATGTTGGGAGCAGAGTTTCCGTGGGACCAGCCAATAAAATATAATCAACTTAAATTTTTATTGGCTTATGCCATGGCAACTCTGCTCCGAACATGGTCCAAACACCTTGCTGGGTAACAGACCTTTTATTGCCAGATCTATGGTTTTCGCTCGGTCTTTTCTGAGACCTTGGACCCGATCTATGGTCACGAATAACTCCGAGTCAAACAATCTCTCATATTAGTTTGCGAAGAAAAAACAAATCATATTATATCTAAAGCCGGATACACACATGCGGTACTTGCCAAGTAACGAGCAACACATTTTTGAAATTCTCAGCTGGTTGGTTTGTAGACAATTGCTAGAAATTGATTGAATATTTGGCAAGTACCGCATGTGTGTATCCGGCTTAAAGCTAGGCACACACATGCGCTACTTGCCAAGTTCCTAGCTGCTACTCGCCGAACTCCTAGTAGTGTGTATGGATACTCGGTACTTGCCGAGTAGCGAATTTTCGTACTTGTTTATGCTCGGCTTCTTTTAGCGGGGACATTATACGCGTTACCCGCCGAGCTCCTAGTAGTGTGTACTCGCTACTCGCCAAGTAACGAATATTCGTACTCGGGGATGCTCCATTTTTTTTCGATGTCGTGCAAGTACCGAGCCAAGTAATAGTTTTCTTTCCGTTGATTTTTCCGTATCCCTTCTACACATCTCGAGTTTCCTGTCGTATTTATTTATGGTTGTGCGAGATTATCGACGGATAAAAATTTAGTAATTTCGTAATTATTTTTATCAAGTGTTTATATGATTCGACCAATACTTCCAGATTTGACACAAAAGTTTGCGGGCTTGTGGTCACAACTTCAAAAAAACGAAACTTATACCGAGCTTTCGGAAGAATATATTTCCTTCATCAGGGTTCTACAAATAAACAAGAAAAACAATAAATGCCAATAAATCCCATAACCAGCACCCCCCCCCCCCTTTGACAAGAAGTAATAAGTTGTACTTACAAAATTTCTTTTTTATGATGTTAAAATTAAATTAAAATTAAAATGGCAATAAAAATAAAAAACCGAAGACAAAAAAAACAAACAGTGAAAAACTATAGTCTCCATGTCAAAAATTGAACTAAAGGAGCACACAAGCGTAGCAGAATTTTCGGACAGACGTGAGTGGGTTGGGCGTAATGTTTAGTGGAGTTTTGGCGGTATATGCCAATAGTACTTGATAGATGTGATGGTTTTCCGGAAGAATGTTTTTTAGGGTGGGCCCTGGTTGTTTTTTGTCAGATGTGTTTTATTTATTTTTATCTTTATGTTTTATTTATATATTTATTTATCTATTTGATAGCGCAGTAGTTATTTTTATCTTTATGTCTTGATGTTCGGGTTTTTTCATTGAGATTGGTGTGTACATGGTAAAATTATTATGAGGGACACCGGGAGGAAAAAAGGGGCTATTGGTTCTTAGTAGCGGAGAGATGGGAGGGACGTGATCGGGGTGCGTTATACCAACACCACCTAGAGAGAAGGCCTCCGGACTGATTTCCTTTAAACGCGTGACGTCATCAACTGAAGGCCGACAATTTTTAACCTCCGCCATCACTAACACCCATATCAGTGGTCCACTTTTGTTAATTACTCCTCATTTTATTTTCTTTAGGATTAAACTTTTCGAGTTTTACCTTTAAAAATAACTGTTTACGATTGTTGGGCTCTATATCGTAGAGGAAATTAGGATGGGCAGACAAAGTGCGCGTTTTTTGCTTCCCAACTGATGATTCGCAAACGGCAAGATTTTGGTTCCTCCAGGCATTCGTGAGTAAGTACAATAAATTATGTGTAGCTATAATAGGTCTGTTCTAACAGTTCCAGCAAGGTGCCGGAACTTGTTTGGAGCAGCGTCATTTAAATTGTTTCCCAGTCGAAAAGTGAAGATGTAACTAGGAATAAATGTAAATGCGCTGCGCTCGCTAAGCGTTTTGCGCCGCTGTAGAAAAACCCAGTTTTACGGGAAAATTCCATAGAACGCGTACTATTTTTCGAGTTACCGGCAAAAAAACTCGGGTTTTCGGCGCTTCTGAAGTGGGGCCCTTCAGGCGGGGAAATTTTGGTGGAAAACTCATGAAAATGACTCATTTTCTTTTATAGCAATTACAACAATAATAATTAGCGATTTTTTGGCAGAAATGACCATTTTTGGGGAAAAAGAGTGCTCTTTAAAACCAGTGGTTTAACCAGTAAAATTCAAACGATCCTTGCGGTTTTTAGCGTGCTAAAAATCGTAAGACCCCGTTCACAATCTCTATGCTTTCGTTGTGTGGTGTCCATGCAACCTATCAAAATGCTTCATTTTTCGAGGGAATAAATTTGTTTGATTGCATAGACTCCACTCCACACAACGCAGACATAGAGCTTGTGAACGGGCCTTAAAGCCTCATGTGAAGCGGTCCTTTGAATGGAACTGGATGTGAAGGCTCACCAAAGCATCGAAAGATATCGCTCCGGCAGCTGGCTGTCGAATAGAGTGGATTTCACTACTAATATACGAATTTCGACGTTATTAGTAAATTAGGCATTATTGTGCGGAAATGGCTAAATAAAAGAAGAGAATCACACTGAGTGGTAATTTTTGTCGAATAATAGCAAATTAACTAAAAACGTGGAAATTCGGTGTAGTAAATGCACTCTATTTGACAGCCAGCTGCTGGGGCAACATTTTTTGATACTTTGGTGGGCGTTCGTTCGGTGGGCAGTCAGTTCCATTCAAAGGCCCACTGACGATGAGGTTTTCAGGACGTTTAGCATGTTGAAATTCGCAAGGATTGTTTGAATTTTGCAGGTCAAAACAAGCGATTTGGAAGAGAAAAGTTACATTTTTCTTCTTTAAAAAACATTGTCATTTTTGCTGGAAAATAGCCAATTAATTAAACAAACGCTCATGAGTAATTTTGAATGGGACACGTTGGAGAAGTTTCTCTGATCCATGGAAAGTCGATAGGCGCTGTTGATCAACAGTGGGAGAGGACTTATTTTTCCTTTTGATTTGGATCATTGCTTCCGCACCTACGGCCTATTATTCATTATCTAGTCAGATTTAGTATGATCAAGTGGGGGTTGAATTTTATGGAAAATTAAAAATCCCCATATCGTACAATCTTAAGGAGGTGTTGAGGCGACAGAAAATAGTTATTTTATGTCGAAAATTGCTATTTCTGACTTTCTGTCATGGTACTGACAGGGTCTGTCAGGGTGGCAGAGTGTTTTTCCCGAATCCATAGCCAAAAATTTACAGAAAGTCGGCTACAAAGCGAGTTACTCGCATTTATTTAGGGAAAGAGATGTTATCCTAAAAAGATGTTAGAAAAATCATATCTCGATGGATTTTGATTTTCGTACCACTACCATAGTGTATTTAGCGTTTTCGACTGCAAATGAGGTCTAATTTCATCAATTTTTTTTTCTACACTTATTCGCATCCAACCTGTATGTACAAGTAGAAAGTTTTCGACATGAAAAATTAATACTTTGAAACACTAGGCACAACTTTTGGCTGCCCGAAAACCGCGATTTTTGGGTCATTTTATCAGTTTTTTCTATAAATATCCCCCAAAACGAGAGGCTTTATAGAGGAAACCCTTCTCGTACAAAACATTTAGGGTCATTAAATTTCCTACACCAATACATTCATGTGAATAAGTACATTGGTTTTCCACGACCAATGCGGAGCGCGCTACAAACTTACGGGCCTTTTTTTCTAAAATGGGTGAAAGGCTTAAAATCACCTGTTTCCGACCAATCTATGCTCTGTGAGCTTGATTTCTGCCCATCAACCTTCATACCATTAGCCTACCAAACTTTTTCAAGCCCCTAGCTCCACCTCGGTTGAAAATTTTGAAGCCTTCTATTCTAGATTTTATATAAAAAAACTGACCATTTTGCCTCCAGAAAACGATAATTTATGCGTTAAACTTGGCGTTTTGGTGTTCTGGGACTCCACTAGGTTCCTAGCGTCGGTAACCGTTAATTTGCAGGGGAAAAGAATGATGTGGCAGGACTAATTCGGCATGGGTACTACACATCCTCATTTGTCTTGAAACATCAACCCAATATTTTATGAATTTTGGAAGCGATGGAATGATGTAACATGAGGGTGTTTGATGTAAAGGGAGAGGGGGGGGGGTCATCGGTATTACCCCCCCCCCCCTAGGATTCAGACCTGGATCCGCCCCTGTGTGAGATTATCGACGGTTAAAAATATAGTAATTTCGTAATTGTCTTTATCCATGTGCATTATCGAAATAGACTAATGGACCAAATCAAAAGGATTGTGTTGGGCTCAGGAGATCGGTATGGCGTTTCCGCTTTAATTTGCGATTATGGCTACTCGAGCAAGTGCAAAAGTAAATTCGTACAGCCAGTGGGTTTGGGTGACTTTGTAGACGATTGTAGGAACGAGTGTATGAGGTTTGCAAAACGTCTTTCACTTTGGTACCTATAAATTTCCCCCTCCCACTGCGTTTCGGATCTGCAAGTTATTATCAAAAAAACTTGCGGATCAAATAAGATTTCTAATGACCCGTCAATGTTTTAAATTAGTTGTCAGTAACGCCCTAAAACATAGCCCGTATTACCGAAAATCGTGATGTTCAGAGGGGAATGGTACCCTGAAAGCAAACTATGAAAATTGCACTGAGGTTACGGTCCAGTCTCCGTTTCGAACTCAGAACCTCAGGCTGAAAGAGCAGCTATTTGGTGCTATGGCCCAAAGACCCGGCCCGCTAGAAGTCCGGCAACATGCAGCTGATGAGACCAGGACCAAGTAGGTATCTTGGGTAGCTGATGGTCTCAACGGTCGAAATGGAGGCTCGGTGCAATTTTCATGATTCACCGGTGGTTCTAACTCAAACGTCATTCGCGTTCATCACTGGAAGCCGACGTTTATAGTAAGACTGTATGATAAATCTACTAGGAGCCTAGACTATCTTTGTTTTCGATTCAATTTTCTTGGCATCCCTGATTGGTGTTTTATCTGAAATCCTCACTTTAAACGTTTGCTTCCGGGGAACATTTACCTTTAAAAAATCATGATTTTCGGTGTTCCGAGCAATGTTTTACAATCAATCCAAGAGGCAGCGACGTAAAAAGTGCAATTTTCCTACCCAGCGCAAAAAATCAAGAATACTTTTCTAATAGTGGGGAAAATTGTCTGCCTCCTTTGGACGTGAAGTAACCGGTGGCAGACGGCATCAAAGATGCACTTGTGGTGAGAAGTAACACAAATTCCGGTCAGACAGGGGTTGCTAAGAGTTTTGATAATGAATTCGGATTCAGCACACCGGCAACACGGGAAGAAACAGGTGAAATCACGACCTATAATGAACAAGTTAGAATTTTTCGAGGAGATTTGTGACATTCGTTGAAATAATTATGTCATTGTGATACGGTCTTGAAAACGACATTCGAATTCAGCACACCTTACAAAACGGAAACTTGACCAAAATAGCAAACAAGTGAAAAGTAGAATATTTTTTGATACGAGTGTAGCGTAGGGGCCCGAAAATTTGATTTTCGGATTCAGATTACCTGAAACGTGGGAAACTAATGTGAACTATTTCAATCTCTGCTTTGATCGCATGTCACATATAAGAAATAACATAAATCTGGGGTTTTTGTATATATTCCTATTTTTAGACCGTAGGTAGCGTCTCTTTTAGGGGGTCAGGGGGTTGAAATTCAAATTCAGGATATCTCAAAACGTGAGGAATGTGAGGGAACCATATTTTTAAAAAATATTACTCGCGATGGTGTGGCGAAAAAACAAAAAATAACACAGAATTTTAAAAGGCAACCAAATTTCGGCATGTTGCCGGGGTTGTATCGTTGGGCAAATTTGAAATTCGGATTCAGCACACCTGAAAACATTAAAATCAGTCATCAAACTTAGTCCCGGAGTTTTTTCCTCCCAAAACTACCCGCTTCCTCGACTCCAACTCGATTCGAAATTAAAGTGAATTTCAAACTCGATAATCAAAGCCAAATTAAATTACTTTAAAATGGGCTCGTAAATAGAAAAAGTAAACACGCATTGCCGTGCAATATTTTACATTTTAGTAAATGAAATTGTTCAATTCACGAAACAATAAACTTTTTGCCCATTTCGTGTAGGCAGTTTCACTACTGCTGCCTCCCGAATTCGAGTGTCTAGAGGTAAAACAATTTTTGGTCTCCGATTTCAAAAATTCAATTTTTTTAACAATTCCGTTTTATTATGCAACAACAACAATACTGAATCTGAAATTTGAATAAGTAATTCCGTGTTGGATAATTGGTCCTAAACTGAACTTGACCTCCAACTCCGGCAGTGAGCCTCAGCTGCTGCAGTGACAACAGTCTTTTGTCATTCATTTCAACGAGCTGCTTGCACGAATTTTCATCGTTTCCTAGGAGACTATCGTACTTGGCAAGTCACGCATGTGTGTGCCAAGGTACTTGTGAATAGCCAAGTAGCAAGCAAAGTAAGCTTGCTACTTGCCGAACATTCGGTACTTGGCAAGTAGCGCATGTGTGTGCCCAGCTTAAAGCTAGGCACACACATGCGCTACTTGCCAAGTTCCTAGCTGCTACTCGCCGAACTCCTAGTAGTGTGTATGGATACTCGGTACTTGCCGAGTAGCGAATTTGCGTACTTGTTTATGCTCGGCTTCTTTTAGCGGGGACATTATACGCGTTACTCGCCGACCTCCTAGTAGTGTGTACTCGCTACTCGCCAAGTAACGAATATTCGTACTCGGGGATGCTCCATTTTTTTTCGATGTCGTGCAAGTACCGAGCCAAGTAATAGTTTTCTTTCCGTTGATTTTTCCGTATCCCTTCTACACATCTCGAGTTTCCTGTCGTATTTATTTATGGTTGTGCGAGATTATCGACGGATATAAATATTGTAATTTCGTAATTATTTTTATCCTTCTGCATTATCGAAATAGAATAATGGACCAAATCAAAAGGGTTGTGTTGGACTGAGGAGATCGGTGTGGCGTTTCCGCTTTAATCTACGATTATGGCGACTCGGAGGAAGTGTGGAGGGAATTGTAAAAGCCAGTGTGTTTGGGTGACTTTGTAGACGATTGTGGGAACGAGTGTTGGTAATGTCTTTCACTGTTGGTATTTTTTTTTTTTTTTGGATCGGTTTTTTAAAATTTCCCCCTCCCACTAGATTTGCTTTTCGAACCTGCAAGTTTTCAAAAAAACTTGCGGATCAAATAAACTTTCTAATGCCCCAGTAATCGGCCAATGTTTTAAATTAGTTGTCAGTAACGCCCTAAAACATAGCTTGGATCACCGAAAATCGTGATGTTCAGAGGAAAATTGTACCCTGAAAGCAAAATATGAAAATTGCACTGAGGTTACGGTCCAGTATCCATTTCGAACTCAGAACCTCAGGCAGGAACAGCTATTTGGTTCTGGTCTCACCAGCCCGGACAGAAGTCCGGCAGCATGCAGCTGATGACACCAGGACCAAGTAGGTAGCTTTGGTAGCTGATGGTCTGAACGGTCGAAATGGAAACTGGACCGCACCCTTGGCGCAAATTTTATGATTCACCCGTGGCTCTAACCCCAACGTCATTCATCTTCATCCCTGGAAGCCGTCGTTTAAAGTAAGACTGTATGAGGCTAGACTATCCTATTTTCGATTCGATTTTCATTATATCCCTGCTTCGTACCGGTCGAAAAATAGAATCAATCTTGCCGCCTAGCAGTTTTATCATAAATCCTAAATTTAAAAGTTTGCTTCCGGGGTACATTTGCCTTAAAAAAAAAAAAAAAAAAAGATTTTCGGTGATCCGAGGTATGTTCTAGGGCGTTATTGACAACTAGTCCAAGAGCCAGCGACGTAAAAAGTGCAACCATTTGCATGCTTTTCTTATCTAGCGCATAAATTCGAGAATAATTTCCTAATAGTGGGAAAAATTGTCTGCGTCCATTTGGACGTGATGAAACCGGTGGCAGGCAGCATCAAAGATGGACTTGTGGGGAGAAGTAACACAAATTCCAGTCAGACGGCAAATACGTTTTATTCACGAGATAACGCATTGCAAAATATTGGGAAATGAATGTTGCGTTTCAGCTAACTGGTCCTGCGGCTGCGAGCCAAAGGAAAAATGCCGAAAGATGTTGGGAGCAGGACCAACCAAACAATCACGAAAAACTGCACCGAATGTGCGGTCCAGTCTCCGTTTTGACCTCAGACCTTTTTCTTTTAATCTGAAGTTCCGCTTATCGGTGTCAGGGTATATGGGGCCTATTGGAAGAAGAGGGACGGAAAATTCCAGTATCAAATCTGTTTTATTTAGTCGATGCATTTTGAATGACCCCATCGGCTGCACTCTGATTTACGGCGCATGGAAAACGCGTATTATGAATGAGGAAGTTTCACATTTTCCCAAAAATTTTTTTTTCGATGAAGCATATCAATCCTTCTGCGTAAATAAATAAATAAAAATTAAGCCCTTCAGAAATATTTTTTATTTCTTAACAAACTTTGGCATATTTGAAATCCCGCCAAAACAAACATTTTCCGCAACGTAATATCCCTTGTATTCTCTGTCCTTTTCATGCCTCTAAATAGCTCATCTGTTTATCTTCCATTATTTTATTATTGGAGAGCTCTAGTAGAAAATAAGGCAAATAAACACAACAAACTGCTCTCCGACAGCTACATTATAGCTGAATTTTTTTTCGGAAGGCGCATATGACACAAACATGCTAGTTGGCGTGTTTGAAATGACTTAAAACTTCAAAAATCGCGTAATTATTAACTGTTGGATTATTTTACGAACGGATCACGATTTATGCTCTATTTTAACATAAATAAACCTTAAAAAATAGATCTATGAATAAGTTCTAACCATGAAACTTCCTCATTATCATAATTCGTGGCGAAAGTAACCATAATTTCACGCATAAGAAGGTATTCTTTGTCTATCCTCCAGCAATTTTTATTATTGACAAACACGTAAACCGGTTTACAGCTCTACCGAGACATCTTCGGACGTATCAATTTTTTAACCACTAGGGCGTGTCAAACACAACTCAACGGAGTTGAGGTCAAACACAACGGAGTTGTGTTTGACACGCCCTAGTGGTTAAAAAATTGATACGTCCGAAGATGGCTCGGTAGGGCTGAAAACCGGTTTACGTGTTTGTCAATAATAAATTGCTGGAGGATAGACAAAGAATACCTTCTTATTCATATACGACCTCCGCAACATCGCTAAAAACATAAATTATAATTTCACGCACGCTGCAGCCTAAAACATTTTTTTGGGTGTGTTCTTACCTAAAGTGACTCTGTTTTTATACGATAGCATGAAAACCGTTCATCATGGATTTTTGTTATATATTTTTTATAGATTTCTCACTCTATTTTCCCCCAGAAAAAAGTACCCTGGAACCGAAAACTGATACTTCAAATTAGAAGAGTTTAAGCTTTTCCGACTTTTTCATTGGCTCGACGCCACAGAACCCGATAGCACTAAATGTAATATTCATTCCCTATGTTTTTTTCAATGCGTTATCTCGTGAATAAAACGTCTTTGCCGTCTGACCGGAATTTTTGCTACTTCTCCCCAAAAGTGTAACTTTGATGCCGCCGGTTTCGTCTCGTCCAAATTGAGGCAGAACATTTTTCCCACTATTAGGGAATTATTCTCGGTTTTATGCGCAGGGCAAGAAAAGTATGCAAATGGTTGCACAGGGTGTCTACAGACCTGGAAAACCGGGTATTGTCAGGGAATTTTCTAAAACTGGAAAAGTCAGGGAATTTCGTGAATTTATGAGAAAAGTCAGGGAAAAATGGCAAAGCAATTTTTTTCATGCTTCCAAGGGGAACATGGAAGTAAAATGGAGTACAAAATTACTATTAGGCCTATCTCACTCTTCTGTCGAGTTATGTTATGAGCGTTTTTTTACAAAGAAAACGTAATTTTGTACCAAAAACGTCGGTTTCTTGGGTCGAAATGCACTTTTCTTCAAAAGTGAGACAGTTTTGAAATCTACGGTATTCCGTACCAATGGAATGAGACCAATTAGAATCGTCAACATGCGAAAAAACGTGGCGCTATTGTCGTGCTGGTTCAGTAAATAGCCGCCACTGCTCTTCAGATCGTTGGACCCCACGAAAACTTCTCCTTTTTCTCAACTTTCCAATGGTTTACTCAACATTTAATTTATCTCACTTCCTCTACGAGAAAATGTTAACTATTAAAAACTCTGAATTCGTGAGTAAATCTCTCCCTCATGAGCATGAGTTTGAATTAACTCTTTGGATGGCTGTACCGGAAGGCAGACTGTCACTAGACTAGATTACCGGTTAATACCGGTCTGGTATTAATCGATTATTAGCACACAATTTAGGATTTTTTCCGTTTCATTTCATATTTGCCCATGGAAGGAGTGGGATAATATTGTGAATACACTGTTGGGAATTAGAAAAAAAAGGAGAGCTTCTGTTGAGTTCGACGATCGGCAGAGGCAGAGTTATGAATTTGTCCTTTTCCCCCCATATAATTATGTATTTGGATAACGTAATGCATGCATAAAGTTATAGTCGTAGCTCGTAGGGGCCTACATTGATAGTCTTCCCTCGTTGACGTGCTTCAAAACGGATGGCGAATAGCCGAAACCGGTTCGTTTTTGACGCACCTCAACGAGGAAGACTGACAATGTAGGCTCCTACGGCGACAACTTTATGCATACATTACCTACTAACCCTCGTAGTTTAAGCGATCTTACTAACAATATCAATTTGGATAACCATGAAAAATTTGCTGAGTCAGGGAATTTTGTTCTGGGGAAGCTGAAGACACTCTGGTTGCACTTTTTACGTCGCTGGCTCTTGGTCTATTAGAAGGCTTAATTGATACGCAAGTTTTTTGATAACATGCAGATTCGAAAGACAAATTTGTTGATAGGGAGACATTAAAAAAAAAAAAAAAAAAAAAAAAGTTCAAAAAATTACCACCAGAAACCTTGAACTTTGAGCAATGAAAAAGAGGGTTTCTAGTTGTACCTGAACTTGACCTCCAACTCCGGCAGTGAGCCTCAGCTGCTGCAGTGACAACAGTCTTTTGTCATTCATTTTAACGAGCTGCTTGCTCAAATTTACATCGTTTCCTAGGAGACTGTCGAACTTGGCAAATCACGCATGTGTATGCCAAGGTACTTGTGAATAGCCAAGTAGCAAGCAAAGTAAGCTTGCTACTTGCCGAACATTCGGTACTTGGCAAGTAGCGCATGTGTGTGCCCAGCTTAAGGGCAAGCAGGGGTGAAGCCATCCCTTGGTCTAGGGGTGGGTAGAAGTTGTTACATGCTCCAGAGACCCCACCAAGAGAACTGGTAGTTCGTCTACTCAAGCATAGGCGCTTCAAATCGTCAAATTGTTCCGCAGAAACTAAATTTTCGCAACAAGGGCCAGAATCCGTCAAAAACTAACAATTCCGATGAGAAACCATCGCCTTCTATTTAGAATTTTCTATACAAAAACTGATAATGTTTTCCTCAGAAATATCGATACATGTAGGAACGGCTTAGCCCTCCAATACAGGGTTTCCGACTTTTCAACGTCTGGCCTGAGAGACGTTAAAAACCGACATTTCATAACCCAAAACTGAAGATTTTAGTTTGAAACTGAATATTCAAACAAAAAACTGTATATTTTATTCAGGAACAGACAATTTCACGCAAAAGCCGAAGTGTTATCCCAAAACTGAACACAACTGGCGATTTTACCTCCAGAACTCACGTTAAACATTAAAAATGACGAGATTTTACCCTAAAATTGGATATTTTTCTCCAAAACTGAATTTTTTTCTTAAAAAATTCTTGACGATTTGAACACAAAACTGACAATTTTACCACAACTGACGATTCGTTCCTATACAGGGTGTTCCAGGAGGAAACGTCAATACTTGCACATGTTGTACTACTAAGTAGGGCGAACCAAAATGACTATATGGACATAGGGTCGGAAACGCTTTGTTTCAGAGTTACAGGGAATCAGATAATCACCTCTTTTCCACAAAAAGCGGTCTTAACGGACTAACCGTTCAACATAAGCACAAAGCAACAAAAAGCACATAATTTAACATTGGAAAAATTAGGAATAACATATTAATATCATCTTTATTTACGTTTAGTTATTTTTAGAAAAATCGAAAAAGTGTTGCGTTGAATTTTGTTGTTTCATTCAGAGGTGAATTTCGCTCAATCTTCAGTTGGTCGGGCATTGACCAATTATTGTAAAAACAGGCCCATTATATGAGCTTTCAATTGAAGTAAGGAAATTGAAAATCGGTTGGATTTGTACTGAGATATGACACGAAAGGTTTGGAAAAGCAGTGCAAAATCGTCAAAATAAGCCATATTGCAGCTGCCAGGTAAAATCCCTAAAAATTGCTTTCGACGTCAAAATAACCCCATAATTCAAAGAAACAGATTATTTAAGAAATATTAGTGCATCCATCATCATCATCATCATCCCCCACCATTTTCACTAGTGAATACTCGTTTAATTAGTTTTTCAGGTATCCTTCCGTAATTATTTTTGTTCAAAATTTATTTTTCTAGTACAAATCATATCATGCGCGTGAATCACTGCAATTATCATTCAAAAACGTCTGAAAAATAGCAGAAGGAATCAGACCAGTTAATTTGTTTTATAATTGATTATTTGCTAGTGAAAGTGGTGGGGAGATGATGATGATGGTATGGTGCACTGATTTTTCTTAAATTATTTGGTTCTATGAATTGTGGGGTTATTTTGACGTTGGAAACAATTTTTGGGGATTATACCTGACAGTTGCAATATGGCTTATTTGGACGATTTTGCACTGTTTTTCCGAACCTTTCGTGTCATATCTCAGTAAAAATTCAACCGATTTTCAATTTTTTTACGTCAATTGAAAGCTCACATAATGGGCATGTTTTTACAATAATTGGTCAATGCTCGACCAACTGAAGATTAAGCGAAATTCGCCTCTGAAAGAAACACGAAAATTCAACGTAACACTTTTTCGATTTTTCCAAAAATAACTAAACGTAGGTACATAAAGACGATTTTAATATGTTATTCCTGATTTTTCCAATGTTAAATTTTGTGCTCTTTTCAGAAATGTAGTTTATTTTGTTGTATGTTGAACGGTTAGTCTGTTAAGACTGCTTTTTGTGGAAAAGAGGTGATTTGGCTTAAAAAACACTAAATTCCCTGTAATTTTGAAACAAAGCGTTTCCGACCCTATGTCCATATAGTCATTTTGGTTCACCCTACTTAGTAGTACAACATGTGCAAGTATTGACGTTTCCTCCTGGAAAACCCTGTATAAGACGGTATTACACGGAAACAGACAATTTCACCCCAAAGCTGACGTGTTACCCCAAACCTAGAGACGTCACTACAAAATTGACGATTTTAGCGCAAAACGTTTGGCGGTTTTACATTGAAAATGAATATTGTAAATATTGTACACCGATACAGTTTTATTTTACCATTAAAATGACTATTTTTAACGATAAAATTGGAGATTTCACTCTAAAACTGACGATTTTACTCCAAACCTGAGTATTCTTCCGAAGATTTCACTACAAAAACTGACAATTTTTTCAAAAAAAAAAAAAAAAAATGTCGGTTTTAACTTTCTAAATCTTACGATTTCATCCCAAAAACTCACGTCACGTACGTACGTACGTTACGCATTTAAACTGAAGATTACCCCTATAACTGGTGGCTATTCTACCCCAAAATTAATTTATTTACCCCAAAACTGGATATTTTACTCCAAAACTGACATTCCCCCCCTCCAAATTTCATTTTACGCGAAAACTGACGTCTTTGTCTTTATGAGATGAAAGGCAACTCTACGAAATTCGTTTCCCAGCCACGGAAATTCACGGCTTTCGCAAAACAAATCCGCGAATTGATGTTTATTGGGTAGAGAAATGTTTTTTGAGGTCAAAATGCGCAAAATCGGTTTAGAAATTCGCAAAATTTGGGATTTAATGCTAAATATTAAAAATTTGCCTTTTATGTGAGTCATTTGTGCGAAACTGCATTTTTAGGGCACAAAAATCCTAGATGTTGTTTTTTTTCAGTGAGCGAAATTAGAGAAATGATTCTTTTAGTGAGCGTGAACGTGACAAAATTTGGCGACACTGAAGGATTTCCACGCTCCGACGGTATCTAGGGGTGGGCAGCTGCCCCACTAAGTCTTCGCTTTCGAGTCTAGGGCAGATCAACTGCCCACCCCCGAGCGTCTCTGGCTACGCCCATGAAGGCAAGCTTTTACCGGAAAAATTTCAAATTTTCGAGCCCCAAGAAAGCTCCGATCACAAAAACAGGGTTGCCATAGACCGGGAAAAGTCAGGGAATTTCAAAGTGGTCCGGGAAATCCGGGTAAAGTCGGAGAATTTCTTGACCTTGACCTGTTACCAAAGTCAGGCAAAAATGAGTGTACAGCTTATTTTTTCTAGACTTCCTCGTATTTGGTGACTAAACGAAGAAAAATAATGAACTAATGTGAGCTCTTCTGCCCGTCTTCACCTCCCTCATATTGAGTCTCTTGAGCAGGGTGACCAGACGACTTTCCCAGGACATGTCCTACTTTTTATAACGTCCGGGCTCATTTTTTAGGTGTCCGGGGAGAGGTAAAAATTGTCTTCTTCTTTGTGGTACTTGTCTCTCTCTGCTTATTGTTACGTCTGGTATTTATGTTCCCAGCATCTTCCGCGTTCATCTTTAAACAAATCAGCGGCGCCTATAGCCGCAACGTAACAATTTCGCCCTTACGGTCTTCATCATCTCTGGTGAGCCGGGTCTCCTCCCTGATTCGATTTTACCGGATCGTAGCGCTAAGGCAGCTCACAGGGATGTCACCCACTTTTTCACTCCCACACACACCCATGGGTCCATTTCACTCAAAAACCTGAAATTCACCCCACAATCCAGAACACTGGACCAACAAACCTGACAATTTAGCTCACAATCAAATCCAAAACCAATCATGCGCATTTGGCACTTTCAAAAACAAACTTTCGTCATTCCTTACAAACGCCATTTGGGCCCAACAGAGTGGCCGTGGTCGCTAGGGCGTCGACTCTCATGTCCATCGTCTACTGAGTGGGTTCGATTCCCACTACAGGCTGGATTATTTGAGCATAGGTTAACTTACGTTGAAAAAAAAAAGAATTTAAAAAGTAAAGTGTGTACTGTCGCCTTCGTCCACAAGACCTTAAAGGTAGTTGGACGTAAAGCCCCGATGGTTTACGAACGATTACTTTACGGCCAGTTTCGCTCTCCCAAAATGAAATTTGGCGGATTCGCCTTGTTCGAATCCCAATTTCTAGCGTTTTAATCTTTCAGCAAACCAAATTTCGAATTTCAAAACCCTAATTTTGTGGGTTTTGCCCTTCCAATAACCAATTTTACGGACTTTCAGAAACCAGTTTTGCGGATTCAGCTTTCATAAAATCAGTTTCACAGGTTCGGTTCATTAAAAAAAATGATAATTTGGCGAAAAAAGAACGACAAAAAAATTCGTGATTTTGAGCTTTTTAAATCACAATTTCACTGGAGATTTTTACTCTTCCATATCCAAACGTTCCAAATTGGCACCTTAAAAGCCAAATTTCGCGGATTACGGTTATTTATTTCCCCTATTTTGCTGATTTTCATGCTCGGACCCATAAGGATCTTTTAAAGGAGGGCATAATTTGGGTTTTGAACGTACCAAGTTTGTTTCTGAATGAGCCACACGCATAAAATGTGGGATTAAAAGGGGCAGAATCGATGTTTGGTTTTGAAAAAGCCAAACTCGCGAATTTGGTATTTCTGAGAGCCAAATCCGTTTGTTGAAGGAATTTGAAACGTCCCCTCGATGTTGGAAGTTACTGTAGCCAAATATTAAATTAAATTAAATTAAAAACTTTGAGAGGACGTATCTCCGCGATGTTTTTCCTCTATTTACCGGTTTCGGTCACTTGGTAAGCATTCTCAACTGAAATTTTTAATCACACTAATCTTCCACTTGAGACCACCTCGTCAACGATTACGTCAATACTTTAAAAATCCTAATTATATGAAAGACAGGGGTAGTAAATTCAAACAGTCCCGCTGGAACTCTACGATAAAACGGTTAAATAAAGGAAAAACGTCGCGGAGAGACGTCCTCCGCGCGTTTTTTATTTAATGTAATTCTTTTACCTCCGCTACATCACCCATATAGTTCTCTTCGGAAAAAAGAATGACAATGGTAGCCAAATAAACGAAATTTGCTTACGAAAGAGCCAGTCTCGTGACATTTGGATTTGAGTAGTCATACCACGAAATTTAGTTGTTTTTTTTTTACAACCAAATTACTTGAAATTGGATCTTTGGGAGAGCCAGACCAACAAAATTTGGTATAGAGCCCAAAACCTCAAAATTTTAGTGTGGATTAACAAGGTGTCAACCCCTGCGAAATGTTTTCTTGAGATTAAAGTAATAAACTGATTGTACCCGGACGACGCGGAAAGGCAAAGCCTAACAATGTCAATCAAAAAATGTCGCTCTGACAGCTGGCTGTCGAATAAAGAGCATTTCATTACTACGAAGTTCGACGTCTTCAGTTAATTTGCGATTATGCGACAAAAATTACCGCTTCGTGCGACTATCTACTTTTGTTTAACAATTTCTGTCAAATAATCGTTAATTTACTGAAATTTGTACTAGTGAAATGCACTCTGTTTTCTGTTCCGTGGGAAGTCGATAAGATGTACGTGAACCTGGCGGAATACATATCACTAAACACGACGAAAATGGCGCCATTCGTTTGTATACCGTTTGTTTAGCCCAAATTTTCGTTTGTTTAGCCCTGCAATATACAATTTTTTAAAAAACAAAATGTGTGCCGCCAACTTCACGCAATGGCGCACATGACCCCAATCGTTTGTTTCGCCACATATTCAGACAAATGAACGTTTGTTTAGCCAAAATTTCGTTTGTTTAGCCCAAATTTTCGTATGACATCTATCATAAATACAGCAGCGCTCTTGCCAAGCAAAGGAGAACTAACGATCTGGGGTAACATCTGACCGGTGTCCATCCGGTGTCACTTGCTTTGTTTTGACTACTGTGATGGCGAGAATCAGAATTAGAAAGAGAATTATTGAAGTAAACCCCAATTGAAAGTTGAAGGGTACCCCAAATGGTCGTTTCGCCTAGTCGCCACATGAGCGCTGGTGTATTTATGAAAGTTACGAATAAAAAAAATACATCATGTGGTGCCGCCAACTTCACGCAACGGCACACATGACCCCAAACGTTTGTTTCGCTACACATTCAGACAAAACAACGTTTGTTTAGCCCAAATTGTCGTTTGTTTAGCCCTGCAAAACATTTATTTTTTAAAAAAAATACATCATGTAAATAAATGTTTTGCCAGGCTAAACAAACGAAACTTTGGGATAAACAAACGACGTTCTGTCTGAATATGTTGCGAAACAAACGATTGGGGTGGGGTCATGGTCATGTGTGCCGTTGCGAGAAGTTGGCGGCACACATTTTGTTTTTTTGGGAAATTGTATTTTGCAGGGCTAAACATACGAGAATTTTGGCTAAACAAACGAATAGCGCCATTTTCGTAGTGTTTAGTGATATGTGTTTTTGCCAGGTTCACGTACAATGTCAATAAGCGCAGATTTAGTAAGGACAAGTGGTGGTTGACTTTCATTGAACAAATAAAAATTCCTGTTTCGCAAAACTTTGAGGAGCTGCCGAGTCCACAGGAATAGTTATTTTTTTACGAAAATAGATAGACCTGACGGAAAAGAGCGTGCTATTTCCGAATCCATCGTCAAAAATTGCAGAATGTCAGTTGGGAAGCGAGTTACTCGCATTTAGTAAAGAAAAATGATGTTATCCTAAAAAGATGCTAGAAAAATCATATCTCGAGGGTTTTGATTTTTGGATCATGGTTTATGGGGTGTTTTCGATCGCAAATGAGATCTAATTTTACACAATTTTTTTCTTTACACTTAAAAGCATCCACCCTAGCGAGGCGTCGTTTGGCTCTCGTTGAGCCCGAACCAAGCACCCCCTGGTCACCCAATACGGTACAAAGTTGTTCAACCTGAGTCAGACTTACATTTTGGCGCAAACTGAATCTCTCTATCAGCTCTGGTTGCCAAGTTATAAACAATTGTAATTTTTGAGGGTGTGGGTAGGCTGTAATTGCAGGTGGGCATTGGTGGGGACTTGGTCTTAAAATCATCTTACGTGTGTATAGAACATTCCTGGCGTAGCGAAACGTTACTATTTTTTGCCCCGCCCCCCTCAATCTTGGGTGCTTGGCCGGGGGCTGGCTCAATTCGAAGCGCTTTGAAAATATGACCTAAATATATTATGGACGTATTTATGGACGTGTCCATGTGTGAGAGTTATGGACGTCCATAATATATTATGGATGTATTTATGGACGTTTGTTGAAACCTGTTTCTGTTCAAGGTAGAGCCTCGACGCAGGCGAACGCCCTAGAGTCGATAAAACCGGCCAAAACCAACAAAATCGAGGCCATCCTCCCCAAAGCTTGAATTTTTTCACGTTTTTCCTCCCCTTCCGTCATCACACCCATTTCACCCTTTCGATGAAAAGGGGAGGGAGTTAAATACTTCAGATTGATACATTTCACTTTGGCATTTTCTTCATGAGAATTAGTTATTTCCTGAAAAACGTCGAAAAACTGTCCCGTATCACATTGGAGCACTCAAGGTTTTCCCATTCTAAAACCAGCAAAACACCTATGTACTCCTGGTCACTTCAAACTCTTTCTCAAGCCAACTTGAAGCCCAATCATGAGCTTTTAGACTTGAAAAAAAGATTCTGTTGGTTACCGAGTAAAAGGACGTCGGGGGGGGGGAGGCATTTTGTTTTTAATGGTCTTTCAGTGTTATGGACGGCGATAAACGAGTAAATAAGCCTAACATATCTATTGAATTATTATTAATTATGGGTGCAGGATCAAATATTTCAATCATAACCAAGTCGAGTCGGTTGTCGCCAATTATTTCGGCTCGGCCGGGGGGGGGGGGATTTACAATTGTCGCCGCAAAGTTTTCCGAGCCGTAAAACAGAAAATTGTGCTTTAATTAAGGAAATCTTGCCCCTAAAAACGATTATATCGCTCCGTAATTTGAGGATTGAGAGCTTAACGGGACAATGCCACGGGACAATTCGTCGACTAATTCACTCTTGGACGTGATAAAAGAATAAACAAATATGATAAACGCCGTAGGAGGACGAATGGTGAAGGTGAGATCTGGGCCGAACTGTTCCGTGATGCACTGACCCTCACGACACCTCAAGTTGTGCGTGCTGTTGCCTATCTTGGAATATCTTTGTTTCCAAACTTGTTTCCAACTTGTATGTTCTATTTGGGGCTGTTTTTAATTTACAAAACGCACTTATAAAATAGGCAGTCCTAACAGTTGTTTACTGAGTACATTTCACAATTTTTTTTTGTTTCGTCCCGCAGCGCTCATGTACTGACTGAGGACACGGTTCACAGAGAGGTACGAGGAGGGCGGCTCTTTTCGACGCGTCTTTTAACAAAAACAAATCGCGTTCCCAAGTGGGGCGAACGACTCATTGGAGCTCCGGTCGTTAAAATTATTGAAGAGTCCGTCGTCGACCCTAATGAACGAATCATGACCACTTACACGCGTAACCTTGGTTACACCCGAGTTATGGTATGTCATTTCGACGTAAGTCGTTCGTCTTTACGTTATTTATTTTTATTTATATCTTGTCCGTAGAGTCTGGTGGAAAAAGTTGTGTATCGCGTCTGTGACGACAACCCCAACTGTACTGTCGCCGAGCGATCCGCTTGGGTCGACTCGCAAGTGTTGGGACTGAGCCGAGCCATACAAGCTTTTGGCGTTGAACGATTTAAAAAACACTGCGTCCAAATGGCTCGCGGATTCAACTTTGTCCTCGCCAACATGTTTCCAGACTCCGCCGCCGCCGGCGTTGTTAGCGGCGGTGCTCAAGTGTTGTCGCGTAAAGATAAAATAAAGGACGCGGCGAAAAAGGCGTCGGAATTGGCCAAAGCCAAAGCGAATACACTGTACGCATCGTGCGAGCCCACGACTTGAACGGGGAGGAAAGGCGCAAAAAGTGTGTGACGTTCGAAGCTGCAGCGGGTTTATTTTTTTGTGAGTCTCGGATTTCAGTAGAGTCAATACACTTTTTTTTTGTACATTACGGGGTTGTGGTAAAATTAAGACTAACCTTTTAGTTCCGATTGACCCGAATTTAATTGTCAATTCCAACCTTTAAAAACCATTCCATCAACTACCAGAGATCTTGTGTTCAATCTTTAAGTTGCAAACGCTTTATTGCTTCTCAGCGAGCAGGAACTCACTAGAATTCGAATAAACTTTTAATTTAATAAAGTCGGAAGGCGTCATAATATTTTATCGAAAGCTCGCCCGTAAACAGTTGACTGTTTGGAGCTTTCGTTGTCCAGTCTAAACGGTTGTGCGAACCGTAAAAAATGTTAACAGTAGCCTGTTACGCAATGACGATTTTTTTTTTGTTCACGTTAGTCTTAGAGTGAATCAATGTATTTTGAATGTGATTCAATAAAATGTGCAATTCCTCTAAGGTCGCTGCTAAATATGGTCCCTATTGCTTAAAACTGGTGCTAATAGAAAGTTGTAAAGAACGGTATTGGCGTCTGTAAAGGTTGTGATAGTTACGGGGGCCCTGTAGAAGAAGGTGAAGGGGAATGCATGCATACCAAGACCAAGGCTAGCCATTACAGAAGGAGCCCGAAGGCCCCCCCCCCTCCTTCAGCATGAAATCCAAATTTTATGGGGAAAAAAAGAATCAACCCAGGACGGTGAAGTTAGTGGGCGCTATTGTAAAGCCCATGTGGCCATGAACCCTCCGAACGTAAAATCAAAACAATTGCGCTTTATTTAAACATCTTTTCGAGTTGACTAGATATACAAACGATAAAAAAAGGTCTTTCGACGATGACGAGATATCTTTAAACCGAAATAATAGCAATTATAACTACATTAATAATAATAATAATAGCAATAAAAATAATCATTATAATCGTACTTTGCTGCAACTCAAGTAGATTTTTTCCCGGTTTTTTAAAATAAATGGTTCTACGTCTTATTGCTTTCTCTAAGTGTATTTAAAAGTGCCCCTTTCGATAGAAGACATGAACTAGGGGGCAAAGGAAAGCGACTTCGATTATAATTTATGGAAAATACATCTTTGGCTTGTTTATCATCACTAATGGAAGAATGGAAAGGAGTTTGAAATACGGGAGAGGGGGGGGGAGGGTCAGTGTCAGGATTTGGCGGTTTCGGCTACCTTTTTCTAGATCTGGATGGCACATTTTTCCCCCTCAAACACCCGCTGGTTTTTTAGAACCAACGGAACGAGTAGTATTGTGTAAAAATATCACTTTGTTCTTGTTTTAATATCGAAGTATTCAGTCAGAGTTTTGAGCAAAGACACACTATTTTGCGGAAGTAGAAAAATGCGGAATGTGCACGGGATAAAATTACTGTTTTAGAGCCTCACAGAACGTAAAAATCGAGAGGTTAAAAACGGCTGAAGTAATGAGGCGATTTACAGTGGATCGATGGCCTATAAACTTTCCCCGATGTACGACAGGTAAAAAAAAACAAACTAATAAAAAACAAAGGAACTAACAGAAAAAAACGAAAAAAAAAAACAGCGCCAATGAATTCGTGGGTTGGAGAGGGAGGGAAAAGGAAGGAAACAAGTCAAAATCCTACCTTATCACGACTTGAATGTTCTTATAACGTCCCGTATAACAGCTCGACAAAGCGGGCAATGTCCGCCGTCGGGTCGCCGCCATAGTTGAACGGAGCATTCGAAACACATACACATGTGACCACAGGTGTACAGAACGGAGTCGATGGTTCGTTCGTAGCAAACGGAACAGTCTGATGAAGCTTGAGAGTTGGCGGCGGCGGCCGTCGCCGCCATAAAGACGGCGTTGTTTTCGGCCCACTGTCGGACGCCGTCGGAAGTGACGTCGACGGTTGAATAGGAAGAGCTGCTAACGGGCTGTTTGGGGGGGGGGGGAGGCGGAACGTTAAACAGCGTGTTTTTAAGGAATGAAAAGGGCGAGCATTACCTCGATATAAGTTGGACTGTACGAAATGTGCGGAGGTGATATTGAAGGTGGTGACGGTTGATAGCCAGGCGTGCTTGGAGGCAGATTAACGACGAGCACCGTTCCACCACCAACACCCGGTGCAGTGGCCACAGTGACTGGAGGCTGACGACATCTTTCAACCGCGTTGCTCGCGACGGCAATTCCACTACTTTGGGTGGATATGGCTCGAGGAGGAGAGCACCCTGCGAGAAAGAAAGCAAAATAAGTTAAAACTAAAAGTATTTTTGGAGAATCAAGGACATTTAAACATTTACGTACCGTGCGAAGAGTGGATAACTGTTGAACCTAAAATTCTTATTTTCTGTGTAGACCCATAAATGTCGAGAAAAGCCCAAAGTGTTTGCGACTGATCAATGTGCATGAGCGAAATAGGAGGCGATCCATTTTTACTCATATGAACTTCACCCATCGAAGTGATACAAAAGGTGAGTTCATCACCTCTCTGAGGCCCACCGGCGACGTCTTTGTTAACGACCCAATACTCGGGTCGGTCGAGGAGTTGATCGGAATCGTCGGGAAGATCAGCAGGCGACAATGTCGATGGATCGCAAGACGTGAGCCCCAGAGCGAGAGCTCCTAAATACATCGGTTCGGTGGCTAGAATTTGAACGACGATCTTTTCACCCAATTGTATCGGTCGCCCGGTGAACACATAGCCGTGACAGAATTCCGTCTCGTTACGACTAGCTATACAGCGATCGTTGCTCAGTCGAACGTTACGGCCTCGCGTTCGATGAAACGGTAACGGACTGAATTTAGTGCTCGGATGTTGATAACGAAGCGGCGGTGGCGTTGTTTCGACAACGCACGACGGTTGCGGTTGTGACGGCGGCGGCTGCGGTGCGTGTTGATGATGATGGGGCTGGTGAATCGATAAACCTGACATTTGAGAGGCCAGATGTCGCGTCGTTGGGTCGTCAACAGTTGCAGGCGGATAATGTACGGATCGTCTCGCGTTATTCAAATGTTGTCTCGGGTCGAGAAATTCTATAGCGGTCGAATTACCGTAGATGTCAAGCATCGCCCACAGCGGTCCGCGAGTCTCCACACCCGTAAAGAAGATGCCCTTCTCCTCGCCGTTAATGCCGAAGTGAACCTCACCGGCTGAATTGACGTAGTAAAAAAGGATGAAGTCTTTTTCGCAGAATCTCTCGGATAAGGCTTTCGCCCAATAGCCTGGTTTGTTTGTCAGATCGGGGCAGGCGTACTTTGGTAGAGCATACCGGAGTGAGCTCGGGTCGTTACTCGTGAAACCGAACCTTAGCACTCCACTCCAGTTGTCGGAGACATCTGCGAACTTGAGATATATCTGAAAATAAAATGCAATATTGTTAGCACCATGTAACACCCCTCCACGACCCGTATTAAACCCTTATTTGTGTTCCCCCCATATCTCTAACTCCCTTAATATAAATTTATAAATAGTACGGTCCACAAATACGTACCCTTTCAGAAACTTTGACCGGCCTCGCTGAAAATACAATGCCCTTACAAAAGCTTTCGGCCCTTCGCGCTAAAGCGCCTTCCCTCAGAATCCTTACGTTGTCTCCGTGTACTTGGTGGAACAACAACGGCGGTAGATTATTAGTGATGTTATTGGCGCTGTTAACACCCCGCCCTGAGGGGAAAAACAAGAGATGTTACAGCAGACGATATTTGGGAGAAGAAAGGGGGGAAAAGAGGCGTCATCAATTAAAAATAGGCAGGAATAAAGATTGGGCAAATGGAAGAGAAAGAAAAAGGCGAAATATTTTAAACTTTCAAGTATTTCGAAATGTTATCTGTCAATTAACACAATAACGTGCAATTTTTAGCACATTACCATTTTTGCCGAAACTGTAGGTACAGTTGGGGTGAATTCCACAAAATGCGACAACCATAAAAGCATGAACGTGATAATAACACCGAAAAAGAGCGACTACACGAGCTCAACTAAAACAGAAACCAAACTCGGAGCGATTCCATGGGGTCGAGACAGAGTGGCTCGCGCGAAACCATGCGAAGGCCGCTTCCCCCCCCCCCACCACCACCACCGAAACGAGGAAGCGAGAAGACGAAGGCCAAATAGGTTTTGACGTTTCAACTTTCCGCGAAATGGAAAGTAAACTATGACGTCACATACAAATTTCTAAATAATATGTTTTTTTTTTATGATGATTCATTGTGGATCAAACCCCACCCCCGCTTCTTCAGAGCTTCACTCATCGCTCCTCTTCAGCGCCATTTCAGAGACTTTAGAGGCTTACACAACATCCCTCCCGTGGGAAATTCCATGTGCTCCTTCTTTGACATCTGTAGAGTTCATTTTCGAGCTCACCCCCCCCCCCGCCTCATCACAATGGTAGACAGATAAACACCGTGTGTTAATCCACCCTTTTTTCTCTACAAAGCTGATTTCACCGAACTAGGACGTTGTGTTCATGACGCGTTACTGATACTCTTTAGAGACGCAACTCCTATGAAAACTACTTTTTTCTCTTTTTTTTTATGTTTCACTGCGCTCCATTTTATTCAATAGAGCACCCCAAGACGAAAAGGCAGAAGATCACAACGCAGTCTTGAAGAAAACAGAGATGAAAGAAACAGAAACGAATCTAAGAGCGGTGAAAAAGGCGAAGACTAATCCCCGTAATAGTGACCGATTAGAGACGGTTTGAACAATGAACAGTGATTTTTATTTTAGCCCCCTTCCTCCTCTTGTTCCAGGTCTACCGACAATTGAACCCACCAAAAGCTCTATGGGTCCTTTCCCAGAGTTGAAGCCATCTTATTGTCCATTATTTCATTCCAGGGAATTCGTTAAAAACAATTTTTCCTATAGGCACCACGCACCAGTTGATTAAAATAATTAAATTGATGCAAAAAATGCGTAACAATGCCCATGAATGAAGCCCGAGAACCCGGAACTTCGAGTTTTCACCATCTTCTCTCCAAACAAAGACTAAGACTTTCAAAAATTCTGATATTTGAGAAATGATGAGTGATTGAATACGTGTAGGAATCGTGGTTGGGTAAAACACAATCCCAAAGCATGTTTGGTCGATATTTGCCCCCCCCCCCTCGACACTGTTCTACTAATGTGAAATTTAGCAAGTGACGAATTTAAAAACCCGAGAAAAAGTTAAGGACTTTCACTTCGTGTAATCCTTTTAGGATTCACGATATTTTTTTTTTTCAGCATTAAAAAAAAAGGGAACCGTGGGAAACTGAAGGTAATTACTTGTGAAAGAACTACGTGGATCAGAAGAGAGCTGGACAAGGTAAAAGGAGGGTAGAGAGGGATTTAAAAGACCGTTATGCAGAGGACGTACAACACGCCGTGGGAAAGACAGATAAAGTGGTGGATAGGTGGAGGGGAAGGGGATTTTGAAGCGAAGCGGAGACAGAAGAAAAAAAAAAACTTGCCTAAACCAAGACGCTTTTTGACTTTTTTGAACATCTTCATGGTGCACACTGGTGGTTTTGAGTCAAGCATTGATGTCATCCCCATATGGTAATGAAGAGGATTATCACGGGACACAATGTTAATTCTGACAAAAAAAAAGGCGATTTCCGGAGGGTCTGGAAGATTGAACACTTTAAAACACGCACACTAAACTAACGATAGTTTCCAAGAAATCCATTATTACAGTCCCTCGTATTTAATTTCCCCTACTTAACCGAAACGAACGGACGATGACCGTCTCAGACGACGGTGAAATCTCAACTGAACGCATCAACTACCCAAGACCACGCGACCCTATCTCCTATGCTATTACTCTCCCCTGCTATAACCCCCTCCTCACCGCCCGTCTTCCACCACCGCTCACCATTTTTATTTTACAATGGAACATGAAAAGAACATAAGGCAGTAAGAGTTTTGTTCAGAGGGGTGGCATGGGAAGCAGGATGTGCGGTGGAGGGGAAAGGGCCCTCAGAAGGAAACTTCAAAACATCTGCATTCCCCCTCCCCGCGATAATATCAACCCACCGATAAAATAATGTAAAAAAAAGGCCACCTGTACCTTCTAAATAATAACGAACGGGTATCGCCATTAAAGAAACAACAAAATTCAATTGAGTGAAATTCAAGTTTTCGGAGAGACTTGGTTCATATAAATGTGAAAAATGGCATAAGAAATAAATATGAGTCCGAAAGTGGGAACGAGGTGGGGCAAGAGGGCTTAAGTGCTGGTCTCGAAATAGAACAGAATGTCTCAAAGACCAACTTTAACCTTAGGGTCCAAGGTAAAAAAAAATAATTATTATAAAATCCGCTCGAAAGCTTTTTCTGCGCTCTATTCTTTCTTCTGAGGGCAATTTTTCCCCCCTTGTCCATAATTCAGACCTTAAGTTTTCCAGGAGGCGTTACTTGTTACGAAGTTTGTTGTTACCTCCTCCCCCCGTCAACCACATACTTCTGTGTTATTTTTTTCTGCACCATTTTTTTGCAGTCAAACAATTTCCGTGCCTTTTGACTGCCAGTGGTCTGACATGATCATGGTGGTAGTGGTGGTGGTGGGGGGGGGGTACCTACCGATTTCACAGAAGCCATTTACAATGCAATTTGAAGGTTTACAACGACAGCGTGTACACTCGGAAACAGAAATTTAATCCTCACCCATCCAGATGTTCATAGTTGAAGAGGGAGCTCCGGAAGTGCTTCCTATCGGCACTTAAAAGCGCCCCCTTCTGAGTTTATACCTCACCCACAACTATAACATTCGGATGAAACACTATCTTTTTTCTTTAGCAGTTCAACGACGCTAATATTTTAAATATTCTCGCAGTGAGGACCAAAAGTTCAACGTCCAATTCTCAATAAAGTGACTTTTAAGAGTTGAAGGAAAACGTTTTACTTTTGCGTATACGTTCAAGGCCCTTAAACCCCCGCACGATATTTAAACAACTCATTGTGAATTCGGATCACAAAGAACGTGGTCTTATTCTAGTGGAATCCTTTACAAGTAAGAAACTAACTATATGTGGGCCTGTCCTTCAAATTTCAGCGTTCGGGTGGAAATGTCCCAAATGCAGTTGATCAAGGCATTCGCACACACCATGGGATTATTCAAATTACGTTTCCTATAAAAAATAAAATAAAAAAGGTCACACGACCTGTAAGTTTCTTAATAGTCTTTACCTTATACGCTGCTATAGGTAAAGCAAGAAAAGAAAAACGGAAATAGACTCCCCTAAATAGAAAAATAAGCACCACCCCGACCCTTCCTTTTACCAACTAAGCCTGCAATTATTTATTATCATTCCCCAACTTCCGAGTTATAACTGTATACTTCGCCATATGACTTCCTTAGGGTAACAGCTTCCAGCCATCTGTCATCATTCCAGAATCCAGGAATAGTAAGAGAGTCAAAAGGAGAAGGATCCAAATTTGAAATGTTGATTACGGTGGTGTGAAGAGGGGGAGGGGGAACTTCTCCAAAACATGTTTTTTTTTTTTTATTGTCGACTTTGATCCCTAAAAATCAAGACGTTTCTCATCGCATTTGGCGATTCTGATTAACCAAATGCGCTCTGGTGGCGGCCCCGCCGAAATTGGAAGAGCAGTAGACTCTCCACAGGCTCCTGTGAGAAAACGCAGCTTTCGTTCCTTTTTAAGGGTTTTAAAAGTTCATTTCTTTGAAAATATTAGTTGGTATTACCACTGACTATTAACAATGAAACTCATCATTGAGAAATAATTGAAATAAAATGAAAGAACTCGATTTTCTGTCCGAGGGAGATTTTTCCTCCCGTCCTCACTGAACTTAAGGCGTTTTCCATTTGCTTAAAATTTAGCTCTGGAGGCGAGCATTTCCACTCGTCTTCACCGTTACCAAATGAAATAAGTCAGAGAATACGGACGGAAATGCTCGGCTCAAGAGCTGAATTTTATGCAAATGTAAAACGCTGTAAATCATAAGTTGTTGATAGGAAGGCGGAAAATCCCCCCATCCCATGCAATTGAAAACGCAATAATTTTTCAAATATCGTCGCGAATTTCCGGTTAAAAAGGGTTGCTTCAGCCCAAAAACAGACTATCCTTAACCAAAAATGTGTAATTTTCCTACAGGGTGTTTTTCAGTAGGAATGTGCAATACCTGGACGAACCAAAAATACCATTACCGTATAAACATATGGTTGAAAGTGGTTACCTTACGAGATATTGGTATTTTCCTGTTTTTCACGCTCTTCGTGACTTTTATGCACAAAGAGCGCATTCACAACTCGGAATTCAAGTTTAGACAAAACTAACGACTCATTCTCGCGAAACTGTCGTTGGAAAAACAGAAAAAAACGTGCACATAATCTCAAGTGATTATCGCTCCAATTCCATCATGTTCCTACGTTTTTTTCTGTTTCTAGCGCACATGCTGCCCTCATGGTTCACGTAACTATACGGTTTGTAATACACCATTCGAACGCCATAGAATGGAGAAGTTTTCATCAATTTTGCCACTTATGAGACCTTAAAACAGGTTATGAGCCACCTTGAAATTCATCTGCTGTTTTTGGCATTTCATTTTTCCTGCATTTTCGTGCAGATTAAAGGCCGAAATCAACTCCGAAAACTCATTCCAACGACAGTGAGATTTTGAATGAAGTAAAAACATGCACGTCTTTATTACGTACGACGGTTGTTAGGGTACGGAACAGATAATTGGTGAAATTTCAAAAAGACGTGAACGTTTTTCTTTTTTACGTCTTTCAAAATCTCCCTAATATCTCGTAAGGTAACCACTTTCGTTTATACGGTATTTTTGGTGCGTCCAGGGGGGTGATTCTGTAACTTGCAAAATTTACGAGTCGTAAAATGGAAGAAGGGCGAGGGGAGGTACCTCGTTGCCATGGTTTTTACGATAGCTAGTGAATTAAACTGCGGAATTTTCACGCGAGAATGTGTGGTCTCGAAGAAAAAATAATAAATTCTTAACAAAAGTGTGGAAAAACCAAGGCAACTGGGTACATCCTCTCCCCCTCATTCCCAGTCACGACTTGTAAATTTTGCAAGTTACAGAATCACCCCCCAGGTACGTACTGCAACATGACAAAGTATTGCACATTCCTCCTGAAACACCCTGTATACATATTTACTCCGGTAAAGTAAATATCCCCCATATAGGAGGGTTATTTTTCCCAAGTACATAACTCGAAAATAGGCAAGAAAACCATGTAACCACATAAACAATTCGTGTAAACATGACAAGGGCCATCCGTATGAAAAACTCTCCCTTATTCTCACCAACTGCAACTGCGGAAACTGATTAATTAAGCCCATTAAACTGGCTATCCCACACAAACAAAATAACAGTTTTTCGTCAGAGACTGACCATTTGACTAGAAACTGAGTTAAAACTGGTAATTTATCAACGCAATCCCGATTTTCGGTTTAAAAAAAGGTAATGTAGTCCTTTTTGGGCTATTTCTCGCGAGAAAATCTCAAAACTGCCTTGAAACTGACAAATTCATTGCGAGATTTTCACTATAGAGGGCAGTTTGGGGTTGATAATTCCGTCAGTAGAGACCCAGATGAGTTATAATAAAAGGTTTCTGGATGAAATTTTAGAGGCACATTAGAGGCTTTTTAGGACTCGAATGCTATTTTTGAATTAAAAAAGCTGAAACAAGCCGGATTATGGATTTTTTTTTAGCAAAGTGGATAAGTTCTTGAGTAAAATTAGCGCGTTGAAAGACGCAATTTCATGAGTTTACCCTATTCAGCAAAGAAAGCGAATTTCACCCCAGAAACTGACTGTGCTCAGGGCCGGATCATAGGGGGGTGGGGGACTACCGGGGATATAGCCCTGGGCGGCAAAATTTGAGAAATTGTAAGGGGCGGGGAAGGGGGACAAGACAAATCGAACCAGAAGAAGGAAATGACATTGAAGAGACGCTTTTTTTCCATAAAACACACCCTGATAGAGATGTCCACTTAGTTCCCGTACTAATTGGGTTCCTCGGCCGGTGCGCGATTTGTTGAGCGCTCACACGAAGCCGAGCGAGCGCTGTGTCTCAGCTCACCGCATCCTTCTAGCGAATTGAGAAATAGCGGGATCAGTGGAGGACCTACACCTTACGGGGCCCGGGGCAGAAATCTCTACGAATCTCTCTAAATGACCAACTTCGAGGGTATGGGAATAAGCGCTTATCTTAATTTTAGTTGCGAATTTTCCCGAAGAACTACACATGAGCCTTTTTTCTCAATGTTGGCGTGGAAGTTGTATCAGAAACCACGCATTGGTGCATTATCTCAACTTTAGCCACGAATGAGCGCTTTTTCGCAATTTCAGCCAAGAATAATAGCGTTTTTTAGAACTTTTAGCCGCGTGATGGCCTTAAACAGCAAATTAGCGTGCATTCTCAATTTTAGCCGCCTAAGAACGTACAGAAACTGGGAATTAGCCCTTTTTCTCAATTTCAGGCGTAGAATTGCCTGTCAGCTTTCTCACAGAAAAGAACTGTGCACATGGACCTTGATATAGGCTACTCTGAGTCAAGAAAAATCGGTCAAAACCAACGACAAGGCACAATGTGCCATTCTCGAAGGCGCCGACGATCCCTAATAAAGACGTTTTCGACTGGGTCTGGGGCTGGTGAAAATGTACCTGAAAATAACACACTTGAGCCCTTGGTGGGTTAGGCAAAAACGGCCAACACTTTAAACTGAATATTCAGCCAGAAAGCTTTCAATACCGGATATTTAACTCCCAATGTTACAATTTTGCGGCTAACGTCAGACTTTGGGCACTGTCGTGGGCGGCTGGACCGGATTCCACAATCACTAAAAAGAAGCCCAGAAACTTGCAATTTCGCAAAAATAAATACTAAAAACAAGCAATTTCGCGAATAGGTGCTTATTGTTAGCCCCAAAACTCAAATTGAAAATAAAGGTAAGAATATTGCAATTTGCAAATTGCAAATTTGCGAATAAGAATATGCAGGTATGTAAAACCTGAAACTTATAATTTCACTTAAATTTTTTGACCCAAACTTGCACACTCACACATATTTAGCTTTACTGATTACACTTGTATTCGTCAGGCCTAGACATGACCGGCTTGTTCGCGCCAACTAAAATAAAGGCCCTGAAAATTGCTATTTCGTGGAAAACATAGTTCGGAAACTTGCAATTTCGCAAAAGGCCAGAAACATAGAATTTCGCGTCCAAGTGTCAAAGGCAGTTACCAAATCTCCTTTTCACGATACTACGTTGATGAGAATGAAACCTAAAAGTCCTAATTTTTCCAACTTTAAGCTTTTCAAGGCTTGGTGGTCTACCCTGGGGGGGGGGGGGTATGAACCCACGCCTCACTACTATTGAAAGTACGAGTACATACAACGATGGTTTCGCGCTACTCTCCGATTTATTTTTCATTTTATTCGTCTAATTTTTTTACGTTCCAGCCTTTTCGCCGCTAAATAACTATCATAACAAATAAAACACAGGAAATGACGGCCACGGTAGACTTGTGCCACAGGAAGCTTGTAAAAGAGCAGTCAAGCTCGACCAACTTGTGCGCAACCACGTTAGTTGGGGGTCCTTTCACTTCTTTGAATTTTTTCAACAATGAACTTAACGAGTCGGGCCACTGTAAGGATCTATACTTGGTCTTAATATGGTTTTTATTCCAAAACCGGAAGAACCGTTTCGTGAGAGCCTTTGAAATTCACTCACCATTAGAAGGCTATATACCCGGGTATTTTGGGGTACTTATATAAATTTGAGTGGTCGCACAATCCATTTAGTGCGAGAAGACAAAAACAAGAGTGAAATTTCAAGCGAAGTTTAGAATGAAAAAGCGTCACAACTCGCCGCTCTGGGTAATCGCTCTTCTTTTTTCTTTTTTTTTTTCAAACCCGAATGAGAAGCCCTATTATGCCCTAGGTGGTTTTGTTCTTCTAATGTAGATACTTCCGTTTCACAAAGATATAATCAACCTTTGTGCGACCTCTTCTACTCTTTAAGACCCTGATGGTCGGGTGTGTTAAGTGTAAAGGAGTGTTGGGGGGAGGGGGCAAGGCTCAGTTACACGCAACCATAGAACGACGGAGGCGAATTTTCAAATTATTCGTGCAGATAAATTGCTACGAGGAGACGTGGGAAGTATTTTGACATAACAATAAGTTAAATTATCCCCAGTAACAGTCTAATTTGGTTTTTTGTTGCCGCAGTAGCTGAGACCAACTGATGTTTGATTGGTATGCCTACTCCTTCGGTTCTGATATTGTTGTAGTCCGAAAAACGCTGCCGCAGAGTTAATAATGGAACGTTCGTCAACGGCCTGTAATTTCAATTAAATATCCTTTTTCATTTGCTCTTTGCCGGCGTCACGTTTTCATCGTAACCCATACAATTCCTCGGCACCATCGTGACGTTTCATTTACGGTTAAAATTCCCCTTCTTCTCGAAACGCTGCTTTTTTTCATTCGGGTTCTACAAAACCACACAACCATAGCGCGAGGGAAGTTTCCAACTAAAAACAATTCACCCTATTATAATTCAATCTTATTCGGAGCGGTTATTAAGCTCCACCGATATGAAATTCCGCTACTTTTTGTGATAATTATATGGCGACCCTGCTGTCGGCGTCTTAAGCTGGACAGAGGGACCTAACAGAATTCGAGTGAATAAAAATCACATGTTTTTTTTTCTTCTTCTTCTTCATCCGAAATAAATGAAAGAAGCCTATTGTTTGGAGAACTTCGACGGAAGATCAAAAGCGCTTGTCGAGATCCTTGGACCAGATCGGCAGGATGTGCCACTTCCTCCCACTCGCCGTTTTATTCAATTTAAAAGGAACGGAAAATATATCATTTATTTTTTTCATTTCGTGGCTGACGATTTAAGTCTTAAAAGGTGGCCATCGTAATGAGATTTTGCTTTTTAATTTGTCGTTGATTTTAGGGGTATTCATGAAAAATGTTAAACCTTGTATTTGTTATTTGCTAAATTCCAAACAGATGGGTAAGGCCATAGAAACGGAGAAACTGAACACAAAAAATACGAAATAACAGAGTTTACGTCGATAACATATGTTAAACTTCCGAGCATGAATACCCCTTTTGTATACGAGTATACACAATTTTCTGTTCGTTTTTGACATTGTGACCAGCGCCAAGTTGGAACCTTTGATGTGAAGGGGGGGGGGAGGTAAAAAGCTTTTCCACCATGCTAATTTAGGGGCTTCTTCCCAACCCCCTAACTATAACTGATACTGAGTTTCCGTTTCCTCATTTCCCTACGACCTGGAGCTTCAACCAGTTTTCAATTGGGGGATGTTAAAATAAATTATTATATTGATTAATTCACCGCATAGTCCCCTAACTGGTACCATACGTTATGGCACGCGACTGACGTAGCGCCAGCGTGTAATTGGGGCCAATATAGCACGCGGCATCATCCCCCGCTAACTTATGCTTCCCTTCAATCAATCGCAAATTCATCCAGAAGTTCCGAAGTTAAACACGAAATATGAAGACCTCGAATTTAGCAGGCACGTAGTTTAGCTCAAAGGGAACACTCCCCTTTTCCCCTTCACCTAAGCTTTACGCAATAGAAACGGTATGCCCCGAATTTCTGAAAGCGTTTTGGTCTCCGCCACCCCCCCGCCCCGTACATTCATCACAGGGACCAGCTGCTCAGACATTCAAACCGTACCGTGGGAACTTTCTGCCACGCGAACCTTCGTCATTGATGTTGTACCTTTTATTGTTTGTTAGCTTGAAAGTCGGATGAAAAGTGAGGGGCCCCGAGTGGATTTCGTCTTTTGGACCCCTCTTTAATTTTTTTTTTTTTTTTTTCATCTATAGAAGAGCGATAAAATAGGCGAGAGACCTGACTATGGAAGAAGAATTATTTGAAAAAAGAGAAGCAGTGGGCGGAGGGGGATACAACCGGTGTAAATTAAAGTTCGTGAACTGTTGTTCTTATTTTGAGCAAGAAGATGGGAGAGGATCGTCTTTCTCACGGGAAATTGACCTTTTGCCTCTTATTATACAAGCCAAATCGCTTGCGTAATGTTTCTGTTCTGTTTACTTGGATTCACCTTTCACCTAAGACAGATCGCGAAGATTCTACCCACCCACGTTACAAGGACTTCCTAGCTTGACGGTATCACCTCGGAAAGAAAATTTAAATCCCTTGCTCTTTATTTTTCCATGTTTTTTAACAAAAAAATTAAAGCTCCTATTTAAAGACAGTCTTACGTCCTCCCCGCCCCCACAGCATCCCAAATGAGTACCCAGTACCTGCTCGAGAAAGAAGAGTCACAAAAGAGCGACCGTTGGTGACGCAAAAGAAATTTCGAAGGTGCATCTTTTCTTATCAACTCAGGTATATAGGAGGAGAAAAAAGAATACGACCAACAAGTTCTGCTTAGGGAACGCGAACCCGTGTATTTGGTGTTTGGTGAGTGGGGGGGGGGGTGGCAGGTAGCTTGAAAGGCACGCGCTACTTGTGGTACCCTATCGGGTGCGTCATTTATATTGAAATATCTTCGAAAATTTGTAGTACGGTCAAATTCAAGATTTACAGATCGAAACATTTTCGGCAGACAATGTCCTTAGTTCACGTCAATTATGTAAATGTAATTTTCTACAATTGGAGTGATTAATTCCCACGCTGTCTACTTTTTCAATTTTTTCCTTTATACACTTCAAAATTCCATCCACATACCACGCATTAATTTGTTTGAAAAAGAAACAAAAACAAATTTCACGCACTGAGATGAATTTCAAACCTATTAGTATGCCATAGTAAGTTGAATCTATTCCCGCCTTTTTAAGTCGTGCGTTTTTATAAAACTGCGCAAAATTGATTGACTGCAGCTTCTGCTCGATGTTTTAATGAGAAAGCAACACCAAAAATGGCGCGAGTTCCATAGGCCTTAATAGGACAAGACCACAACTCCTTCTTTGATTGTTTTTTTTTTTCCTCAGGATAATGTTATTCCGTGAGAGTAAGTAAAAATGTCAAAGACACGAGTGCGAGTGGTGGTGAAAATAGCAAAAAGGTACCCGCACTATAGGATGGGGAGATCGATCTAATGGTTGGGGGGGGGGGCTACACAAATGTGGAAGCCACCTCCTAGGGGGACTTGGAAGCCCCCACAGGTTTTTTTTAAAAACTCACCTGGAGGTGGTTCCCACAGTGAGGGAGCCTTGGCTGACTGAGACCATCTGTCTCCCATAGCTTTTCATCTATTTTACGGTGAAGACGCACGTCTCTATTATCCTCGTATACTATTTGAATATTTCAAAATACTATTCCTTCAAATTCGCAGTTCAATCGTAGAATCACGTTGAAGTACAGCCATTTAAATTATTCCGGGTGGGGGGGGGGGCGAACCAAGATCTGCTATGATAGCCTGGTATCTTGTCAACTCGAACGCATGATTGGATTCACCTGTTAAAATCGAATCTTTTTATAACAAAAAATTGAAGCACTCCGGAGAACCCTCCGCGCATCTTTTCCAGAAATCACCAGCCGTTTCAACCACCTGCTTTTGTTTCAAGGCAAGCAGAACGACTTTACTTCAAGTTGTCGACTCAAGATATTGTATAGAAGGTGAAAGACATCACCGACCAATTTAGCAATTAACCTCGCGTCTCCTTTTCCTCCCTCTACACTGCCGGTTTAATAAGATCAATTGGGGTTAATAGTCTTCTTTCTTCTTTACAAGTGAGTAAAAGTAAAAAAAAAAAAAAAAAGCCGCAAAATAACGACTCAAACATGCCACACTTGTTACATAAGAGAACTTTGATCAGTTTTTTTTTCTCCTTAATAGTCGTCTCTCTAACATATTTTATACAAGTCCTAGAGAATTATCTAGAATTTCAGAAAAAAAGGCCTAAACCCAAGAAAGGGCCAAAAGGTGAGGACACCAATCAGCACTGTAGAACATGAATTTTCCTAAAACTGCCTAAATCCGGCAACGTGGCTATTTGTCGGTAAATAACATTTTATTTCAAATACCGCTCTGTAAACCAGTGGCGTCTATAACCCCCTCCCCCCACGCTGTTTAAGGCGTTCTCTCTTCCACTACCCCGCCACCCTCACAATTACCATGATTATTCGGGATAAACCGGCACTAGTGGAAAAAATGTAAGTACACATTTTATTCGCTTAATGGAACAAAAAAAATTAACGGGCAAGTTATTTAGAGCTCTTGCCTGTCCTCTTTGCTCTTGCTTGAACTGCGTTAAATAAACAACGCTACTTATCCCACCCCATATTTGTGAAAATGTTACCCCACTGATAGACGCCACTGGTCAGAGCCAAATTTCAACTAGCTTTGATCGTTTCTGGTCCTGAAGGAGGGCAATTTCAGCACTATAGAACATGAATTTTCCTAAAACTACGCCTAAGCTGGCTGTCTGTGGGGCTAACAATGAATCTAATCGCTCGGTCTGAATATCTAAAAACTGACTATTCACCCCCTCCCCTACCCACAATCAATTTTACTGGTTAAGCATTTTTTGACCCAGCTTTTTGCTGTTACAAAAGGCGGTACAGGAGGAAGGGGGCATTAATGCGTTTAGGGGCACAGACTTATGTGGGGCCTTACGAGGGGGACATGGACTCAATGGCACGCACGCATAGAGCAAACTCGACGGGATGTGTATCCTTCTCCGTTGAACTATTTTTAGGAATGTGTGCCCGTAGCGTGTGGTTGCTCAAACGGAAAACCGCGAGGTTATTATTCGTTGGCGTTGGCTTCAATTGAAAAATGGTGGGGGGGGGGGTGGAAGTAAAGGCGAAAATCTTTCATTGAAAATACGAAAAATAAAAAATAACAGGACAGATGGAAGTAACAGGTGAGGCCCAACAGACGAATGATAGCAGAAGAAGCAGCAGCAGGCTCTCGTTTTCTAAAATGAACCTCAGGCTGACCATCTGATAGAATCATTTTTCCGAAATTATTGCAAGCGGTGAAGAGTTTGTGATAATTGAGTTCCCGACTACTTTTTTAAAAAACGCCAACAGCATAAAAATAATTTACCGTATTTGATGAAGCAGTTCCCTTTAATTTATACAGTCAATCCCTCGTTTAATTGCACGTACGCAGGTGTAACTGCAGATGCCCCAGAAAAATCACCTGGTGCAGGTGCTATTATTTTGATTCGCTCATCACAAATGTAAGTACTATGTACCGACCAAAAGTTGTCACATTATAAAAATTTAGGGCCGACGGTGTTGGAGTATTGAAAAATTCTGTCAAATAAATGAAGGTTCATCTCCCACTTCCGAGTGTTCATTGTTGTCAAACGCCATTTTCTTACGACGAGCCAATAAAATTAAACACAACAACAAACATTTGAAAGTGGGAGAAGAACCTTCAATTATTTGACAAAATAAAAAGTTGCAACTGTAAACAAAAGCATAATAAAGATGTTAGCCATCCGTTATGCCAAGACTAGAGTTTAACTAACCCATTACTGTAAGACTGGGCCTCCTAACTTATGGAGGCAACAAACTGAAATAAATTCTATACACTTTTTAGTGCATTTCATTCTGAAAATGCACTATTGGTCTCTTCGTGATGGTGGCAAACATGGGTCATGTCATGTTTTTTTCACGTTTCAGAAGCTCTAGAACACGAATTCAGTGGTCTCCAGGATTTATATCTATATATTTCTTTATATTTATTTATATGTATATATTATTTATAATATTATGGCCGTTTTCTCGTTAACACGATAACTCTCGAAAAAAACAATTTAGCAGAACGCGCTTTGGCACAAAAATCAGTAGTCATAAGATCCCGGTTGGTATTGCATTTGGGCCAAATCGGTCAAGGTGGAAGGGGGGAAAATAGGGGTTAAATCGTCAAAAAATCACCAGTTGATTCTAGAAGCATTATATTTGGTACGTATACTCCATGTTAGAGTAGCCTTTGATTCCCATTTTAATTTTTCGAAAAAGTCAAGGTGGTGGGGGTGGTCTTTCCGGTGTGGAAGTGTAAAAGTAGCGTTGAACTTCATTAGTTCATCTTAGCGCTCTAAAATTCGACTCAATAATTTAATGTAACGAAAGCCTTGGTTTCCATTGAGATTTATCGAAAACTTTGATGGGGTGGGGGTGAAACGGGGGATGAAATTTCAAAAAAATCGCTTAAATTCACACGTTCAGGTATTATAAAATACGGCACAAAAATTTAATCTTACAAAGCCCTTGGAAAACTACCGAAACTTTTCGACATTTTTGAAGAGAGGGTGGTGAAAATAGAGGAAGCAATTCGGCTTAATGAAACAAATTATGGTATCAAAATTATTACTTCTGGGACGGCTTAGGGTATCTGTATACGGAATGAAATGCACTCTTTCCGACCGCCAGCTGCCGGAGCGAAATTTTTTTTTTTATTATTCGGCTACTCGAACTATAAATTCAAGAATCAACCTGCACCAGGTGCACAAAAGTCGTGGAGCGCCTTCTGCTCACTCCCCCCTCCCCCAAGCACTGCATAAATCACTCAAGTTCAGCTGGACATATAACCCTTTGAAAGTGGGGGGGGGGGGGGCACCTGGTTGAAACGTGTGACGAAGGGGTTCGAAGACGAGAAGAGTGCAATTATTCCAAAAGCGATAGGCTTTTATTTTGTCTGCGTGCTTGTGCACGTACAATGCCCCTTTTTTGGTTTCACCCGCATGCATCTGGAAATCTTCGAAGGACGCAAGCTGCTCTAACGCCCTCGTTCGAGGCGAACATCATTGTTCGTTTCGCGTGATTTTTTCTTTATTTCTTAAAATGTCATAAAGCTCGAGGAGACTTTTCAACTTACAATGTAGTAGTCGTTTTCTCAATCGCGACTAGTAAGAAAATCGTCATTTTTTGAACTTGACTTACAGAACCAAAATAGAAGTAAAAGTGAACTTTCCATACACAGATTCTTGCCACTAAGTCCGTTATTAAGTGGCAAAACAAGTCTGTTCAAAGACCATCGAACGTGGGATAAACGACAAGACTGAGACAGCTTGTCTTTGCCCCCCCCCCCACCATAATAAACTCCTACCGGTGTATAATGTAGGCGTTGATTCCAAGTTCAGCTTGGTTCTAGAGCGTGAGAACTTGATTTTTATTTCCCTTTCCGTGTTCACCTATCTGTTTATAAATGATTAAGATAAGACGGTTGCAATGATAATTTATGATAATCATAGGAAATATGTTTGTAATTTTCCGGCCTTTTAAGGCGTCTAGGGATGATCGAGCAACAATTCAAAAGCACCGATTTTAGGGTCGGAGGGGGAGGGGGCTTAGCCGCACGCAATGCACATTGCGGTTAAATGAAACCGACAATTAAAAGCTTCCGGGTTTGGAAAGAAAGAATTAATATTGATTTCTCCCATGCCACATTTCTTTTTGGGTATATACTTACCCATTTAATTAAACTGACCACGAGCCATGTATTATATGTGGCTCATTTTACTTTCAAGCCCCGTGAACCAAACGCGGTCAGTGGCTTGTGCATACATTTTTGGACCAGGTGCACACATGCTGTTGCCGTGTTTCGAGTTGTTCAAATGACTTTTTTATGGTCAATACTAGCATTGAGTACAGTTCAGCCATTATTTACTGCGCTCGAGTCGTTGATGACAGTTGGCACTGAGGGGCTTGACACACTATACACGCACTAATTAGTCGCCGGGAATTGAATATGAAACGCTGTGCCCTAAAAGTATATATTAATATATATCAATATTAGTAATAATTAACCAAAGTTTTCAACAAATTTAAAATAATCACTAAAGCTAATCAAAGGAGTCTTGGTGCATGCAATTCACGTGATGACAAAAACGATCTGAAGTATACAAGCCGATTTTCAAAGTTATAAGGCAACTCCGCTAAGTTGTGACTGCAAAGGGCCGCGGTTTATAAAATTACATCAGCTCATAAGGGCACTGGTCTCTACTATTTATAGTGATTTTTTTTTCCAAGTTTTATAACATATAGAGAATATTAAGGAGAAAAAAGGCTAAACCGGCAGGGATAATCGGGTGCAGCGGTAAGAAGAGAGGAGTCTGGTCGCGTGGAAGCCAGGTGTTTTCTGGCACACGCCACACCTGGCCACACACACATAAGAGGGGTCCCCTTCTGGCTATGAAGAAAACAGCCGGCCTCCTCTGTGTGATTACGAAAAAAAAGGATAGCACCCTTCTTTCTTACCATCGAGCTCCTCCTCCAGGACCTGCTGGATGTTTTTTTTTAATTTTCTCCCCTCTCCCGACACACTCAAGTATTCACCAAAGATCTAGTTTTAGAACATCAAATCACCCTCCATTCCACCCCATGGCCATATGCATCCGTGCCCTTCGAAAGTCGGAGCACCCCCCCCCCCCATTTTCAATATGATTCCACAGTCTTGACACAGGAAGGAAGCATTTTTTATGACCCTTTCTTGTTCTTCTTCACCAGAATGGTGCTCTTTTGAATTCTGATTCGGGAGAAGGGCGTAGGGATCATGATAACCACACGGTCCCGTACTCTCTCTTCTTTTGTGACGGTCATCCTGTGCGCTCAATTCATTCGACGCAAATTCAGATTGCCCAAAACCGATTAACTTCAAGCAAACTTTTCGCTTCCTGCAAGCAATGGTGAAGTTTTAAGTACTTCCTTGTGTGTGTCAAAAGCGCCAGAAAATTTTCAAAAACTGACGCCGCAATTTCTCGTGTTGTTGGGCTAAATATATGTTTACAATCGAATTATCATCATGTTTACTTAAGCATACATAAATCTTAAGATAACTCTGCCATTCGAGAGAGATAATGTCTCCACTTCACGAAAACGTCCATGTTTTCCATTTTTTCCCCTTGGTTTATCAGTCGATGTACTTCCTTCAATAACCATGGTAAGGGGGGGGGGTGCATCGGGCGCGGGCGTTCTGACGCATGATTTTTTCAAGTGGGACCCTCTTACCAGATTTGTCATTATAATTTATTACCTAGGCTTCCGTTTGAGGAAAATAAATATCTTACGGGTTCAAGTAGCATGAAATTCGTATAGTTGGTGATTGATTTACACTTCCCATGGCCAACAATCCACAAAGAATTATCAATTCATACAGGTTTTCAAGTTACAAATAAGTTTCCTTTGAACAATCTTATACTGGCGCCGACAAAATGGTGCTGAGTTTGACAGACGGTAGACGGGAGTAAAGCGGTGGAGTCCTTTTTTGTGTTCAGTGTCCGGTATTTTCAGGGGGCGATTCTCGAATTTTTTAAACGATCTGGGGCCGTATTCCGAAGCCGTGTGAAAATGCCGCAAAAAAGCGGTTGCTATGGCGGGATAATGTTATTTCTTATTCGGCGTCCTTGGATCCCGCTTGCGGCATTTTTTCCCGACCGTTCAGAATAAGGCCCCTGGTCAGTCATAAGTGCCTCCAAGTCACACTGGAACAAGTTCCTTGGCTTAGACCTGACCCCACTGCCCCTATACCTACGGTGACCAGAGGTCCTTCTTTTGGAGCCACGAGCTCACGTTCCTGTTGTCCTTTGCTTTTCTCGAAAGGACCCTAAAAGGTACTTCTTTCAAAACTGGGAACTTCTTGGGAGCTTGAAGGACCTCGTGAAGAAAAATTGGTTGCCCCGAAATAATAATAGTCCAGGAGCACAACGTATGAAATATCCGGGTCATTTGATCGTGTCTGGCACCTGCACAGGCTTTATGGTTCAGGAGGTGACACTTCTGAGATCGCCGGACACTTTGTGCGGGACAGGGGCCCACACCAGAGCTAGATGCAGGCGAACATGCACCCCTTTGGGCCTCTCCTACACCGTTTTGGATCCTCCGGACGCAAACTTCGTGTTTCGGCTCTTTCAAACCCCAATTTTGTGTTCTACCTCCTTCAAAAGCCAATTTCGTGTTTTGGCCCCTTCAAAAGTCAATTTATTGTTCTTGGGGCCTTCAAATGCCAACTTCGTGTTTCGGCTCCATCAAATGCCATTATGAGTTTTGGTTCCTTCAAATACCAATTTTAGTGCATTTCATTCTGAAAAATGCACTATTGGTCTCGTCGTGATGGTGGCAAACATGGGTCATGTCATGTTTTTTTCACGTTTCAGAACCTCTAGAACACGAATTCAGTGGTCTCCGGAATTCATATATATATATCTATATATTTCTTTATATATATATTTATATATATCTTTATGGCCGTTTCCTTGTTAGCACGATAACTCTCGTAGAAATTAATTTAGCGGAACGCGCTTTGGCACAAAAATCAGTAGTCATAAGACACCGGTCGGTATTGCATTTGGGCCAAATCGGTCAAGGTGGAGGGGGGGAAAATCGGGCTTGAAGTCGTCAAAAAATCACTAAAAATCACCAGTTGATTCTAGAAGCATCATATTCGGTACGTATACTCCATGTTAGACTAGCCTTTGATTCCCATTTTAATTTTTTGAAAAAGTCAAGGGGGAGGGGGTGGTGCCCCCGGGGTGGAAGTAAGTGTGTGGTCTTGTTAGCACGATAACTCTCGTAGAAATTAATTTAGCAGAACGCGCTTTATCTAAAAAATCAGTAGTCATAAGATCCCGGTCGGTATTGCATTTGGGCCAAATCGGTCAAGGTGGAGGGGGGGAAAATAGGGGTTGAAATGGTAAAAAAATCACTAAAAATCACCAGTTTATTCTAGAAGCATCATATTCGGTACGTATACTCCATGTTAGACTAGCCTTTGATTCCCATTTTAGTTTTTTGAAAAAGTCAAGGGGGAGGGGGTGGTGCCCCCGTGGTGGAAGTAAGTGAGTGGTCTTGTTAGCACGATAACTCTCGTAGAAATTAATTTAGCGGAACGCGCTTTGGCAAAAAAATCAGTAGTCATAAGACCCCGGTCGGTATTGCATTTGGGCCAAATCGGTCAAGGTGGAGGGGGGGAAAATAGGGGTTGAAATGGTAAAAAAATCACTAAAAATCACCAGTTTATTCTAGAAGCATCATATTCGGTACGTATACTCCATGTTAGACTAGCCTTTGATTCCCATTTTAATTTTTTGAAAAAGTCGAGGTGGAGGGGGTGGTGCCCCCGGGGTGGAAGTAAGTGTGTGGTCTTGTTAGCACGATAACTCTCGTAGAAATTAATTTAGCGGAACGCGCTTTATGTAAAAAATCAGTAGTCATAAGATCCCGGTCGGTATTGCATTTGGGCCAAATCGGTCAAGGTAGAGGGGGGGGGGAAATAGGGGTTGAAATGGTAAAAAAATCACTAAAAATCACCAGTTTATTCTAGAAGCATCATATTCGGTACGTATACTCCATGTTAGACTAGCCTTTGATTCCCATTTTAGTTTTTTTAAAAAGTCAAGGGGGAGGGGGTGGTGCCCCCGTGGTGGAAGTAAGTGTGTGGTCTTGTTAGCACGATAACTCTCGTAGAAATTAATTTAGCGGAACGCGCTTTGGCAAAAAAATCAGTTGTCATAAGACCCCGGTCGGTATTGCATTTGGGCCAAATCGGTCAAGGTGGTGGGGGGGAAAATAGGGCTTGAAATGGTAAAAAAATCACTAAAAATCACCAGTTGATTCTAGAAGCATCATATTCGGTATGATGATTCCATTTTGAAATAGCCTTTGATTCCCATTAAGTTCAGCTTAAACAAACCCGGCAGCAAACAGTACGAGGGAGGGTCAAACATAAACGAAACAAATCATGGTCTCAACATTACTACTTCTGGGACGGCTTAGGGTATCCGTATACAAAATGAAATGCACTCTTTCCGACCGCCAGCTGCCGGAGCGAAATTTTTTTGTGTTTTGGCAACTTTGGCAAATGACAATTTTGGTCATTTCCTAATTAGAATCAGTGGCCGAGGCAGTGGGAAGAATTAGTGGCCTCTCTCCGTCCTTTCCCTTTCATCAATCCCCCCCCCCGCCATTATAATATTTATTCTTCCCCATAACAAAATTTTGGTCTTTCTTTCGTCTGGGAAAAATCTGGTCACCCTACCATACCCCTGAGCGATGCCTCAGTCTTACAAGAATTCCCATAATGAGACTTGGCATCTGAGCAAGTTTGGTGCTGTTCGCTGTTCCTACTTCAAACGGCTGTTTTCATGATGGATTGTTGGCTTTTACATAGCGTTAAATTACGGTTTTTTCACAATTTTAGCCACGAAGTAGCCTCAAGAAACCGCGAATTGGCGTTGAGCGTTTTTTCTTCATGTTAGCAAGCACATGAGCGAATGAGGAAGGGCCAAAAACAATTTCAGCGAACTATTTTTTGAGGAACGGAGCATATTATAATCTCTATTTTAGTGTAAACGAACGTGGAAAAATAAATTTGTCCGCAAAGTCCGACCCATGAAACTTTCTCATTTTAGCAATGAATAAGGCAAAACGTTCTATTTTTCGGAGCTAGCAACTCTGTCGTTTTGGCCCCGACCAGAAAAAACGAACATTGAAATCACGTTCCTCTATAATCTATCTCAAAACCCCCACATTTTTTGGGGCCCCCTTCTGAACCACTTCAACCACGCCCCCACGCTACCTCTACAGCGGTAAGCGCTTATTGGCTTACTGTTGTACGATATCTGTCGAATATAGTCAGTCAGACAGTCGGACTGTATCCGACAGCCCGCTGCACGAATGCATGCATTGAAAGTAAAAAAGATTCGCTCCGGCAGCTGGCGGTCGGAAAGAGTGCATTTCATTTTGTATATGGATACCCTAAGCCGTCCCAGAAGTAGTAATGTTGAGACCATGACTTGTTTCGTTAATGTTTGACCCTCCATCGTACTGTTTGCTGCCGGGTTTGTTTAAGCTGAACTTAATGGGAATCAAAGGCTACTTCAAAATGAAATCATCGTAATATAATGCTTCTGGAATCAACTGGTGATTTGTAGTGATTTTTTTACCAGTTCAAGCCATATTACCCCCACCCCAACCAAGTCGACCGATTTGGCCCAATGCAATACCAAACGAGGTCGTATGACTACTGATTTTTGTGCCAAAGCGCGTTCCGCTAAATTAATTTCTTCGAGAGTTATCGCGCTAACAAGAAAACGGCCATAATATACAGGGTGTTTCAGGAGGAATGTGCAATACTTTGCCATGTTGTAGAACACACCTGGACGCACCAAAAATACCATATGAGCATATGGTCGAAAGTGGTTACCTTACGAGATATCAGCATTTTCCTGTTTTTCACGCTCTTCGTGACTTTTTTACACAAAGAGCGGGTTCACAGCTCGCAATCCAAGTTTAGACAAAAACTAATGACTGATTCGGAAAGAGCAGAAAATTTCCTTCTCGAATCTGTCATTAGAATGGGTTTTCGGAGTTAATTTGAACATGTAATCTGCATGCAATCACAGGAAAAATGAAATGCCAAAAATAGCAGGTGAATTTCAAGGTGGCGTACGTCAGCTGTTTTATGGTCTCATGAGTGGCAAAATTGATGAAAACTTCTCCATTCGATGGCCTTTCGAATGGTGTATTACAAACCGTATTTACGTGAACCATGAGGGCAGCAGGCACGCTAGAAACAGAAAAAACGTAGGAAAATGGTCGTATTGGAGCGATAATCACTTGGAATTATGTCCTTAGCGGACCCCTGTAATTTGCAAAATAAGACGGCTATGGGATATGGTGGTATGCTAACTTCATCTAGGGGCGGTGAGACATGAATTCAAATGTGAAGGTTAGTTTCTCAGCCACCACCCCTACGGATGGATCCATAATTATTGTTACTTCAACCACTTGTCACCGCCGGCCGTCAAGCCCGGAGGTGGTGGTAGATTCCTTGTCCTTGACTCGGCGTTCATACTAATTTTTCCACTTCCCTTGAGAATCACGCCAAGTCTCCCGTTCTTTAATGAAAAGAGCCCAGAGACCCGTCACATAAGAAGCGTGGTCGCCTTTTTATGCATTTCATACCTCATGTGGACATGAAAAATAATTCTAGCCATCATGAGAGGGGGTTATGATGGCGATGGAAGGGAGCGGGAAAACCACATGGGTCCCAGATTACTACTATCTGCGTGGCTATAGCTATGTATCAAAAATTATTGATTCATTAGAGGGAGGGGGGGTGAGCACTCTGCCCTTCTTAGTAGAGCACGCCGAGAGGCCATACCGCCGTTGAAATGAAGTTACTCCCATAGACTGAATCGTATTTTGAAAATTAGAGGGTCTGCTAAGTACATAATTCCAAGTGATTATCGCTCCAATACGACCATTTTCCTACGTTTTTTCTGTTTCTAGCGTGCCTGCTGCCCTCATGGTTCACGTAAATACGGTTTGTAATACACGATTCGAAAGGCCATCGAATGGAGAAGTTTTCATCAATTTTGCCACTCATGAGACCATAAAACAGCTGACGTACGCCACCTTGAAATTCACCTGCTATTTTTGGCATTTCATTTTTCCTGTGATTGCATGCAGATTACATGTTCAAATTAACTCCGAAAACCCATTCTAATGACAGATTCGAGAAGGAAATTTTCTGCTCTTTCCGAATCAGTCATTAGTTTTTGTCTAAACTTGGATTGCGAGCTGTGAACCCGCTCTTTGTGTAAAAAAGTCACGAAGAGCGTGAAAAACAGGAAAATGCCGATATCTCGTAAGGTAACCACTTTCGACCATACGCTCATATGGTATTTTTGGTGCGTCCAGGTGCGTACTACAACATGGCAAAGTATTGCACATTCCTCCTGAAACACCCTGTATATGTATACAGGGTGTTTGGTAAGTCGACGGCAATAATGCAGGGGATTTTTCTAGGTCCAAAATGGACCAAAAAAGTCCATATAAACATACGTCCGATTTCCAACCACTTTCGAGATAATCGATATTTTAGTATTTTTAGCCATAACGTTGGTTTTATTGGATTCAGCGCTCATAAGTCGAGAACAGTTACACGTACATTAAATCTGAGGGCACTACCGAAAAGAGCAGACATTTTTCAGTGGGAATTGGTACAGTCATGCCCGAAAGTAGTTGCACTTTTCCAGTGACCAGTCAGATTGTGGAGATTTGCACAGATTTTAGGCAGTTAGCCGTAACTTGATTGCATGATAGCGAATCTTGAAATGCCATCCAGGTTTGGCAAATTTCACAAAAACTTGCCTTATTAGTGAGGATCAAAGTACCAAACTCAGATTATCGCACCTCTTTGTAAAATTTTGAAGAAATGAACACATGTCCAGCGAAAAGTGCTTGTTTGGGTGTTCTTTGCAGTAGGCCTTTGCGAAGAAATGAAGGTGAAAAAATTGAATTAAACACACTACTTCTTACTTAAAATGAAAATAGAACTTCTTTTAGACCTTAATCAAGGTCAGCGATGCAAAATAAAAACTTCTCGTAGTGTATTTGAACTTTATTCAGAACGATTTGCCCCATTCAATGCAAAATCTGGGGGAAGATATTCGTCGAAGCCTTATTCTTAACTTGATCGTGCCCCCCCCCCTATAATTGATCGAATTTCTCCAGCATTTGGATAGAAGTCATGATATTCCACTATGAATTCCACTACCACTTCGATCGCCGGCCATGGCGCCCATGGATTTCCACGTCTGGGGTTTGGTAAAAGACCGTGTTTACTGCATCAAGAGGAGCTTCGAAGAAAGATTACAGGAGCTTTTGAGGCCCTTCGAGCCGACATTTCTCCTCGCGTGACAGTGGGTGCCACGAGAAAAAGGGCAAGAGCCTGCCTTTTGGACATTGTGAAAATGTATTGTAAAAAAAGAAGTTTTAGGTAATTTATATGTTATTTTATTTACTAATTGTTATGAATTGGTGCAATAACGCTATTAATGTTTTTATTTTGCACCGCTGACCACGATTAGACCTACAAGAAGCTTTATTATCATTTTAGGAGAAATAATAGTGTGCTTGATTCCATTTTTCACTTTCATTTATTTACAAAGACCTATTGCAAAGAACACCCAAAAAAGCACTTTTAGCTCGAAATGTCTTCATTTTTCCAAACTTTTACGAAGGGGTGCGATGATGTGGGTTTGGTATTTTCATCCTCACTAATCAGGGAAGTTTTTGTGAAATTTGCCAAACCTGGATATCATTTCAAGATTCGCTATCATGCATTCAAGTTACGGCTAAACTGCCTAAAATCGGTACAAATCTCCACAATCTGACTGGTTACTGGAAAAGTGCGACTACTTTCGGAGATAACTGTACCAATTCCCACTGAAAAATGTCTGCTCTTTTGGGTAGTGCCCTCAGATTTAATGTACGTGGAGCTATTCTCGACTTATAAGCGCTGAATCCAATAAAATTAACGTTATGGTTAAAAATACTAAAATATCGATTATCTCGAAAATGGTTGGAAATCGGACGTATGTTTATATGGACTTTTTTGGTCCATTTTGGACCTAGAAGAACCCCCTGCATTATTGCCGTCGACTTACCAAACACCCTGTATATGAATTATGGAGACCACTGAATTCGTGTTCTAGAGGTTCTGAAACGTGAAAAAACATGACATGACCCATGTTTGCCACCATCACGACGAGACCAATAGTGCATTTTCAGAATGAAATGCACTAAAAGCGTCACGACTACGAGTAGTTGGCAATTGACAAAGTAATTCAATTACAGCAATTGTATTATATACTACATATTACGAATAGTAATTATTCGTGGAAGTACTAAGTTATTTGTAAATTGTAATTAATCCTCTCTTTGAGAAGTAATTTGTAATTAATTACTCGAAATGCTGTATTTTACCCACCCCTTTCCGTTCTTAAGGTGGGATTCCTGTGCTGCGACAGTAACGACTGAGGCTGCGCGATCAGAGACGTGCGGTCCAAGTCGCTTGGTTAGCGCGCCTCGATGGTGTAATGGATACAATGCTCGCTTCACAACCCAGCGGGCCAGTGTTCGAATCCAGCCATTGCCCATTACACTATAAGGCTGCGGCGAGCTGTGACACGGCACACTCGGCTTCGTGTAGGCGTTCCCGGCGATGTGCGTTCAACAAACCGCGCACTTAGTGTGGCGACCCCGACAAAAAACAAAAAAAATCGCTTGGTTGAATTCCTAATGGACGACTACAGCCGCTGCAACAAGAACCTCATGGGCCATGGATCGTTTTTTGACGGCGTATTCTTTACTTGATAATAATCATAACTGGTCCAGCGTCAAAAACATAAAACAAATCCGTAGTACGCCATCAGAAGCGAAGAGGGGATCCAAGCAACTTTCTTTCAGAGACATTTTTTGACAGATGAATCTATGTTCAGGATGTCCTTCCGGTTTCAATTAAATAAACCAGTTCAATTGCGCTTTGTTCTTAATTGAAAGTGTTTGGCATGTCACCTCATGTTATGAAGTGAAACGGGTCATCAGCCCTGCCGAAAAACTAGTGCACTGTAAAAAAAACTCTTTCAAGCTGCAACGACGGGTGCGACTGAACTGCTCATGTCAGCAGTCGAGACTCGCTGCTCAAGCCGCATCCTCGAGATCACATCAGCCGTGCGGTTCGAAACGCTTTATAGGTAAGGGGATATGTTACTTAACATACGACTCACTTTAATAGCCGCGCGCCTGCAGTCGCAGCATCGGAATCCCACCTTTTGACAAAACTGAAAGCGTCAGAGGCGTCGTTTCCCGAGCATTTTTCAAGGGGAAACGATTAAAGTATTAGTACTCCGGTACTCTTGGACCTACAAAAGAAGAAGGGCCTACACTACAGGGTCTCTGAGGCGAAGAAATTGCATGACCAAAGCCAGTATTCGGGGGCTAAAGTGGCGTTTTACAGGCGAATATTATTATTTCTACCGCTAAATGCCGTTCACGGCTAACTGGTCGGTTTCTCGTTATTCATAATTAATGGTGAAGGGTTGTCACGTTGTCGTTACGCCTTTCCGAACAGAAAGTCATAAGTAGTTTATACAGGGAACTGACAGTTTGTAAGCCGAGTTAGACGTCTTTTCAGACGAATAGATAGACTTTCTATCTGGAGGGACAGAATTTTCAATATTGTGGTCGTACAAAGTTATACGCCTAATGGCGCATGAACCCAAGTACCTTTGGCAAAAGTGGACCAGGGGGGGGGGAAGGTCCATCAAGGGATGGGGATGGAGAAGACTGTGTTTACTCGAACAGAGTAAAGGCAATGCTCTTAATCAGCGAACTCAGACCGTCCTTGAGAGAACAGTCACTACCATAATTCCATTGGGCCTCACTCTTCCCACTTCTTGGCTATAATTAATCTTTTAAACCGGTATTTGGACGTGATATTAAAAAAACAAAAACAATCGACTCGCTGGGCTCTTAGGGGCCTCGTGTGTTCTCACCGCATATCAACAAAATCTACGACCGAGCTCCCAAGACAGCATTTTTGTCGTATTATTTACCTTAAAAGGAACGTTACATGAATTAATACCACTCTTCACGAGCATACTTTGAACTTGGACGCATGTTCTGATAATTAATTGAAGCGTGAAACCAGACGCAATTTATCAAGTTTCTCAAGAGTAGAATAACTAGAGAGAGACATGCCTAAGACAACAGGGCAAATAAATCAATAATTGCGTGAGTTGAAGCTTCCTAGGATAATTGCAAGAAATTAAAACATGAAACAGAGTGAAATTCACCTGGTAAAGCACTGCTAGAAACGATGCCCATTGCAAGTGCATCGATCTTCACTCTACGAAGCTGTCGAACTTGTCATGTGGTTGCACGTAATTTTTTTTCAGACCGTACATGACGGAGTCCAGTTTATGTCATCAGGAGGTAAAACAACACAGTTGTTACGTCAAATCACTTAAAATAACTCGCGACGAACCGTTCAAATGGACATTACACTCTTCATTAAAATGATGACAGCGACGAGCGACGACATTCCCAATGTTATCAACGCTGTTTCTATGCAACAACAAACGCATTCTAACGGGGAAATTGGGTAATGAGTTGATACACGGGCGGCCTATCGGTCTTATCGTTCCACGTTTACCACTTCATGATTTTGCCCGGCTGTAATTATGCTCGTCTAGTTCATTAAGTTCACATACAATTTCTTTCAATTCGAGCTAGGGATGTCCAAAGTGAAGAGGTCTCCGAATCATGCCAAAGGTAATCGTCATGAGAAGGCTAAAACTGACAGCAAGCAACCGGCCGAGTCCAAGTCTTCTTCCACATCGATAACCGATTTGTTTTCGTTCAAAACTATTTTCGCCGTATTATGTTTGTTGGTCGCTATATTTGGCTATAAAGGGTACTTGGAAACTAGGGTCAACACTCCTTTAGACAGTCCAAAAGTGAGTTCATTAGAGGTATTAAGGTTGACACCTTTCAAATTAACATGAATTTTTCTCTGTGAGGTGGTCGTGAGAAGTGGACTGGCCACCCCCGAAAGATATTGGGGCACGTATCGTCCCGGCCTGTACTTCGGGCTTAAAACTCGCGAGCCCTACTCACCCGTTATGGGGCTTATGTGGTACCAGCCGCATTTGCTCCTTCGAAACGGTGAAGGACTCAGGTAGGATGATGGTCTCATGAGAAAACGGTCGTATTGAGTGATTCTTCTTCTTTATTTTTCTAGACACTGGTGCGAACAGGGTGACAATCTGGACCACTTCATTTGGACACATCACGATGGCAAATCCTTTGGAGTTCAGGATATTATCGACGGTCGGATAAGCTTGAAAACTTCAGTCGTAAAACGCTCTGGTGGATCCCACGGTGGTGACTGGACGGCGAGAATTGGAGTTTACCCGCGAGTGAGTTGAATTGTTGACTATTCCACTCAAACTGTATCACCTCTTGAGAATCGCCGTCCCCTGTTTTCAGGAAAAATCCGCGGAAAGAGGAACCGTCAACCTCATATTCTACACTGCAATCGAGCCGCAGACCAAAGGTCGCATAAGTCCCTCCTTCAACGGCGTGTTCACAGGAGTCGTCGGTGACACTCAAGAGCTGGGGCAATTTCTCGTTCGCTATTTGAACGTTACAGGGAGCGTCGAACGGCAGTCGTATTTGAGCGTCGAGTCGAAAGGATTGCATCTGCTCAAGGAAACAATTTTGACGCAGTTGCGCGACGTAGACAGGAAAACCAGAAAACGGTCTCTGATTCTTCCCGGAGATTTGACGCGAACCAAAGAAAAGACGGTGGAGCCAAATTTCATAGCGACGCAACTTGAAGTGAAAATTCCTTTTGAATTTGACGTCGTGTATGAATCAGGAAGTTTTATCGATCGACCCAACACTTTAACGGGTCAATTTTTTACTCAGGAGCTTGACTCAAAATTGAAATCTTTCAACGAAAGATTTGAGAAGGTCTTCCGCTTGCAAGAGAAGGGATTCAACGAAGAAAAAGTGAATTTCGCTAAATCAGTGTTCAGTAGTCTCATCGGAGGTGTTGGCTATTTTTACGGTGCATCCAAAGTACAATCAGATCACACCACAACGCCTGTGCCTTACTGGAAAGCCCCACTTTACACGGCCGTTCCTTCAAGGACTGTCTTCCCAAGGGGTTTCGCCTGGGACGAGGGATTCCACGGTCTTCTTCTGGCTAGCTGGGATCTCGACATTGAGCTCGACGTCATGGGTCACTGGTTTGACCTTATTAACGTCGAAGGTTGGATTCCCAGAGAACAGATTTTAGACAAGGAGGCGCTTGCCCGAGTGCCGGATGAGTTCGTCATTCAGAAAAATTCAAACGCGAATCCGCCGACTTTTTTCCTTACCCTACGACATATCATGCACAACTACGCGGAGAAACTCACTGAGGAGGATCGTCTTGGAACTCTGGAAAGATTGTACCCAAGACTGGTCGTTTGGTTCGACTGGTTCAACACCACTCAAGCAGGGCCGATTCCAGGAAGCTACAGATGGCGCGGCAGGGATCCGAACGCTATAAAAGAGCTCAACCCTAAAACGCTCACTTCCGGATTAGACGACTATCCAAGAGCTTCTCATCCAACAGAAGATGAGCGTCATCTTGATCTTCGCTGCTGGATCATGTTGGGCGCGGCCACACTTGCTGAACTGGCTAAAATTTTAAACAAAGACGGTCGTAAATACGCCGAGACGTACACTCGACTGTCCGATCAAAGACTACTCGACGATCTTCACTGGTCCGAGGAGAAACAACGCTACGTCGACTACGGTCTTCATACGGACGACGTCACTCTTAAAAGGCCGCCCCTGCCGCCGCACCAACCGCCCGGACAGGTTAAACAGGATAAAATCCGCGTTGTTCTCACCGAGCCAACACTTCGTCTTGTCGACACCACGTTTGGCTACAATAGCCTTTTCCCCCTAATAGCCCTCACTTTCCCGTCGAATTCACCCCGTCTGAGTCGTCTTTTAACCGACCTTCGTAACCCGGACTTCCTTTGGACTGACTACGGTATCCGATCCTTATCGAAACAGTCTCCCCTGTATGAACAGTGGAACACCGAACATGATCCACCTTACTGGAGATGTAATATTTGGATAAATATCAATTATTTAGTGTTGAAATCTCTCAACTACTACAGTAAACTCGAAGGTCCCTACCGAGAGCAAGCTGCCAACTTGTACACGGAGCTGAGGAGAAACATTATCAACAATGTATTCAACCAGTACAAAAACTCGGGCTTTCTTTGGGAAAACTACGACAGCAAAACCGGAGTGGGGAAATTTTCGAAATCATTCACCGGTTGGACTGCTCTAGTAGTAATGATCATGGCAGAAATTTACTGAAAGACTGAATTGTGATTTCAATGGTAATCTGCCAAAAAAAAAAAAAAAAAAACTGATCTCAAATTAGAAATATTGTGATTTAAATTTTTTTTAAAAAATGCTATTTCTAAAATGCCGGCCCAGAAGATCAACCACTCTCCTTCCTCCCTGCACATCCCTCAAACGTATGAAATATACGGTTAACACCGAAATTAATCGTCCGTCGAACCCACGAGAAACCATCTCGTAACGGCTTTAACCGCTTTTTGCCTTACCAGCCGTTTTTTATCGTCTAAATATTTTTGTATTTCGCCGATTACCTGAAAGAGATAAAATATTTTCGGATACCGTATTTTTTTCATTTCAAAAGCGGACTAATTCTGCGGAAGTTCAAGCGGGTGGGTGGTAGGCTTTTTGAAGCGGATAAGGAGTGTTTTTAGGAGTGGAAAAAACACTGCCCTTGTCACAGAGTATTGAAGTCATTTAGCCCACGAAAATTAGTGCCTTTGACCGTTTTCACACTTGAGATTCTGGTATCCGATTCCCGTATCGAGGATACTAAAAATACACTAGTCAAGGGGCTCCTTCATACTTAGATTCCGGAATCGCATACTTTTAGTATCCCATACCGGAATCTTAAGTGTTAATGAACGCGTTTGCCGTATTGTATTTTTAGTATCCTCGATTCGGGAATCGGATACCGAAATCTCAAGTGTGAAAGCGCCCTTTAAGCGGCCAGAACTGGAGTGACAAGAGAGCTTAAGAACAGGTTGCCTCGAGAATCGTTGTTTTCCCCGCCCCACCACCTAGTTAAATAGATTTACTTGAATGATCCGTCGATCATAATGTAAATTTAGTCCCATTAAAGGTTTCGGTCGAACAAAACACAGTTCAACGACAAGCCCTAAAGGTTGGGCATTAGTGCTCAGAAATTGAATATTTGGATGTGCAACTGAAATTTCAGCTTTCCCCCTTCACCAAGCTTACTGATCGGTTGTAAATTCTGAGCTCGGAAACTCACTAGGTCCGGTAACTGTAGGTAAAAGACTATACAAAAGACCAATTGGCTTCTAAAAATCGGACCTATGTTTTTCCGCACCAGCTGTAGGCGCATACCATTCTCAAGTGGAATAAAAGGAGTGGTTGTAGCTCTCACTTTGTAAAGCATACAACTGATTGGTACAGGAATCGGAAAGCAGGTTCGTATGCATTTAAAGTTTAAAAAATAAGAACTCACCTTGGGTCTGTAGGGGAGGATTTTGCTTTCTTCGAATTTTCCGCATTGACAGAGGCATTCCAAAGCTTTCATTTTAACGTCCTTCAAATACAACACCATTAATAAAGATAATCGTCTACTAATTAGCCCAATCGGCAATTAACACACCATGCTTTCCGAGCTAAGGCATTTAATGCTTTGATTGATGAAAGTATCAGCGTGACTTTCAAACACTTTTTCGCCGGAAGATATCAATTCTATTAAAACGTCTAGAACTTGAGACACGACCTTTTTATTGTCACACTCGGCGCATAATATAATGACTTTCATGAGCTAGGAACAAAAAGTATAAGAATATGACAAAAATGGAGAAGAAATAAAGGAAATAGCCACCTGTTGAATATCAGATATGATGATGTTTCTGGGCATGGAAGACAGGACGTAACAAAAAGTTAAGTAGACGGCGGAATTGCTCTCCTCAGGCACGATGTCTTTAACAATTTGCTTGACAGCCTCGTAGATTTTTTGTTTGTACAAGATCCTGAAAAAATACCAAAAATAAAAAATGAAATGAGTTTGATATTAACTCAAGAATCCGTCTATTGAGCTCGGCATGGATGGGCGGGGGGACATTCCCTGGTGGCTGGCTTGTTATGCATAAACGTCGAACATTTGCTTCCCACCCCCTCCACAACACACAACTGATGCGCGTCATGTTGGCATGGTTCGGAATATTGATGGGGTCGCCAGCCAAACCTACGATCCCATGGACAAAAAAAATACGGATCTCCCGACTCCTACCTTTTAACCTCCGCGGGACCACGGTGTTCCCCGTATTCATGCCAAAGATTACGCGGAACAATAAACTGGAGGGTCGCCTAACAGACAAATTCGGCCCGGTAGGCCTCATACTCTTCCCTGTTACAGGGGGTCCAGGGGGTGGGGAGGGGTACAAAAAATGGGGATCATGAAAAAAATCTTTGTACCTGCAAGAGCAGAAGTTTTTAACATTCAATTCCTCGGTTTGCTCTAGTAATAATTTGAACGCTGAAGATGCTTCAAACTTTAAATCATCGTCCTTTAGCAGTGTTATCAACTAATGAAAAGAGTTGTTAGGTACGAACGTACACAAATAAAATATTAGAAAATGACTCACTTTGGCCAAACAATAGTCTCCCTTCCGATGCCCCCGTAAAAGTAAACTTTTTGTTATCCAGCTCAACAGTTCAACGGACTTGACTGTAAGAGCCCGTTCAATATTCGACAACATTTCGTCCAGACTCTCCTCGAGTTCCGACTCGGGAGATTTGTTCACCATTGAGGCCAACAGAAACGACGCGGATATTCGCACTTGGTCATCGCCGTCATTCAACGAAAATTCGGTTAATTGGGTCAAAATGAGCCGACGATTACGGACGTTGACGCGTGGCATGAGTGGCACCAGGCAGCCTTTCAGTAGTAGCACGTGGGTTTTTGTTAGAGAACCGTCAACGGGGAATGCGCCGAGACTTCTGGAAATTAGTTCGTCTTGCTGGCTGGAAATCGAGAAGAGTGGGTTACACGGTTATCATTCGATTTTTTTTTTAAATACCTTTCGGGCATGATTCGTATCACAGACTCAAATATTTTAACAACGTTCTCTAAATCGGACTTATTTTCGCTATAACTGGACGAACGCAAGTAGTGATGCAGCAACCGGTCAACTATTTTGCAATCGACTCCGAGTGTGCGTAAAATAACTTCCTCGGAAGTCGATTCGCAGAAATCCCTGCAAAAGGTTCACGTTCAGAGAGAAGAAAAAGCTGAAATAAGTCGTGTAAAAATAAAACCTCAAACATGTAAGGGCCACGCTCGAACATGACGGACTTTCGGTCGCCGTGATCAGGCCGATAATTTTGTCCGAACAGAACGGTATCATAGGGACGACGTTACAGCACCAACAGAAGACTTCGACTTTTCTTTTTATGTCATCTCTCGCCTCGGCGCCGGCTATTGTGATTTGGTTGAGAAGACCTTTTTTGACTTCTTCTGTGTTTCTCGCCGCTAATTTTTGAACGAGGGACGAGCAACAAATCCTATATGGAAGGGGAGGGAACGTGACAGCGTGAATTCGGCGGTAGAGTTGACGAGAAATCACGATTGTTCTACCTGTTGGGCGAACTCTCATCCACTACGAGAAATTTCAAAATTTGCGAGTAGACTATTCCTCGAATTTCTATGGACATCACAGGTAGAATCACTTCTAAATTGACGAGGGCTCCCTGTCGGCACGTCGAATCATGAAGTAGACTCGTAAGGGTTTCAGGTACGCGGTCGAGGATAATTTTCGCATCGCCTAGGGGAAACAAACAGGATTGAAGTAAGACGGAGCTGGAATGATAAATAATAGTAACAATAACGATAAATGACAATAATTAAACAAATAACGTGCCTTTTTTCCAACAGTCAAACCGAACCGAACTCTTCAAAAATGGGGTGAGTGCAGATAGAACAATGACTTGACCGTGTTTCCCTTCTAAAAGGGACAGCAACTGAGGAACTACCTTTTATAAAACAAGAAAGGAGTCATTATTCTGGTTCAAATAAAATGAATAGACATGATTATTTCTTACTTTGCTAACAATATATTCACAGCTTCCGTTAGAAGCCATTGATATGGAGCCCAGTAGGGTAGCGCTCGGAAGAAAAAGGCTTAAAGTAGGATCACGCAAGAAATTAAACGCACCTAAGCATTGTACCAGCACGTTAAAATAATAAAAAGTTGGTTAGTCACGAATATGAATCCTTTACTTGACGTGATATCATCCAAAAGCTGTTTCAACGTATTAGCTTGCTCCTTACTGACGGGCGATAGCGCATATTTTCGTACCAACGTCTCCAGGACTATAACAGCCATACTAGCGACTTCTGGATCACTGATGGGCAGCAAGAACCTTCTGAGAGCGGCCCAAATATCAGCGGTATGTTTATTAACGTCGTCTAAATGCCACGTTGGTAACCCCTTGACCTATAAACAGTTGGCAAGCATCAAGATTGTCATTCCCACACACAAACGACAAAATGGGTGTATTAAAGTTTTAACCAACCAACAGATTCAGCGAGTCGACTTGAGCCACTTTCAGCCCACTATCAAGTTTTTCCATGATCATCGGCAAGGCGAAAGGGCCGAAATCAGGTGCAGCCGAAAGGCACTGCTCAAGACCACGAGCTAGGTCATTTCTCGTGATTTCCGAGTTACTCTTCTATTTTACCTCATAATTAGGACCAATCCGATAACGCTGATTATTTTCTCTATTTAACACTTACTTCGGTGAAATCAACAGGGAAATAGCACTCTAACACGTTAAATGCATCCTCAACCAAGTGATTGAGCGGAAATGAAGACAACAACTCTGGGAGAAAGTCAAATAGGAAAACTAAATTTCGCGGGTCTCCTTCGGATTCCATGGCTGATATAACCGTGAAGACATAGTCATTTGACTTCTTTTTCAGCTCTAAAATAAATCGCAACAATTGAAAAATAAACGAGAGAGAGAGAGGATAGCGGAATTACTAAACTCACAAACCTTTTTCCCCACATATCATAAGCTGATGTAGAATTTTGTAAAAATAAAATCTGCTTTGTCTACCTTCTGACTGACACGTAATTTCTTGATTTAATTTGCCTAGAATCTCCAGAGTTAATTGCTCGGGATACTCCGTCATTGAAATCTGCGGGAGAAGAAATTGTCAAAACACATGCACAAAATAGCATACAAAACGAAAGACTAACTGTAGCCAATAAGCCGTTTAACGACGCAGTTTTCATCGAATAATGGTCCTGAAGACGGTCCATAAAAAAGGCTACAAGAACTCTAATTTCATTCTCAGTCAGGCTGTCTTTGGGTAGTGACTCTAGAACGTCAGACAGGAAACAAACGCCGTCGGCACGGGTCTCTTCATTTTTATCCGTGAGACGAGGCCCGAGAAGTTCAACGAGTCGCAGTAACGTCAGTTGCCCGCGACTTATTTCTGGATGAGGAGGAAAACAACACAAATTTAAACAAAAACATGTACGTCACCATAGTTCGTGTGTCCAAAATGAAGTTAATATTCAAAGGTTAAAGGGTGCGGACAGCTTTTTTTTGCAGACAAAAGTGCAGACCGCGAAATACCAAACCCGCATAACATCTCTGGACTGCCGGTCGCGTTTGACTCGTTTTAGAATCAACCTGAAGCTTAATAACTTGGAATTTAAAATATCAGACACTTGAAGTTAGTTCCTGACTGATGGGGAGGAGGGGATGTTAGAAAAGCCTCAACGCACGCGGACAGTTCGCTAGGCCGCTTTGGAGTGGAGAAAATCTACCATAACCCAACGACAAGGAAAAAGGTCATGTTCGGCCACTTAGGCGAAAATTTCAAAAATGCACGAAATAGCTTGTCTCCGGGTTTTACGATACGGGGAATTCGAAAATCGAAACTGATTTGAACGGGCTCCACCTGTGATGCCACTGTTTTACGTTAGGCTGCCCCCTCCTGGCACGATGGCTGGAGACACCCTCAATCGGCAACGGAAATGAGCGACTTCATCACATCAAGAAATAAAATGAAAAAGTTGAAAGTTGCAATCATAGCAGCTAACGTCAGTATGGCTGTAGCGTTTACAGTCGCTTTGCTTTGAAGCGATATGTTGACTGTCAACTACCTACCTTCTTAAAGGTGGAAATGCCCAATTTAGCCACTTTACGCAAAGATGCGCAATTTCAAGCCAAAGTATCATCATTGTTACGATAATTGTAGTGATAAGTTTTAATCGGTACGCTATTAGCGTAAAACCGACATTTATGTTTCGATTAAAAGGAAAAAAGAGGAAAACTTGACTGAAAAATAAGCATAAAAAACAACGATAAATTACATATATAAATTGCGATTCAATTTACACCATGACCTCGAAATTCCAAGGGAAATTGGTGAAAACTTATCGGAAAGCGTCACTCAGGGAAAAAAAAAACTGCGGATGTGACAACTCATTCCATTTGCATATCTGACAGAGCGATTGGAGTAACTCAATGTAAAGTAAATGTTTCACCGTACCACAACGCATTCAGAGGTGGCTCGTTGAGACGTAACGCAAAAACACGTTCGAAAAAGTTCGAGCGAGAGACAAAAAAATGTTTCACCTCGCTCCAGGTTCGGCCAAATCGGGGTAAGATTCGACTAGTGCTGTGCGTAATTTTGAAACTCCACAAGATTTTACACGTTTTTCGAATGCAATCAGGTACTGTCTGACGTTGATTAGTTTTTTAAAAGGTCAGATTGGAGCAGGGATGTTCGCTATGGGGGACGCTTACAGGAATGCAGGTCTGGTTTTGGGCAGCGTTTTAACGATTTTTCTTGGAGTAATATGTACATATGGATACCATCTCATTGTAAGTAACTCAAATTCGTGTAACACTAACAATCCCACTGTTAAAATTGGACTCATGCAGGTTAACAGTGCGATTGAAGTGAAAGCCAGGAAGAAACTCACTCAGGAGCCGTCATTTCCTGAAGTCGTGGAAATTAGTTTTCAAACCGGGCCTGAAGCCTTTAGAAGATGGTCTTCAACCGTAAGGTTACAGAATTGGCAGCTATTTAGAATATCCTTCGCTTATCTTTATATTATGTGTGTCTATTTCAATCCAGAAGGACTGTCAAAACCTTTATTGTCATGACGCAAATTGGATTCTGTTCCGTTTACTTTTTGTTTGTTGCACAGTCCGCCCAAATGGTATGTTTCTACTTGTACACGAATCATCAGATTTTAAGCCGTAAAATATTCATCAGATATCGCAAAAGAATGGCGTGAACATGGATGTTCGCGTCTTCATAGCTATAGTGTTCCCTATAGTGGTAGCTTCGTCCATGATTCGAACTATAAAACTATTGACGCCGCTATCGTTCACGTCGAACATCCTCTTGATCGTCGGGGTAATTTTAACGGTCGCAATTTCAGCCATAAACCTTCCTTCAATAAGCGAGAGACGGTTAATATCGCCAGCGTCTAGATGGCCCCTTTTTGTCGCTACAACGATATATACTTTTGAAGGGATAAGCCTGGTGAGAACAACGCTTAAAAATACGTCGAGGAGTTAATACTTTATCTTGTGTTCACCCAGGTAATTCCAATCCGAAGTGAAATGAAAGATTCAAGTAAATTTGACAAACCACTCGGTGTACTCAACGTAACAATGGCAATTACCGTCATCATTATTTTGGGCGTAGGATCTATCGGGTACTTGAAGTATGGTGACAACGTTAAAGGAAGTTTGACTTTAAACCTTCCGGATAACGCGTAAGATGTACAATAAGTCATATTTCTCCGCGAAAAATGAAATAAATAACGAAAGGGACAGTATTTCAGAATCGGTCCAAATTCTGGTAGCCATCGGCGTCTTGTTCACGTACCCCATTCAGTTTTTCGTTGCATCCGACATGACATGGAAAGAAATCAAGGATTTCAAAGGAGCGAGCAAAAACCCCAATATGACATTTGCCGCACTGAAAATCGCGTTAGTTTTCTTAACAGGCAAGTCACACCTCTACCGGGCGTACTGACTGTAAACATAATCATTTCAACCCCGCAGCATGCCTAGCAGCTATTGTCCCTCATTTGAATCTTTTCATATCTCTCATTGGAGCTGCATGTAGTACGAGTCTAGCTTTTATTTTTCCTCCCTTGTGCGATATTGCTCTCAGAAGCACACAGCAGGACTCTAAAAACAAGACGCACAGTGAAACAATGAGGTAAGTTCAAAACTTCTCAGATGTTACTAGTAAGTGATCATTCAAAATAACAGGTACGCAATGGACTCGTTACTGCTTCTCGTTGGCATAATTGGATTCTCCCTTGGCTCTTACTACAGCCTGGCAGAAATAATTGCTGCGTTCGAGACAGGAGAAGACTGAGAACTTGGTATAGCAGTAACGATAATTATCTAAATGAGGAATGTGGGGTTTATGATTCCAACTAAATTTGTAAAGATTCAAACCCTGAAATAACTGCAAATATACCGACATACGACATCGAATAACCTCTTGGCATCTTCCAAATATGCGATATGTGTCTGCAAGATTATGTCAACTGAGAAAGAAGAGCTGCTCGACGGAATTCGTTGGAAAAGTGACAGAGGAGAGTGAAACATTCATGCCGTAACATTTTTTTTGTTTAGACAATGTGCGTGTTTAGGCCTGTTAGCTTGTCGTTCAGAGTTCGCTTAAGTAGACGATAATGTTCCGCACTACCAAATTAACGCTTAATGAGCAACTCCGAGGACCAGTGTGAAACAGTTAGGAATGACAAACGAAGAGGCCTTTTGTGATGGAAATATAAAATGTTGAATTGAATTTTACTGGAATTCCTATTTCTTAATTTCTAAACCAGCAGCCCTTTTTAACTCACTCCAAATCCCTTCAAGAACAGGGAGCGATCTACAGCTATTTTCTGGTAGGTGGGGACTGTGGAGAATGATGACGATGATGATGCCACGAGAGGTTGTAGTCCGCTGACAGTGTCTTGGACCTCCCTAATCGACGGCTGGACTACCTAATACCACGAAAATTGGAAGAGGGACACCTTCGGAGTCCGGAAGACCGTCCGAGCCCTTCAGAAAAAAACCGTCGCGTCGATGATGCAATAAGAGGGACAAGAATTCCAAGGTTTTAGTATTCAGTAGTCCAGCCGTCGATTAGGGAGGTCCAAGACACTGTCAGCGGACTACAACCTCTCCGAGGCTCTGCTCAGACGGCAATCACGACCAGTAGCGTCGACACTATATCCATGGTGTAGCAGCCGCTATACTCCTCTAGGGGGTGGGTGGTCCGTGATCGAGGAGGAGATAAATAACATTGAAGTGAAAAGGAGGAAGATACGGGTTGTCAAAAACGAAGAAGGAAGGGTGGGGGAATCGGTTCTCAGGTCAGAAATTTATAGGAAAGTTTTCAATGCCGAAATTGACAGTGTCTAGCGCAAAATTGATATTTTCTAGTACTCGACTGTTTCCGGTGAAGAGACTTGGTTTAGAAACCCCATGGTTTAAACCCGAATTGTCTGATGCTTAACCTCGAAATCGCGGATTGGGATCTCTTGTTATGTAGGAGCTTCCAAGACAAAATTGTAAGTTCCTGGGGCGAAATTGTAAGACGAAATTGACAGTCTAAAGCACGAAAAATACTGTTTTAATGTAAAAATTGACGATTTCTAGGGTGAAATTGAGAGTTTTAGGACGATATTGATAGTTTTGACGACGAAATTTACAATTTCCTGGTCAAAACGGACAACTTCTAGAACGAAACCGACACTTACAAGGACAAATGCCCGTTAAAAGTTTCCAGGATGAAATTGACCGACGAACGTCAAAACTAAATTGACTGTTTCCAGAAAAAATGCCCTTCGACAGTTTCCAGGACGAAATTAACAGTTTTGAACTTATTAGGACGAAATTGTCAGTTTTAAGGACGAAACTCAGAGTTTTGAATGACGATGATGTTGGCAGTTTTGAATGATTCTAGAAAGAAATTGACAGTTTATACGATGAAATTGCCAGTTTCAGGAGGACATTGATAGGTTTGGCGACGAAATTGACAGTTTAAAGGACGAAATAGACAGTTTTGAATAACGAAATTGACCTTCTGTTATATACTTATTTTAAACGACTTATTTTAAAACTGCTTTTTTTCTTTATTCAAAACTTGAAAATCAATTAATTCTTAATTCAACATATGATTGAGATATACAACATTCTCCGACACTTGAATTAGAGGTCGGTACTATGAACAATTCAATTGCTGTTCTTTGGCGCCTCGTTTGACATCCGGACTCCCGTTTTGAGTAGCTGATTTATACATCAGCTTAAAAGACATCTTTTAACTTGGCGACCCGAATCCAATTGTATTAGGTAATGTAAATGACCGAGGCGTTTCAATACCGATCCGAAATTCCACATGGTCGAACCTGAATAGTTTCTTGATTGCACGCGATCTCCTGGAGCTAAGTTCCTGATTGGTTGAGATCCCCTCATTTTCAAACGACAAAAAGCCGTGGGGGTTTCATTACGTCAATCTCGTCCTCAAGGGTCGATTCATGAACAGCTCTGCTGGGCTTTTCCCGTTGGCAAGAGGTGTAGTTCGGTATGCAAAAAGAAAGGCATTCAATTTCTGTTTCAAGCTGTAGTTGTCGTTCGCCATTGCCTTTAGTTTTTTTTTTTAATTTTGAATGGAACGTTCGGCGAGACCGTTCGTCGCGGGATAGTTTGGAGAACAGAACTTCTGCTCAATTCCATTTGATTGACAAAATTGGCGAAATACATCAGATTTGAAGATGGTCGCGTTGTCGGAAACCAGTATTTGGGGTAATCCATGTCGGGAAAAAACATCTTCTAGGTATTCAATCGTGCTCTTTGATGTAGGGGATTTCCTTTCCGGAGACATCATCACTTCAATCCATTTGGATTTGGCGTCAACAATTATGAAAAAATGATGACCATTAAAAGGACTCGTGTAATCCATGTGGATTCTCTGCCAATTTTCGACTGGCTCTTCCCAGCAGTGAGGTGGCGCTTTTTCTGGATTATTTTTTACTTCGGCACAGCCCCGACAATGCTTAACGATTTCTTCAATGTCTTTGCCTATTCCCGGCCAGTAACAAGCTCCCCTAGCAATAGCTTTCATTTTAACCATACCGACGTGAGACGTGTGAAGCTCTTTGAGAATTTTCGAGCGTAGCTCGGCTGGAACATAAACTCGAACTCCCCGCATTATTATCCCAGAATGGACAGAATACTGATGATCTCTGATTTTTCCGGAAAGTAATTTGGATTTTAAGGAAGAAAGTTCGGGGTCTCTGTCAGTCTCTGCTTTTACTACGTCTGGTGTCACACAGTCCTGAGAAATATTATTTATGATCAGTTCTTGGAACCTATATGAGTCTTCGAAGTAATTTATGTGTTTTATGTCAATAGGAAGCGGTTTCCTCGAAAAGTAGTCAACGTGTTGGTGTTGGTTAGCGGGTCTATGTTTGATATCGTAATCGAATGCAGCCAAGAACTGAGCGTATCGAAGCAGCCGATGGGCTGAAATTACAGGCATAGATTTATTTGGATGAAAAATTCGTTCCAGAGGCTTATTGTCCACAATCAATAAAAATTTTCGACCATACAGATAATGATAAAATTTCTTGAAAGCCCAGTAAACAGCGGTGGCTTCGCGGTCTAACTGGCTGTAAGACGATTCAGCCGTGGTTAACGATCTCGATGCAAAAGCAATTGGTCGTTCTTCACCTTCAACGACGTGAGATAGAACAGCTGATAAACCAAAAGGACTAGCGTCGGTGGCCAAAGTGACGGGAAATTCAGGGTTGAACGGAACGAGAACTCGTTCGCTTGATATTTCGTCCTTGATTTTTTGAAATGCCCCCTGGCATTCGTCCGTCCATTGAAAACGAGATTTTTTTTAACAATTTATTCAAAGGGTGAAGAATCGTAGACGCATGTGGTATAAATTTTGAGTAATACAGAGCAAGACCTAAGAAGGATCTTAACTCATCGACGTTAGTTGGAGCCGGCGCGTTTTGTACCGCTTCTATTTTGTCTATACATTTTGACAATCCTTTAGAGCTTATTTGATGACCTAAATACTTGACGTTCTTTTCGAAAAATTTGCATTTGGATTTATTTACATGAAGGCCATGTTTCCTGAGTGTTTGAAGACACTTTTCCAACCGTCTACTACACTCTTCAAATGTACTTCCCTGGATTAGAAAATCATCAAAATATGCAACAGTCCCTTCTAAACCGGCTACTAATTGGTCGACGGCTTTGTGGAATTCTTGGGGCGCGTTTTTAATTCCCATGAATAAGCGTTTCGCCTTGTAGGTTCCCCAGGGAGTGGACACTGCTGCATAATGTTGACTATCGTCATCAAGTTGTACGTGTAAATATGCTTTATGAAGGTCTAAAACGCAGTAGTACTTTCCCCCATGGAGCTTATTGAATAAGTCCTCTATTCTAGGAATCGGATAATGAGTGTCCTGAAGTTGGGAATTGAGTGTTACTTTGTAATCTGCGCAAATGCGGACGGATTGGTCAGACTTGGGAACAATAACAAGAGGAGTGCCCCATTCAGAGTGGTCTATCTTTTCCAACACTCCTTGTGCAACGAGTGTTTCGATTTCTGTTTTGGTTTTTTTAAATAATGCGTAGGGAACGGGTCTTGGTTTTATGAATACAGGAGTGGCATTTTCTTTAAGTTTGAGAGAACACTTGAATTCGGGAAGCATTCCAATGCTTGGCTCGAAAACATCACTGTACGTCTTTAAAAGATTATTAACAACAGCTTGAATCGTAATAGCGTCCGGATCGACTGAGTTAGTTACTTTATTTACGTCTTCAAATTTTATTTTTAATTTCCTAATCCACTCCCGGCCCAGAAGTGAAGCATAATTTTTATCAACAACAAATAAATTGCCAAGGCTTTGGACGCCCTTATAAGAAATAGGAACCCGAGCGACGCCAATAGGTCGAAATATATCGCCGGTATATGAGCGAAACTCGACAGTTGTTGGCTTAAGACGAACATTTCTTAAATTGAGGAGCTTATAATTTGACATGGACATCAAAGTTACACGGCTGCCAGAGTCGACTTCAAAATTGTGATGCTTCACTCCAACTCGGACTGGTGCCATGAAAGGATTGTCGTTGTGATTGCCGGAATATTTAATGGCTCTTACCTGGTGACAAGATTCATCCCTCCCCTCGTCTGAATAGCATTGATCCAAGCCTCTGAGTTGGTTCGTCCTGTTTCGTAGATATTCATTGATGCATACTTTTTCTATATGTCCGGGTTTGTTGCAAGCATGGCAATATAGTTTTTTTTTGGATTTGCAATTCCTTGCTTTGTGGTTTGTTCTACCACAGGCCAGACAGGAATTTTGAAGGCCCATTTCATCTATAATATCACGCTTTTCCTTGTTGTGCTTTGTATGTGAATTCCCTGGCGAAGACCTCGAGTTGAAAGGTTTATTTTCCTTCTGCACGTTTATCGCATTAACGAGCGAATACATTTTATTTTGTGTTTTAGCGGCTTCTATGGCCAGCGATATTTGAATCGCTTCATCAAACGTGAGAGTATCACCTTGTTGTAGGATTTTCTCTCGAATATCCGAGTCACGTAGTCCTCGAACAAATTGAGCTTGGAGGATACTCATTACTGGTTTACCGCAGTTCTCATCTTGGCATCTTGGCTTTGAGATTACTGACGTACTGCGATATAGTTTCGTCAAAACGTTGTTTCCGTGACAGAAACTTATGACGTTCGGTATGAATGTTGCTCACAGGACAAAGATGTTTTTCGATTATTATGATCAAGTCCGAGTAAAACTTCGAAGTCGGCAACTCCGGGGACGTTAAACTTGCTATTAATGAATAGTATTTTGCGCCTAGCGAATTGATGAGAATCCGGGCTTTGAGGGTTTCTGTACCGGGTGTACCTCCACGAATGTTTTTCAGTTCGAAGAAATTTTCGAGGCGTTGTCTGTATGACTTGAACGATTCTTGCTCCTCATCGAAAGTGTCGAACTGAATGGAAACATGCGTTTCTTCACGGTTGGGTTGAGTTTGACTTGACGGAAGTCCGTGAAGAACCAGTTGTTGAAGTAACTGGCTGAGAGCTGCACTCTGAGCTTTTAAGGCTTCCAAAATCGCGTTTTGCGAATCACTGTCGTCCATCACAAATCGCAAGTTCTTTCCTCGTCGTCCACTTTGTTATATACTTATTTTAAACGACTTATTTTAAAACTGCTTTTTTTCTTTATTCAAAACTTGAAAATCAATTAATTCTTAATTCAACATATGATTGAAATATACAACACCTTCATAGGACGAAACTGACAGTTTCATGAACGAAATTATAACTTTCCAAATACAAATGATGTAAATAGCCAGCAATAGAGCGAATGGAGGCTGGAGCTCGCAGACTGGCCAGCGATTCCATTCCCATTACACTGAGACTACAGCGATCGAGCAGACGGAGTCAATATCACCTAGCACATGAGTATCGAGGATACTGAAAATACATTACAGTCAAGGCGCTCCTTCACACTTAAATTCCGGAATCGCATACTTTATGCGATTCTGGAATTTAAGTATGAATGAGCGCGGTTGCCGTATTGTATTTCTAGTATCCTCAATTCTGGAATAGTAGGATACCGGAATCTCAAGTGTGAAAGCGTCCTAACAGCCAGGTCATTGACCATTTATTCCATTCGTTACAAATAACCTCGCCCGAATGCGATCGCATTCTAGGGAATTATCGCGAGCCCATCCGCCCAACACTTCGTCTGACTTCCCGACATTCATATAGCTCTGTTCCAGCCCTCTATTGTTCAGTGTGACCACCCGCTCATTATCCTCTAAAATCCCCTATGGCCTTGCTGTTGTCCAGTTCTATTGAATTTATTCTCACAATTTTGTAACACGCGCGGTAACTGTTCTTTTCGTTTCCACGGTAACGTTTTTGTTGTGTACTGGGGTCTCCGATTATAAAAAAGCACTCCTCTCGTTTTTGGGAAGGTTCTAAAATGTTGACTCAGACTATTCAAACTGAAAACTATGTTGACCGGGGTCCGACCGAGCCCAAAAATGGTAACCGTACTTCACGCACCAGTTCCAACTACAAACCGGTAGCATTTGACGCTGCGATCAGTATTTCCCCCACTCCTCACCGAGAGCCAAATTGTTGACCAGCTGTATCCCTTGTTGACCGGGGTCCGACCAAGTCCAAAAGTGGTACGCGTACAACTCACGCTAGTACAGACTACAAACCGGAAGCATTTGACGCTACGACAAGTATTTCCCCCACTCCTCACCGAGAGTCAAATTGTTGACCAGCTGTATCCCTTGTTGACCGGGGTCCGACCAAGTCCAAAAGTGGTACGCGTACACCTCACGCTAGTACAGACTACAAACCGGAAGTATTTGACGCTACGACAAGTATTTCCCCCACTCCTCACCGAGAGCCAAATTGTTGACCAGCTGTATCCCTGGTTGACCGGGGTCCGACCAAGACCGAAAGTGGTACGCGTACTCCTCACGCTAGTACAGACTACAAACCATAAGCAGTATTTCCCTCACTCCTTCATGAAAGCGGAATTGTTGATCAGCTGTAACCCTTGTTGACTGGGGTCTCACCGAGCCCAAATGTGGTACCTACGTGTAATCTTTGCACCAGTACCGATTACAAACCGGATGCATTTTCTGCTACGAGCTGTGTCTGTCTCTCTGCATAAATTCTCCTTTCTGCCGCCATTTGATTGTTGCCCGTGTAATTAGCTGTTGCAAATATGCAACATATGTTTTCGCGTGTCCAGCGTGTAAACTTCGAGTTTACAGACAATGAAGCAACTGCAGGAAGTCAAGAGATACACACCAGTGATGTAAAAACTTTACCTCACTGAACAGTGGAAGACGTTGGTGGGACGTAACTAGGCAACCTGACGTAACTAGGCTTCCGCATTATAATTATGTAGTTGACCGAACGTTATTAATCGCCCACGAATGAAAATTGACTCTGGTTTCATTAGGCTTATGTCAATGTACTAGCGTGAGGAGTACGCGTACCACTTTTGGACACTGATCGCAGCGTCAAATGCTTCCGGTTTGTAGTTGGAACTGGTGCGTGAAGTACGGGTACCATTTTTGGGCTCGGTCGGATCCCGGTCAACAAGGGATACAGCTGGTCAACAATTTGGCTCTCAGTGAGGAGTGGGGGAAATACTTGTCGTAGCGTCTAATGCTTCCGGTTTGTAGTCTGTACTAGCGTGAGGAGTCTGCGTACCACTTTTGGACTTGGTCGGACCCCGGTCAACAAGGGATACAGCTGGTCAACAATTTGTCTCTCGGTGAGGAGTGGGGGAAATACTGATCGCAGCGTCAAATGCTTCCGGTTTGTAGTTGGAACTGGTGCGTGAAGTACGGGTACCATTTTTGGGCTCGGTCGTACCCCGGTCAACATAGTTTTCAGTTTGAATGGTCTGAGTCAACATTTTAGGGGGACCCTCGTTTTTGTTCCGTCGATTAAAAATAAAGTTCTTTCCATTAAATAAAATACATGTTTTTCGCGTTCTAAAGGCAAAAATCAAAAGGTTATGGGTTCAAATCGCTTAAACTGCGCTATTCGGGACCAGTTTTAGTGTTTTCATCGCGCGGACACCTAAAGTGGCGTTTTCGTTTTTCCCTTTCAAGTGATTAGTGTGCGAGTACATTTCATCACTTTTCCGCACATCACAAAACCGCTAAAAGGAGCCGAGGATTGGCCTCAATGTAGAGACAAAGTAATGGACGTGCTGGAGTACTTCAACGCGATCGACATAATTGAAGGTAAATCTACCAAGCCTACCCTTACAGAAACTCCGACGAAAGCTGAAAAAGAACAACTAGAATCTTGGATAAAACGCTCGGCCCAAGCTAAAATAGTTTTATCTCAATGCGTCAGCGACGAGCTTCACGAACGAATTTCGGGTCGTCTTTCTGCGAAGGAGGCTTGGGAAATTTTAACAAATGAATTCGATAATAAAGCGGAAGACCAGCTTTTTCGTCAGTGCCTCGATTTTTTTAGTGTCGAATGGTCTGAAAGCGAAGACGCTCCATCAGATTTAGCTCGTATTAAAAATCAGCATCGCGATTTTTTTGCTGGTTTGAAGACACGTAAAATAGAAAGCGTTGAACGTCTTCTTGAGCTTCTCTTCGTCTCGAAAATCCTTCATATTCTGCCTAAACGGCTTGAAACCTTCAAATCGAGCTACCTATTAATGAAGGCAAACAACGACAAAACGATTGATGATCTCTCATCCGCGCTCATTCTTCACGAGAGAAACATCGCCCCCGTACCAACGTCAAACGCGTCAGGCGAAGTTTTAGAGGTACGCAGCGGTAACAAGGGTAAGTTTGTTCGGAAAACAAACAAGCCTCATTTTACGGACTGCAATAAATTTGAAAAATCTACGAACGTCGGAAACAAACCGGTTGACGTTATTTGCAAATACTGCAACGTGAAAGGTCATTGGCTAAAGCAATGCGATCGCTGGAAAGCCGATGGTCAACCACCGTACCCCGCTCGTGCTTGTGGAACCGGAACAAGTAAATATACGTCTCCAACAGTCAATAAAACCGAAACGAAAACGGCATTAATATCTGTCAGTAGTGACGTTTTGACAGTAGGTATCTACGAATGATCACTGGTGGGTTGACAACGGTGCAACTAAGCACATTACCCACAATTTCAATTGGTTCAAAAATTATGAGCCATACTCTGGAGATTTTGTTGTAACCGCGGCAAACAACAAGAAATTGAAAGCATTCGGCAGCGGAACTATCGAAGTGACAAACTTTTCAAACGGTAAATTGAAAAATTGGACACTCAACGACGTGTGGTGTGTTCCCGAAATTTCTCGGAATCTTTTCTCCGTTCTGGCAGCGCACGATCGAAATCCTACAAGTAAATTCGAATCGGATCCTAGTGAATGTAAATTCATCGTCGATGGAAAGGTTGTTTTCACCGGAACTAGACAACAGCACGGAACGCTGTATCGAGCATCATTTCATCCGGTTCAACCTGAAGAACCGTGTGTTAATCAAGTCGAAGGTACCGATACCTTGCAATTGTACCATGAGCGATGGGGACACCTGGACAAACAATATATTCGAGCCAAGCTGCAATCTGAGCTGGGTATCGCGGTCAAACCTAGCAAAGAACTCTGTGGTCCTTGTCAATTCGGAAAGGCACACCGGCTGCCATTTGGTACCAGGGTTCGAACGACGAAACCAGGAGAGCTGATGTCAGGTGACGTCTGCGGTCCTTTCGATAAATCATTCAACGGGCGCAGGTATTTGATCGTGATCAAAGACCATTTTTCACATTTTCGTTTTTGTTTCGTCGTGCGGGAAAAATCGGCAGTGAAAGAAGCCATTTGAGAAGCTTTAACAAAGGCTCGAACTCTTGGCCATCAGGTGAAGGAATTCCTTTCTGACAACGGAGGAGAATTTGACAACGAACAAATTCGAGCCGTACTTCGTGAATTTGGGGTAACGCAACGACTAACGGCCCCATATACTCCTCAGCAGAATGGAGCGGTCGAAAGGGAGAATCGAACCATTGTCGAAATGGCTCGAACGTTCAAATACTCGAACTCGGAAGTCAAGTTTCCCACCGCCATCTGGGCAGAACTCGTGACTACTGCTGGCTACATCCAAAATCGAATAGGAAAGTCATCGGTCGAGAGCAAAAGTCCTCACGAAATTTGGTTTGGTAAAAAACCACGAATAAAACACTTGAGAATTGTAAGTTCCAAGTGCTACGTCCATATTCCTGCGCAGAAGAGAAGAAAAATGGATTCAAAAGCTGTAGTCGGATATCTCGTTGGGTATGACGGCGAAGAACGCTACCGGATATACGTTCCTGAACAACGAGATGTAATATTGTCCCGAGACGTCATTTTTAACGAAAAAATTGGTGACTGTGACGAGCGCGTCTCCTTGCCTTTTGAAGATGAGGAAACAGTCATTCAAAAAGAAGATGAAACCGATCGTGAAAAATTAACAGAAACAACAACCGAAGACGTTCCATTAGAATCATCTTCGTCGTCAGAAGATGAGGACGATCCTGCTTCAGGCATCATAACGATATCGCGGAAACGTGAAAAACCCCGTTATTTAAATGATTACGTCACGATAGCCGAAGCATTTATTGTAGAAGACGATCCTAAGTCGTTTTCTGAAGCGATGGGACGCGAAGATAAATACGAATGAAGAAAGCCATGGACGCGGAAATGGACTCTATGCGTTCGAACGACGCATGGGACCTGGTCGAGCTTCCTCCCGGAAAATTTGCCATTGATAATAAATGGGTCTATCGTCTCAAACGCCACCCAGACGGCACTGTCGACAAATATCGAGCGAGAATGGTGATTAAAGGTTGCGCACAAAGACCCGGCATCGACTACGAAAACACCTTCAGTCCAGTCACGCGTTTAGACACAATTCGGACATTGTTGTCGGTAGCTGCTACAGAGAGGATGCAGATGATGCAGTTCGACGTATCTACTGCTTTTCTCAATGGCGATGTAGATGAAGAAATCTACATGAAACAGCCAATCGGCTATTCGGACGGCACAAATCGTGTTTGTCGTTTGAAAAGAAGCTTGTACGGGCTGAAGCAAGCTTCACGTTGCTGGAACCAGAAATTCGATGACTTTATGGTTCGACTCAAATTCAAGCAAAGTCAAGAGGATCCATGCGTTTATATCCGTCGGCAAAATTTGTGCAAGGTCATCGTCGCATTATACGTGGATGATGGTCTCGTCATTTCAACATCCAAACAGGAAATGAGAGTTTTTGTCCAAGAACTTCGTACAAAGTTCAAAATCGTCGTTAAAGAACTGTCATACTTCCTTGGACTTGAAATATCGCAAACCAACGGTGATATAGCTGTAAAACAGACAGCTTTCATCGAGAAAGTTCTTAAGCGATTCAATATGGCTGAATGTAACCCAACCAAAATACCTATCGACAAACTAGGGAGTTCAGCTTCAGGGAAAGCACCAGTTAATTTTCCCTATCGTTCGGCAGTGGGTGCATTACTGTACCTAGCTAGAGGTACTCGTTTCGACATTTCTTTCGCCGTCGGCGTTTTATCCCGTACACTAGAAAATCCAACAATGGAGGACGTAGGAAAAGTCAAAAAAGTTCTCCGATATCTCGCTGGTACCATGGATTTGAAACTGGTATATCGCTGTAAGCCAGAAAATCGTCTGCTCGATTGTTACAGCGACGCCGACTTTGCTGGATGCCAATCCACCTACCGATCTACAACTGGTGCGGTAATAACTTACGCGGATGCAGCCATAAGTTGGTTCAGTCAGCGTCAACGTCTAGTCGCTGATTCCACTTGTGAAGCCGAATTGGTTGCTGCGGATGTCTCCAATGGAATCCAGGATTACCAAAAATTGTTATGAATATATCAGGACAGCAAGTATTTTTGAACTCAAAAAATTGTATTACAAACTAATCTTTAAGGCTTCAAGGGCCAACAGGAATCTTACGTTCCTTAACAAATGTTTAAAGCATAACGTTTTCCCTAAATTTACGACTTCTAAGTTGAGACTTAAAAACTTCAAGAACGAAAAAATGAGGGATAAGTGTTTACGACTAATCTTAAGAGGGGAGGTAAAACAAAACTACTCCGATCGCGATAATGCTCGTTTATATCTCTATAACGTTCACATGAGACTTGCAAACTCTCTGTCCAAAGAACAGTTTGATTATTTAGATAGAAAAACTAGAAATAAGGTATTTTGTCTCGTGAAACAAAAAGAAAAAACTCATGCTAATAAGTTCGCTCAATTGTGTCACACTGAGAGGCCAAATAATAATTCAGAAGAAAACTATTTCATTCAATGCGATAACTTGAACGAAACTTACACTACAGCTGTCAGCGAAAATGAATCATTTGTTACCTGTCCCTCCTTTGATAATTCTTTGTCAGAATATGAACCTTATTCTAGAACAGACGATGTTAATTTTAAATTCAATGATAGAGTGATTAATCTCTCGAATACGTTACTCCCCCCGGACCAGGAAAGCGTATTAAGTAAGGGTCTACAATACGTGCCATTTTCTTCTAATGAAAAACAATTAGTGCAATTAGCCGCAGCCATTGATACCTGTGATTCTATTTCTATTCAGACTAAGTACTCATGTTCCAGCTTGATTAAGGCTCATAATTGGCAAAAAGATAAAACGGGAAAATCTAGTAAATCGTTGAAAAATTTAAAAACCACAATTAAGGATAATGACTTGGTCATAACTACTTGTGACAAAAGTAAATCAATCGTTGTGCTAAACAAATGTGACTATCGCTCAAAAATTACTGATTTCCTAAAGGAGTCTAAATCGACTAAACTACAAGTGAACCCTACTGATAAAATTAAGAGTAAACTTAAGTCCGTCCTGAAAAGTTCTTTCACCATCGAGGAATGGAAGAAAAATCGCTTACTACCAATGAACCCTAAATGTCCCTCCTTGTACGGGGTGGTAAAACTGCATAAAGCCAACTATCCCATAAGGCCGATAGTTTCGTTTATTGGTAGCCCCACAGAAAAAACAGCTAAATTTCTGGACAAAACTTTACGAGCAACTTTAAATTTTAATCGAAGTGACTTTTCCTTAAAAAAATTCGTTAGATTTAATATCTGAGCTGGAAAAATACCCATGCGAGGCAACAGATAACATTAAACTTGTTTCATTTGATATAAAGAATTTATACACTAATATTCCTAGCCAGGCATGTGTAGAACTAACCGAAAAAATGTTTGCGAATAAGAAGATTAATCCTTTAGTTGCTTATGAATTAATTGAACTCCTACGCACTGTGGTTGAAAATAACTGTTTTGAGTTTGAGCAGGAGTATTACGAAATCGATGGTCTACCAATGGGATCACCCCTGTCACCCCTTTTAGCTGAAATTTATATGAGTTTCTGGGAGAAATCTTTGTTCAACTGTCCAGTATCTGAAGCCATAAAATTATGGCGACGGTATGTAGACGATGTATTTTGCATAGTAGATACCACATGTCCTAGCCATATGCAGCTCCTCGATGTCATAAATAGTTTAGATAGTAACATTCAGTGTACAGTAGAGGAGGAGGTTCAGTGTTCTCTAAATTTCCTAGATGTAACCGTAAGAAGAAATCCCAAAAACTCGTTTACTTCAATATTTATCGTAAATCTGTCACAAGTGATATTGTAATTCCAAGTGATTCCATGCATCCTTGGGCCCAAAAACTGGCGGCTTTTGTGTGGTATATTGATAGGGCGCTACGATTTCCCCTTTCTCCGGACGCTTTTCGTAGGGAAATAGAAACAATTAAACACGTAGCAGAGTCAAACGGATATAAAAAAGACTTAATTGACATGCTTGTAGCTAAGCGTCAGAAAGCTTATGTTATTAAACAAACATTCCCTACACAAGCACCAGATCCAATGCAACATTTTCTGGTGGTTCCGTACATAGGGACACTCTCAAGACGAATCGTGTCAGCTGTCAAGAGCGAAAATGTACGTGTGTCATACAGGGCCGTTAATCCGTTAAGCCAGCAGCTGTGCAGGTTAAAAGTCGGCCCGGACTTGCTAGACAGATCGGGAGTGTATCAACTCTCTTGTCGCTGCCAAACCCCCATTCCCACGTACACAGGGCAAACTGGCAGACGGTTGGGCACACGGATTAGTGAGCACATGCCACAGTCATCACGGTGTACGGAATATGGTGCACACCTCTTGTCATGTGGAATTAGTTTTGATCCTGCTACAGATGTAAAACTTTTACACGAAATGAAAAAAGGAAGTTTAATGGATTGGGCGGAGAAAATGGAAATCGTGGCAAGCTGTAAAGATAGAAATAAACTAGTGCTAAACGCTGTAAAAGAATTCCATCTTATGCCGTGTGCCACTGCCCTACTCAAACGGAGAGGGGATCAGTGTTGAGCATGACCGTACCACAAAGATCGAGATTAATCAGTCTCTGTTTATATTTTTCTACCTATACACGTACTTACGTCAATGTGTGAAACGTTTTAGTTCTTTTTATTATTATTATTATTATTATTTATTTATTCATGTTTCTTGTACAGCAATCCCATTTTTTATATACGCTTTAAGTAAGTTTAAAACAATGTACATTTGAAATTCTAAGGTTTTATTAATTGACACAATTCATTGCATGGTTCATATAGTGACGCTGGGTGCTGCGTTATACCATTTTAAGTGTATAGATGCTTAGTTGCCGTTCTTTTTAACATCCTAAGTCCAGGTAGGAACGTTCTTAATTGTCCTTTTATGCTTGTGTAATCCAACTTTTCATTTTAGCCACAGAAGATGACTGTATAAGTCGAAACCGTTCTGGCAGTAAAGTTTTAATTTGCGACGAAGGAATTTTTGTTCATCGCAAAAAGATGGTTGTCCTCTCCACTTTATTTTTATTTTCTTTTTCGCAAAGCGCTTTCAACACATTGGTGTCATCCTCAGTGCGCACCTGAACAGGGATTACGAGATATATCACAAACGAACTTAAAATGCTAAAATCACAGCTCTAAATGACTAGTCTTATAGGTATTGATAATTATATGTATAAAGTTTGGTAACTTACGTCTGCGGTAAACAAAATTACTTCAATATAATAATGTCCCCTTTGGGACAGTGGTCAAGCTCTACTAAACCTTTTATCTTGCAAGATTGCCTATAGGAAATGTTGTCGTTTTCTGTCTTGGTGGGAGTACAGGAAGGAGGGACAGAAATGGACTGCTTATTGCTTCCCCGCGTTCATTGAGGCAGGCCCTTCCATTTTTTAACTCTTCATTAATAAAGAGGCCTTCCATAGTTGCTAGTGGCTGTTTTCGACTTTCGACGATCAAGATTTCCGCCTCATGGTTGGCTTGTTGTCCACAGGATTGTATGTGGGCATGAAACCTTGAGTCTGGGCGCCGCACATGCTCCTTAAATCTTTCCCGGAATTTTCGAATAGTGCGGCCCACGTAGGTCGCTTCTTCACATGACCCACATCTCAATCTATACACTCCGCTCTGATCTATAGCATCAGTCTTGTCTTTCCCGTACTTAAGACCTTTATTGAGTAGGGATATTTCTTCTTCAGTAAAAATAGTGGGAGTCAAAAGAACTGTTCTCGGGAAAACCGCATCGTCTTTATTTTTTCCATAATTCTCAATGTCAGCATGTAAACCCTCTAGAAATGATGTAATGAGATTAGCGACGGCAATAGAAAGTAATGTAAAGGAGAGGGAGGTAAAGGAGGAGTGTGCGGCAGCCTTGAGGAAAGGAATCAGGAAAATAAAAAATGAAAATAGGTGGTCTGCCACTCCATGCATTGGTCGCACTCTTAAAACACTGAACCATAAGCTGGAGGTGAATAACTTGATAGTTTTAAAGGAAGACAAAGGGAGTTCCTCAGTTGTCATGGATAGGTCCCAGTATTCAAGGAGAACGGAGGAATTCCTTCAAGAGAACGGTTTTGTACAATTAAAAAAAGACCCTCCTACTGAATATCAGAAGACGGTGAGAGAAACAATTAGAAGCCTCCAGTTTTTGGCCACGGAAACTGAAAAAACATCAGGCCGGTTTATTAACGCAAATCCGAGAGCTCCTAAATTGTACGCCCTTCCAAAAATGCATAAAAATTTTAAGGAAGGTTTCCCACCAATACGGCCGATCGCTTCCTTTATCTCCGCCCCCTGTGAACTAATTGCTAAGCATATAAATAAAGTTTTTAGAAATGTGACGGCGTTCAAGCCGAAATATAGTATAACCAATAACAAAGAGTTCATAGAAAGCATAAGCTCCGTGGAATTGAATAGCAAATCCATTCTTGTGTCCTTCGATGTGGTAAATTTATTTAGCAGTATCCCCCCAAAGGTAGCCTTAGAAGAAATAACACAAGTCATTGACAAGTACTGCAAAGACCGCCTCCTAGGAGAGGAGCTACGAATGGCGTTCAAAATGTGTTTAGGGCAAAGTTACGTAAAATTTAATGGCAAATATTTTGAACAAAAACAGGGGCTGGCAATGGGTTCTGGAATTTCACCCATCAGTGCAGAGGTCGTCCTTTCCGCATTTGAGGATAGAGTGGTCATGTCGGAGGCGAACCCGTTCAGACCATTCATAAAGTACTGGAGACGATACGTCGATGACGTGTGTGCCGTATGGGAAGGTACAGCAAAGGATCTCGAGGCATTCTTGACGTACCTCAATGAAGCTGAGGATTATTTAAAATTCACTTTAGAGACAGAGGTGGATTCCCGGATCAATTTCCTAGACCTGACGGTGCGGCGGGATGGAGAGAAGGTAAAATTTGCGATTTACCGCAAACCCACAGCCAGTGACGTAACGATCCCGGTTGACTCACAACATCATCCTCGCCACAAGTTAGCGGCATTGCAGTCTTTGATTCATCGGCTCGTATCGGTACCAATGGATCAACGAGACTTTGAGGCAGAACTTCAAGAAATCAGGCGAATTGCGGTGAATAATGGGTTCGAGGAGCGCCAAGTCTTTCGACTTCTAGAAAAGAAAAAGAGGCAGGAAGTCGTGAAGGCCGTAATTCCTAGTTCAAGCGCCGGGAAGCCTGAAAGTAAGCCGTGGATTTCGCTCCCTTACCTAGGTGAACCGTCGTTGGAAGTCGAAAGAGTACTACACCGCAGCAACTACAGGGTGGCCCACAGCTCTCGCAACACACTGGCTTCCTCTCTCTCTCGGGGGAAAGACAAGACTGATGCTATAGATCAGAGCGGAGTGTATAGATTGAGATGTGGGTCATGTGAAGAAGCGACCTACGTGGGCCGCACTATTCGAAAATTCCGGGAAAGATTTAAGGAGCATGTGCGGCGCCCAGACTCAAGGTTTCATGCCCACATACAATCCTGTGGACAACAAGCCAACCATGAGGCGGAAATCTTGATCGTCGAAAGTCGAAAACAGCCACTAGCAACTATGGAAGGCCTCTTTATTAATGAAGAGTTAAAAAATGGAAGGGCCTGCCTCAATGAACGCGGGGAAGCAATAAGCAGTCCATTTCTGTCCCTCCTTCCTGTACTCCCACCAAGACAGAAAACGACAACATTTCCTATAGGCAATCTTGCAAGATAAAAGGTTTAGTAGAGCTTGACCACTGTCCCAAAGGGGACATTATTATATTGAAGTAATTTTGTTTACCGCAGACGTAAGTTACCAAACTTTATACATATAATTATCAATACCTATAAGACTAGTCATTTAGAGCTGTGATTTTAGCATTTTAAGTTCGTTTGTGATATATCTCGTAATCCCTGTTCAGGTGCGCACTGAGGATGACACCAATGTGTTGAAAGCGCTTTGCGAAAAAGAAAATAAAAATAAAGTGGAGAGGACAACCATCTTTTTGCGATTAATTCGTAACTCCACAACACCGCTCACACCATCGGAATTTTTGTTCCACCTTGGTGTTTTTCTTTCTGCTGCGAATGCTGCATCAAAAGAAGTCATTTGGATTTCGAGACTTCTGAATGAGCTAATTGGTCTAACATCGGTGCCAGTTCTGCTTGTCGACAACCAGGCAGCAAAACGTCTCTCGGAAAATCCGTAATTCCATTCAAGATCGAAGCACATTTTAAGAAAACATTTCTTCATTCGTGACCGTATCAAAGCCAAAATGTTGGAAGTATCACATATCGAGTCGGAATCTCAATTACTCAATTAGCAGATTTACTCACGAAACCTATGCCCTACGCTAGGCTGTCGTATTTGCGTCAAAAGTTTGGGCTTACTACTGGTCAATTTTAAATTTTTTTGTACGTTTTTCCCCGCGTTTTTCATTCCCAAAATTACTCGAATAAGGGAAAGTATTGAATTTATTCTCACAATTTTGTAACACGCGCGGTAACTGTTCTTTTCGTTTCCACGGTAACGTTTTTGTTGTGTACTGGGGTCTCCGATTATAAAAAAGCACTCCTCTCGTTTTTGTTCCGTCGATTAAAAATAAAGTTCTTTCCATTAAATAAAATACATGTTTTTCGCGTTCTAAAGACAAAAATCAAAAAGTTCCAGTTCCTGAGCTCCGAAATCATACAAAATTCTGCCACTAGGAGTCAAGCAGAGTGGTGACAGCCAAAATTTTGAGCCCTAGCCAATGAAAGAGCAAGACGAGCAGGGTTCCTTGATATTTCATTGGATACCACTCGAAGTTTGAGCAGTGACAGTTCACGAGTAAAGGAGTCTTAACGTTTCCGAACAGGTCACATGTTTCTTTGGAGCTCGAACAGGCAATCCATGATTGGCGACAGCCTGGAATACCACTGTCCATATATCAAGAAACCGGCTATTTTGTATCTCCGACGCGGGTAACCAGATGCACTCTTTTCCAGTTTTTGGGCATCCTGGAGCTTCAGGGCGTCCACTTGGACACTTGTACCCTTCTGTACAACGCACCTTGACTAAAACTGATCTCCCCAGACTCGAGAGCTAGCGTTCCCTAACACGCCTAAATCCTACGTCCGACAGATCCGTCGAAAGTAAGCCCATAACTCCCATCATTCTTCAAAAAGTTTACGATCCCAGCCTTTTAACGAACATGAATAATTTGAGTTGATTATCATAATTTTTTTGCACGTAAACATGAAATAAATAAAAAAACAGCGACGCTAACAAAACTCACCGTCAACTGCTTCATCTTTCAACGATCTCACAGATTCCACTGTTTTTAATTTCTCACCGAAAACATCCATTACACTCTAAATGAAAACTTGAAAGTTTTTGTCAACACGCAAAACAACGTGAGTTAATATTTTTCAAAAATCAAAATAAGAAAAGTTGCCGATAAAGAAGACGTTCCAATCTCCAGTTCTACCAACAACGACGGAAGCTCGGCGTAGTGTGGACTTGAAGAACTACACACTCAACAGACAGATCTCAAGTCACTCCAAGAAAAGTGTCGAAAGAAGAGGTTGGTCCAGCACCTTAATTTCAGTGTTTTTTCTCCCTCGGGTACAACATTTTTCGCCCGTGTCGACTTAGTTTTTTTTTTACAAAATGTGCGCGTATACAAATTAAGCGAAATTTCGGCAATTAGTGCTGTGAGTTAACTGCAATTGAGTCACGTGCGGGCTGATAGGAGCGAATCAAAGGAGTTTATCGAGGGCCCGAGGGTAGAGCTTTAAAGTTTTAAAATCCTTTTACTACAAAACGAATTAAATAACGGAAAGTGAAGCTCCTGAAATACAGGAGGACGATGATGCTGCCCAGTTTGACAGCAGGATGGGAGGATGTATCGGTATAAATCGTAACAGAAATAGATCGGATTCTAGCGGGGAAAGCAACTCTACCAGGCCACCTTCAGGTATGGTGCTATTTATTTCAATTTTTTTTTATGGTTATTTTCACACAAGACCATTGTTTAGTGGCCGATTTTAGTGCATGCATGCCAATTAATTGCATGTACCAAGTAAGCCTTCAAAGGAGGTCTTGGTACTTCACTCAGTTGGTTCCTCGTAAGTTATTCCATTTATTAATTCCAGCGGTAAATTACAATATTCCGACTCATTCTGAAGTATTTCAGAAAAATTATCTCGGTCGTGGATCTCAATGAACGTATTAATTAAAGTTATTTTTTTGATGTGGTGGGATTTTTCCTTTTTTTTCCAGCTGGATGGCCTTGGCCTACTGTTTAATGAATAGAGATAAACTTGGATGGAGTCAGTTAACGCGCCTATAAAATCCTTGTAAACAATGCGTGTGGCGAGAGGGGCGTAAGTCGCTGCAAGCAAAAATGTTTCCAATTTTGTGTATTTAATCAATTACGAAAGATTTACGACCTCAATTGAAACAAATATCTTGACATCGTCGTCCTTATGAGGATCGGAATGAAAAAAATTGCCCCTGCAGCTGGTGGTTGCAAAGAGTGCTGGCTCCTTCCCCCCGCATTCACTTGAATCAAACAAAACAACGTATTGTTCAATATTTCGAGAAAAAATAACACTTTGTACGGTGGGGAACGAAAACATTTTACCACAAAAGCGCATTGATATATGAATAGACCAAGCTTATCAAAGCTCGTCTTTTTGCTGCATAGTACCTATCGCCATTCGTAGACCACTACCTACGTCTAGGGGCCGAGGGGCGCACCCTATTTTTCGAGTTTCCCGCTGGTCAAATCACATTTTCTGTGGTTCAGCGCCTTTCGTTGCACCCAGTGTTCTCCCTTTTGAGGTTTGCTTTTTGCTCTAGGACAGTTATAGCTTCTACTCGCCTGTTATAGCCTGGTCAATCTAGATTGCAACCAAATCCAGGGGGTGGTATGTCTTTGCGGCCACCTTGTGTTTCCACTGGTCACCGGGGGGGGGGGGGTCAATTTTTTCTCCTTCACTAGTTTTGTCGGTCTTTTCTGAATCTGTCGCTTGCATCAAGCCATGGCAGGCCGTCTAGCTATTACTGCGCCAGGGAGGTTTTGTTACCACCGCAGCTAACTACCGTTCAAATTGTAGGCTTTTACTCACTGGTTCGCTTGGCTCTCACTTTTTTCTACTGTTTTTAGGAAGCACTAGAAAAAATCACCCTTTGTGCCATGACGCCATTCGATGGCGCTCAGACGTTCCTCTGACCGAAGGTCAACTACGTAGTAAACGCGATGAATTCTGGGAAACAGCTCCAGCTTTCGAGGGTCGCAAAGAGATTTGGGACGCACTCAGAGCCGCCGCGGTAGCGGCTGAATCCCTTGACTATCAACTGGCTCAGGCCATTCTCGATGGAGCCAATATTTCAGTGCCTAACGGTATTCCTCCGTCCCCCTTCAACCAAAGTAATGGGTCTTGATTTATTAATTTTTTCTATCCAGGATTCTTGACTGAGTGCTACGACGAGTTGGGCACGCGTTACCAAGTTCCAGTCTACTGCCTTTCCTATCCAATAAACATCGTTAAAGAAGACAGTGGACGAGATTCGCCCATTGACACAACCGGTATGTTCTCGCTCTATATAACTCTTGCCTCCGCCTTGCAATAAAACATTCCCTCCTCCCCCCCCCTTTCCCATCACAAACAGAGCCTGCCGAAGGAGGCACGGAAGTCATGTTGAAACTCCGCCTCTCTTCGACGTGTCAAGACGTCAAACTACCAATTTACACGACTGACACGATCGGAACCGCAAAAAAGAAGCTTCAATCTCAGGAGGGGCTCGAACCTTCGAAACAGCGGTGGTTTTTCGGGGGTAAACTTTTGGGTGATAAACTGCACGTTGAAGATGCGAAAATACTTCCCGGCTACGTTGTACAAGTGATTGTCAATAATGAGCAAACGTAATAGAAAAATAACACTGAATGAAAAGGAGAATGCAACCGAAACGAAAGATGTGTTCATTGTTCTGATTTTTCTGCTGATGAAACCTTTAAAAATGTGATAACGCGTTTTTAGAGAAAAATCATTGTTTTCGCCTCCACCCGCCACCCCTAGCTTTAATTTACAAACATATATATACAATTTATTTTTCAAAACTAATATTATTTATATACGTTGTGATATTTTTTTATTTGCCAACAACTTTCTTATTTTTGTTCGCAAAAAAATGCTCAGATTTCTTTTTTCACATGATGATTCGTGCAATTTTTATCAAAAGAATAGTTTATGCCTTGAAAGGGAGAGACGCATAGCGTGAGCGTGTCTACATATCTTTTTCGATGAATACAACTCGATATAGATTGTTCATTTCTTTTCTTTTTTTTTTCAAGAGGAAAACCTGGAGACTGAATAATGAACGTAATAATAATCGTCTTATTATGTTGTTTTCTTTACAAGAAGGTTAGCGTTTGATATTATTATTATTTAGGAGAAATTCCGTGAATTAATTTTAATTGTTATTTTTCATTAGCTTGTAAATAATAAAATATATATTACCCTCTCCATGCCAATGATTCCACTAACCGAGGGACCCTTTATCCTTTAAAAGAGGATTTCACGCTTCATAGGGTATCTGTTACCCTCGAGAAAATGAAGAATTGTGGCGAACAATAATGGGTAATAGGGAGTATCTCAACCTTGCGTGGTTCTTTGCCGAGGCCGATTGTTGGTGTAGAAATATAACTAATGACAATGACTGGTACTAGGGCGGGCAATGTGATTGAACTGGGACACCCCTGAAACTGAATATTAGCTTTTTAAAGAGAGGAATTACGTGTAATTGCCACAGTTGGATAATTACGCCATCGCACTCCCTTCAGACCTTACCTTTCTTTCACTTTTGCCTCCCTGAAAACTATCTGCCACCTCGACACCAAAAATTGTTTGTTTTCTTGCTGAATAAGGCTAGCGCCCTACGAGAGAGAGGGGAAAAATCATTGAACCAGCAACACGATAAAATCATGCAGCTACGTACAACTTTCCTGTCATCCTCACTTGTGACCAGTGGCGGCGGAACCGGGGGGGGCAGGGTGGGCGGCCGATCTTCTATCCCGAATACTGCACCCAAAGTTCTTATTCGAGGACCAAGCGACCGTCACTCAGATCAAAAACCCTGGATCATTTGCGAGAAGATGAAAAATAGCAATGCCTAGAACATTCGCCCCCCCCCCATCATTCACTTTTCTGCAGACTTTTTGTTAGGTATATTATTGATTCTTCTTCTACACTTTACCCCTGCCATCTGGCAAAGGAGGGCGATCCACCTATCGGCCACCCTCCCCGGAGAGGGTTTTAGCCCAAATTCAAGCAATATGAAGCACAGGCGTAGCAAGGGGCATGCGGCGTGTGCGGTGCGCACCGGGCATCTCTACCCTGGGGGCATCAAACCCGCTGTTTTGTTATGCGATCACCGCTACCCAGTGGCGGAACAACACTTGTCCGGGGCCCGGGGCGGAAATCTCTAGGAGGCCCTTTAGTCTCTAATTAAACCGTAAATATACTTTTTTGCAGCTTTGAAGTATTTATTTTCCTCAATTTTAGCCACGAAATTGCCTCTAAAGTGCGTTTTCTCAATTTTTTCCGCGAATTAGCTCATTTTCTCATTTTTAGCTGCGAATCGGCACTTTTTACAAGCTCTTACCGTGAAGTTGCCTTATGAATCCGCAAATAATTTCCCAATTTTATCCGCAAATTAGCAATTTTTCTAAATTTAAGCCGTAAATTCGCGCTTTTCTCCATTACAAAAAAAAACCATTCGTGTTTTTCTCTATTTATTACCCTCGAATTAGCGCTTTTTCACAGTTTCAGCCGCTTGAATTAGCGCTTTTTCTCAATTTTATTCCCAAAGTTCCCCAAGAATGTGCAAGTTGGGGTATTCTCAATTTCAGCTGTGAATTAGCCTTTTTACCCCAATTTAGCAGTGAATGGGCACATTTTTTAATTATAATTATAGCAATTTTTCTCGATTTTATCTGCAAAATTGAAATGTTTTGTACCTTAGTTGTGAATTAAAGTTTTCCTACACTTTTAGACGCAAATTCGCGTTTTTCTCTATTTCACGCCGTGAATCGCAGCGCTTTTTCTCAATTTCAGTCCCAGCCCCGAGAATCCGTGAGTTTGCGTTTTCTGTGAATTCGCGCTTTTTCCCAGTGTTTAAAGCTGCCAAATTGTAACACTTTATCGTAATAGCGTGTTTCTCTATTTTTAGGCTCGAATTCGCGTTGTTCTCTTTTTTATCCTTGAATTAGCGTTTTTCTCATCTTTAGCGCGTGAATTAGCGCTTTTCAACTTCAGCCTTAAAGTTGCCCCTAAGAATTGGCGAATTGGCGTTTTCTCTCATTTTCAGCTGTGAATTAGCGTTTTGTTTCTCAATTTTAGCAGTAAATTAGCACATTTTCTTAATTTTAGCTACGATTTTTAGCGTTTTTTCTCGATTTTATCCGTAAAATCGTAATTTTTCATACCTTAGCTGAGTTTTCCTCCACTTTTATCTAGACGCGAATTCGCGTTTTTGACTATTTCACCCGTGAATTAGCGCTTTTTCTAAATTTTAGTCCCAATGTTGCCCCGAAAATCCTTGAGTTGGCGTTTCTCCCTTTTAGCTGTGAATTTGCGCTTGTTCTAAATTTTGAAAGTTACTAAATTGTAGCACTTTATCACAATTTTAGCTGTAAATTAGCGTGTTTTTTTTTTCAAGACGACGCGAATTTGCGTTTTTCTCTTTTTCATCCTTGAATTAGCGCTTTTCTCAGTTTTAGCTGCGTAAATTAGCGCTTTTTCCTAATTTCGCCCCAACAATTCGTGATTTTGCGTTATCTCAATGTCAGCTGTGAACTAGCTAGCGCTTTTTCTTAATATTAACAGCCATAAATTTCAGCAATTTTTCTCAATTTCAGCCGCGAATCAGCGTTTTACTCACTTTTACAAGCGAGTTTAGCCATTCGTTTTCATCTTATCTACTTGAAAATCCCGATTTTTCATCTTCAAGCTATTCAGGGGCCCCCATCCGAACCCCGGATCCGGATTTCTAGTTATGCCCCTACCTGCATTCCCACACTTTGCTGTTTTATTTGAGTACGAATGATTATCGTTTATTATTTAAAACGAATACTTGCCATATTCTTGTGGCAAAAAAACAACTAAGAAATCAATAATAGTATATGTATACGCAGGAGCTAAAGTCGTGGCTCTAAAACGCCGTAAAATTTGCCGCGGTACATTACATTACAAGCCCGGCGGGCGAGGCGAGGTAAATCCCCTTCCTACGAGTGATGTACGACTTTTTTCACGCGACAGCAAGGAAATGATAAAACTGACTTTGACAAATTGACTACTATGACTTCTCGTGTCTTTAGTTTAAGAAGACCTTAAACGAGGTTATAACCCGAGTTCATTTACTCTCCGTACTAGGACGGAAAATATTTTCTGGACTAGTACAGAAAATTTCTCGAATGTCACTGTGCGGTAATAGTCAATTTCCCAGACAATTTTGGGCACAGAAAATGACTACTTTCGGAGCATGTCGCTTGAAAAATACTTTAGTTTCTAGGCATGAAAAGAGACACTTTTGGGACTCATTTGCGGCCGTAAAATTCGGTTTTAGTATCATGTAGGATAAAAATAAAATATTATTAGTCAAAAACCTATCAAGAATCAGGCCGTTGTATACCACATTCAAATCATTCCCTAAATGCTGAAAATTCAAGACTATTGGGCACCTCCATACAATACCTTGCTTCCTCTATTTACTTAAAATTGAGAACTACACTACACTTCACCTTCTATTGATGAAAACTAAGGAAGTGATGGTAGTGTAGTGTAAGGTGGGGAAGGGAAGGGGGGAAGCGCCTTAATTTTCGCCCCCCCCTGAACCAAAATACTTCCGCCGCCACTGCTTGTGACTTGTCCGTATTTTCGCTCCAGAAGCATAAACAAAAGCCGAGTCGCTACGCACCTGTGTGTCACTACCCTACAGCTCAAAATGGACCCCCTAGAAAAGCCTTAACAGATTATGCCTGTCCTGTGAATAGAAAAGTCGACCATTCGCGCACCAAGAATGGCTAAACTGATCATTCTCACCTTAAAAAAACAAAACAAAATGGCAAAACTGACGAATGCCGCCTTGAAAGAAGCCAAACTGATTATTTGTGCGCTAAAAATAACTAAACTGGCGATTCCCGCTCTAAAAATGTCCAAGCTGACTTAAAAAGAGTCCTAAAAATGGATCAACTGACAATCTGTGCACTGAAAATGCCTGAACCTACTCCATTCCTGGCAATGAAATTCCTCCAATTCCTGCTCCAAAAATGGCCAAATTAGCCACCCGTGCGCCAAAATTGGCCAAACTGACGGTTCTCGCGCCTTGACTTGACGTACTATTCACGCCTTATAAATGGCAAAACTGACAATGCGCCCTAGAAGTGGCCAGATTGCACTGGCATCTCAAAACCGAACTGACAATTTGAGCCTTAAAAATTCCCTAACAGGTTATTCACGCCCTAAAATTGACAAAAAATGACTTTATATGTGTGGTCTATTCATAAATAGTTAAACTAAAGATTAGCGCCTTGAAAAGGCCTAAACAGATTATTCCTGTCCTGACAATGCCAAAAACTACCATTCGCGCGTCAAAAATAGTCAAACTGAGGCTTCACGCCTTGAAAATGAGTAAATTTCCATTCGTGCCTAAAAAAGAAGCAAAACTGGCGATTTCCTCTTTAAAATGGCCAAAAAGTCTCTAGGCGGCCTGGAGATGCCTTAATAGATTATTCCCGTCCTGAAAGCTGCAAAATAGGTCATGTACGTACGCGCCAAGAATGATCAAAATAACCATTTGTGCCTAATTGGCTAGAAGGGACATTGAACCCTACTAAACATAGCAAAACAGACAACTAGCGCCCTGAAAATGGCAAAATCGACCAGTCATGCACCAAAAATGCCCTAACTGACTATTATCACCTTGGTTTGACGTCTTATAAATCTCAAACCTCGTGACTATAAACTGGCTATCCAAATGCCTGCACCTGCAGCAGTTTTCTTTGCTCCAACCATTACACTTAGGGTCCCTGCAATCACTTCTTTCACAGGAATATTGTCCTGCAGGCAATAATGCGTAGTTCTCCCGATTTGAAAAGTGGCCCCAGAAATGTTGATAATTTTGTTTTATTGAAAAAAGTTCCACCTGTTAATTTTTTAAACATTTGTCATCCCATGACGTCATGGCACAAACAATAATAATTGGTTGAAAATTAAGAGCATACCTCTTTAGTCTATTTACCTTGGGCTTTATTCACGTGATTACGCATTATAAAATACTGGGAAATGAATGTTACGTTTGACGCTAACGGGCAGTGGTGGACCCATCATTTTATCAATGGGGGGGGGGGGGGTCGAAGCAAAAAATTTCACCTCCCCGGATGGGGGGGGGAGGGATTGCACACCGCCAGTAGGGTGACCAGACGTCCTACTTTCCCCGGACGTGTCCTACTTTCTTGAGCGTCCGGGGACGTCCGGGTTCATTTTTCAGTTGTCCGGGGAGAGGTCAAAATTGTCCTCTTTTTTGTCCTACTTTTTCGGTCTCTACTTGATGTAACGTCTGGTATTTCTAGCTCACAACATCGCTTTCAAGTTTTCATCTTCAAACAAAGCTGTGGCGCTTAGCCGCCACGTCCCCAGTCCCAATTTTGCCATCCCGGCCCTCATAAAAGCCCTATAAGATTTTATCAGATCAGGTCGAGCGCCAGGGACAGAGAGATCGCAGCGCAAAGTCCACTCAGAGAACAATACGGTGAATTCCCCACTGAATCTCTTCCACACACCGTCGTGCCTTCATTTCACTCAAAACTCTGAATTTCATCCCACAACCCGTGAGAGCATTGGACCGACGAACCGGAAAATTAGATTCACAGTCGTATTTAAAACCAATCATGTGCGTTTGACACTTTCAAAAACAAAATTTCGTCATTTTGACTCTTCCAAACGTCAATTTTCGAGAATTTTTGCTCATTCAAAACTAAATTCGGTGGATTCGTCTCGTTCAAATCCCAATTTCGGGGTTTTGCTCACTCTAAAACCAAGTTTACGGACTTTCATTCTTCCAGAATTTAAAACCCATTTTGAGGGATTTCCTCCTATTCAAATACCAAATTTTTAGGCTTTTGCTCTTTACATAGTCAGTTTCGCAGGTTTGGTTAATTAATTGAATAGGTAACTAATTTCGCAAAAAAGGAACGACAAAAAAAAACAATTTCATAATTTTTGGCTTGAGCAATTTCGGCTGGAGATTTTCACCCTTCCATGAACAAACGTTTCTAATTTGGCAACTGAAAAACCAAATTCCATTAATTTTTGTTATTTCGTTCACTAGTTTTGCTGATCTTCTCGCTTTTAAATCCCAAATTACATGGGGGTTTGCTCTTTAAACAACCCATTTTACGAACTTTTCTCTATTTCAAAACTCAATATCGTGGGCATCGTTCCTTTAAACCCCGATTTGGGGGAATTTTGCACGATGAAAACCCAAATTTCGTGGCTTTGCCTCCTTTTAAAATATGTTTTGCGCGCGTTTTGTTAAAATTGGAATAAATCTAATGACGAAAAAACAAAATTCGTGACTTTGGATTTTTCAATTCACAATTTTGCAGTTGATTTTTCATAACCGCGAATGTTAATTTCAACAACGTTTCAAATTTGACACCTTCGAAACCACATTTCAAGAATTTTTGTCATTTATTAAGTACCCCAAATTTCGCTGATTTTCACGCGTTTAAAACCCAAAATTTCGTGGTTTTAAATCTTACTGAAATCAGTTTCGCAGGTTTTGCTAATTCAGAAAGCAAATTTCGCTCTTTCAAATTCCCGATTTTGGAGTATTCCAAACCTAAATTTCGTCAATTTGGGTCTTATAAATCCCAAATTTACGGCATTTATTTCCATTCAAAACCTAATTTGGCTCATTTCAACTCATTTTACTCACAAAAATTTCGTGAGTTTGGGTCTTTCTTGAATCCACACTCACACGGCTTTGGCCAATGAGGAAGATTCGCAATTTTCAAAACAATTTTTTTTATATACTAGGGGCCTTGTGTTACCTGGAAAAAATAATAAAAATTTTTTTAGCTTAGTAGAAATATTTCATTTGCAAATTTTTAAAGTATTAAATTTGTATGCCCGCTCAAATGTGCGGCCATATTGCTTACGTAATCGTCGTGTCGTCTTTCTCAGTCACTCTTTACTCTCTAGGTTTGTTCGTTTGTTGTTCAGTGTAGTGGTGCAGGTGTAGTTCGAGCAGTCCGGGATTTACGTCATTTCTTCAAAGCAAACGAACGCTTTTCGTGCAAATGGCTAACCTTACGGTAACAAAAACGTTACCTTTATGATTTATTTCCGCTTCTCAGAAGGAAATGATTGACGAAAGGTAATTATTGAGCAGGTTATAACATTTCGAGCAGCAAGCTCCACCTAATTTTTCAGTGTGGATAGTGCTGCACTGAACAGTCCGAGATTTGACAAACGAACGCTTTCAGTGTAGATCGGGATTACAAAAGAACGCTTTTCGGACTGTTCGTGCAGTCCAGAGCAGCTCCGGACGACAAACGAACAAACCTTCTGTCTCTCTATAAGTTCGACTTCCCCCTCATTCATCAAAGTTCTTCAGCTTTCGCTACCGGTGTCGCGTGTTATCGTTATCAGTGTTATTGTCAAGTTGTTTTCATAACCGTTGATATTTTATTTATTATTGAAATGCCCAGAATAAATTTACGAGAAAGCTTTGAAAAAGCTTCGACGAATAATCTTCCGCTTCTGTCGATGTTTGCTGTTTGCAAATTTATTAATGAGCAAATCAAATTCACAAGCGTTGAAGGGCGAGGAGTGAAGCTAACGAAGTAAGTTTCTCTCAATCAGTTGTTGTATCACGGTGTAAGATTCAAATGGTGGGTTTCACCACCTCAGTTTAAGGTTTGGCTTAAAATTAAATCTGACTTACGGGGGAAAACGCATTGAATTTGATGCTTACAAAGTTCGGCTTTGTTTTAAGCTGAGGTGGTGAAATCAACTTTTATCCTCGAGTTTTTTTATATTGACGTCTGTGTTGCATTCGAACTGCAAAATGTTTATTCATGGAAGATTATTTTGTTCAGGGCCACTCGTCAGTCTTACGGAGACCAGAGTGTCGGTTTTGTTCAGTTAAGGAGAACAGACGACCTTGTGGAAATTTATGCCCGGGTGACGCCTGAACACAAAGTCAACCAGCCTCCTTACGAGGTTTATACTTCTTTAAAGGAAAAGGATGATGAAATAATTGAAGCTAAATGTATGGATTGCCCCGCTTCCGAAGGTTAGTCTGGGCTTTACACTTACACCAGTGAAACAGTAAATGATAGTTTTCCAACTGTACTTTTTCCTTTCAGGAGGCTGCAAACATATTGTTGCTTTCCTATTCTGGCTCCACCGCAGGAGCGAAGAGCCTTCGCCGACCGAAGTCGTAGCCTATTGGAAAAAAAGTGCGCTGTCCTCAGTAGGCGAAAAAAAATTCATTACACTCAGGGAATTCAGTGGCTCTTCTTACGTGGAATGCCCTACATCGTCGTCGTCTTTTCTAGAGAACGTGAGAAAGGCTTGTGAGGAGAATGGGGTCTCCAACATGATTACCTCCATGTCCACTACAGGGAAGGAAGACATGTTGTCCCTTCATGTTCTCTTCTTTCACTATGCGAAGCAGAGTCATCACACCACCGCCAGTGGTTTTATAGCATTCGCGGCCACGAATATGACACAAGCGCTGTGTGAGGAAAGTAGCCGCATCACGGAGACGCAATCCAATTCAAGATTATGGCACGAACTCCGTTACGGCCGAATCACGGCCTCCACGATTTACGAAGCTGCCCATTGCCAAACAGAAGACGGATCACTCGTAGCAAAGATTTTGGGTGCACCAACCTTCCAATCCCCGGCAATGAAGAGAGGGATAAGCATAGAGTCCGCTGTCCTTAAAAAAGTCAGTGAGCACATCAAGTGTCAACTAAAGAAATGCGGACTCTTGCTTCTTCGAAAGCACCCTATTTTTGGGGCGTCACCTGACGCCGTGGGTCCTGATTTCGTTGTTGAAGTCAAGTGCCCAATGACGGAAAAATCTAAAAAAAACTACATTTCGGCGTCTGGGGAAGTAGCCAAGAAGTTTAAAGCTCAAATAAATCTACAGATGTATTTTTACAAAGTCAAAAAAGGGCTTTTTGTGGTCGCTGAGCCAGATTTTGAGAAGAGCGGTCGATTTATCTTTACATGGGTGGCACGCGACGACATGTTGGTACAAGATTTGCTGATGAAGGCCCGTGAGTTTTGGGGAAGATGTATTTTCAAATGTTTTACCTGATTTTGTAATAAACATTAATGGTTTGTGCCTTTTCTATACCAGAACTGCTGGCTCGATAGAATCTCTAATAGCCTACTTCTCACAATGCGGTCTCTGGTTAGACAACTGTAAATAGTAAATTTATGAATCAACTGAAAATTACGATGTCGCAGTGGAAACTTTAATTTTCATTGCATTGATCCTTATCTTTCTCAGTCCACGTCCGGCAAGTAAAATATTATTGTCATATGGGAATTGAGAGGCTCATTCACACATATGTGAATTATTGCGTCTCCGTGATGCGGCTACTTTCCTCACACAGCGCTTGTGTCATATTCGTGGCCGCGAATGCTATAAAACCACTGGCGGTGGTGTGATGACTCTGCTTCGCATAGTGAAAGAAGAGAACGTGAAGGGACAACATGTCTTCCTTCCTTGTAGTGGACATGGAGGTAATCATTTTGGAGACCCCATTCTCCTCACAAGCCTTTCTCACGTTCTCTAGTTAAAATCATCTATAGTCGAAAATAGATTTGTGTACCTAGGGAACAATTTGTCACTTTTTTGGCCCAGAGAAAGTTGCTCGCCTGAGGGCATCCATAATTCTCAAGGTCAAAAAAGTTATTTTGCTCCAGAGGTTCGCACATAATTTTTTGAACGGAAGATTTTATTGACTTTTTTATGTATAAAGGTCCATTCACACACATCAGTGCCGTGAACGGGACGTGCCCCGCCCGGCAAATAAAATATTATTCTCAATGGAAATTGAAGGGGAGCAAAGTTACTTTTTTGACCTTGAGAATTATGGATGCCCTCAGGCGAGCAACTTTCTCTGGGCCAAAAAAGTGACAAATTGTTCCCTAGGTACACAAATCTATTTTCGACTATAGATGATTTTAACTACCTCAGCTTGGAGGTGAATTCTTTCCGGTTAAGACCGGAGAGTGATAAGAAGTAAAAATGAAAATCATGAACATGTCTATTATAAAATAGCCTAATAACATATTTACATTCGATAAAATAGCACATACATGCCGCGTACAAAAAACTTATAAAATGATGCTCTGTGTATTAATGATACCTGCTGCACAAGTTATCGCTAGATCCAAAACATGCACCAAGTTGCTATCGACAGCAATGTGAGGAAGTAAAAATCTGAACTCCCGGATTCGCCCTATTACCCGTTCAACATGCACTCTAAGGCTTGCAATTCTTCTTCCCCTACTGACTTCCTCTTCCTTCAATTTGTCCCCAGTTGTTACTGAAGGAGGACGAACCAGAGTAGCATTAATTTCACTTAAAACACTACTTATGTTTTTGAACCCTCGATCAGCCATGAGTTGGTCCCCCGCAGATATGTAATTAACGAACCCACATTGGTTAAACAACTCGACATCGCTAATACGACCCCCGTAGCCATCGGATACAAAATTTACGAATCCATTAGGGGTACAGGATATGAGGTACTTGATGGTGTTACATCCGTAATACTGACTCCAAGTCAGAGCCTGTTTGTAAGGGTTGCTTGGTTTCTCTATTTGTATTTCCAAGCAATCAATAATGGCAATGACCTTGGGGAAATTTTTTCGGAATTGTACGGGGAGTTTCAAATGAACTCGATCTTTATGGGGCCAGTAGAACAGCTTTTTCAACTCGGCGGCAAGTTTTGGGAGAGTTTTATGGAAAATTTTGGACGCGTTAGCACTTGACATGCCGAAATCGTCAGCCAAAATGACAAATTGGTGGTTACACCTGAGCTTTTTTAACGAGAGCATGATATCTCTCGCTGAACAAGAGGTTTCTTCCTGGAGTATGCCCAAGAGATTGTAACAATCGGGCAGCAAACCAAGATATAACTTGGGCCTTTTTTCGATATTGATAGCCGTTATTTTGAAACATGTTTCATTATGAGCCACGTTTTCTGCTTGAGTTAAATCTGACGTAGTAGTTGATGTCGAAAATGTTCCCGAAGACGTGATGACAACGTCGGAATCACTTCTTCCAAGACTGCTACATTCTTCAGGAGACTCTTCAGTTTGTTCGATAAGCTTAGGTCTTTTTTCCTGAACCTCGTGTTTGATTGGTGAAGTCAGCGTTGATTTTGTTTTTCGGGACACTTGAACTGCTTCACTTCGAAAGTATACCCTGGCTTGCATGCCTACGTCGCGGCAAGATGGCTGAACTTGAGTACCTGAAATGAATAAATTCGGTAGGTACTCGTCATTTAGAGTCTTAAGGGAGAGTTGTACATGTGTTTCCTCGGCCCTCCTTCAATCCTACTTGGCGTTACGTAAATTATCGCCGTATTTCTGCACCAATCCTGGATTTCAAAGTTTCATTTAGATCCCCAGGAAATTCCGCACGCCAGTACGATCTTCTTTTTTCATAGTTTGGGGTATTTCACTCCTGAAATAACTGTAAAACCCACATCAACTTATACTTTCGACGACTTATTTAGGAAAGCAAGATCGTACGGGAGTGCGGAATTTCCTGAAGATTTAAATGATACCTTAAAATCTAGGATTGGTGCAGAAATACGGCGACAATTTACGTAACGCAGAGTAGGCGAGGTATGATTGGAGGGGGTCGAGAAAACACATGAGCAACTCCCCCTTAAATTAATAAGAGAAATCAGAGGAAAATAACATTGTAGACAAGTACAGGGGGGGGGGGCGTTATTAAGAGTGGCATATTAATCGAGAACTTTGGTAGACCAGCGCTCAGAAACTGTACAGCTCCACGAACAACGTGCTGATGGTAAAAGCACCGAAAAAAACGCTGATAGCAACATCGGCGATATGGAAATAATTCATTTTATACAACCACGAGCCAAACGCATAGTCAATTTAGTCAACCACCAGCCAGTGTTCATTGCCCATTAAGCTCGATCACCTTATTCATGGGTCGTACAAGCGGCGACCAACTCTACCAATTGTTACGTTTAAGTAATTGATTACGTACCGACATCCTGTCGTGCGTCACAAGATGAAACAGGAACGTACGATGCTTGGCATAAAACTCCAGCGGAGGTTGAAGGGGAAGAATCTGCAGGAAGGTTGTCATGAGGCTCAACGGTATTATCAAGCAGGTCAGTCACTAAACGGGTTCTCGCCAATTTTTCTATTACAGAAATACTTCTTTTCTGTTCTATAAACAAGAGCGTTAAGAGAGGGAAGAGAAATGGTATAATAATCGCATAATTTGAATCTTACGAGTCACTAAGCGAGACTTCTGGCAGTCAAATCTAGTGGGTACTGTTCCAGGCTTCAATTTGATTACAACGTTCTCACCGCGAAACAATCTCACGTACCTTAAATTTTCGACATCGTTTTCGATCTGCAAAACGAGTTATGTTACAACGAGGAAAATGGGAAGACGTGCAAATGTGGATTACTAAACCTTTAACTTACGTCAAAATGGTCCTCACAAACATAAAATTTTGAATTAGGCGAAAGCGGCTGTTTCTTGAGGTCCCTCCGAACAATTTCTAACCACTGGGTTCTTCTCGGTTCCGTTCGAGGCACGGAAATGAATAATTTTTCTGGCGTAGATGTAGTTGTACTTGTGCAACACGGCACGAAACAATATTTTAATCGGCTAGGCCTTGACATATCGACACTAGACACTTCACTTAACCCTAAGGTATTAATTTACAAGAAGTCAAGAACGACGAATACAACTATATTAACGCTACTGACAGAACAACCGAACCAGAGATTTGAATGTGATAATGAGGATAACAGACAGTCGGCAGAAGATCGATTGCTATAGACTATCGATAAAAACACCGAACATCACGATTTCTGCCTAAATCCTGGTTTTTATTTATTCGCGTCGATGAATTACGTTCCAAAATAGTGTATTATGGCGCCGTATATTTTGCTTTAGTCCTTAAAGTCAATTAAATCACAATAAAGTAGATGAAAATAGTGGTTACAGTGGAATTCCCCTTAGGAATCTTCAACGGTACGACGCCGATGACGTTTAAGTCAGGGCTGCCACTCTCATAAAGTCTGAAAAGGCCTAAAACTTTGAATTCTCTTCGTAATTCAACCAAGTACAATTTCGACGAACTGAACCCGTTTTCTGTCATTTTATACCTTGACTAATACGTAAAAAATATTAGGATGAACGATTTGTAACTAGTGAATCTTCCTCATTCAAAAAACTAACATAGAATACTCAAATTTCGTGATTTTGGCAGTTTGAACCCAAATTTTACTGTGGATTTTTCTCTCTCATAACCAATATCGCGGATTTTGCTTCTTCAAAACATAATTTCATGATTTTTGGCAATTTTAAACCCTAATTTCGCGTATTTTCACTCTTTCAAAAAGTAAATTTCGTATCCTTAGTTTTTTCTAAAACCAGTTTCGGAAATTTTGCTAGTTCGAAAAAACAAATGTGGCTCTTTCAAAAAGCAAATTCATGGATTTGGCTCGATCAAACGCATCTTATTTTTGCTCTCACAAACTCGAGTTTTGCAGGCTTTCGCTCTTTCAAAACCTAATTCGCCGATTTGCCTCATTCAAAAACCACAGTTTAATAGTTTTGGCTCTTTCAAACCTCGGTTTCGTAGTTTTCGCAAGACCTCTCGTTTAACATCAAAGCTGCTCAACGATTAGTCGTTGTTAACTTGGATTTCAGCGTCCTACTTACCTTCAAATAGGAGGAAAATTTCTTCAGATGCACACAGAGCGAGGAACAGGGCGATAACTCAGAATTTTCCTCGCGAACCACAAGAATCGGAACCGATCTCACCTCAGGCAACGGCTCCTCAATAGATGAGGGAGGAACCGAAGGCCACAGCTCCGGCGCATCACTCAGCCAGCTCGGCCCATGAAACCAGACAGAATTTTTCGCCAGTTTAGGCGAACCAAACGGAACAAAACGCCAACGCTCGGGGGGGATAGAATCAGTTACAGCTACAACTCTATTTGCCACAAGGGGCTTCAGAGTATATGGGGCGGTTGCCAGCCACGCAAAGCGCTACTCGCGAATCCGACCAGGCCCATACACAATCAATTGGCAGATCAAGTCGCCAGTTCAGCTCCAGAGCGCGGTACAACCGCACCGCCAGGTGAGTAGCTTCCAGCTCTAAACGATTTATAGTCATGGTCTTCAGCGGCGCGACTTTAGTCTTAGCCATGACCAAACGAACATTCACCCTACCAGAAGGAGAGACAGAGCGCAAGTACGCCACTGCGGCATTTGCCGTAGAACTCGCGTCACAGAACAGATGGAGCTCATGGGATATTGAACCCCCAGGAGCTAAATGCCGAGGAATTCTCAGTTCAGACAAGCGCGGCAACTCTTCCACAAACCGCGTCCACCGATCCAATACAGCCTCCGGCGGACGAGCGTCCCAATCCAGTTCCAGTCGCCACAACTCCTGCATAAACAGCTTGAAACGCACCACCACAGGCGCCAACCAGCCAGCCGGGTCGTAAATCCGGGCAATTTCGGACAACAGTTGTCGCTTCGTTGCAGGCATTCTCAGAAAAGGCCACAGAATAGGCAAAACAGTCAGACACAGGATCCCATCGAACGCCAAGGACTTTAACCACGTCAGAATCCTCCGACCGCAGATCGACTCCACAGCCCAAATGCTGTTCAGGAATCCCCTCAAACATTCTCGGGTCATTCGAGGTCCATTTTCGAAGCTCAAAGCCTCCAAGGTTCAACAACTGGACCAGGGAACGATGCAGAGCCCGCGCCTCATCCAAGGTATCAGCCCCCGTCAGGATGTCGTCCACAAAGGTTGAAGTCCGCAGCACTTCGGCTGCTTCAGGATGTTCCGCCTCATGTTCGGCAGCGAGATGCCGAACCGTTCGCATAGCCAGATAAGGGGAAGGGGAAACACCAAATGTGATTCTAGTGAGCTCATATTCTAGTATAGGGCCAGATGGATGAGTCCTCCACACAACCCTTTGATATCGCGACTGTCCTCAGGACGTACCAGAATCATTCGAAACATTTGCCGAATGTCAGCAGTAAAAACAACAGATGGGAGTCGGAAATTGAGTATTACAGTCACGATATCAGTCTGGAGCGCCGGGCCAGGAAACAATACGTCATTCAGTGACAACCCAGTAGACGAAGGAGCAGACGAGTCAAAAACCACTCGCAGCTTTCTCTCTCCGCCAGAATTTTTCACCACAGCGTGGTGAGGAATATAATACCCAGACAGATCAGAACAGGTCACTGGTTCCGTATACCCCAGCTCAATGTACTCCCCAAAACAGGACACATACAGCTCACGAAGTTCAGAATCACGAGAAAATCTTTTTTCCAGAGCCAACAAGCGCCTCACAGCCTGAGCGCGCGAGTCACCCAAACAGACAGGATCGCGTTTGAAGGGCAAGCCCACAGAGAATTGCCCAGTAGGCAAACGGGAAACAGATTCAACGTACAGGGCCTCACATTTTTCGTCATCAGAATTCCTAGGGGTAACAGTGGGAGGTTCTTCTACACACCAGAAGCGTTTCATACTCGTATTGAGCTCTTCAATAAGGTCAGTCGCGAACAGCACCGTGACAGGAGTAGGGGTAGCGACAGAAAAATCCCCTTACATCAGAATCCATCCAAAAAAGGGACTCCCAAGCCACAGGGGACGAAGGAGAACTCCTTACAGTTCTACCAGTAAATATACTTGGGAGAAAACAGACACCCCAAGGATAACGTCTACAGGTCTAGCTTCAAAAAACCTAGGATCAGCCAAATCAATACCAGCAGGAAGCCCTTCAGTCAACGCAGGCGAGACCCTAATAACCGGGAGATCGCCGGTTTAAGGTGGCCTGAGGCACCACATACAGCGGAACAGACAGCTCAGTAGGAAGTGACTGTCTCCGATCAGAAATCCTAGCCATCAATAATTTCCCTTTAGACACAGCGAGGGGGGCATTACCCATCCCCGTGAATAAGGCCACAGCGGAGCGCTCTCTTGGCAAGGCTAGGCGCTGGGCACACTCCGCAGAAATCAAGGAAAACTCCGAACCGGAGTCGATTAGAGCCCTAACTATTTTTGGGCAACCGCTTCGGTCAAAAATCGTCACTTCAGCCGTGGCCAACAGAGCCACCGACCGCGATAACGTGCAGGAACAGCAACCAGAACAGGACCCGTGTCGGGTGAAACAGTAGAAACCCCTTGGTTCACAGAAAATCCAGGCGGGGGGGGGGGGGGTAGACAGAAAAGACAAATCAGGAGGCGGCGAGGGAGCAACCCGCGTCGCCACAGCAACGTCACTGGGCTGACAGTGGCGCTCAACAAATGTCACCCCTTGGGGGCTGACCTCAATACACCTTTGATCTCTCGCATGGGGGATATAACGAGCAGGAGGGACAGATACAGCATGAAGAGAGGGGGCGGAGGGCAAGTTTGGTAAGGGTATCCCCCCCCCCAACACGTCCAGCAGAACTCCCAGAAGGCCCCGATCTCGAATCAGATCGTGGCCTGTGCAGCAGCACGTGGTGGTCACCAGAACAAGTGCCACAGGTTCGCTTCGAAGGGCAGGATCTAAAAGAATGCGTTCCCAGACAGCGAAAACACAAACCCAAAGCTCGCGCGCGGTCCAGACGAGTCTCAACCGGCATGGCTTGATATTTCCCACACCCTGCAATTGTATGTTGCAGGGAACTACAAATCGTACAGCGATCAGAAGCGTTCGCAGGAGCCGACGTATGAGCCGATAGGCGCTGCTGCGAAAAACGACGAGAACCAGCGGAGGCGCCCGCTCTCTCAGACTGAGAACGCACCTGAAACGAGGAACTCGCCTCCAGGACGCTACATTGAGCATTTACAAAAGACAAAAAAATTTCGCTCCGGCAGCTGGCGGTCGGAAAGAGTGCATTTCATTTTGTATACGGATACCCTAAGCCGTCCCAGAAGTAGTAATGTTGAGACCATGAATTGTTTCGTTTATGTTTGACCCTCCCTCGTACTGTTTGCTGCCGGGTTTGTTTAAGCTTAACTTAATGGGAATCAAAGGTTATTTCAAAATGGAATCATCATACCGAATATAATGCTTCTGGAATCAACTGATGATTTGTAGGGATTTTTTTACCATTTCAACCCCTATTTTCCCCCCTCCACCTTGACCGATTTGGCCCAAATGCAATACCGACCGGTGTCTTATGACTACTGATTTTTGTGCCAAAGCGCGTTCCGCTAAATTAACTTCTACGAGAGTTATCGTGCTAACAAGGAAACGGCCACGGCTGGGCAGTAATTGAATTACGTAATTCAATTACAATTAGTAATTGGTAATTTGTAATTGATAACAACACGCCATTGTAATTGGTAATTTGTAATTAAACGCACTTTTCCGAAGTAATTTGTAATTAACAATTACCAATTACATTTCCATCTTCAGAGTCAATATTAATTTGAAAACTCAGCGGGTACTATTTCGCGCCTTGCTTGGAGCTTTTGGAGGAGTTTTTGCATGAAATTCTCTGAAAAATAAGAGTTTCAAAGCAATTATGACACAAGCGATATCCTCGAGCTTAGGGTTGCCAATTTGAAATTTGAGAAATACGGTACAAACGTTTCACCTAGTCCACATCAGCCAGACCATCCAGTCAATGTACGCCGTTTCCTGCGAGGCGTCAACGACTTTATGAGCCTCAAGAGCCTAATTTGTGTGTTCTTCCGCTCATTGAGGGTGACTTGCCGTAATATGGTCACTAGAAGGTACGAACGGGTGCAAAACCCGTTACGGAAGCACTTCGAGACAGTGAGAGGATGGCATTAACCGTTGAAGTTCCTAGCCTCGGACACTGCTCCACATACGATCTCCATGTGGTTTCTGCTAAATAAGCGCTTTGACCATTTGCACAGGGGCAGTGGCGTAGGTAGGAATTTGTCCTGAGCGGGGGGGGGGATCAGATTGAAATCTCGTAAGGGTGAGAGGAGGGGGGTAATTTCACATTTTAGTCGTCATTCCAACCAGCCAGCACCATCTTGAATCTGGACATCTTGCTGGCCTCATCATAGCCTCAATCTCTCAGTAGAGCGATTTTTGGGCTCTACCCACAAATTAGTGATTTTCTTAATTTTGGCCGAGTTTATCGTTCTTCTCAATTTCAGCCGCAGATTAGCAGTTTTGCCCCTCATCATCCAATAGCCATGAATTTGCGAATTTTCTCAACTTTAGCAGCAAAGTAACGTTTTTATCCCGTGAGCGATGTTTCTTAATTATCCACGAGTTTTGGCGGTTTCCTCAATTTCTAGCAGCATATTACCGATTTTTTAATTTTTTTACCAGGGGATTAGCACTTTTCTCAGTTTCAGCTGGAAACTAACGTTTTTCTTAAGCGTTTTCCTCAATATCAGCCGCAAAATAGAGGGACTTTTCACGAATTAGGATTTTTTTGGTTCACCATATACGCAATATGCATGAGCGATTTTTCTGCATACTCGCGAATAAGCGGTTTCTTCACCTATTGCCACAAATTGGCGTTTTTTTTCAATTTCAGCCTGAAAAGCTGCCTTCAGAATCCGCAAATTGGCGTGTATTCAGTTTTTGGTGCAAATAAGAATTTTTCTCAATTTCAGCCGCGAATTAGCGCTTTTCTAAAATTGTAGCGGCGACGCGTCGAAGCGTTTCAAACCTGTGAATTAGCGAAATTTCTCAATTTCAAGCAGTTAGCATAGCGCTTTTGCGGGCTAAATCGATTATTCAGCTACATTCTTTGCTAACCACCTGCAAGCTTTTTATTATTGTAGCGGCGACGCGTCGTAGCGTTTCAAACCTGTGAATTGGCGAATTTTCTCAATTTCAGTCACAAATTGGCGTCTGGCGCAATTTTAGCTGTAAATTGGCGATTTTTTCCATCTTTAGCCTCGAATTAGCAATTTTCTTAATTTTTAAGCTTAAAATTAACCTTTATCTTAATTTTGACCAGGGCCCTATTGCACAATGTTTTATTAGCTAATAATATAGCTAATATTAGCTAATAAAACAGCTGTGATGTTTGCTAATAAAACATTGTGCAATAGGGCCCAGGCTGATTTTTTTATTTTCTAAATATTACCCGCCAATTAGCGGTTTTTCACATTTTACCACCGCATTAGCAATTTCATATAACTTTTATAGGTATAGATTATTGCTTCTTTTCAGTTCTAGCCGTGAATTAGCGTATTTTTTAACATTGTACTATAGCCATGCATGAATTTGCCATTTTTCTGAATTTTAGCCACAAAAATGCCTTCAGAAGGTGCGAATTTAAATTTTTTTTTTCAAACCAAAACATTTACATCTATCCATCCATTTCTGTCTAAAAATCTTCATTTTTAAATTCTAAATTTCACGACACTTAATTCGAGAATTTGTGATGTTTCTCAATTTTAGCTGCGAATTTTCGCTTTTTCTACATTTTAGCAGCGTGGTAGCGTCTCCAATCCGTGCATTACCTACCGAGTTTTGTCAATTTTTGCCAAGAATTAGCGTTTGACTCAATTTAAGCTGCAGATTAACAATTTTTCCCATTTTTCACTGAGAATTAGCACTTTTCGCCAATTTGAACTGAAAATTAACGTTTTTCTTAACTTAAGCTGCGCTAATTGGTGATTTTTTCAATTTTTGCCGCGAATTAGTGATTTTCTTCATATTGTATCCGCGAATTAACGTTCTCATAACTTTATATCTGCAAATTGCAAATTAGCGATTTTTCCCAATTTCAGCTGTGAAATAGCGTTTTGCGCTAATTTTGCGGTCATTCAGCATCCTATTCCCTTTTTCATACGCGAAAGGGCGATTTTACGCCATTTCAGTTGTGAATTTGCCATTTTTGTTCAATTATAACCTGAAAGCGTCTTTTATTTGTCAATATTATAGCGTGTTTTCTCAACTTTAACCGCGGGGTTTACCCAAATACAACACTTTTGCGTTGATTTCCACAATTTATTCGTAGAATGGCCTTCATGTACCGCGAATCAGCAATTTTTTTCTTAATTTTAGTCTGGAAGTTGCATCGCGAGACCACGAATCAGCGCTTTTCAGCAGCTATAGCCACGAATATTACCGATTTTTGTCTGATAGATGGTCCGGGGTGAACCCCCTCCCCCCTGTACCTGGGTACACTACTGCGTTGGGTCTGAAGTCCAAGGATAAAGCTGGACGTACTCGGACCTTTTCGGGCTGCTTCAAGTCCAGAAAATCTGCTTTGAGATTTTATGGGGCTCCTCGGTATGGTACTAGTGCTCCTTCGTTCGTATACTTTCGGCCCTGGGGGGGGGGGATCTATCCCTTATAGCCCCCCGTACCTACACCCCTGCCCCAAACACAAAAAGCTCGAGCCACAAGAAACTCCAATCCAAATAGCTCTAACCACAAAATTCTCAAAGCACAAAAATATTGAACCACATAAAGCTGCCATTGCAAAGCTCTCTGAGAGTTAGGTATCGCATGCACAATTTCAAATAAATACGTAAAGAATCCGAGACATATTGCGTCCCAGGACGTCCTTGGCTGAGACGCCGGACAAAATTAGCCAATGATCAAACTATGACTATCCGGGATTCCCCGTGACAGTTCGCTGGCCGGGATGTGGGGCAAAACTAGCCAAATTAGCAAATTTGACCCCGGACATTTCGCAACCCTACTCATGCGACGCGTTTGGCATCTTGGGGCTATGCTGTTCCTGCTTCCTATCTCAAAGATCTGTTCTGACGTTCGATTGTTTGCTGGACGCACTAAAAAAATGACAGTGAACAAGAGCAAGACGCTTGCGTGTTCCACAAATCCAGCTCTTGGGTAATTGGTAATAGAAAAAGTAATTCAATTACAGTAATTGTAATTTGTAATTATTCGTGGAAGTGAAAAGTAATTTGTAATTAATCCTCTTTTTTGGAAGTAATTTGTAATTTGTAATTAATTACCCAAAAAGCTGTAATTTGCCCACCCCTGGAAACGGCCATAATATTATAAATAAATATATCATATTATATATATATATATATGAATTCCGGAGACCACTGAATTCGTCGTGTTCTAGAGGTTCTTAAACATGAAAAAAACATGACATGACCCATGTTTGCCACCATCACGACGAGACCAATAGTGCATTTTCAGAATGAAATGCACTAAAACCCTTTAACAGTGAAATCCCTGGCCTCACGATGCTCCTTGGCGAACTGCCTTTGGAGTGGGGCCGGGAGCTTTCTGAGCAGCCAGTAAGTAAGCAGATAATCCGCAGTCATAGGGAACTCCAGACCTTCAAGGAGCCGCAGATTTTCAGTGGTAGTGGCTACGAATGTTCGCAATTCATTTATTCGTTCAGCCGGAGAGCGCTAGTTCAGCAACTCCTGGAGGAAGCAGTCCGCCAGGAGGATGGGTTTATTATAAGCGGTCTCTAAGACCTCCAGTGCAACCACTAAACTGTCAGATATAGTTTGGATCAGCTTCAGCGGCTCCCCAGACAGACAATTTTTTAAATATCTAAGCTTCTCCTGATCAGTGAGCGTACCATTCCGCTCCATGGTCTCATAGAAAACTTCCTAAAGCTCGACCAAGTTCTCAAATCCCCAGAGAACCTAACCAAGTCCAGGGCAGGGAGTTTAATACTTGTGGTGGCAACCTCACTCACATCTCCAGCAACAGCAGTCGGTTCAGGACTCGCAATTTCCAGAGTCTGTAGGGCACAACCAATGTCCAACACAACCTCGTCAAGGGACCTCACCCTCTCATCCACATCAGCAAGCTCGGTCTCATCCGGTAAATCCGGCCCGGAGGACCACTTTTTATGTTCAGTTTTCAGTCAGTGGAGTTTAAAATACCCAGTTCAGAATCGGTAAATTACAGGGCTTCAGTTAATAATTAATTTCGGAGGACCAGATCCTTGCTAGGATCACAAAACAGGCAATTGGCAATGTAAATGGGTGAGAGCAGGCGAATAAATGTTCTTGTACTCACAGTAACTATGAATTAGGACCAGCCAGTCATTAATTGTCACACTCAGCCGGCACAGACTCTCGATCAGCGAAGAACTCCGGCTTCAGTTGTAGAAATTTAATTGTACTCGCGACTAGTACGCGAACAGGGAAAAGGTACGTCCGAGCAGCTCGACGTTTCAAAAGCAAGTCGAAAGAGTCCAGTATAAGTAGCGGCGCGCGCGAGAAACAGACTCAGAAAACTCTCGACGCGCAGGCCTGAACGGTACAGCCCGCTCTTTTTCACCAGTCATTGCCATTTAAGGGGATAAATTAATTTACAAACCCAGACCAGCTAAACAACGGTAGGCAATGATCAGTTCAGATAAAAATAATATTTCAAAGCCATCTGAGTGGCCCGAACACCTAACTTTTCGAAGCAGGCGTCCGCGGAAACCACTTTTACATCTGGTCAAGCCGTCAGTGAAAAAGAAAGTTATAGGAGCCACTTTTCCTGATTTTTCGGTTTTCTTTTACCGGAAGAATGATATTAAAATCTTCGGGAAGGGGGGTCCTTTACCCACCCTGAGTTCCGTATGAATTTTCCTGCATCTTTCTTGTTACTATGTGATAACTGTCGATTCGATCTTTCACATTTATTTGTTTTTTCATTTTCTTACCTCTATTTTTCATTTTTGTATTTCTTTTTTATTATTATTCTGACCTTAAGGGGGGGGGGTTAAGACCCCCCTCCGTGGATACGCCACTGCTAACGGGTCCTATGGCCGCGAGCCAAAGAAAAAGTCTGGAAAGCCGAAAACACCTTCAACTTGAAGTACCGCTTGTCGGTGTCAGGGTACATTGGGTCCGTTCGAAGAAGAGGGATAAAAAATACGGTTCGGTTTTATTTAGTCGATTCATTTTGAAAGCCCCCAGTCGGTTGCACTGTAATTTACGGCGCATGGAAAATGCGTATTACGAATTTTCATATTTCGTGGCGAAAGTAACCATAATTTCACACACGCTGCAGCCAAAAATACTTTTTGGGGTGTGTTCTTACCTGGAGCGACACTGTTTTTTGTGGTAGCTTGAAAACCGTTCATCAAAGATTTTTCATTATATTTTTTCTGGGTTTCTCATCCTATTTTCCCCCCAGAAAAAAGTTCCCTTACACCGAAAACCGATACTTCAAATTAGAGGGTTTCCATTGGCTCGACGCCGCCCCTGTGGGTGGGGGTGGAGGAGTTAGAATACACCTTCCGTATCCCCTGCGTGTCGTAGAAGGCGACTAAAAGAGGCGGGGAGGCGGACCCGTGAGCCTGGAAAGGCAGCTGCCTAAGGGAGCACACCCTGACAGAAAAGCCGGGGGTCGGGCCTCGTTAGCCACTGTTAGCACCCCGAGAGGGAGTGCCGCAGGAGCTTAGGGAACTCCTGCGGCACAGACTTGGACAGGACCGGACTGTACTTGGATAAGGATAATATTGACTATTAGGGCTGCCGCCCGGGCGGCTTGTGGTGATGGCTCCCTATCCCTTGCTGTCAACTGTCCCGGGGGTCCCGGCGATGGCAAGCGCTTTGTTGGGTACCCACGTCGTCGGAGGCGTGGGAGCTTCTGAAAGGTCGTCGGGGCATTTGCCCGGGCCGAGTAGGAGGTAGTGACTGCCGAGGGTTGAGTCTCTTCCCCTCAAAGGCAGTGTAGGACATTTCCTTGGGGGAACCCAGGGACCCTCGCACTGATGGTTGGTATGCCCGGAAGTCTGAGCCCCTCAGAGTACGGGATAAACCCAGATATGATTCGCTCCCCCCCCCCCCACAGAAAGACAAAGAAGTAGTAGGAGATGATGGATGTTCAACTTCGCCAGCAGGAGCACAGAGTGATGTACAAATGGACAGTGATGCATTAGCAGGCCACTCTGCCGCCCCTTCCCCTGCACCACACCCTCATGGCGTGGCCAGGTACTCGGGCACCGATGCATCTCAATGGTGCAGTTGGAAGGAGATCCAGACGCTGGAGAATGAAGACAGGGCCAACCTCCAGCTAATGAAGAATGAAATATCTAAGATGCTAAGTGTCACTAAGCAGCAGAGGAACGTTAGCATGGTTAGAGTGCGAGAAATACCGGATTAGATTGAACTCAGTTCAAAGGAGAGGCGCGTTAAGGATATGCAGTGCATACAGAACAGTTTCTGGTCCTGCTGTTCAGGTGGTAGCGGGTGTTGTGCCGATCGACATCCTGGCCGGTGAGAAACGGAGAATATATCTGCGCAAGGGAGAGCAAGACCCGCGGACAGTAAGGAAAGAAGAGAGAAAACGGTCGATCCAGCTCTGGCAAGCGCGATGGAACGAGGAGAGTAGAGGGCGGTGGACAGCAAGACTGATTGTTGATGTTGAGGGGTGGACTAATAGAAATCACGGAGAGGTGGGGTATTACATGACACAGTTTCTAACTGGTCATGGGTACTTTCGTTCCTTTCTGGCAAGGATAGGGAAAGTGGCTGACGGCCAGTGCAGATACTGCCTCATAGAGGACGACGATGTCCATCATACATTCTTTGTATGTTCGAAATGGTGGCACCCCAGGGGCGAGCTCGTTGCCCGCATCGGGGAATTATACCCGGAAACTCTGGCAACAAAAATGTTGGAAAGCAAGGAGGGCTGGGATGCCGTAAGTACCTATGTATGCGCGGTTCTCAAAGCGAAGGAGTTGAATAGAGAGTGGAAAAGGGATTAAAAAAGTAAAAGGAGGGGGCATCATGAGTGGATAAGAAGAAGACTAGGTGGGGCCTTCAAGGGCTATAAAAGGATTGTCCTGAAGTAATACTGAAAGGTGGTCCCGGGGCAGTCCTATAAAAGAGGCAGTAGGAAGGGTGTTTTAGTCGGTATACCTCCGGTGAGTCCGACACGAAGGGTGAGGAGACTCGCAGCTCCTCACTGTCAGTCCATAAAGGATTTCACCAACCTCACAAAAAAAAAAAAAAAAAATTGGCTCGACGCCACAGAACCTGTTAGCGTTAAATGCAATTATTCAATCCCCTATATTTTTCAATTCGTTATCACGTGAATATAGTCCAGGAGCAGGTTCGAAAATCGTGCACTTTTGAGTCGAGCTTTCAAACTTTGCAGGCGTGTTCTAGATGGCTGATGAGTTGATTTTAAGATTGGAGGCTATCGCGACATCGCATAGGACGGCTGTTATTCAAGATAGCCGTTGGAAATTTTAGTATTTCCGCCGTTTCAGCGCTTTTTTCAAACTCTTTCCGGGTTGAAGCGCTGTTAAGGACTACATTAGACTGCTCTGAGTCCGAAAACAACCATTGAAGCGATCAGTTAATACCGCACGTGGATCATGCAGCAGCTTCTTTTACGCGTCTTTGCATAAAAAAATGATTTTCCATGCTCGCCGGATTTGGATACTAAGGGCATCTCTTTCAAGTCCATTGCATTCCACCCTTGTCCTAGGGTGTCTGCAACTGAAATTACGCCTCAAATCCCAAATCGCCCCCCAGCTGATGGAGCTCCAAATGTATTCTATGCCCCGTGTTCAACTCCCTTTCAAGGGCTGAGGATCCCCGATTTGCGCAAGATTTTTTCATGAACGTGTCTCTCACATATGAGGGCGTAATTTGTGGTTCAGAGCCGAACCAATATGGCGGCCGTAATTCGAGATGATTTCCAATAATTACAATATTTCATACGTTTCCGACCTATTTCTCGCTCGCGACTAGCGTAAATAAGTGTCTCCAGTCAAACATTGTCGTCATCGGGCTTCAAGTAAAACTCCTTCATGTGCAATATTGAATTTCTAACGAAAGAATCGAGATATTAATGCATGACTAATTCAGAAATAATTTGAGCAAGGATTTGGCTTTTCCAAGGGGGCATTTGCATCCTAGTTAGAATACCCCCCCCCCCCCAACTCTATCACTGTCAAACGCACTTTTCCACGTTTTCCAACAGACGTGTACTAAGATACGGAACCTCATTGAAATATAGAATAGGATGCACAATTTTTAAAATCATATTAAAAACGTTTTATATTTAACCAATGAAAAATGTCAATAAAGTAATAATTTCAAAATCTGGCTCCCTAAAATGCCGGATACGTTTAGAAACTCTCATTAGGTAACGTTATTAAGCTATTTGAAGAGCCGTGATCTTAAATTTACCATCGATTCTTAAAATTACAGCGGTACTGATATTTCGCTGTTTCAACACCCATCTCTCAGAGTGGGGGGGGGGGATTCGACACGTTCTCCCCACAAGTACAACCCCAAAACCTGCCCACCACTCCCCTCCCCTATATGTTTTGAGAGATTTTCCAAGCTGGGGGGGGGGGGTAATTCTGTGTTCCCCCCCCCCTGGAACCACCTACGCAGCACAGCCTTTAAAGCAGGTGCAAAAAACAGGGAACAAGCTAGAAGCTCTGCTGAGTTACTACACTGAGGTTCACACTGTTCGTGCTCAGAAAGTAGCACCACATATCCCAACATTTCACGGTCTTGAACAGACCTGGAATCGCCATACAAATTTCATGGAGTATCAACCTGATGGAAACGGGTTTGCAAAAGAAGACTAATGGTGTCAACATGTTTCTCAGGTAAGCAAAACTGAATCAGAAATCGACATCAGTTCACAGCGTCGAATTTCCTGGGCTGCCCATCATGCAAATAATGTAGTTATAGAAGGGCTTAATTCACTAATGACCACGTCCACAGCACTGCTTCCTCTCTCACGCCACGATCATTATTAGAAAATCTAGCTACGTGTTGAATCCGGGGCAGACCCCAGTTATAACTTTCGATCAACCTCTGTTCAAAATCGCCAAAGATATTCATTGGAATTGGCCAGAACCCTACGGTGAGGACAAGATTGTGGTTATGCTGGGTGGACTAGCACTAGGGCTTCCAATCCCGCGTGATTGGTGCGGGACTGAAAGCAATCCCGCGGGATCCCGTGCGGGATCCCGCATTTTCCGTTTTTGTGCTGAAAAGTGTAAGGGAGGCGGAAAAATGTTTTGAAGGAGTAAGAAATAACTGAAAATCACAAAAACGAACTTTTTTAAAAAAAGAATATGACCGGTAACTAACATTTCAATGACTATTTCATGGACCAGAAAAAAAAAATACAACTGTGATAATAAATGGAAACGGTGGAAATTGTCAATTAATTCAGCAAGTCTTAACAACCGTCATCTACCCTATTGCTCTGGGCGATTGAAATGTGATCGGAGGACGCTGAGGCTATTTAGTGTGTTGTCACCCATATTTGACCTTATTTTAGAGCAAAAGTAGCCCGCTGAAGAAAAAACTCGTTCAGCCTCAACGCTGGTAGGAGGAATGGTGCTGAGGTAGTCCCATGCCTTCGATAAATAGAACCCACGGGCTCCACTATTTTCAAACAACGTCATTTCCTCCTTCAGGATTTCGTCCAGGTTAACTTTGGACCCTGGCTGCGACTTGGCTTGCAACGGGAAGTTCTCTTTTTGCAGCGCAATCTCAAGCTCTTCCTTCAAAGTCAAAGGCGTCGTCGAAGTCAGCGTTGGCTCATCGTCGACTTGATGATCGAAGACTTCTTGAACTTCAGGAGATTTCAAAACCCGGCCGAGCATATTCCGTAGAAACAGTCTCACATTTTATTTTTTTATTAGAGGAAACGTTGGATCGGTTCTTGATTGAAGGTCCTTGAAATATTTCTGCGGATTATGGAGGTAAAGCATTGCGCTCGATGCTTCGTTTCGTCGTTGAGCTATCCGTCGTCGTAACGAAGATTCCAGTTGTTCACTTAAGACGCTTTTCCATTCGCTGATTTTCTGCAGCATAAAACGAAGCGCAGTCTCAGCAGTTAGAAAAGTGGCTTCTCGACGGCAGAGAACTTCGACAGCCAGTTTTACCGGCTCCAAACACTTTACAATATCGGCAATATTGATCCAATCTTGTTCCGAAAATGAAATGTCTGACTCCAAGTCAATTAGTGCTTTGGAGACGCTCAATTTCAGTTTGAGAAATCTTTCCAACATGTGAAGAAGACTACTCCAACGAGTCCTACAGTCCAAAAGCAATTGTACGTTTTTCCCGTGTTCGATGACCACGTTTTTTTGAAGGTACATTTCGTTTTTCAGAGATGACTTCCGAAATAATTTTACAACCTTTCTCACTTTGTTGATTAGCTCATTGAACTGGCCGAACGAAACATTTATTGTTTCCTGGTCGGGGCTGACTATCTGGTACCCTTGATCGTACTCATCATCTTCTTCCTCATCGCTGCTTTTGTCAGAGTAGCCGGAAGCAGCCGGTTCATCTATGTCGGTTGTTTCTGGCCTTCGGTACAGAGTGTCAATAACTCCAAGCTGAACTCCATGGGCATGACAAAGTTGATGTTTGCAAGAAATCACTCTTCCAACTTTGACCATTGTGGAAGGGCCATCCGTAGCGATTGAAATTATGTCGTCGAAGTCGAGGTCAAACTTTGCAAGAAGCCCTTCAATTGTTTTAATACAGTTTTCTGCGGTGAAGGATCCTTGGATTCTTGTGAGGCCCAAGTTGTAAAACGAGTTTGGTCCAAGAACGAGTAACATTGAGGTAGCGCCGATTTTTGGTCGACGTCCACTCGTCAAACGTTAGAGAAAACTTGCTTTCATTGCGTTTAGCAAGTTGTATGGTTGACTTGGCTGCTGCTTGAATTTTATCCGCGTAAGACACTACCATCATTTTCAGAGTTACCACATTTGTAAAATAAGCGCCTCAAATCAATGGAATTAGCCAAAGAAAAAAAAGAAAACCCATCTTTGGCCGCCATCCTTGAAACCATGACTTCCAAGCTGCTATCATTTGACGCAAAAAAATCAGTTATTTTTCGTTTTTTAGCCTGAGATGACGGCAACGACGAACAAGAAGACGAGCTGGAAGTGCTGGGTTCTGAAGCAAGTTTTGAAATGATGTTGTGCGCGGATTTTAGGTGCACGTGCAGCCCTTCAGTAGATCGACAACTTCATTTTAAAATTTTCGAGCACATAGAACACTTGGCATTCTCCCCATCTTTCACGAAATAACTCCAAACCGATGATTTTTCTTTGTTTGGGCGAACATTCCCCTTCCCCTCGATATTACATTCACTGTCACTCATTTCGTCCACTAAAATGACTTTTCTAGTTGTCAGCAATCGCGGGAACAAAACATTAACAGAGCAGAGAAGAGAGAACACTGGCGCGTAAAGGGTTTTATTCAACTCTTACTGAAGTCCTGCAACTATGGCTGGCGTAGCGAGAGGAAGCACTAAATTGAAGGAAATAATGGAAAAAAGGCTGGGGGGGGAAGAGGAGAAAAAACTCTTTTCACAAACTCATTTTATCCGAATCAGCTATTTCTTCTTTCAATGAAGCGGCCGCCGCACGCTTCTTCAACCCCTCGCTCTTTCTTTCGACCGCACACCCTTGACTCCTCTCATCATCTTCCATGGTAGTGACTTGGGGGAAGCAGTATTTTTTTGTCTTTTCTTTTTTCGGGCTAACGTCAGCATCTCATGAATGAAAGCGGCGCTCCACTCTATGCAAAATGGAATGCGCGGGATTACACGTGCGAAATCCCGCGTTCGCGGGATCAACAAAACCACGCGGGATCCCGCTCGAATGCGGGATCGGGATTGGAAGCCCTAACTAGCACACATTAAGATGGCCCTACTGAAAACACTTGGCGATATGATTATGATGCGCAATATCATGGAAATTCCAACAAAACGCGCATGACAATGATAGAGTTGGGGATAGGGTATTCTAACTAGGATGCAAATGCCCCCTTGGAAAAGCCAAATCCTTGCTCAAATTATTTCTGAATTAGTCGTCATGCATAAATATTTCGATTCTTTCGTTAAAAATTCAGTATTTTACGTGAAGGAGTTTTACTTGAAGTCCGATGACGACAATTTTTGGCTGGAGACACTTATTTAAGCTAGTCGCCTGCGAGAAATAGGTCGGAAACGTATGAAATATTGTAATTATTGGAAATCATCTCGAATTACGGCCGCCATATTGGTTTTATGGATCGGCTCCGAACCACAAATTACGCCCTCATATGTGAGAGACACGTTAATGAAAAAATCTTGCGCAAATCGGGGGTCCTCAGCCCTTGAAAGAGAGTTGAACACGGGACATAGAATACATTTGTAGCTCCACCAGCTGGGGGGCGATTTGGGGTTTGAGGCGAAATTTCAGTTGCAGACACCCTAGGACAAGGGTGGAATGCAATGGACTTGAAAAAGATGCCCTTAGTAGCCAAATTCGGCGAGCATGGGAAATCATTTTTTTATGTAAAGACGCGTAAAAGAAGCTGCTGCATGATCCACGTGCGGTATTAATTGATCGCTCCAATGGTTGTTTTCGGACTCAGAGTAGTCTAATGTAGTCCTTAACAGCGCTTCAACCCGGAAAGAGTTTGAAAAAAGCACTGAAACGGCGGAAATACTAAAATTTCCAACGGCTATCTTGAATAACAACCGTCCTATGCGATGTCGCGATTGCCTCCAATCTTAAAATCAACTCATCAGCCATCTAGAACACACCTGCAAAGTTTGAAAGCTCGACTCGAAAGTGCACGATTTTGCTATTTTTCTTGAATCTGCTCCTGGACTAATAAAACGTTTTTGCCGTCTGACCAGAATTTCTGTTACTTCTCCCAAGTGCATCTTTGATGGCGGCTGCCACTGGTTTCGCCACGTCCAATCGGAGGCAGACAATTTCCCCCACTATTGGGAAATTATTATCGAATTTAAGCGCTTTGTAAGAACAGTAAGCAAACGGTTGCACAATTTACGTCTCTGGCTCTTAGTCTATTATTAGTCCCGGGAAATCGTCTAATTTTACCAGATTATGCCGTATACACCCATCCACCCATTCAGCTTTACCATTTCAATTTCCAGGTTAAGACACGGTGGGCGAAAAAAATACCTAGAGATATTCGATTTTTTAAAAAATGATTGAATCCACCAGAAATACACAAAACAAAGCTTTAAAAAATTAAATAAATAGGAAAAATAAATCTTGGTGAAATAGATACGCCAAGGTCAAGTGGTGATTTCAAACAAACTTTACAAAACTTAAGCCTACGTTTAGAGCCGGCTTATCGATCACAATAACAAATCTAATAGAAAACTCTTAATTCCAGTCATTATGTAAATAATAAGGGCAATGCAAAGCCCACCATTAAACCCGGTTTCTACCAATACGTCCGAGAAGAAAAAAACACGTTTATCTACATCGTATTAGTATAGCTCGGGCGGGTGCTCTATAATTTAAAACCGGTGTTGTTTCTACCCGGCGTCAAATAATCAGTCAGTTTCATTTCATTACAATCGGGTGAATCTTCAATAGTACCCTTACAGGAATGGACGGAGTAAAAAACAACTGAGCTTGGAATTGGCAGCGTAATTGAACTTATAACGAACCAAATTGACGTGGTTTTCTTAGAAATGTACGTCTAGTCGAAAATTCTACTATTAAGCTCATGTAGATACATTAGTCAGTTTAGAATATGAGCAAATCGATTCATCTCGATAGTGGTTTTCGTTCGTCAGAAAGGCGTTACTTAACGTCAAAAAGAAGAACATTATAAAATTCTTACGTATCGTTTGCGCATTCTCGTTTGGAAATGCGCTAACATTAGCCAGATTTTGAGCTAGACCCATTACAAACATTATAAAAGGGGGAAGGGGTATAAATAGCAGCGCCACTCAAAAGCAAACTCTCTTATTCGTGCTGCGCGAAAATAATTTGTCAAGAACAGGGAAACATCATTTTTGGAGCCACATAAGTACGTTAAATTTAAGTTGCCCAGACAGGTAGAAAGGTACTTTATAAGCTCAGGACTTATTTGGAAACAGTTCGTCACCCAAATGTAGATTAGTAATTCTGTGTATCATGTATCTCCCCAGAACCCGCTCTACTTGTAGTACAGCACAGGGATTCTATGAAGTACCCGCTTAGGGCACGTACTAACGAAAGACATTATTTTCAGTAAGAAAAAGCTTATTTCTAAGGAATGAATCCGAGCGAAGGGCCTGCATATAAATTTAAAGCCAAGTATTACAATAAATTATAATTAGAAAAGTTGAAAAAAAAACTGCACCCTCAGCACTCCATGAAACAAATAAGGCAAACTGAGGTGTGTAGTCAGGTATAAAAAATAGATCTTTAAAAAGAAATGAAAAAAATAACTAAAATCTATCTTTAGATTCTGTGAGGCCTTCAAGATCGTTCAAACTTTGTAATTCTTGAAGTTCCTGAAGTTTTTCGTGATCCCTTATGTGAGCATAGTTCGCAGATAGGCACATGAGATAATGAACCTGTGATGATACACTCAAATTATCGAATGCTAAATGTTTTCATAAAGCGAAACACTATTTACCAGAGAAAGAATGACGAGCAAACTCGCGAAACAGGCGAGAATGAACATAAATTCAGCCTTTTCGACGTAGTCTTTGCAAAATAACTTAATTTCGTGAGGAGGGCAAACCTCCATGTCTTCGGGTCTCGTTCCTTCGGGAAACATGAAAGCTGGTGGAATGAGAAATATGGTCAGTCTTTGAGACTTATGATGGACAGGTGGAGAGAGGGGTAAAATACTTACAAAATTGTTTAAAGTCGATACATTGTCTGAGATCTTTAACCCGTTCGGATGTGCATAGCGCCCAGAATATGGTGTAAAACAATGTGACTATGATTAAAAAGGCGAAAAGGGCGAACCAACCGAGGAGGAGAACGTAGGACACGCTCATAAACTTGAAAAAAAAAACGAGAAGGGTGGGGGTTAGGATGAGCGTGGAAGAGGCGTACGAAATTTACTACGTACAAAGGCGCAAGATATTCTTCCGCCGACTCTGGCTCCCCAAGCTCGATAAACGGAATGCCGAGTGGCTCCAGTGGCTAAAAATCCCACAAAAAGGATCATTAGCCCGATGGCTCCCATAATAGCGCCTGTCGACACGAAAATTGTCTGAACTGGCTCCAACCTACGAGATTAGAAACGAGTTAAATTTTTGTGTGAAGATAAAAGAAACGTTTTTAGTACACTTACCAAGCGAGGCGCAAGTGGAAGACTTCGTTGAGCATAAGAGCTGACAGGGTGGATCCTCTGTACATCGTGAAGCAGAACACGGCGACGCCAATGATGCACATGATCGTGGCGATAAGGGTTGCGTACGGCAGCCGAGTCATACAGTCTTCGCATCGTCCTCGCCCTTGAGAAAGTAGAATGAAAAAAGTAAATAAATGTATAATTAAAAAATAAAAAAAAAATAAAATTCGCTCAGCAGCTGGCGGTCGGAAAGAGTGCATTTCATTACGTATACGGATACCCTAAGCCGTCCCACAAATAATAATGTTGAGACCATGATTTGTTTCGTTAATGTTTGACCCTTCCTCGTACTGTTTGCTGTCGGGTTTGTTTAAGCTGAACTTAATGGGAATCAAAGGCTACTTCAAAATTAAATCATCGTACCCAACATATAGACCAGTCAATACAGGGTGTTCACCGGTGGCGTTGACTATATTGCATACAGTGGTAGTACATGCCAAGAGCTGTAAAATTTTCCCTATCACTTTTTTTTATCTCCAGCCGTTACCGATTTATGATTTTTTGAGCACTTTTTATGTATAAAAGCATTTTTCACGATAAAAACACGATTTCTCTGGTTCTGGGTAGTGCGATAAAACATTTGGTGGCAGCTTTGGATTCCGCACAAAATTTACCTCTAGATGTGATAGGTTTCGTTTCGGAATTTCCTTGAAACACCCATCATTTTTGGGCGTCAAAGTTATTAGTTGCACAAAAAAATATTTTTCGTGAATTTATCCTGTTGATTTTAACGAGCGGAAAAAAATCGCAGGTAGCGCACCTGTGCTCTAAAAACATCTCCAAGTTGTCAGCATTCGAATGGCGTATCATAATGCCAGCTTCTGACTTATTTTGGCTGAGAAAACATGATTTCGTTTTTAAAACAACATTAATTTTTGGCACCTTTTTCATTTAGGTATTTTTAGTAATTTGTTTTTGATTCCGAGCTGAATACTAGGACGCGTCAAATCCCGTTTTCAGGCTCATAAACTATCTCTTTTTATTGCGCCAGAAAAAAAAACTTTTTGATGTGGCAATAATGGCTTCTTCCCAGCGCGTGAAACGTTCGCTGACCAACAATTGTATTTAAAATACAAAAAAAAATAAATAAATAAAAATAAAAATGTTACTAAAAACTACATAAATTGTTCGAAATGGCCTCCTCCGTGCTCCAAGCACAAAGCTGCTCTTCTTGAGACACTACTTGTTGCTCTCTCTATTTCTTGTTGCCTTGCACTCATGCTTGTGCAGCACTCTTGAATCCTTTGGACAAGTTGCTCTTCATCCGTTATATCCACGCTGTAAACCATGGATTTCAGCGTTCCCCAAACGTAAAAATCTGGTGGCGTTAAATCCGGGCTCCTCGCTGGCCACGTGACGGGACCATGGCGCCCAATCCACCGATCTTCAAAATTTTCGGCCATCCATTCTGTGATTATTCTCGCGTTATGGGCAGGGCACCCGTCCATTTGTCACCACATATTTTGCCTAATGCCAAAGGGAATGTCGTCAAGCAAAGAATTTAAATTTTGAAGCGTTTGGAGGAAGGATGCCGCGTTGAGACGTTGGGGAAGGATGAGGGGTGTTAGGATCCATCTACCGATGATACCGATCCAGACGGGAGCAGCTGCTGGACTTTTTGCAGATGGAATGGATGACGACTATCTTTTTTGAGAACTTTCCAGACACGGGAATGCGAGATATTCAACCTTAGCGCAGCCCTTCTGGTACTCATGGTCGGATCATGGTCGAACTCAGACAAAATCTCACGCGTTCTTCCACCAGTCGTGATTCGGTCCGGGTATGTCTGGCCTGAACTAGGAGCGCGTCCGGTCTGTCGCATGAAACGGTAAACGTTTGAAAAAGTACGCCTGTCAGGGAGCCTTCTTATTGGAAAAAGACGAGCGTACTGCCGCACTGCTTCGTAACCGTTTCCTCCCGCCGCACCATAAGTGTAAACCATATCAACGTACTCTTCATTGTTGTAAACCATCTCGCATGAGTATCGTGGTAAGCAAAATAAATGAAAAAGAAAAATTAAAAGAAATGCCCACTTCTTTAATGTCAAATACAACACTACTGTAACGGCTTTTATCGGAGCTGCGATGGAAATGGTTCGAAACTTGCTATGCCTGGCTATCCATGCCCCACTCCACGTCAGCAGTGCTCACTGACCAGTCGAGCACGTTACTGGTATGGACTGGAGTTTGCATACTGATTTTTACGTTTGGGAACACTGAAATAGTATTCTTTTGTTAGGAAGCTGATTTTCTTGGTCAAAATCAGCCAGAAGCTGGTATTATGATACGCCATTCGAATGCTGACAACTTGGAGATGTTTTTAGAGCACAGGTGCGCTACCTGCGATTTTTTTCCGCTCGTTAAAATCAACAGGATAAATTCACGAAAAATATTTTTTTGTGCAACTAATAACTTTGACGCCCAAAATGATGGGTGTTTCAAGGAAATTCCGAAACGAAACCTATCAAATTTAGAGGTAAATTTTGTGCGGAATCCATAGCTGCCATCAAATTTTTTATCGCACTACCCAGAACCAGAGAAATCGTGTTTTTATCGTGAAAAATGCTTTTATACATAAAAAGTGTTCAAAAAATCATAAATCGGTAACGGCTGGAGATAAAAAAAAAAGTGAAAGGGAAAATTTTACAGCTCTTGGCATGTACTACCACTGTATGCAATATAGTCAACGCCACCGGTGAACACCCTGTATAGACACAAAAATCGGGGTAAATCGCAAACATGCATGTAATTGATTTTTTTGTTGCGTGTTGTTAGGACCAATGAGAGCAGTTATTACTCAAGTTTGCAACACTCAAAACCTTGTGCTTAACTCATGGCACTCGAAAAACTAAGAATTGTCATCACTTTTTCTGGTTTTTTAAACAAAAATACCAGATGAAAGAGTTTTTCGAGCATGACCACAGTATAGCACTGTTAAAGCCAACTAAATTTGCTACAATTTAAGCCACGCCCAAGCATCCTGGGTCTGTTAGTTCAGGAAATACAGTCAACCAACAAAATACCTAATCTCGCCAAAAAGCGAGATTTTATTGGTAGGGTAATTTTTCAAGACCTGTAGCACTCAAATACACGGTGATTAGTACTTGGTTGAACAAAATGAGAGGGGTGATTGTACACACAAAATGCAACAAAAAATTGCCTATGACCTAAGGTCATATTTCCATTCCTAGTTCAGATAATCAATTTGTTGTTTTTTAGCACATCACGGGTTTTCGCAACAAAAACATCTGTAACATGGGAAGTAAGCGTCCTAGGTTAAATCCAACGACACCACTGAAAAGAGCACACTTTTTTTTGTGTGATTAAAGACATTTTGTCTAATGATAGCGAAAAATTCTTTAAGTAAACTGGGAAAATATCAGGATATTTTAAAAAATGTCAGTTTTTGACAACTGTTCAAAGCTAGACTACATTAGCCATGGTGCTCCCAGCGCCTGGCAAATTCCTCTAAAACTGTCTGAAGTAACTTAGTTTAATACTTCATGCTTATTTTACTCCTGTCCTTCGTAATTTTTTGATAAAAATCCATTGTTATACCAAAAAATGAGGCAATTAGACCCATTTTGAGTGCCTACAAGAAGATCAAGAGCCATCCCTAAAACTTTTTTTTCCAGCTTAATTCAATTTTCCTGTGCTAATCTATGAGGAAAGACAAATACAAGTGGAATAATTAAGCTGAAAAAAAATTCTTGAAATAGCTTTCGTATCTTCTTTTAGGCACTCAAAATGGGCCTAATTGCCTCATTTTTTGAAATAACAATGGATTTTTCTCAAAACTTTGCGAAGGACAGGAGTAAAATAAGCATGAAGTATTAAACCAAGTTACTTCATATAGTTTTAGAGGAATTTGCCGGGCGCTGGGAGCACCATTGCTAAAGTAGTCTAGCTTTGAACAGTTGTCAAAAACTGACATTTTTTAAAATACCCTGATATTTTTCCCAGTTTACTCCAAGAATCTTTCGCTAACTTTGGACAAAATGTCCTTACTCACACAGAAAAAAGTGTGCTCTTTTCATTGGTGTCGTTGGATTTAACCTAGGACGCATGCTTCCCATGTTACAGCTGTTTTTGTTGCGAAAACCAGTGATGTGCTGAAAAACGTGAAAAAATCTAGTATCTCGACTAGGAAAGGAAATCGGACCCTAGGTCATAAGACAATTTTTGTTGCATTTTGGATGTTTAATCACCCCTGCTATTTTGCTCAACCAAGTACCAGTCACCCTGTCCTATGGAATATCCACGCGAAAATAAATTTTAGGCAATAGCGTCAGATTCAAATTGAGCTACTGCCTAAGAATTAGTCTCGCGTGGATATTCTGTAGGACCATTATGTTTGAGTGCTACGGGTCTTGAAAAATAACCCTATCAATAAAATCTCGCTTTTTGGCGATATTACATATTTCTTGATTGGCTGTATCACCGAAAATAACAAACGTAGGACGCTCGGACTGGGCTTAAATTGTAGCAAATTTAGTTGGCTTCAACAATGTATACTGTGGTCATGCTCGAAAAACGCTTTCTTCTGGTATTTTTGTTTAACAACCTAAAAATTGATGGAATTTCGTGGTTTTTCGAGTGCCACGAGTTGAGCACAAGGTTTTGAAGGTTGCAAACTTGAGTATAAACTACTCTCATTGGCCCTAACAATGTGCAAAAGAAAAAACAATTACATGCATATTTGCGATGTTTGATGTTTATATGTATTGACTGGCCTAATAATGCGTCTAGTATGAACTGATGATTTGTAGTGATTTTTTTTACCAGTTCAAACCATATTCCCCCCCCCCCACCATCCAAGTCGACCGATTTGGCCCAAATGCAATACCAACCGAGGTCTTATGACTAATGATTTTAGTGCCAAAGCGCGTTCCGCTAAATTAATTTCTTCGAGAGTTATCGTGCTAACAAGAAAACGGCCATAAGCTTATAAATAAATAAATAAATAAGTCTATATTGTTGAAATTCGCAAGGATTGCTTGAATTTACAGGTCAAAACAAGCGATTTTGATAGGAAAATCACTCTTTTTCCTAAAAAACTGTCATTTCTGCCGAAAAATCGCCAATTAATTAAACAAATGCTCATGAGTAATTTTGAAAGGGACACGTTGAAGAAGTTTTTCTGATCCATCGAAAGTCGATAGGCGGAGATTTAGTATGGACAAGTAGTGATTGACTTTCATTGAAAAAATAAAAATTCCTGTTTCGCAAAACACTGAGGAGCTGCCGAAGACACGGAAACAGTTATTTTTTGACGAAAATAGATAGTCCTGACAGGAAAGAGTGTGCTCTTCCCAAATCCATCGTCAAAATTTGTAGAATGTCAGCTGGCAAGTGAGTTACTCGTATTTTGTCCAGGAAAATGATGTTATCCTAAAAATATCTCGAAGGGTTTTGATTTTGGGACCATGGGTTATGGGGTGTTTTCGATCGCAAATGAGGTCTAATTTTACCCAATTTTTTTCTTTACACTTAAACCCTTCCACCCTGTATATGAATTCTGGAGACCACTGAATTCGTGTTCTAGAGGTTCTGAAACATGAAAAAAACATGCCGTGACCCATGTTTGCCACCATCACGACGAGACCAATAGTGCATTTTCAGAATGAAATGCACTAAAAAAGGGCGCTATTTTCGGAAACTTGGATGGCCTTCACACGTGGTGAGCTGTGGTCCACGACTTGCACGTGAATGTGGCTTTCAAGCTAGTGACCAATTGAGCGCTCGTGTTGAACAGAATATACAGCCGTGTTCAGACGGTTGTCTCAGTAAAGACCCAAACTGAGAGCTTCCCGCCTGAATAGCCCCGAAGTCTCGAGATAGGATGACTAAGCCCTTTCCCGACTGCAGTTGGCCAAGCGCTGCTGATTCTTCCGCCATAACGACAAGTGCGGAGTCGCTTCAAGGAGCTTCAAGTGCGGCTGCCGAAGCCGGCTCTGTAATCTCAGAGCAATTCGAGTGGAAATGCTATCCCCTCCTAAGACCTCTTACACACGAGTCGGTTGGTTGATTCAACCAAGTTTCCCGGGAAGAGAGTCAACTGGTTGACTGCCGTGTGAAAGGGCAGGCGGATTTTCATTCAACCTAGAGTCTCCTTCCTTTTAGTTGACTGTTGGTTGAGTCAACCAGTGGGGAACAGTGCCGGGTGGCCACCCGCCCAGGCGGACGAGTTGACTACGTGTGTAGGGCAGAGGCGGTTTCCGTTGAAATGCATACTCAGTTGGATCTTGGACACTCACCCAGTAAACTAGCAGAATCAACCAACCGCCTCGTGTGTAAGAGGCCTAACTCCACGAATATAACCGTAGCCTATAACACCACCAGTTAGTCCAGATCGGTCCAGAGCGTTGGTAGGGTGGGAGGGGATGGTCCTCACCAGACGCTACAAGTTTTAATTTTCTTCATTTTTTCTGCCCCAATAGAAATTTATTAGGGTGTGCGCGTGTTTCAAAAAGGTCTGCCATCAAGTGCATCCCTCTTTTCACTCTCCTTACTGAGGATTACAGAAAAAACGTTTAAAAAATTCCAACTCAGCATCAGCGGTACCAGGTCTTTACGGATGGATATTCGGCTTTGTTTCGTTTTCTACCACGTCGCTTCGGAACCACAGGATACGCGGTTTTGTCAATTTTTTAATTTTAGTTTTTTCCTCTAAAATCACCTTTTACTGAGTACTTTTAGGGTCATTTTCTCGGAGTATTTCGATTCGAGCCGAAACCCGTGTGAGTCCCGTGGGGAAAAGCCGGTTTCCTCCTCAAAATCACTAAGAAGCCGCCAGCATCTCTTAAATTGATTAAAAGTGGATGTATTGCATTATATCATCGGGGAGAATGACTTAGGGCAAATGGGAAGTGAAAGGACGTTGAAATCGCAATGACATATAGTGCAAAGGTGAACAATGTTTTTGGGCGTGCTATTTTCAGCGCGATAAGATCGGAAAGCCATGAGATTAGGAAAATCGGAATCAGTTGACCGGTGAGCGATGGACGTGAATATTGATAGGAATAAGTTTTTGTCACGGAGAGGAAAGGTTCTGCTCGCGATCGTACTATTATTATAATGGTAGAATATTTTTTCCATAATTATTCTTTTCAGGAGCTGTAAATCCGATGAAAAAAAACATGAGTGACATGTTAGGCAAGCTGGATACGAATGTGGTTACCGACCAAAATATTAAAAGGGCCCTCGCACACTGGCAACCTTTAGTTTCGGTGATTAAAAATCACCGAGATTTCCACTGATCACCAATTATATTCGCATTTGGCCAAACCCACCGCTTTTTCTCAGAATCGTTTGCCCAAACCCACGGCGTTTTTTGCCCAAAACCGCGGAAGTGGGGTTCAGGGAGAGCGAATGCTCCCCAATGGTCTGGCTGGGGGAGCGGTGCTCCCCCTGAATCGCAAATAAAAATGGGTTCACTTTAAAGTCGCTTCTCTAAAAATGATCGATCCACAACAAATTAATTATAAGAGCGTATGCGTATTCAACTTCCTCTTTTTTCTGGCAGACTTCCTTCGCACAGAGTGAGGCTAGAGCTAGAGCTACGACAGAGTTAGGGACGGAGGGGGGAATTATTGCGAATGGGTCAATAGGGCGGAATTTTCTTTTCAATGCAGCGAAACCCACCAAATTCCGCCTTTTTCGGGTGAGCCAGACACGTGAAATTGGTTTTCAATGAGCCAGCGCCACGAAATGTTGTTCTTTCGTGGAGCCAGACCCGCGAGATTAGTTTTGTGAATAAACCATCTCGGAAGAAGCTGGAACCTTAAAATTGACTCTTCGTGTGGGCCAAACCTACGAAATTGTTTTTTTGCTTGCCAATACCTCGAAATAGGTTTTTAACAGTCCAACCGTGCGAAATTTCTGACTGACATTGCCCTTCAAAACTGAAACTTGAACTTCGAAAGAACAAAACCCACGGAATTGCTCCATGAAGTCCCCAAAAAGGTGAAAATACCTGAATGAACCACGTGAAAATTGACTTTTTGAGTGGGCCAAACCCACGAGATTGTTTTTTCGGATCAACCCCGCAAACTTGCGCCTTTTAGGGAGTCAAAAATGCGAAATTTAGTTTTTTTTTTTTTTTTTTTTTTTTCATGTTCAAAAACTGCGAAATTGGGGTTTTTGAATGCGCTTGTCCACAAAACTTTAAAAGGCCGTACCCTCGAAATTGGAAATTGTTAAGATCTCAATCCACAAAATTTGGGCGTTGAAAAGGTCAAACCCACAAAATTGGACTTTTAAAAGCGCGAAGTCACTGAAATGTGGGTTCAAAGCTAGTGAAAACAGCAATTTCTAACCATCGGTGTGAACGAGACCACGAAGAAGAGGAAGGTGACTCGGGAATCAACTGTTTCGTCTCCCAGCTGGGCTTTTTGGGTGAGAGAAGCCCGTGAAATTGGGTTCTGCGATATCCAAATTGGTAAAATTTGGGTTTTGGTAAGGCTAACCCCGACGAAAATGATTTTATAAAGTGCCAAACCGGAATTTGGGTTTAAAAAAGTAGTGAAAAAGCATTTCAGGGACTCTAGTGTACCGGTAAAAGGCGTGGCGAGGGGGACAGAGCGCCTCCGAGCGCACTTCGGGGCCCTCGAAAAATGTATAGATGAAATAATGGAGTGCTTTAGGTTGATAAGGTGTGAATGTAGCAATAATATGTTGAAGTCAGCACGGACTCGATTCTTTTCACGAACCTTCCAAAGGAAACATAGTCAAGTAAAAATCACTAACTCACTTTTAAAATTGAGAACAACCGCTAATTTGTGTCGGAAATTGAGAAAGACGGTAATTCGGGGCCAAAATTGAGATAAAGCTCTACAATTTGCGGTTGAAAATAAGAAAAAGCGCTAATCCGTGGCTAAAATTTGAGAAAAAGCGCTCGTACACGAATAAATTGAGAACAAACGCTGATTCACGCCTGAAATTGAGAAAAGTGCTTTTTGGTAGCTAAAGTTGAGAAATATGCAAATTCCCAGTTTAAATTGAGATGAAGTGCTGCGATTTGCGGCTATAAAAGTTCAGTAAAAGTGCTAATTGACAGGTGAAGTTGAGAAAACTTCAATTCGCCGATTCTTGAGGCAACTTTGAGGGTAAAGCGCTACTGCGCGGGTATAAAACTTAGAGAAAAATATTAGTTGATAAAACACTAAATCACAGATAAAATTGAGAAAATGCGACAATTCGATGTTAAATTAGTACTAATTCGCTACACTAATTCACGGATTTGTGGGGAAACTTCGTAGCTTGAATTTTGAGAAAGCGCCATTTCATGGCTAAAAGTTTATAAAAAGTGGCGATTCAATGCTCGAACGAAGAAAAACGCTAATTCGCGGCTAAAATTTAGAAAAGGCGCTAGTATAAGAGAACGTGTTAATCCCGGGATGAAACTGAGAACATAATGAGCACATTTACGGTCAAAACTGAAAAAGGGCTCATTTTCACCTAAGATTGAAAAAGAAAACACTAACTGGCCGTTTCCTGGGGCACGTTCGTGACTAAAATTGAGAAAAATACGTATAAAAAGTTAACTCAGCGTAGAAAGTATATTGCTTGTATATTTAGGGACCCATTAATGGTCCTTCTACAGCAGGGGTGTCAAACTGCATGTGGCCCGCGAGCATCTTTTATGCGGCCCGCGAGCACCCCTGGGTATTTTTATTTCTTTATTTTTTGGAACCGGCTGTCGATAGTTGCTGGTAAATATAAAATTAATTTGAAAAAATTCTCCTGCTCCAAAGTGTGTTCAAAAGCTCTATGTATGCGTTCTGTGAAGTCTACTCAACCAAAAAAATGTATTCCTTCGAAAAATGAAGCGTTTTGATATGATGCATAAAATCCACAGAGGCCTAACACATAGTGTTGAATCGATACCAGTAAATAGAATAAAGTATCGATACTTTTCAATCGATACCCAGGAGTTTTGGTATTGATACTTTTTTTCGATACCAAGTACTATTTCGATACTTTGATTCGATACAGGGAAATGAGTACTTCAGGAATCGATACTTTTTATTCGATACTGAGTAAGATTCGATACTTTTCAATCAATACCGAGTATTTTTTAATTTTAAATTAATTTAAACACGTGAACTCCCGGCATCGTAAACGTACCGTTTGAAATGAGTACTTTAATTGGTATCGAATGGGTATTGATTAAAACTAGTACGATACTGAATCAATACCCATTCGATACCGAGTATAAGTACTCATTTGAAACGATACCCATTCGATACCGAGTATTTACTTGTTTGAATCAATACCCATTCGCTCATTTGAAACGATACCGAATCAATACCCATTCGATACCGAGTAAAAGTACTCATTTGAATCAATACTCATTCGATACCGAGTATTTACTTGTTTGAATCAATACCCATTCGATACCGAGTAAAAGTACTCATTTGAAACGATACCGAATCAATACCCATTCGATACCGAGTAAAAGTACTCTTTTGAAACGATACCCATTCGATACCGAGTATTTACTTGTTTGAATCAATACCCATTCGATACCGAGTAAAAGTACTCATTTGAATCAATACCCATTCGATACCGAGTATTTACTCGCTTGAATCAATACCCATTCGAGTACTTTTACTCGGTATCGAATGGGTACTGATTCGGTATCGTTTCAAATGAGTACTTTTACTCGGTATCGAATGGGTATTGATTCAAACAAGTAAATACTCGGTATCGAATGGGTATCGTTTCAAATGAGTACTTTTCTCGGTATCGAATGGGCATTGATTCAAACAAGTAAATACTCGGTATCGAATGGGTATCGTTTCAAATGAGTACTTTCACTCTTGTTTCAAATGAGTCGATATTCGGTATCGGGTATATTCATTCGGTATGGTAAAAGTATCGGTTAAGTAAGAGAGTTATAAGCTCGGTGCACACTATGCATTTTTCGTAGCATGATTGCTATTTATTTGGAGGTCGAAAGGAAATATATGGTCCCCGGTAGTGACCGGATATTTTTTAAAACCGGTAGGCAATCCTATTTCAAAATTTGCATAGCGTGCATCGAGCTTAAGTAGTCATAGTGTTTCAATTAAAATGAATCTGTATTTGTATAAGGGAGTAGTGATTGACGACTCGATAAATCATTAGAGATGGTAGTGCTTTTGGCTTTTGTTGGTTGGTGGTGGAGGGGTTTTATTACAAGCTTGTTGAATCGATATCACTACGGTATCGATACTTTTGAATCAATACCAAGTACTTTTGGTATCGGTACTTCTGTACCGATACCGAGTATATATCGATACTTTTTATACGATACTGTAAACAAGTTATATGAGTATCGATACTTTTCATTCGATACCAAGTACCATTCGATACTTCAAATGAGTAAAGTATCGATACTTTGTTGGTATCGATTCAACACTAATAACACATGGTTTGTGAGGGAGGGTTAAAGCCCCATTCACATGAAACAATTTTCCATGCAATATCGCGAGCCATCTCTTCAAAATCATGAGATCCTAATTAAAATTAATCACGGAACAGGCGTTTTTAATGATAATGTACACGATTTTTCTTACAATATCGCGCACAATTTCATTGGAAACACCTGTTCCGTGATTAATTTTCGCTAAGACCATATGTTTTTGAAGAGATTTCTCGTGACATTGCCTGTAAAAATGTATCGTGATGGCCCACTATCTCGTTAACCGCTTCTTGAATACTGTATACTCCGTAAGTCCGTACATAGGTGAACCGTATCCCCAAAATTTAAAGAGGCTGAGAAAATTTTACTAAACAACTATGGGAGAGCTAGACAAGACATAATAGGTCGCTCTGCAGGAAACAAAAAAAATTGTCCTGAAAATTCATTATTTAATTAGTAAACTTCCTTATACTCGAGTACCTAATTCTAGTTTGTGTTGCATAACGTTGGAAGGGGGGGGGGGGTAAAAGTCAAGCGGCCCGCCAGGGCAGGGTCCTACAATTTCCAAGTAATGGCCCGCCGAGAATTTGAGTTTGACACCACTGTTCTACAGGGTGTAACGGAAAAGTCTGGCATAAATGAAATGGGTGATTCTTGGTCACATTTGGAACCAAAATGACCCTATACACCATGGTCCGATTACTTATGGTTTTGGAGATAATCGGGGTTTTCCTAATTTTTAATGTACCCACGGTTTTCATTAGTAAATCGTCTGTACCTGATGAAAAAATGGTCTCATTGAAATTTAAAAGAAGCCATTGGGAAGAGCACTAAATTCTCTGAAGAATTTGATATTTTCATCTCTAAATCGATCAATATTTAAGTGCTTAAATTGCTGCTGAATAGAAAACTCCTAGTCTTTCAGCCAGCTGCCAATTCTTTTATGGCCCTCGTAGGAAGTGTAAAAAATTATTAAAAACTTCTACTGTTTGTCAGCTTTCGAATGGCCTGCTTAGTTCTGGATTATTCTTTTTTTCTTCGCTTCTTCTTTCTTTGCTTGATAGAAGCAAAAACGCGTGAAAAAACCACCGAAAGTATCCGTTTTTAAGCATGCCTTCAGGGAAGGCAATTGCTTCCTCGTGCGCGCCCTCGGCCTGTGGTTCCGACCGTTATGGTTCATTCGGCTCATCTCGGCGTTATTAAGACTGCGCCTTGGACGACCTCAAAAAAGTTAGCCTAGAATGGAATTTCACGAAGACACTGTAAATTTAGTGAATAATTCAAATTCTTGGGACCGAAAATTGTAATTTTGCACATGTATACATAATAAATGACTTGAAACACGATATTTAGGGGGGGGGGGGGTTAAAATTTGAACTGCTCAGATTCTTGCTCCCCCAATGCCGTCTGACTTCCGCCGCCACTGGACTTTTTTAAAGGTTTGCCCAAACTCAACGCACCCATATCATCGATGTTATCAATCTGCATTCCGGGAGGACTTCTTAGGACTAGAAATGGACAGAGAGCTTCCCACAACGATTGTTAGAAGACTAGAGAGAGTTCTTTTATTATTGATCAAACACGAATCATTAGGCTCAAAGGTTTGGTTGTCAGGGAGTCGTAATGTGATCTTTAACGCGTCAAGTACTGAAATCGGGCTGTGTTCGAGCACGAATAAGGCAAATGACCAGAGCTATGGCTGTATTTAGAGATATTCTTTAAAGAAAGGCCTCAAAGAGGCCTTGAATTAAAGGAAGATCTCTGAATTCGGGCCTTTATGGTCGAAACAAGAACAGGATGATGAGATGAACAAGCTTCGCACAGAAGCTAACAATAAAAACAAAATTGTGAAAATATGAGTCATCCAAACCCTGCTTGAAATCAGATCTCAGCGACCGTTCTGAGTATCGTCCAAAGCTTTCCATTGACTGGTGCCGCGATCGTAGAAGAATTTGTTCTCTCAATTCCCGAGGTTCCGGAGGAACATTGTGCCTCCTATTATTCGACATTTAAACGGCGGAGTATCACAAGCAACTTGACACTATCGCAACACCTGTAACCACTGCAATGGTCGACTGGTTATCGAAGAAACGTAAACAAACAGGAAAACACGTTGACACACCCTCCCGCAATTATCGTTGATTAATTAAGTACTTCAAGGATTTCGTTTAAAGCTCTCTGACTCACCCATTATGTAGATTGATAAGGAGATGCTCCCGTTTTTTGGTTTTATTTGCTCTTCCCCACTTGTTGATGATGACCCACCGTGTCAAACTTTACTGAACAAAGCCAATTAATGGCTATTATGTGCAATACGGGAAGAAATAATGGTTCACATGAAATGACTACACTGTCAAACTGTTCCCTTTAGCAAGTAATTTCAAGCGAATCGGTGAAAGTGGAAGTGATGCAGAAAAAAACAAAGGCAGGTAGAAGGAGGAGTTTTGTAGAAAGTCAGGAAAGGAAGGGGAAGCACAACAAAAGGGAAGCGCAAGAAAGAAAAAAAACGGTCCTCTAAGAAGATAAGAAGTCGAAGAAATATTTCTTGTCTGAGGAAGGACTATCTAAAGCAAGCAAAATCCTGTACTTTGGAAGTTTCTTTTGAATAATTGGTTTTTCGTAGAAAAAATCCCTGTTCCTGAGAAAAGGGTTGGAAAAAGGTCAGTTAACCCGGATCGCTAAATCAACACCTGAAAAGTTTCATAGGGCTTTACAAATTTTCATTCTTCCGAAGTGCCCCATATTTGATTTTCAATGTCGCGCCTAGTTCTCGTGAGTTGCCGGTCGCAACCCTGGCGCCACCATACAAAACCGAAGTTGGTAACGTGAGTTAACCTCTTTGCCACTTCTTGCTCTTTCACGTTTCACGTTGTGTTAATTTCGTGTTTTATCCTTTGGAAGACTCGTGTTTGTCTTCATTCTGAGCGATGGTAAGTCTCATTTATCGTTGATTTAATCACTCTAGGCTTCTGTGTAATTCGTTTAAATGTTGCATCTCAATAGGCGGCTCACAAGACTTTCAAAATTAAGCAGAAGCTAGCGAAAAAATTGAAGCAAAACCGTCCAATTCCTCAGTGGGTGAGGATGAGGACTGGCAACACTATTAGGTGAGCATAATTTGTCATTAAAGGGCTCGAAAATTCAATAATAGGTATGGGTTGTTTTAACTTCGCTCTCTTTTCCTCGTTAGGTACAACGCCAAACGTCGTCACTGGAGAAGGACGAAGCTTAAGCTGTAAGCTGAATGATTCCCGGACTGAGGAAGACTTTATTTGTTTTATAAGCTTAATGTCAGTGAAAAATACACATTTTTATGTGTGAGTTTGTGTTTTATTCAGACTTCGAGGGTCACATCACCCTTCCTATAGGTGGGTTACTTTCTGATGATCGGTGTGGGTTGTAGTTTATTTGTAGTCTCGTATCTTTCAAACAACTAATTTATTCGACAGACAATGAATATTCACCCCAAGAACTTGACTGTTGAAACTCAAGAGGTTACTTTAGGCCATTTAACTGGTGACAGACCCGGAATTCAGTCACCAGCTAAAGAAAAACCGGCAGAAAATGATCCTTCGAAACTGCTGTTCTACCGCTATCCTGAAGCATCATTGCCTAACCGCTAGATCGATTGATCACTGAAAACGATTAATTTTGCTCGAACGTCGGCCAATTCTAGGAGGGCAGTTGCCCTCCCCTCAGGGGCGGATCCAGGTCTGAATCCTAGGGGGGGTAATGCCGATGACCCCCCCCCTTCACCCTTTACACCAAACACCCTCATGTTACATCATTCCATCGCTTCCAAAATTCATAAAATATTGGGTTGATGTTTCAAGACAAATGAGGATGTGTAGTACCCATGCCGAATTAGCAGTGGAAGTATTTTGGTTCAGGGGGGGGGGGCGAAAATTAAGGCGCTTCCCCCCTTCCCCACCATACCCTACACTACCATCACTTCCTTAGTTTTCATCAATAGAAGGTGAAGTGTAGTGTAGTTCTCAATTTTAAGTAAATAGAGGAGGCAAGGTATTGTATGGAGGTGCCCAATAGTCTTGAATTTTCAGCATTTAGGGAATGATTTGAATGTGGTATACAACGGCCTGATTTTGATAGGTTTTTGACTAATAATATTTTATTTTTATCCCACATGATACTAAAACCGAATTTTACGGCCGCAAATGAGTCCCAAAAGTGTCTCTTTTCATGCCTAGGAACTAAAGTATTTTTCAAGCGACATGCTCCGAAAGTAGTCATTTTCTGTACCCAAAATTGTCTGGGAAATTGACCATTACCGCACAGTGACATTCGAGAAATTTTCTGTACTAGTCCAGAAAATATTTTCCGTCCTAGTACGGAGAGTAAATGAACTCGGGTTATTACGTCGTTTAAGGTCTTCTTAAACTAAAGACACGAGAAGTCAGTAGTCAATTTGTCAAAGTCAGTTTTATCATTTCCTTGCTGTCGCGTGAAAAAAGTCGTACATCACTCGTAGGAAGGGGATTTACCTCGCCTCGCCCGCCGTGCTTGTAATGTAATGTACCGCGGCAAATTTTACGGCGTTTTAGAGCCACGACTTTAGCTCCTGCGTATACATATACTATTATTGATTTCTTAGTTGTTTTTTTGCCACAAGAATATGGCAAGTATTCGTTTTAAATAATAAACGATAATCATTCGTACTCAAATAAAACAGCAAAGTGTGGGAATGCAGGTAGAGGCATAACTAGAAATCCGGATCCGGGGTTCGGATGGGGGCCCCTGAATAGCTTGAAGATGAAAAATCGGGATTTCAAGTAGATAAGATGAAAACGAATGGCTAAACTCGCTTGTAAAAGTGAGTAAAACGCTGATTCGCGGCTGAAATTGAGAAAAATTGCTGAAATTTATGGCTGTTAATATTAAGAAAAAGCGCTAGCTAATTCACAGCTGACGTGAGATAACGCAAAATCACGAATTGTTGGGGCGAAATTAGGAAAAAGCGCTAATTTACGCAGCTAAAACTGAGAAAAGCGCTAATTCAAGGATGAAAAAGAGAAAAACGCAAATTCGCGTCGTCTTGAGAAAAAAAAAAAAAAAAAAACACGCTAATTTACAGCTAAAATTGTGATAAAGTGCTACAATTTAGTAACTTTCAAAATTTCGAACAAGCGCAAATTCACAGCTAAAAGGGAGAAACGCCAACTCAAGGATTCTCGGGGCAACATTGGGACTAAAATTTAGAAAAAGCGCTAATTCACGGGTGAAATAGTCAAAAACGCGAATTCGCGTCTGGATAAAAGAGGAGGAAAACTCAGCTAAGGTATGAAAAATTACGATTTTACGGATAAAAACGCTAAAAATCGTAGCTAAAATTAAGAAAATGTGCTAATTTACTGCTAAAATTAAGAAACAAAACGCTGATTCACAGCTGAAAATGAGAGAAAACGCCAATTCGCCAATTCTTAGGGGCAACTTTAAGGCTGAAGTTGAAAAGCGCTAATTCACGCGCTAAAGATGAGAAAAACGCTAATTCAAGGATAAAAAAGAGAACAACGCGAATTCGAGTCTAAAAATAGAGAAACACGCTATTATGATAAAGTGTTACAATTTGGCAGCTTTAAACATTGGGAAAAAGCGCGAATTCACAGAAAACGCCAACTCACGGATTCTCGGGGCTGGGACTGAAATTGAGAAAAAGCGCTGCGATTCACGGCGTGAAATAGAGAAAAACGCGAATTTGCGTCTAAAAGTGGAGGAAAACTTTAATTCACAACTAAGGTACAAAACATTTCAATTTTGCAGATAAAATCGAGAAAAAGTGCTATAATTTCCAGCTAAAATTAAAAAATGTGCCCATTCACTGCTAAATTGGGGGTAAAAAGGCTAATTCACAGCTGAAATTGAGAATACCCCAACTTGCACATTCTTGGGGAACTTTGGGAATAAAATTGAGAAAAAGCGCTAATTCAAGCGGCTGAAACTGTGAAAAAGCGCTAATTCGAGGGTAATAAATAGAGAAAAACACGAATGGTTTTTTTTGTAATGGAGAAAAGCGCGAATTTACGGCTTAAATTTAGAAAAATTGCTAATTTGCGGATAAAATTGGGAAAGAGCACTTAAACGCTACCTAATTTGCGGATTCTTAAGGCAACTTCACGGTAAGAGCTTGTAAAAAGCGCCGATTCGCAGCTAAAAATGAGAAAATGAGCTAATTCGCGGAAAAAATTGAGAAAACGCACTTTAGAGGCAATTTCGTGGCTAAAATTGAGGAAAATATATACTTCAAAGCTGCAAAAAAGTATATTTACGGTTTAATTAGAGACTAAAGGGCCTCCTAGAGATTTCGCCCCGGGCCCCGGACAAGTGTTGTTCCGCCACTGGGTAGCGGTGATCGCATAACAAAACAGCGGGTTTGATGCCCCCAGGGTAGAGATGCCCGGTGCGCACCGCACACGCCGCACGCCCCTTGCTACGCCTGTTCTTCATATTGCTTAAATTTGGGCTAAAACCCTCTCCGCGGGGAGGGTGGCCGATAGGTGGATCGCCCTCCTTTGCCAGATGGCAGGGGTAAAGTGTAGAAGAAGAATCAATAATATACCTAACAAAAAGTCTGCAGAAAAGTGAAAGATGGGGGGGGGGGCGAATGTTCTAGGCATTGCTATTTTTCATCTTCTCGCAAATGATCCAGGGTTTTCGATCTGAGTGACGGTCGCTTGGTCCTCGAATAAGAAGCGAAAAGGATAGAATAAGAACTTTGGGTGCAGTATTCGGGATAGAAGATTGGCATTGAAGCCTGGGGGGGGCGACGCGGCCGCCCACCCTGCCCCCCCGGTTCCGCCGTCACTGCGAATTAGTCCTGCCACACTATTCTTTTCCCCTGCAAATTAACGGTTACCGACGCTAGAGACCTAGTGGAGTCCCAGAACACCAAAACGCCAAGTTTAACGCATAAATTATCGTTTTCTGGAGGCAAAATGGTCAGTTTTTTTTACATAAAATCTAGAATAGAAGGCTTCAAAATTTTCAACCGAGGTGGAGCTAGAGGGGCTTGAAAAAGTTGGGTAGGCTAAATGGAATGAAGGTTGATGGGCAGAAATCAAGCTCACAGAGCATAGATTGGTCGGAAACAGGTGATTTTAAGCCTTTCACCCATTTTAGAAAAAAAGGCCCGTAAGTTTGTAGCGCGCTCCGCATTGGTCGTGGAAAACCAATGTACTTATTCACATGAATGTATATTGGTGTAGGAAATTTAATGACCCTAAATGTTTTGTACGAGAAGGATTTTCTCTATATAAAGCCTCTCGTTTTGGGAGATATTAAAAGAAAAAACTGATAAAATGACCCAAAAATCGCGGTTTTCGGGCAGCCAAAAGTTGTGCCTAGTGTTTCAAAGTATTAATTTTTATGTCGAAAACTTTCTATACATACAGGTTGGATGCGAATAAGTGTAGAAAAAAAATTGATGAAATTAGACCTCATTTGCAGTCGAAAACGCTAAATACACTATGGTAGTGGTACGAAAATCAAAATCCATCGAGATATGATTTTTCTAACATCTTTTTAGGATAACATCTCTTTCCCTAAATAAATGCGAGTAACTCGCTTTGTAGCAGACTTTCTGTAAATTTTTGGCTATGGATTCGGGAAAAAAACTCTGCCACCCTGACAGACCCTGTCAGTACCGTGACAGAAAGTCAGGAATAGCAATTTTCGACATAAAATTACTATTTTCTGTCGCCTCAACACCTCCTTAAGATTGTACGATATGGGGATTTTTAATTTTCCATAAAATTCAACTAGGACAGTCAACAAAAACAATAAAATCGCAATTAAACGGCTAGTTCTGATTTTTTAGTATGTTTTCAGGACCAGCACCAGTAGTGCAAGTACAAGTTTTCAGCTTCGAAAAACTTGTGCTACTTTCGTGGCACTCGAAAAACCGCGAAATGTTTGCACTTTTTTCGGGTTTTTCACTTTATCTCCTAAAATATGCATTTTAAGATAAAACGTACGAAATACGTTAAAAACCAAACAAAATTTGCTACAGTTTGTGACCTAACGTACCACCTCTGTATGTCATATAGTAATCATGATACAGCTCCTCGAATTTGGATTAATTTGTCAAAAAAATTAAAATTTCAAGTTTTGGTCAACTTTCGACCCGAATTTTGGCTAAAATACTCATCCTACTAGAAAAGCCGAGCCGAGAGAATTTGTAACAAATTTAATTATGTTCCATTTAAGCACACAACGATGTCTGAAAGACCATATATAGTCCAGTCAAACGGTAGTTCCACGTGGACAAACATTTCGTCTTTCAATTTTTTTACTTTATTCTATGTTTTTTTGGGGTGAGGAACAGGAATCTAAAGAGATCCAACAAACTTTCCTTGTGCGTTTTGAGAAAATCGCGAAAACTGCTCATTTTTGGCACTTTTTTCAGTTTTTTGCTTATAACTCCTTAATGACGCGCTCTACGTGAAATGTTACCCTCTCATTTTTTGAAAAGCATTTAATTCTCCGTCGAATCGTTCTTTCTTTTGTCAAAATTGACCCGGTTTCACCGGTATAGACTTTTTTTTTAAATCGTAATTTTTAGCCACTTTTGGTACAATTAATAAAAATTTCTAGGCAGCAGCAACTTAAAATGGCTGTTACAATCGGAAAATGTCATGAAATCATAGTGGTTCAGAATTGAATTTTACATAAGTGAAAAGCCTTTAAAACTGCAGGAAAAATCAGTGCCATCAGTTATGCGACAAAAAAAGCGGAAAAAGGCGGCCCAAAAACCACGTTTTTCTGCACATTTTTGCCAGTAGCTCGCAAAGTAGTAGTCCAATTTTTTAAAATAAAAAACGATCTGAAAACTGATTGAATTTTCTATCAGACCTATTATATGAAATTTCATTTGAAGATTAACATAAGACAGGGCCATAACGTCAAACAATTTAAAATTTGGTGCAAAAAAAAAAAAAAAAAAAAAAAAACGTTTTTTGACACATTTCGGCCTATAACTCAAAAACTATCCATCCGATTAAACTTCGAAGAAACTCATCTGAAAGCTCGTTAAATTTCCTATAAGGAGTCACGTATGGCGTTTTTATAAAGACCGGATAAGTGGCAATAAAACGCAGTGGGAAATTCGCAAAATGAGTAATTTTTCCAAAAACTCCTTTCTCAGTCGAACTCTTTTGCTTATAACTATCGAACGAAGCCTTCGATGAAAATTGCACTATTTTTCAGTGAAAGCTGGCGAAACTAAAAGTCAGAAACCATATATGCCAGATTTTTTAAGGCCCGGAAAATATTCTGTACAGGGCGATGAAAATAGGTGTTGTTTCAAAAAAAGTGGCTACGCCCACCAACTTCGTCCACAAATGTTGAAACTCAACATATCACCAGTATTATAGGTAGCGTCAAAGATTACATCACTCAACTGAGACTTGAACTAGTTTTATTTTTTCACACAATTTTGCCAAAAGCGACTAGAAATGACCATTTAAAAAAATCAATACCGGCGAAACGGCTGGGTCATTGGATTGGGTTGGATTGGGCCCCCCAAGACAATCACAAGAATTGTACCTTTGCGTGTGGTCCAGAGCTACTCCATCTCTATCCCATGGAAAATGCAAGTAACGCAACTCATGCGTTACTTGCAGTAGAAGGTGTCAGTTGCTGATGAGGGGTCACAGTTGTGCCCGAAATGCATTCGACAATTAAAAGAGACTGCAAAAGTAATTGGTTGTAATTAGTTCCAAAAGTTCGAAGAGGAGCATTCGCAGAGGGACAACCGATATAAGGAGGTGGATTCCATCGAAAGCATAGAGATTGTGAACGGGGTCTTACGATTTTTAGCACGCTAAAAACCGCAAGGATCGTTTGAATTTTACTGCGGTTAAACCACTGGTTTTGAAGGGCACTCTTTTTCCCCAAAAATGGTCATTTCTGCCAAAAAATCGCTAATTATTATTTTTTTAATTGCTATAAAAGAAAATGAGTCATTTTTATGAGTTTTCCACCAAAATTTCCCCGCCAGAAGGGCCCCACTTCAGAAGCGCCGAAAACCCGAGTTTTTTTGCCTGTAACTCGAAAAGTAGTACGCGTTCTATGGAAATTTCCCGTAAAACTGGGTTTTCCTATAGCGGCGCAAAACGCTTAGGGAGCGCAGCGCATTTTACATTATATTCCTAGTTACATCTTCACTTTTCGACTGGGAAACAATTTAAATGACGCTGCGCTGAGCGTTTTGCGCTGCTAGGAAAATCTAGCTTTAAGACATTGTAGAGCACTAAATTTCCTTTAGAATTCAAACAACCATCTACATGTATAGACCAGCAGTCAGGTAACTTGTTAGTGACACAATTCCAAAGTTAATGACATTTTGGGGTGTGATTCAGGGTGTATAAGGATGTCTCAAGAGTTTTCCACCTAAATTTCATGGTGGAAACATCTTGGAGAGGTAATCTACCCTGCAAAAAGGTAAGGTGTATTTGATTTTCTTCGAAAACAGGACGAACGTATTCATCGGTCTAATAGGTACCAAAAAGGTGCAGCCCTTTACATTAATGATACATTTCTCAACATGAAAAGACTTCTGCACGATCTCATACATGAAGATTCACTTTATGAAAAGGTGAGGCTACGAAATTGGCATTGCTGGGGAGGGGGTAGCATTTGTATGAGAGAATCGACAGATAAGATTGCCAACCATACTGCTTGTCCTCAGGAAATCGTCGTGATGTTCTCTCTATCTTTATTAAAAAATCAACATTTCTGAAATCCTGGGGGGGGGGGTAGTTACCCCCATTACCCCCCCTATGGATCCGCCCCTGCCCCCCCTAGACTCGAAATCGCGGAATTGGTGGGGCAGCTGCCCACCCCCAGGGCCCTAGACACAGATTTTTAAAAAATTCAACTGCAGGTTCACTACATTTTGTTTCGTCAAAATTGTCTCAGGTCGTGGCTCGGTAATAGAACAATCTCTAGGATGTCACCCGCTATAAAAACCGCCTTTTTGTAATAAAAGACCAATTTCACGGGGTGGCCTTATTAAAAAGACACTTTCGTCGTTGATGCACAATGAAAAAATCGATTTTGCAGCTCTGCCCCACAAAACATTGATTTCACGGATTTCAATCGCTGAGAAATCAATTTTCCTGATCTTTCTTTCCAAAAAATTAGCCATTTTGCTGAATCGCTGGCTCACTGAAAAGAAATTTCACTCCGAAAATCCGAGGATTTTACTCTCTAAAAAAACAACTTTGTGGATTTTTCTGAACAAAAAGAATAATGTTCTCGTGTCAAGCTTACAAACCAACGTGCTCAAATTCAGAGAGTGAGAGAGAGGTTTTGCACACTAAAATTCCATTTTAGCTAAAATACCCAATTTTTCGGAGTTCACTCCCCAAAACACCTTTACTGATTTTTGTTGCCTTATTAGGTCGCATGACACGCTCAAATATCACTTCAAACTTACTTGTACAAACAAGTTTGTGCGTGTGAATGGTAAAAGTGTCTTCTTGGAGAAAAGAGAAAAGACGTACGAATATGCTTGTGCAAACCCGTTTGCACAATTGAGTTTCAAGTTACGTTTGAGCGTGTGGACGGGGCTTGAAAAAAAACAAAAAAACAAAACAATATTTCGCCGGCTCACTAGAAACTATCTTCTCGGTTTTCATCACTACTCTCTAGAAACCAATTTTGCGGATGTTTCTCGCCGAAAAAAACATTTTCGCGTGTCGAGTTTAACAAAACTGTAACTTTCGCTTTTATTGCTATTTGCTGTTTTGTTGCTGCCAAACCTATTTTGCGGGGCGGATTTAATTCAGAGACCACTTTCGCCGGTTTTTCGAGAAACAATTTTTATTTTGCAGGTTTGACTCACCAAAAAAAAAAAAACAATTTCTCGGATTTCGCTCTTTAAAATTCCAGATTTCCCAAATTTTTCTCGCTGATGGCAACCACTTTTGGGAATTTTTGTTGCCAGCAAATCAATTTCTGGGATTTTTGTTGCCAGCCAAAATATCGCCGTGTGGTCCAATTCGTCAGATCGGCCTCTGAATTTGGTTCACAGCTCGCACACAAGTGAGCAAAATCAGAGAAATTTGTGCGCAAAATGTCACGTCTTGGCCAAAATTTACCCAAAAACCCACAACCCGGAGTTGTGACCATAAGGATAATTTTATGGTGAAATTGTCTATTTTATGAGAAAACTTGCAATATCTTATGAAAAATCGTCAATTCGTAAGTTGATAGAGGTAGGGTATGACCAGACGTCCTACTTTCCCCGGACATGTCCTACATTCTTGAGCGTCCGGGCTCATTTTTCAGGTGTCCGGGGGAAACTGTCCTCTTTTTTGTCCTACTTTTTCGGTCTCTACTTGAAGTAACGCAATGATTTCTAACTCAAAACATCTTTCAAATTTTTATCCTCAAACAAAGCTGCGCCCCTTAGCCATCAGTCCCCATTTTACCATCGCACGTCACTCATCAGCCCTGGCCGAGCTGAGCCGCGGGGGTCTCCTCCCATAACTCGATGTTACCAGAGGTCAGGTCGAGCGCCAGGGGCGGAGAGATTGAAGCGCAAAAGTCCACTCAGAGAACAATACAGTGATTTCGCCCACTGAATCTCTTCGACACACCTTCATGCCTCCATTTCAATCAAAACTCTAAAATTCACCTCTCAACCCATGAGAACATCGGCCGACGAACCGGAAAATAAGACTCACAGTCTGATTTAAAACCATATTCGAACCACATTGTAATGGAACCTAAAAATTACCAATTTGTTTTACATAATATGAATATGTTCATTTGTTTGGAAATTTTGTTTAAAAAATTCCATCAGAGATTGGTTCAACTATAGTCATATGCGTTTGGCGTTTTGACACTTCCAAAAACGAAATCAAACACAACATTTCGTCATTTTTACTCTTTCAAACTTGAATTTCGTGAATTTTCGCTCATTCAAAACTAAATTTGTGGATTCGTCTCGTTCAAATCCCAATTTCGAGGTTTTGATCATTCAAAAACCAAAGTTCGTGAAATTTGCTCCTTCACAAACAAATTGTCTGGGCTTTTGCTCATCAGTTTTGCAGGTTTGGTTAATAAAAAAAGTCATTTCGCAAAAAACGAACGAAAAAACAAACAAACAATTTTTTTAAATTTTGGTCTCTAATCAATTTTGGCTGGAAATTTTCACTCTTCCATGAACAAACGTTTCAAATTTGGCACCTTACAAACCAAATTCTATTAATTTTTGTTATTTCTTAAACCAATTTTGCTGATTTTCTCGCTTTTAAATCCCAAATTACAAATTTTACGAACTTTCTTTGTTTCAAAACCCAATTTCGTGGACTTCGCTCCATCAAAACCGACTTACGGGAATTACGCATGATATGAAATACCGAATTTCGTGGCTTTGCCTCGCTTTGTAAAATATGTTTCGCGCGGGTTCGGTGAAGTCAACAACCAAAATTAGTGATAAAATAATCTCGAAAAAACAAAATTCGTGATTTTTGCTTTTTCAATTCAAAATTTCGCTGTTTATTTTGCATAAACAAATGTTTCAACATTCAATGTTTCATATTTGACACCTTCAAAATCAAATTTCGCGAATTTTGTTGTATAGTACCCCAATTTCACTGATGTTATCAGAGAGATTTTGCAAACAGCTCCGCTAACGCAAACGTTAACGCTATTCACATTTCAACCAACGAAATGTTTACTACCCTAGCAACGCGTACACAAAAATGAACTAGAGCGTTTACGGGACTGTTTGCAAAATCTCTCTATTTACGCGTTTAAAACTAAAATTTCGTTGTTTTAGATCTTACTGAAATCAGTTTCGCAGATTTTGCTAACTCTGAAAACGAATTTGGCTCTTTTAAAATCCAAATTCCCTATTTTGGAGTATTCCAAAACTGAATTTGGTCTAATAAATTCAAAATTTTGCGGATTTGTTTTCATTCAAACCCTAATTTTGTGGATTTGAATTTTGCGGATGCTTGGTTACTTTACTCACCAAATTTCGAGAATTTGGCTCTTGTGGAGTCCACGCAGTTGCACACGGCTTTGACCAATTCGAAAAGCTAACATCGAAAACACAAATTTCGTGATTTGGCAGCTTGAACCCAAACTTTATTACTGAGAATTTTCGCTGCTTCATAGCCAATATTCGCGGATTTTGCTTCTTCAAAACCTACTTCGCTGATTATATATAGGCTCATTCAAAAACCATAATTTAATAGTTTTAACTCTTTCACACTCCGGTTTCGTAGTTTTCGTTCTTTCCAAACGTATTTCCTACCTGAAACGCGGACCTCTCCTTTAACATTAAACTGATCAACGATTAGTCGTTAGGAGTTCTACTTTTGTGTCCTAACTTTTCGGACCAGGCATCCTCAGAAACCACTGTTACATCTGTTCACCCTAGATAAAGGGGGTGAGGGAAATGATTTCATAAGAACATTAGGTTTAAGAGGTGTCGTTTAGTGATTAAATCGTCAATTTTATGAGGAAATTTTAATTTGAGAAATTTCATCCTCACTACATTCCAGAGGCTTATTTCTTTGAGAAGCTTATATTGCTCTTGTACCAAGGTAATTTATTATTCAGTAGAATAAATTTTGTTGTAAAAGACAAAAAAATCGACACCCCACACCCCTATGATCTCAAAACCTTTGAAAATCCCTCTCAAAAATCGTGTTCTGTTCTACCCTCTTTATCCTCTTGAAATTTTGAACATGACAACTTGCCACGCCAAATGACACGGTACGAGACTGTGCTCTAACGTTTTATCTCTTCATATGACAACAATCTTTGTGAAATCCTCTCTACACACATTTGATTTTTATATAGTTTTCTCTCCTCTCCTGTTCCATGCACAGGGGTGGGCAAATTACAGCTTTTTGAGTAATTAATTACAAATTACAAATTACTTCCAAAAAAGCGGATTAATTACAAATTACCAATTACTTTTCACTTCCACGAATAATTACAAATTACAATTACTGTAATTGAATTACTTTTTCAATTACCAATTACCCAAGAGCTGGATTCGTGGAACACGCAAGCGTCTTGCTCTTGTTCACTGTCATTTTTTTAGTGCGTCCAGCCAACAATCGAACGTCAGAACAGATCTTTGAGATAGGAAGCAGGAACAGCATAGCCCCAAGATGCCAAACGCGTCGCATATGAGTAGGGTTGCGAAATGTCCGGGGTCAAATTTGCTAATTTGGCTAATTTTGCCCCACATCCCAGCCTGCGAACTGTCACGGGGAACCCCGGATAGTCACGGTTTGCTAATTTGGCTAATCCGCTAATGTCTGATTCGTGGTCTCGCGATGCAACGTCCAGACTAAAATTAAGAAAAAAATCGCTGATTCCCGGTACATGGAGGCTATTCTACGAATAAATTGGGAAAATCAACGCAAAAAGTTTTGTGTAAAGTTGAGAAAACACGCTGTAATATTGACAAATAAAAGACGCTTTCAGGTTAATAATTGGCCAAAAATGGCAAATTTACAACTGAAATGGCGTAAAATCGCCCATTCGCGTATGAAAAAGGGAATAGGGTGCTGAATGGACGCAAAATTAGCACAAAACGCTATTTCAAACTGAAATTAGGAAAAATCGCTAACTTGCAATTTGCAGATATAGAGTTAAGGAAAAACGTTAATTCGCGGATACAAAATGAACAAAACCACTAACTCGCGGCAAAAATTGAAAAAATCACCAATTAGCGCAGCTAAAATTAAGAAAAACGTTAATTTTCAGTTCAAATTGGGGGAAAAGTGCTAATTCTCAGTTAAAAATGGGAAAAATTGTTAATTTGCAGCTTAAATTGAGTCACACGCCGATTCTTGACAAAAATTGACAAAATTCAGTAGATAATGCACGGGTTGCATGGAGATGCTACCACGCTACAAAAATTTAGAAAAAGCAAAAATTCGCTTAAAATTGAGAAACATCAATAATTCACGAATTAAGTGTCGTGAAATTTATAATTTAAAAATGATGATTTTTTGACAGAAAATGATGGATAGATGTACATTTTTTTGTTTGAAAAAAAAAATTTACATTTATAATTTAAATTCGTACCTACCTTCTGAAGGCATTTTTGTGGCTAAAATTAGAAAAATGGATGCATGGCTATAGTACAATGTTAAAAATTGCGCTATAAAAAAAGTTTTATAAAATTGCTAATGCGGTGGTATAATGTGAAAGCCCGCTAATTTGCGGGTAATATTTAGAAAATAAAATAATCAGCCTGGTCAAAATTAAGAGAAAGGTTAATTTTAAGCCTAAAAATTGAGAAAATTGCTAATTCGCGGCTAAGAATGGAAAAAATCGCCAATTTACAGCTGAAATTGCGCCTGACGCCAATTTGTGACTGAAATTGAGAAAATTCGCTAATTCACAGATTTGAAACGCCACGACACGTCGTCGCTACAATTTAAAAAAAGCGCTAATTGGCGGTTGAAATTTAGAAAAATTCTTATTTGCACCAAAAACTGAATATACGCCAATTTGCGGATTCTGAAGGCAGCTTTTCAGGCTGAAATTGAAAAAAAAGCCAATTTGTGGCAACAGGTGAAGAAACTGCTAATTCCCGAGTGAACTGAGGAAAACCGCTCATGCATTGCGTATGGTGAACCAAAGAAATCCTAATTCATGAAAAGACCCTATTTTGCGGCTAATATTAGTCTAGCTTTTTCCTTGGGCTTCAGACCCAACCCAGTAGTGTACCATGGTACGGGGGGGGGGGTGTGCCCCGGACCCTCTATCAAACAAAAATCGGTAATATTCGTGGCTATAGCTGCTAAAAAGCGCTGATTCGTGGTCTCGCGATGCAACTTCCAGACTAAAATTAAGAAAAAAATCGCTGATTCCCGGTACATGGAGGCCATTCTACGAATAAATTGTGGAAATCAACGCAAAAGTGTTCTTTTTGGCCCAGCCCGCGGTTACAATTAAGAAAACATGCTATAATATTGACAAAAAAATACGCTTTCAGGTTAGGATTGGACAAAAATGGCAAATTCGCAACTGAAATGGCGTGAAATCGCCCATTCGCGTATTAAAAAGGGAATAGGATGCTGAATGGCGGCAAAATTAGCACAAAACGCTATTTCACAGCTGAAATTGGGAAAAATCGCTAATTTGCAATTAGCAGATATAATGTTATGGAAAAAAGTTAATTCGCGGACACAAATGAAGAAAATCACTAATTTAAGCGCAGCTAAAATTAAGGAGCTCCTTAATTTTCAGTTCAAATTAGGGGAAAGTGCTATTTCTCAGTTAAAAATGGAAAAAATGGCTAATTTGCAGCTTAAATTGAGTCAAACGCCCATTCTTGGCAAAAATTGACCAAACTAGGTAGGTAATGCACGGGTTGGAGACGCTAAAATTAATAAAAAGCGAAAATTCCCAGCTAAAATTGAGAAACACCACTAATCCTCGAGAAATAAATGGATCGGTGTAAATTTTTTGGTTTGAAAAAAAAAAAAATCATTTATAATTTAAATTTGCACCTCCTGAAGGCATTTTTGTGGCTAAAATTCAGAAAAATGGTAAATTCATGCATGGCTATAGTTCAACGTTAAAAAATACGCTAATTCACATCTAGAACTGAAAAGAAGCAATAATCTATACCTATAAAAGTTATATGTATAAAATTGCTAATGCGGTGGTAAAATGTGAAAAACCGCTAATTTGCGTGTAATATTTAGAAAATAAAATAATCAGCCTAGTCAAAATTAAGAGAAAGGTTAATTTTAAGCCTAAAAATTGAGAAAATTGTCAATTCGCGGCTAAAAATGGAAAAAATCGCCAATTTACAGCTAAAATGGCGCCAAACGCCAATTTGTGATCGAAATTGAGAAAATTCGCCAATTCACAGGTTTGAAACGCTACGACGCGTCGCCGCTACAATTTTAAAAAAGCGCTAATTCGCGGTAGAAATTGAGAAAAATTCTTATTTGCGCCAATATACGCCAATTTGCGGATTCTGAAGGAACTTTTCAGGCTGAAATTGAAAAAAAGCGCCAATTTGTGGCAATAAGCGAAGAAACCGCTAATTCGCGAGTAAACTGAGAAAAATCGCTCATGCATTGCGTATGGTGAAACAAAAACATCGTAATTCGTGAAAAGTCCCCCTATTTTGCGGCTAATATTGAGGAAAACACTAAAGAAAAACGTTAATTTCCAGCTGAAACTGAGAAAAGTGCTAATCCCCTGGTAAAAAGATTAAAAAATCGGTAATATGCTGCTGAAATTGAGGAAAACGTGGATAACTAAGAAACATCGCTCTCAGGATAAAAACGATACATTGCTGCTAAGGTTGAGAAAATGCGCAAATTCATGGCTATGGAAGGGGGTGGGGCAAAACCGCTAATCTGCGGCTGAAATTGAGAAGAACGATACACTTGGCCAAAATTGAGAAAAGCGCTAATTTGCGGGTAGAGTCCAAAAATCGCCCTTAACTGGAGAGATTGAGGCTATGATGAGGCCAGCAAGATGTCCAGATTCAAGAGTGTGCTGGCTGGGTGGAATGATGACTAAAATGTGAAATTACCCGCCTCCTTTCAACCTTACGAGATTTCAGTCTGATCCCCCCCCCCCAAAGACAAATTCCTACTTACGCCACTGGTTTGGGGTTTCGATCTTTGAAACTTTTGTACCGTGTTTCTCAAATTCCAAATTGGCAACCCTAAGCTCGAGGATATCGCTCGTGTCATTATTGCTTTGAAACTTTTTTTTTTCAGAGAATTTCATGCAAAAACTCCTCCAAAAGCTCCAAGTAAGGCGCGAAATAGTACCCGCTGAGTTTTCGAATTAATATTGGCTCTGAAGATGGAAATGTAATTGGTAATTGTTAATTACAAATTACTTCGAAAAAGTGCTTTTAATTACAAATTATCAATTACAATGGCGTGTTGTTATCAATTAAAAATTACCAATTACTAATTGTAATTGAATTACGTAATTCAATTACATGTAATTCTATTACTGCCCAGCCCTCCATGCACCACAATTTACCATGGGAAAGTGTTTTTTGAAGCAAAATTTTCCTATCCCGTTTTATCCCTTCACGCTTTCGACGCGCCACGATTTTTGAGAGGAAAGAAGAAGGGTGAGTGTTTTGTTCAGCTTCAACATAATATTTTTTTTTATAATGAATAAAATATGTAATAAACAGTAGTACATATCTTTTTTCTAGCCTTAGCGGCCAAGCAATGTGCGTAACGACAGTATAAAGTTCGATCATAAGATTTGATTCACCTGAATAACTCAGTTTCAAAGGAGTTGGAATGCTAAATGAATAAAGTGTGGTGGGAGGGAGCATATTGTGACGTGAGCCTCCACCCCTCGTCTATACATATACATAATATAGAAAAACATAAACAAACGGCGTATTGGCCAACCTTGTTCGTTCTAGTAGCCTTGACTTATTTGTGCCCTCTGCAATGACCGTTAGGCCCCCTTCATGGGCGTAGCCAGCGGGGGGCAGGGGTGGGCAGTTGCCCTTCCCTGGAATCAAAAGCGCAGAATTCGTGGGGCAGTTGCCCACCCCTAAATTCCATCAAAAAGTTAAAATTCAACACTTTTTTAATGATTAAAACTTTCGCAGGAATTGCTCAGCAACATAACCAATTACTCGAATTTCGCCTACTAACACATACACCAATTTCGCTGTTTTTTTTTGTTTTGTTTTTTGTGATGAAAACCAAATTTCGCACATTAAAATCTCTGCCTCACTAAGCAACCAGCATCACTGATTTCGACCACTAAGACATCACTTTTACTGACATTTCTTCCTCAAATGTCTTGTACTTCGATCCATAAAACCAATTTTGCGGATTTTTCTCACTAAAAAAAACAACACATTTTCGCTTATCGGTTTCACCAAAATCAGTAATTCGCGGATGTTTGTTGCTGACAAACCGACCTTAACTTTGAAACCGATTTTGCTGATTTTTCGCGCTAAAATCCCATTTTCGCAGGTACGACGCGCAATTTCGTGTGTTTTGGCTAGCAAATCGTGTTCAGCCCGCTGTGCCATCCAGACTGGGAGAGGAAATGCCAGCTCTGTTTACCGTCTCAGGGTCTAAAATTTAAAGTTTAGCTCCACAGTTATCACTTTCCGGGGGAGAAGTTTCAGTTTTTCGACATAAAATTCGAAATAGAAGGCTACAAACAACCCATTTTCTTGATTAATGTTTTTTGAAAAAAAAAAAAAAAAAAAAAAAAAAAAAAAAAAAAAAAAAAAAAAAAAAAAAAAAAAAAAAAAGTTCTCTGACGATGCCTTCATCAAAAGAAGGCGAAAGCTCAGGAAACGAAGAAGTAGAAGAAGAAAAAAGCCAAACCCCTAAAAACATAACATTAATCAAGTTGTATGGCTTAAAAGCTAATAATATTAATAACCAATTTTCTTCATTTTAGCCGTTAAAATGTCTCAAAAAACCGTGAAATTAAGCATTTTTATTTATTATTTCAATTGCGACCAGCACTTTTTCAGCGTTTTTTCGAAACTTCGTCACTTCTTCTCAATTTCATCGGTGAATTAGCCGCGAATAAGCGATTTACCTCCATTTCAGTTGCGAATTAGCGATTTTTCTTGCAAGGATTTTGTGTTTTTCCTGATGTTAGCCGCTAACGAGCGATTTTACCTGTGAATTAGCGCTATAGGTTCTAATTTTAGCCACGCAGTTGGCTCCGAAAACCGCGACTTGCCACTGACTCAATTTATTTCTGGGAACTACCACCAAAAGAATGTTCTCAATTGAACCCCAAAAATAGCCATTTTTCTTTATTTTAGCCGTGAATTAGCGTTTTACTTAATTTTAGCTTCCGAGCGAGCCGTGAATGAAAGTTTCATTACCCAATTTTTGCCGCGAATCAACGTTTTTTCTTAATTTTATCCGCGAATTAACGCATTTTCCTCATTTAGCCATTGATTGGTGATTTTGTTCACTTTTCCACGATATTACCTCCAGAAGGCGCGAATTGGCGTTTTTCCCCCACACGTCATCGGTTCTTCTCGAGTTTGTCGCTGAATTAGCGATTTTGCCTTATTTTATGGGAATTAGCAATTTGATCAATTTAGTCGTGAATTATCGTGATTTTAGCCACTAAAAAGCGGTTTTCCCCAAATTTTATCCCTGAATTAGCACTATTTTTTAACTTTCCCCGCGAATTAGCATTTTTAAAAAACTTTTAGCCATGAATTGCCGCTAAAATTGAGAAAAATAGCTAAAAACAACACACAATCGAAGTAAAGCGCTAATGTTAATACATCGCTAATCCGTTTCTAAAACTATGAAAAGTGCTAATTCGCAGCTTAAAGTGAGAAAATCGCTTAATTCGCTTTCGAAATAGATGAAAAGCGGTAATTCGTGGCTAAATGTGGAAAATTGCTAATTCGCTGATAAAATGGAAAAAATCGCTAATACGCATCACCTAAAATTCACAGAAATTATTGAGAAAAACTGCCCACTGTATTTCAAAATTTGTGAATACCCCAATCCGCAATTTCCAGAGGCAATTTCATTGCTGAAACTGAGACAAATATCGCCAATTCGTTGGTATACATCGCCAAGTCGCTGATAAAATGCGCTAATTCGCAGCTTTCACATAATCCGCGTGAGAGCGAATTTCATCAATTTTGACCCGGACGTGGCATCGCGAAACCTTGAAAGGGTATTTTCCTCAATTTCACCTGCGAACGAACAATTTTCCTTAATTTTAGCCGTGAATATAAGCACTTTTTCAAAAATGTACGCGCTCTTTCTCAATTGTACCCGCAAACTTGCCATATATATGTATAAAAACGGTAAATTAGCACTTTTTCGCAATGTTTACCGAGATGTTTGTTTGAGAAGCCACGATTTCGCGCCTTCTCTCAATTTTACCTGCGTGAATAAGCACCATTTCTCAATTTTAGCCGTGAATTGGCGTTTTTCCCCAATTTTAGCCACAAATGAGTGATTTTTCTCAATTCTACATTGAATGGGCAATTTATTTTGTCAATTTTAGCTGTGAAAAGAGCTCTATAACCCGTGAATTAGCGCATTTTATTAATTTCGTCGCGGACTTGGCATCGTGGAAACTGCAAATTGGTATGTTTTCTCAAAAAACCGTGAAATTAAGCATTTTTATTTATTATTTCAATTGCGACCAGCACTTTTTCAGCGTTTTTTCGAAACTTCGTCACTTCTTCTCAATTTCATCGGTGAATTAGCCGCGAATAAGCGATTTACCTCCATTTCAGTTGCGAATTAGCGATTTTTCTTGCAAGGATTTTGTGTTTTTTTTCCTGATGTTAGCCGCTAACGAGCGATTTTACCTGTGAATTAGCGCTATATAGGTTCTAATTTTAGCCACGCAGTTGGCTCCGAAAACCGCGACTTGCCACTGACTCAATTTATTTCTGGGAACTACCACCAAAAGAATGTTCTCAATTGAACCCCAAAAATAGCCATTTTTCTTTATTTTAGCCGTGAATTAGCGTTTTACTTAATTTTAGCTTCCGAGCGAGCCGTGAATGAAAGTTCATTACCCAATTTTTGCCGCGAATCAACGTTTTTTCTTAATTTTATCCGCGAATTAACGCATTTTCCTCATTTAGCCATTGATTGGTGATTTTGTTCACTTTTCCACGATATTACCTCCAGAAGGCGCGAATTGGCGTTTTTCCCCCACACGTCATCGGTTCTTCTCGAGTTTGTCGCTGAATTAGCGATTTTGCCTTATTTTATGGGAATTAGCAATTTGATCAATTTAGTCGTGAATTATCGTGATTTTAGCCACTAAAAAGCGGTTTTCCCCAAATTTTATCCCTGAATTAGCACTATTTTTTAACTTTCCCCGCGAATTAGCATTTTTAAAAAACTTTTAGCCATGAATTGCCGCTAAAATTGAGAAAAATAGCTAAAAACAACACACAATCGAAGAAAAGCGCTAATGTTAATACATCGCTAATCCGTTTCTAAAACTATGAAAAGTGCTAATTCGCAGCTTAAAGTGAGAAAATCGCTTAATTCGCTTTCGAAATAGATGAAAAGCGGTAATTCGTGGCTAAATGTGGAAAATTGCTAATTCGCTGATAAAATGGAAAAAATCGCTAATACGCATCACCTAAAATTCACAGAAATTATTGAGAAAAACTGCCCACTGTATTTCAAAATTTGTGAATACCCCAATCCGCAATTTCCAGAGGCAATTTCATTGCTGAAACTGAGACAAATATCGCCAATTCGTTGGTATACATCGCCAAGTCGCTGATAAAATGCGCTAATTCGCAGCTTTCACATAATCCGCGTGAGAGCGAATTTCATCAATTTTGACCCGGACGTGGCATCGCGAAACCTTGAAAGGGTATTTTCCTCAATTTCACCTGCGAACGAACAATTTTCCTTAATTTTAGCCGTGAATATAAGCACTTTTTCAAAAATGTACGCGCTCTTTCTCAATTGTACTCGCAAACTTGCCATATATATGTATAAAAACGGTAAATTAGCACTTTTTCGCAATGTTTACCGAGATGTTTGTTTGAGAAGCCACGATTTCGCGCCTTCTCTCAATTTTACCTGCGTGAATAAGCACCATTTCTCAATTTTAGCCGTGAATTGGCGTTTTCCCCAATTTTAGCCACAAATGAGTGATTTTTCTCAATTCTACATTGAATGGGCAATTTATTTTGTCAATTTTAGCTGTGGAAAGAGCTCTATAACCCGTGAATTAGCGCATTTTATTAATTTCGTCGCGGACTTGGCATCGTGGAAACTGCAAATTGGTATGTTTTCTCAATTTAAACCGCGAATAATGATATTTATTTCTCACGTTTAACGTGAATCAGCGCTATTACTCAATTTTAGCCGTGAATGGGTGTTTATCCTCAGTCTTAGCCGCAAAATGTCCTTTTCTGGATTTCATCCGCTAACATCTTTTCTCAAGACGTGCCCCCCCCCCCCCGCGGCCAACTGTGGACTCGTGCCTAGCTGGCTGCCCACCCCTTGATCACGGGCTGGCTACGCCCCTAGTCATTCCAGGCAGTGGCCACTTGGCCAGCCAGTGTGACAGCTGTTGTTTGCCGAGAAATCCAAACAAAAATCAGGTAAATTAGCGTTTCATTTCAGCGATTCAACCTGTATGTTATTATTAAGATCTCGCCGCACGACAGAACGCGGACCAGAGTCCCGCTCGCGAACTGAACTCCACGAGCGTTTTTGTTCGCGTCCTGACCTGTCTGCTGTCTATAGCTGTGGCGACGGCAAGGCATGGTTCAAACAGCCCCTAATACAATTTATGACAGAAAACGCGCTCTCCATTGATGGAAGAAAAACCTGTGCTAGGCCGAAAATATATTTTCAGTGGTGTGAAAAAAAAAAAAAAAAATTCACTAAAACACCACAACGCCGTAAAAACCAATAGGATTTCAATTAGTTGTCATTTTATTCCGTATTCGTTGGGTGGAGTTGGTCTTGGGCATCGTCTGTCACGCGAACTTGACAGATGGCGATATGGCGATATACTCCAGTTGGATGGATTAACGCCCAGGGGCTGAAGTACGAAGGGATGTTATATGAAATAACGCGGGTGCTATCCACGAGACAACCATTTTAATTGTGATATGATGACGCTGTGTTAAAATTATAACACCCCTTCGTACTTGTCCCCAGGAGGCTATATGCGCTTACTTACGTCTGGAGGACCGACGCTCACATAGATTTTCCATTTGCACAAAAATCAGCTTCGGAGCAGTTCATTTCCACCGGGACTCCCTAATTTGCAGACCAAAAAAAACAAAAAAAAAAACGAGCGGGCCGGGTACTGAAAAAGCTCCAAACGAGCCCAAATTTGGCACGAGTTCTTCTCATCCAAAGACGTCATCAAGTTTCATTGCCCTAGCACCAAAACTACTGGTACGTTCACTTCGAGGCCATTATCAAGTACCTACTCGAAATCTGCTGACCAGAAACAAAAGTCTGCGGGCCGGGCATTTAAATTGCTGCAATTCAACCCAAATTGAACATACGCATACTTGTCACCTACACAGCTAAGGCGTGAGTTCAATTTGGGTTGAATTAATTGCTGCATCTTAAATTCCCGGCCCGCAGACTTTTGTTTCTGATCAGCAGATTTTTCGAGTACTTGGCCTCGAAGTAAAGTACCAGCAGTTTTGATGCTAGGAAATGAAACTTATTGTGGTCTTATAGCTGTTGGTATAAGAAGTACTCGTGCCCAATTTGGGCTCGTTTAGAGCATTTTTAGTATCCGACCCGTACGTTTTTGTTTGTTTTTTTTTTTTGGGTCTGCAAATTAGGGAGTCCCATTTCCACCTGTCCTCTTTGAATTTAATCATATTCTGTTGAAGACGAGTGGGGATGAATTGCTCCGTTTGCAGAATTTTATGCAAATGGAAAATGTTAGTTAGAGTAGGTGTATACTTGTGGAAGAACCGTACAAGTGAGGCGCTTACTAAAACCTATCTGATTCGACTTAGTCGGGAAGGACGGAAGTTGGCCCGATTACAGGCTTTCTGCCAGCTCCAACGAGACGCCTCACACGTCGCTTTCGAGTGTGAGGCACTCGTCAGGTTCAACATTTTCGGTCTCCGGGTGTTCCAGCCAACGAGACTAGGCCGAGGACCTCCTCAACCTCGTCGTTTGAAAGGGGGGGGGGGTCTTTAACTAGATCCCAGACCCAAGAATGGCACAATAATTACTTGTGATTCTGATGTTGGGGTGCGAATATATTTATTTAATTTTTTTGGTCGTGAAAGACAATACAAAAAGAGAAATATTGCACCAGCTGCCCTAAACTGTAAGCCGCAGAATGAACCGAACATCAGGTAGATGTCTTATGATGGATGAATGGATGGGGCGGGATTTCAGGCGGGTTTCCCCGTCCCAGTCACCCCTCGCCTAAACTTTGCACATACATTTTGGCCCCATTTCTGCACCAATATTCGATTTCAAAGTATAATTTTAATCTTCGGGAAGTTCTATAGTGACGTTAGATTTTGCTTTTCCAAGTTTCATCCCTGAAATAACCTTAATTCGAATTCTAAAGTGTTTTGGGGTTATTTCAGGGATGAAATTTGGAAAAGCAAGATCTTAGATGGATATAATGAATATTTCTGTCGCCGGTATTTTTAATTGATAAATTAATTGAACTGATGTTATCCGGACGACGATTGAAGGGCATAGCCCTTAATTAATTTATTAATTAAAAATACCGGCGACAGAAATATTAATTATATCCATCTAACAACATCTAGATAAGATAAAAATCGGCGTGGTTTACCGATCAGGAGAAACGCCTAGATTTTCGGGAAACAATGGACCTGGGTGGGGTTCGGCTTAGCTTATCCCTCGGAGTACGACTCCCAAAGGCGTCTCCGTGGCGCAATTGGAGCGTGCTGGACTGGTAATCCAGAGGTTGCGGGTTCAAATCCCGCCGGGGAGCCATTTTTTCTCGAAACTCGAATCGTGTTGGGCTATGCCCTTCAATCGTCGTCCGGATAACATCAGTTCAATTAATTTATTAATTAAAGCAAGATCTAACATCACTGTAGAACTTCCTGAAGTTTAAAATTATACTTTGAAATCGAATATTGGTGCAGAAATGGGGCAAACATTTATGTGCGAAGTTTAGGCGAGGGGTGACTGGGAAGGGGCCAAGGAAACCCGCCTGAAACCCCGCCTTAAGTCTGACTTAATTGTAATCAGAGATGGTGCATTCCACCATTAGAACATTTTGCTGATTATTTTGCGCATCAGCTGACATTACCATCTGATTATAGGCTTCTAATGTTGGTAATGTGTTGGTCGGCGGGGCTATTCCGCAACTTTTCCGCGTCGATGGCTTTCCGATAAAAAAATCCTATACGGAAGAGCTGGCTGTTGGTGGTTGCTGGTGTTTTTAACCTAAGGTAATTCTTTGGAATCGCTTCCATTACAGGCAGTTCGCCACCACAACAATGAAAACTCTCCTCTTAGGCCGAGGAAGTGAAATTAAGTGTTTTGTCAGTTACGATACATATATTTTTATTGAACGACGACTCTAAAGCAATTTGAATGAACCCAAAACCTCTTTACGAGCTAGGAGCACGCTTCAAATGCGTTAATAGTTTCGAAGCTTGACTTTGCCCTGAAGCGAAGGCTCCGTGTGCGGTGGAATAATGCTCCGGGTGTATGGCCTCTCCGGCTAATAAGAGTCTGGGCTGTTGTGTGGAAAAAAAAACAAAAATATTAATTGGTGTTGCCTCATTGTTGAAATATTTATCGATAAATTACTTGGTTGGTATGGTCAAACAGTGGATTGGTTAGAGTAGTTTGCGGAGATGAGTCAGAGCGATCTGCTAACGTTGAAATATGACTATACCCACCGCGAATGTATTTGTTGCTAGCCCATTGAGATCTTTATTCATGGGCGTACACAAGTTATTAATTGTTGTAAAACCCGGAGATAAATAAATTTGTAACCTCAAAACTTTGACGGGCATTGGAATGTCTCGCCTTCCCAGGAATGTTCTGAGCATTTGAGTACATTGCGTACTGATGTCATTTTCAGGAAGTTTTTCTACTTCGAGCGCCCCTCTACCTCCTATCCAGCCGCACAAAGCTCGGGGAAATTCTTGAACTGTGTCAAAACCTGTTAAATAATGCGTCCAGTGAGGTTGCTCTTTTGGTATCTGAAAAAAACAAGTTTTGTTCCACTGGAAAATTGTCTGCTAAATTCAATTCCTGTCAACCTGCGCACCACACATTACCTCGAGTCGCTTCGCCATTTCATTAAAATCCCAAATGAGCTGGAATCCAGTCGAGTCGTTCCACCATGGTTTTTTGTACAACAAAAATATCTTATTCACGGTATCGTACCCAAGTTCTTCCAACCCCTGTGACATCAATTCAAGGATGAATATCGGTTTGGGGGGGGGGGGATCGAACAGATTTTCACCTTCCTGAAACTCGGCGGTAATGTTGGATCGAAAAAGTCGGCGCGCGCCTTAAGAACTCCCACCGAACAAGTGACAATAATATGGTGTCCTCTCACTTCCTTTCCGTTCTCCAAAATGACACAACAGGGAAGCTCTGCGCTTTCACTCATGTTTCGTGAAGGAATGGCCCATTGTATTTGTCTGACAGGACAGTCGGTCATAAGTACTCCTGGCTCGAGTGATTCTGCGAGGCTTCGTACTATTCCACTGTAACCCCCTTTGATACAAAAATGATCCTGCTCGGTTAGTGCGTACTGGCCCCAAAATTTGGCGGAGAGCTGATCCAGGCGATTGCAACAATTGTCTATTACCTGGAACCTTCATTCAAAAAATTAGTATACTCGGTGGAATTGCCATATTTCCATATCTACCTGGTGTGCCAATCGAGTAGTTCTAATTTTATTTTTCTGGCATCATCTGAATCGCCGCAATTCTCGGCATATTTTTCGAATTCCCTCCCCAGATATTCTTGAAATGACTTTGGCACTTCAGCGCCAGCTGACGATCTGTAGAATGAACTGCAAGACGACGTTATACCTGACACTACTAGGTCTACCTCTCTCACCACTTGTGGAGACACTTTCTCTCCGTTGATTCTGAAAAAATCGCCTGATATATCGATTTTAATTAGGTCAGAAATTCGTGATTTATTTATCCGGAGGTTTTGAATACGAAGAAACTCAAAGGGCGCCTTATTTTGGGAATCGTCCTGTCATCACAGAAACCGGCTGTGAACTTTAACAGACCGATTCCCAAATCACCCATCGATCCTTCAAATTTACCTAAAGACTCGCCCCAAGAAATGGGATTCAGTAGTTGTTTCTCGTTAGCATATTCGTATAGAGTGCTGTCAACGGAGTGCAACCATTGAGCCCCTAGTTCCACTAGGCCCCCATCTAATTCGACAGTTTTGATTCGACCTCCAGGTTCACTTTGAGCTGCAATCATAAGAATTTTATTTTAGTATGAGTATGTCAAACCCCTCTTCGTTGCTTTTCAGGCATTTTATTCAACGACAAAAGTATGGGGCACGATAACAGGGGGAAGATGATTTATTAATACCCGGAATATATGTTCCGGAAATATGAAGATGTTTATTACCTTCAAGCAATTTCACATCGACGATGCCTGACGACTGGAGTGTGTTAGCTGCTGCTAAGCCGGCAAGTCCAGCCCCAACGACGATAACTAATGGCTTTTTGTTACTGCCAACAAAAGATGCAGGGGCCTGTTTTATTATACATTAGCTGCATTTGATGTTAACAGTCTATTTGGACACGACACAGCGAGACATGGCTACTTATAACGCTAAAGCCGTTATACTTGGTATTCCGTTAACGGAAAATAACTCAACATCGTTATCGAAAATATTTCGTGGCCAAAACACGTTTTGTTCGAGGGCGAGAACTGTAATAAAAATGGCTGCTATTGGCAAAAAGTGTCCTTTGCGAAGACAGTTGCAAAATCTTTTAGCCCTCAAATAATACAACGCTGTGCCGCAATCTCCAGTTTTTCTGATGTATTTTCTGTCTCTAGCTAGAATGACTCACTCTGGTGCTAAACTTTCTGTTATGTAGGAGTGGGGGAGTCGGCAAATGCTTTGGATGGACACTCTAGCGTACCGAGGCAGGGGCGAGGGGGGGGGATCGCCCCGGGCGTAAAAAACGAGAAAAACGCTGATTCGCGGCTGAAATTGAAAAAAAATACTATTAATATCGAGAAAAAGTGTTAAGTAATTCACAGCTGAAATTGAGAACACGCGTATTCTTTTCAATTTTGTTCCATTGGCCGACTATAGTTTCTTCGACTATAGTAACTTCGCAATGCAATGAGACAAACTGTAATTCGTGGGTAGAATTGGAAGAAAAATTAGTTAAGAAACGCCAATTTGTGGAAAGAATACACAAAAAGTGCTAATTCGCAGCTAAAATTAAAGGTGAAAAACGCTAAAATTGAACAAAATGCCTGAAATTGAGCAAAACTAGTTCTTTCGGCCCAAAAATGAAGAAAAACGCTAATTAGCGACTAGAATCGTGATTAAACGCATCAATGTACGGCTTTAAAACTTGAGAAATATCCCTAGTTCACACCTGACATTGAGACAACGCTAAATCACGAATTCTTGGGGCGAAATCGGGACGAAAATTGGGAAAAAACCCTAATTCCCGCGGCTAAAACTGAGAAAGGCGCTAATTCAAGGACAAAAAAGAGAAAAACGAGAATTCGCGTCATAAAAATGGAGATACCCGCTAATTCACAGCTAAAATTGTGATAAAGTGTTACAATAAAAATTTTGTACAATAAAAATAAATCTATAAAAATTGCAGGGGCGGATTTAAGGTAAAATGTTTAAGAGGGGCTTAGCCGTAAGCTCATCAGCCCACCCCCCTCTCACAGATCAAGTCAAATTACTAATAAGTGGATTATTGCTCTCAGAACGAATTTCAAAGGTTTTCCTCGCTCAAAACGCCAATGTCACAGAATTGTCTTCCTAAAAAGTCAATTTGCACCGGGTTGACTCTTCATGAATGCAATTCCACTCATTAGACACTTTAGATGTCCAAATATCACGGATCGAACCCTCCCAACACCTCCCCCCCCGAACCCTCAAAACCCACCGAACACTTCAAAACCCACCTCGAACACCCCAAAACCAATTTCGTGGTTTCGGCTACTTCAATAACCCGATTTGCCGGTTTGGTGCTTTCTGAGACCAAATTTCGCTGATTTCGTACGTCAGAAACCCATTTCGTGGGGCTGGCTCCCTTAAGACAAGCCAATTTAACGGGATTTCACACCTTTTTAAAGGATCAATGAGCGTACTGGCTCATTTTAAAGAGAAATTTCATGGCTCTGGCAGTTTTTAAAAACAAAATATCGCAGGGTCAAGACGCGGATTCAAGATTTAGTCAAAGGAGAGGCTTATGAAATTGTGTCCTTCGCTCTAATAAAAATGGCTTGCTATCAATTCACTGCCTATTCCCACCTTAAAACGCCTTAAAAATTGCCAAACTGGCAATTACCGCTCTAAAAAAAGCCAAACGGACTTCACGCGATCTAAAAGTGGCTAGACTGACGGTTCGTGCAGCCCTGAAAATTCATGAAAAGATCACGAATCCCGCTATGAAACTGGCTAAATCTTCCACTCACGAGCTACAACTGGCAAAAACTAACAATTCACGCTCCGCAAATCCCTAAACAGACAATTCCTGCCATAAATATTCCAAAATCAACCATTTGCGCGCCAAGAATGCCCAAACTCACCATTCGGACGTTGGCTTGACGGGACTAATTGCGTCCTTAAAAAAGCAAAACTGACGATTCGCGCTTATTATAAATGGCCCAACAAACTTTACGAACCCTAAACATGTAAAAACTGACTATTCATGCTCTGAAAATATCACACTGGCTATTCACTCTCTACAAATGACTATGCTGACAATTTGCACCCTAGAAATGGCAAGCTGACCATTCGCACCCCATAAATGGTGTGACGGACTATTCGCAACTTAAAAAATGGCAGAACTGATTGTTTGCGTTCTCCAAATGGTTAAACTAATAATTCACGCAATGAAATTGTCAAAACTGAGTTCGTAACATACAATGGACTAAAATGACGGATTCATGCCCTAGGAATGGCCATACTGGCAGCGTTAAAATTGCCAAACTGTCTATTCACGCCCTATAAAATTGGTATAACTGACTCTATGCGGCCTACGATGAGTGGTTAAACTGACAAATTCGCACTGAGAAAAATCCCTAAGCAGATGATTCATGTCCTGAAAATGGCAAAATTGGCCATTCGCGCGGGTCAGAAATAGCCATACGGAGCCTTCACGCCTTGAAAATGTCTAAACTGACGATCCTGACCTTAAAAACTGGTTATTTACGCCCTGTAAATGTCATACACAACTCTTACCAGCAATTCACGGTCTAAAAATGGCCTAATTGATCGTTTGTGCTCTACAGAGGCTACACAGACGATTCGCGCCCTTCAAGCGAATAAACTGACCACTTGCGATTGCGCACCGAGCACGGGCCATCCTCACCGACCCCCCCCCCCACCAATTACCAGCGATAGCTACATGCACCTCATGGACTAGATAAACTATTAGATTTGATTTGAAACTAAAAATTGCTATAAAATGGCTTGCTTGGCCAATCACGCCGTAAAAATGGCTAAATGTGCTAGTTCGTGCCAGTGAAATGGCGAAACTTAGCATCCGTAGTGCGAAAATGGGCAAAATGAGCCACCACGCCAGGAAAATGGCTAAAAATTCAGACGATTTGTGTCCTAAAAATAGCAGAACTTATAGTTTGCGTCTTGGAAGTGCCTTAACAGACGAATCATGCCATTAAAATGCCTAATGTGACTTGCTGCTGGTTGGACCTAAAAAAGAAATTTCACGGATTTCACTGCGCAAAAAACAAAATTTTTGCTCGTTCGAACCATTCGAAAAATTGTGAGTCTAGCGATTCGTGCCTTACAAATTGCTAAACTAACCGTTCGCACCCTAAAATTGATTTTACTGATGATTCGTCCCCTGGAAATAGTCAAACGGACTATTCACGACCTAAAAATGGCTAAAATGACGATTCGCGCCTTGTAAATGCCTAAAATGACGACTCGCACCTTGAAAATGGCCAAAAAAAGCCATTCCGGGCCATTGAAAATGGCTGAACTAACGATTCCGTGCTCTGAAATAACCAAACGCCTTAAAAATTTCAATCTCCAAAATTTCGATCTAAAAACGGTCAAACTGGTCGTTCGCGCTCTTTGGAAAGCGTCAGGGACAACGACAATTCGTCCCTTGAAAGTGGTAACAGACTGGGCAAGCCTTAAAACGGGCTGCTGGTCGTATTGACAATTCACGCCACCCCCGCCACCACCAATGGCTATACTGACAGATTTGCGCCTTGAAAAACGACCACTCGCGTTCCAATAATTGCCAAATTGACCATTCGTGCCTTAAAAAAGGTCTGAACTGACGATTCGTACCCTAACTATCACCAAAAGGACTAGTCATGCACTAAAACTTGCAAACTCAGTCACTGACGAGAATTCGGCTTTCAGACCGCATGGTTTTTCTGGCAACTGGCAGTTTCTGTCGAGCTGTCAATTTCGTCTTTAAAAAATGATTTCGAGATGCAGCAGCAGACCATTCGGGCTCACAACATGAAGTTTTTGAGCCCTCTACCCGAAACGGTCGAGTTCTTAAAACTCTCAAAACAATTCCGTCCCGTAAACTGCCAATGTCAGCCAGGGAACTGTCAATTTCACCCGAGAAACTGTCTATTCTGTCATAAATAACTGTCGATGTTGTCTCAGAAACTGTCAATGTAGTCCCGGGGACGGTAAATTTCTGGTTGAAATTATCAGTATCGATCTAACACTGTCAATTTTGTCCTATGAAGATCAATTTCGTCATTCAATACTGTCAATTTCGTCTTCAAAACTATACCGATATCATTTTAAAACTGCCCATTTCGACCCACTATATGTCAATTTCGTCCTCGAATCTGCCAATTTCTTCCTGAAAACTGAGTCAAGGGATTTTGGAAACTGTCAATTTCGGCTTATAAACTGTCAAGTCTGTATGTTCAAAATCTAACAATTTCGTTCTGGAAACTCTCAATTTTGTTCTTCAAACCGTGAATTTCAGCCTGGAAACTGTTAATTTCGTTTTTTAAACTGTCAATTTCTTCCTAGTATTGCCAATTTCGTCCCCCGAAACAGTCACCTATCAGTGTCGTACTGAAACTGCAATTTCGTCCTACAACTGTCAATTTCGTTCAAGAATCATTCAAAACTGTCAATTTCGGCCTGGAAACTATCAAACTTGCATTCGTTTGGGAAACAGTCAATTCCTTTCTGAAACTGTTCATTTTGTCCAGGAAATTGTAAATTTCGTTGTCAAAACCATCAATGTCGTTCTAAAACTCCTAATTTCATCCTATAAACTATCAATTTCGTCCTAATTCGCCAATTTCACCCTAAATACTGTCAATTTCAGTAAAAAAGTAAAGTGTGTGCTCTCACCCTCGTCTACTCCTTATGGTAGTCCCCGTTGGATTACAGTAAATTTCAACATTCAAAACTGTGATTGTCGTACTTCTAACTGTCAATTCCGACTTACAATACTGTCAATTTTGCCTCAGGAACTGACAATTTTGACTTCGAATCTCAATTTCCTCCAAGATAACAAATATCCCAAACCTTGATTACGAGGTTTTGCATTTTTGCATCAGAGTACTTGTTACTATCAATATCGTCGTTCAAAACTGTTAATTTCGTTCTGGAAACTGGAAATTTCGTTCTCGAAACACTGCCTATGTCGTCCCTATAGACGGCTTTAAAAACTGTCAATTTGACAGTTTTTGGAAAAGGGGCTTGAGAATAAACATCTTGGTGGGGGGGGGCTGATACGACCAACTAGGGGGGCTAAGTCCTCATAGCCCCCCCTTAAATCCGTCAATGAAAAATTGAGAAGAAACGCGAATTCACAGCTAAAAGGGAGAAACGCCAACTCATGGATTCCCGGGGCAACAACATTGGGACTGAAATTGAGAAAAAGTGCTAATTCACGAATGAAATAGACAAAAACGCGAATTCGCGTCTAAAAGTGGAGGAAAACGATAATTCTCGTCGCTAAGGTATGAAAAATCACGATTTTACGGATAAAATCGAGGAAAGCGCTAAAAATCGCAGCTAAAATTAAGAAAATGTGCTAATTCACAACCGAAATTGAGAGAACACCAACTCGCGGATTCCTGAGGCTACTTGGGGAATAAAATTGAGAAAAAACGCTAATTCAAGCGGATAAAACTGTGAAAAAGCGCTAATTCGCGGGTATTAAGTAGAGAAAAACACGAATTGGTGTTTAAAATGGAAAAAAGCGCCAATTATCGGTTTAATTTTTTAAAAAATTGCTAATTTGCGGATAAATTCGGGGAAAAAGTACTCAAACGCTACCTAATTTGCGGATTCTTCAGGCAACTTCAAGGCTGAGAGCTTATGAAAAGCGCCGATTCACAGCTATAAAAATGAGAAAATGAGCTAATTCAGGTATGATTGGAGGGGGGTCGAGGAAACACTTGTACAATTGTCCCTTAATATTTTATTACTTTCACGGTCCCATCACGTGTTGGATTTTCAAGACTGTACAGTGTACGTATACTGATTGTGGCTTTCCAAGAAATTGAAACGGTTTGATGGCTGGCGATAACAATGCTTCCATCAGGCTACGGGCTAATGCTTTTGGTTAGTCGCCAAACTTAGGAAGCCGGTACTGCCCCAATTATTTTACGCCATTGTCCGTTAATAATTCGCTCTCCAAATGAATGTGGAATGTCGTGGTGTCCATCTCAGGTTCCTTCGAATACAATAAAGTCGATGTCCGGAATTGCATAATTCATTTTTTGTATTTAAGTGAACGGAGCCAACGTCCCGGGGGAGAAAGGAAGGGCTAAAAATAATGCGATGAAACTTCTCCCCGTTCTTTTCACTGCCTCGTGTACTACTACACACTTTGTCGTTTGTATTTGTTCTCTAACAGTGAATGCATGAGCACTTGAATTTATTTGTGCTTCAAGCAGTGTGTTCCCGTACTTTTATCTACACGTGCTGACATAATAGTTTTTCAACGAAAATCAACATTATGATTTGATTTTTTATCGAAGAAGAAAAAAGTGAGAGAAATAAAAAAACAAAAACACTTGTGTACTCACTGTGTATCGACGTAGGAAAACATTGCGGTTTAACGGAATCAGGAAATTCGGCGAATTTGAAGCAGTTTGAGTGGGGGTGGGGGAGCCTGTAAAACTGCGAGGTTTTGTTCAATCCTAGCCCTAGTGGTGAACTAAATAAAAAAAAGTTTAACTATTTGATTAAGACTATTACGACAAGGCCTCGTGTTGCCTTCTTGTTTCTCACCCTTTTTTCTCTCGCTCTCTCTCGTACTCGGAACTTGCATTCAAAATATAAACCGTTAGAAAATAATCTCGCCGGCCCATTGTCTCGGGAGTTATTTTAAAAGTAACTATTTTCGACTGGGCTCTGCTTTTATTTCATTATTTTAAGAATACTATTTAGTGGTCAATTTAACAAGCGATGCGCGTTATTAATAATTAAATTATTAAAATAGTATATTTTCACCATCATTCCCCGATAGAGATTAATTGATTTTGCTCTTAGTTTTGTGATGAACTATAAATGGAAACGTGGACCTAGGCATAATAAGTTACAAAATAACTCCAGCGGGGGGATTACGCTGTGACTGTTTTGTTTTTATGAAGAACAAGATTCCCTCCATTTCCGGGGACCTGAACAGCGTGTATGTCCCCCAGTGGCGGCGGAAGTATTTTGGTTCAGGGGGGGGGCGAAAATTAAGGCGCTTCCCCCCTTCCCTTCCCCACCATACACTACACTACCATCACTTCCTTAGTTTTCATCAATAGAAGGTGAAGTGTAGTGTAGTTCTCAATTTTAAGTAAATAGAGGAGGCAAGGTATTGTATGGAGGTGCCCAATAGTCTTGAATTTTCAGCATTTAGGGAATGATTTGAATGTGGTATACAACGGCCTGATTCTTGATAGGTTTTTGACTAATAATATTTTATTTTTATCCCACATGATACTAAAACCGAATTTTACGGCCTCAAATGAGTCCCAAAAGTGTCTCTTTTCATGCCTAGGAACTAAAGTATTTTTCAAGCGACATGCTCCGAAAGTAGTCATTTTCTGTACCCAAAAATGTCTGGGAAATTGACCATTACCGCACAGTGACATTCGAGAAATTTTCTGTACTAGTCCAGAAAATATTTTCCGTCCTAGTACGGAGAGTAAATGAACTAGGGTTATAACCTCGTTTAAGGTCTTCTTAAACTAAAGACACGAGAAGTCAGTAGTCAATTTGTCAAAGTCAGTTTTATCATTTCCTTGCTGTCGCGTGAAAAAAGTCGTACATCACTCGTAGGAAGGGGATTTACCTCGCCTCGCCCGCCGGGCTTGTAATGTAATGTACCGCGGCAAATTTTACGGCGTTTTAGAGCCACGACTTTAGCTCCTGCGTATACATATACTATTATTGATTTCTTAGTTGTTTTTTTGCCACAAGAATATGGCAAGTATTCGTTTTAAATAATAAACGATAATCATTCGTACTCAAATAAAACAGCAAAGTGTGGGAATGCAGGTAGGGGCATAACTAGAAATCCGGATCCGGGGTTCGGATGGGGGCCCCTGAATAGCTTGAAGATGAAAAATCGGGATTTTCAAGTAGATAAGATGAAAACGAATGGCTAAACTCGCTTGTAAAAGTGATTAAAACGCTGATTCGCGGCTGAAATTGAGAAAAATTGCTGAAATTTATGGCTGTTAATATTAAGAAAAAGCGCTAGCTAGTTCACAGCTGACATTGAGATAACGCAAAATCACGAATTGTTGGGGCGAAATTAGGAAAAAGCGCTAATTTACGCAGCTAAAATTGTGATAAAGTGCTACAATTTAGCAACTTTCAAAATTTAGAACAAGCGCAAATTCACAGCTAAAAGGGAGAAACGCCAACTCAAGGATTCTCGGGGCAACATTGGGACTAAAATTTAGAAAAAGCGCTAATTCACGGGTGAAATAGTCAAAAACGCGAATTCGCGTCTAGATAAAAGTGGAGGAAAACTCAGCTAAGGTATGAAAAATTACGATTTTACGGATAAAATCGAGAAAAAACGCTAAAAATCGTAGCTAAAATTAAGAAAATATGCTAATTTACTGCTAAAATTGAGAAACAAAACGCTAATTCACAGCTGAAAATGAGAGAAAACGCCAATTCGCCAATTCTTAGGGGCAACTTTAAGGCTGAAGTTGAAAAGCGCTAATTCACGCGCTAAAGATGAGAAAAACGCTAATTCAAGGATAAAAAAGAGAACAACGCGAATTCGAGTCTAAAAATAGAGAAACACGCTATTATGATAAAGTGTTACAATTTGGCAGCTTTAAACATTGGGAAAAAGCGCGAATTCACAGAAAACGCAAACTCACGGATTCTCGGGGCTGGGACTGAAATTGAGAAAAAGCGCTGCGATTCACGGCGTGAAATAGAGAAAAACGCGAATTTGCGTCTAAAAGTGGAGGAAAACTTTAATTCACAACTAAGGTACAAAACATTTCAATTTTGCAGATAAAATCGAGAAAAATTGCTATAATTATAATTAAAAAATGTGCCCATTCACTGCTAAATTGGGGTAAAAAGGCTAATTCACAGCTGAAATTGAGAATACCCCAACTTGCACATTCTTGGGGAACTTTGGGAATAAAATTGAGAAAAAGCGCTAATTCAAGCGGCTGAAACTGTGAAAAAGCGCTAATTCGAGGGTAATAAATAGAGAAAAACACGAATGGTTTTTTTTTGTAATGGAGAAAAGCGCGAATTTACGGCTTAAATTTAGAAAAATTGCTAATTTGCGGATAAAATTGGGAAAGAGCACTTAAACGCTACCTAATTTGCGGATTCTTAAGGCAACTTCACGGTAAGAGCTTGTAAAAAGCGCCGATTCGCAGCTAAAAATGAGAAAATGAGCTAATTCGCGGAAAAAATTGAGAAAATGCACTTTAGAGGCAATTTCGTGGCTAAAATTGAGGAAAATATATACTTCAAAGCTGCAAAAAAGTATATTTACGGTTTAATTAGAGACTAAAGGGCCTCCTAGAGATTTCCGCCCCGGGCCCCGGACAAGTGTTGTTCCGCCACTGGGTAGCGGTGATCGCATAACAAAACAGCGGGTTTGATGCCCCCAGGGTAGAGATGCCCGGTGCGCACCGCACACGCCGCATGCCCCTTGCTACGCCCTGTGCTTCATATTGCTTGAATTTGGGCTAAAACCCTCTCCGGGGAGGGTGGCCGATAGGTGGATCGCCCTCCTTTGCCAGATGGCAGGGGTAAAGTGTAGAAGAAGAATCAATAATATACCTAACAAAAAGTCTGCAGAAAAGTGAATGATGGGGGGGGGGGCGAATGTTCTAGGCATTGCTATTTTTCATCTTCTCGCAAATGATCCAGGGTTTTCGATCTGAGTGACGGTCGCTTGGTCCTCGAATAAGAACTTTGGGTGCAGTATTCGGGATAGAAGATTGGCATTGAAGCCTGGGGGGGCGACGCCCCCCCAGACTAAATTCCGGGGGGCGGCCGCCCACCCTGCCCCCCCGGTTCCGCCGCCACTGATGTCCCCCTTGGTTCTGTACATTCCACGGTCCCTGTTTCAGTGTATTTCCACCCGTCGTTGGACATGACTTTATTATTGATGAATTTATGAAGGACAAGATCAGGAAAAACACTTTTTTTATTAGATCGAATTAAAGACCAGAAACAACAAAATATAAAAAGTCATGTGGTTATAAAATTACAGCTTCCAACACCCTCCCTTAATTTTAGAATTAAGAAACGAGATATTTTTTGAATTTTCCGAACTTTGTAGAGTGTAGAGCCTTTGTCAATATGTCAGCGATTTGACTGCTGGTTGGACAGTATTTGACCACAATCAGTTTTTCGTCCACTTTTTCTTTGATGTAGTGGTAACGTACATCAATGTGTTTTGATCTCCTATTCATTACACCATTCTTGATCAAGTTGATGGCGCTTTGGTTGTCGATGTTAATTTCGGTCGAGATCGAAGTTCCTGTCAGCTCTTCAAGAAAATTTTTCAAGTAAATCAGTGTTCTGGCACATTCTGCTGCACTGATGTACTCGCTTTCGGTTGAGCTAGTCGCGACGATCGATTGTTTCCTGGACACCCAGCTAACAGGTCCTCCACAGTAATAAATGACAAATCCGGTTGTGCTCTTTCTTGTTTCCTTATCTCCAGCAAAGTCGGCGTCACAAAACGCCACAAGTTTGTCATCAAGCGTGTTTGCCGAGTAGGTAATACCGGTTGAACATGTTCCTTGGAGATACCTCATTATTCGTTTCAGATTTTGAACGTCTGACTTCTGAGGATTTTCAACATTCCTTCCACACATATTGACAGCGAAACTGAGGTCAGGCCTTGTCTTCGTCGAGAGGTAAAGTAAACTTCCAACGGCTTCTCTATATGGAAATTTAACAGTGTCAATGTCACTTTCCTCATTTTCCTCGATCTTCGAACTTTCCGGTAGCAATGGAGTGGTAACAGTTTTACAGTCCGACATTCTGTATTTTTCCATCAAACTCATCGAGTAATTTTTTTGATGAAGCTTAAGTGTGTCACCTGTTCGTACAAAGTCGATTCCGAGATATGAAATAGGATTTTCTGTGATCGTCATTTCAAATTCTGATTTCAATCTGTTTATTATTTTTCTCATTCTGGGTAGATTTTCCCCTGCAAGCATTCCGTCATCCACATGAATAGCCATGAACATGTTTTCTTCGTCGTTTTTGAAGACACACTGTTCAGTTTTCAGTTCTTTAAATCCTTCTGAACGAAGAAATTCTGTGAAACGTTTATTCCAGCACGAGGGGGCTTGTTTCAGGCCGTACAAAGATTTCTGCAACTTGCATATTTTGGATTTATCGTCATATCCTTCAGGAAGTTCCATGTACAATTCCTCCTCGATTTGTCCATGTAGAAAGGCGGTTTTGACGTCAAATTTCATTAAATGATACTTCTTTTTCACTGCATAAGCGAGCATCAAACGTAGATCATCGTTTCCAACAACAGGGCTAAATACTTCGTTGTAATCAACATTAGGCTGTTGCTCACAACCTCGCACCACAAGTCTCGCTCTGTACCTTCCGTCGTCTTTTATCTTGCAAACCCAACGACAGCAGTGATTTTCCTCTCGCTTCATTTCTATCTACGAGAGTCCATGTTCTGTTTTTTTTGTAAGAGCCTCCTTTTCTTCTTCAATTGCTTTCTCCCATTCCAAATGATCACTCGAGTTGACAGCTTGTTTATAAGTTAATCAAACGTAGTCGCGCAGTATCCGCAGTATTTCTGGTATTTTTATGGTTCGGCGTATTCTTCGAAGAATATTTGGCTGGCTTCTTTCTTCATCGTCAGCATTTCCTTCTTCGTTTTTTTTTACCTCTACTTCAGACTCGTCTTGTACGGAAACAAGGTCGTCTTGAGGGGGTTTAGATTCTTCCAAGGGGATAAGTCCTTTTCTACCGTGGCTGTGCGTTATGACTTCAATAACTGGTGGTTCATTATTTTCGAATTGTTTGACGTCCAGCAATCGATCAATAGAATCTTGACGTTCCTTCTTAGTGTCTATTGACTCAATAAAACTGACATCACGGCTGATTTCCACTTTTCTTTCTTCAGGGATCCAAACTCTGTACCCTTTTGACTCCTCAGAGTATCCAACAAGGATTCCTTCTCGACTTCGAGATGATAATTTCCCTTTGTTCAGTGATCTGTTCAAACAAAATACTTTAGAACCAAATATTCTCAGGTGGCTTACGTTTGGTTTCCTCCCATTCCAGATTTCATAAGGTGTTTTCCCATTCAGACTCTTTGTTGGGCACCTGTTCCTCAAATAGTTCGCTGTGTAGACAGCTTCTGCCCAAAAAGATGGTGGGAGTCCTGATTCGATAAGGAGACAACGCGCCATGTCCAAAAGAGTTCGGTTTTTTCTTTCTGAGATACCATTTTGTTCAGGATTATACGGAACGGTCAGCCTCCTTGAGATGCCACGCTTTTTAAGCAATTTGTCAAATGACTTATTGACATACTCAGTGCCATTGTCTGATTGAATGCACTTGACAGTGATACCATGCTTGTTTTCCATGAGATTTATGACTTCTTCAGTTTTTTCTAGGACTTCATTTTTAGATTTCAAAAATCTCACCTCACACCAACGTGACCTGTCATCGATAAATTCAACGAAATATTTTGCTTTTCCGTTTGATTCCGTACGATATCAAGCAGATCTGATTTTCTGTTCGAAGATTTCGGGAAGGGAGTACGAGTCATTTTACCCTTGCAGCACGTGTCACAGTTGACCGATTTATTTCTCAAGTCAACGTTTTCTACTCCTTGTATTGTGTCTTGTTTCACGGCGGTTATTAAATCTTGAAAATTAACATGACCAAGTCGACGGTGCCATAAATCTAGTTTGGAATTCCGATTTTCTTCCCTCGAGACTTTGCAGGCTGAACCCTTAGAGGTTCGGGCGAAGTATAAATCACCAATTCGATCGCCTACAAGCTTGACGTCTTTATCGGGTCCAAAAACTAAAACGTCCGATTTTCGAAAAAGTATTTCATACCCTTTGTCAGCCATTTTGCTTACTGACAATAAGTTAGTTGGAAGACTAGGAACGTAGAGTGTCCTATCGAGAGTGACGTTTTTGACGTTTCCGAACACGTCTGCTTTAAAAGAAGCGACACCGATTGACTTAATTATCGTAGTGCTGTTGTCTGCAAGATTTAAATGCGCGTTGTTCACATTTTCTATGCGGTGGAAATCTTCAGATTTGCTACACAAGTGGGAAGTAGCACCACTGTCGAGACACCATGACGAATTGTCGACAGAACGACTTTCAGAAATGCTATTCCAGCAGTAAAAACTAATGTCTTCAGCATTTCTTGCATCATTCCTTGTTTTATCTTGATGTGTATGACAGTCGACGGCTTTATGACCGTATTTTCCACACCGATGACAACGAAACTTGAATTTTCCACTTTGTTCCGTGTTTCCGACAGGTTTCCCGGTGGTATTACTCGATTTTACCCATTTCTTTTTCGACGAATACATTGCATTTTCCGGTATATTCAATGCACTATTCTTTCGCGCGTCATATTCTTCCATGATTTTAATTTTCAAAAATTCAGGATCGAGTAGTTCGTCTCGCGATTCTATGGCACAACGAAAGTTCTCAAAGCTAGATGGTAGACTGTAGAGCAGCATGATAGCTAGCAGGTCTCGATTTATTTCGACTTCCATGTCTTTCAGCTTGCCAACTGAGTCGAAGAAGATGTTCAAATGTTGGTGTATATCACCACCTTCTTCCATACGGTGAAGGGTCAATTGTTTGAGTAAGGTAGCCTTTCGAGCAGGTCCTTTCGACTGATAGATGTTTTCCAATTTTACCCATACTTCTCTGGAAGTTTCACAATTCTTTATTTGTTTCAATTCCGAGGGACTAATACTCAAAATTATGTCTGATCTTGCCTTCCGGTCATTTCTCAGCCATTCAGTGACTTCAGCTCCGTTTGTAGCTGTAGAGACCGGCTTCTGATTATTGCCATTAACGAAATCCCAGGCATCGTTCTTCATCAGGGGAAGCCGACATCGGGGCTAAAGAGGTTATATTTAGATGGACTGTTATCTACCCAGCCCTCCCCCCGTGACGGACTTGATCCGTGTGAATGGCTTCAAACCTTTCACGGGGTTCGTTTCCCCTATCGGGCGCGTCCCCCGGGTTGCGGATGGGGGACCCCACCATTGGGCCGACCCGCTCCTTGATACGGCGCGATGGTGGGTTGGGTCGGAATAAGGCGCACCGTGTGCGGTGGGGAGTCCGTTATCGGACACACCCATTGGACATGGGGGCCGAATACGACCCCGTGGACAAACAACGGGTTAGGGGCTGTCCTGAGTCCGGGACAGAAGGGGGTGGCGTCTCCTACCTCCTCTAGCTATTCCTTCCCCCCCCCCCTCAAGACAAGGTGTTTGGTCCGTACCTAAGGTCTGCATGGCACAGGGGGCAAAGTGTGCTTTGAACGGACCCCCAGGGCACCGGCCGATCCCCTGGTGTAATAGGCTTACCGCAGGCCTCGGCGCTTACGGCATGCAGGGCTCTGCCGGCGGTGGACTTATATTACCCTGGCTTCTGGCGGGACCTTGAACTGCTCACCCAGAAGTTTATATGAAGAACTCGGAGGGGGCTCAGATAACCTTCCGTGAACGCCGTAGTCACCGGCTGCTCCGTCCATGGATACCACCGAGGTCAAACAGGACATTGATGGGACCAGGGACGTACCTGTGGAGGGCAGTTCTAAGGAGCACACCCGCCGAGGGGAGTTTTAAAAAACATACCCTTGGCGGGCCGTTCTAAAGAACACACCCCGGTGCAGGGGCTTATCTCTTCGAGTGCAACGCACTCGGCGCGCGCTAGCTCGTCATCCTTGTCACTCTCGTGCTCAAGGGTCCAGTTAGCGATTATCTCTTATCGCTTCTAAGAAGCGACGACCTCTAACCTTATTAAGAGGAGAGAGCTATCTTCGCAGGATCAGCATTTTCGGGCTTCACACGCCTGATATGTTCCGGCCAGCGAGACTCTAGCTGAGGACCTCCTCAACCTCATACGGTGAGAGGGATTCTAGAGACTAGATCAACCGATCCAAGAGCGGCACAATAATCCACTTAGGATTCCGTGCCTGGGGCGTGTGCCATGCCCCTGCTCTTGGATAGTGGAGGTAAAAAAAAAAAAAAAAAAACCCAGCCCTCCCATGCAATCCTATGCAAATCGTGATAAGGTAACCTTTGTGTAACCTATACCTACATGAAAAAAGTTAGCCCCGATGTCCGGAACTCTTAATCAGGAGAGCCTCCATTTGCATTTTCCACGTGTCGTAATTGTCCTTCGACAACGATTCCACGCGTGACAAGACGGAAGTCATTTCAAAAAATTTTGATTGGTGAGAATAGACGGACCGACTAATTTGGTTTTCAAATCAAAAGAAGCGTTGAAATAGGGACCATAACCTGATGAATTTATGAAGGACAAGATCAGGAAAAACACTTTTTTTTATTAGATCGAATTAAAGACCAGAAACAACAAAATATAAAAAGTCATGTGGTTATAAAATTACAGCTTCCAACAATTATGAGGGGACGGGAGGAAAAGTTATCCCTACAATTTTTACATGACCCCCCAACCCTCCTATTAGAGGTGTGACGTGACAGCTTTTGTCGGTCACAGTGACAACTAGCTCCGGTGACTGTGCAGTCACTGTGACAAAAATCAGTGATTTTGTCACTTAAGTGACTACTGAGGGCCTGTTCTATAACTTTTTAATGTCACTATCACTGTTTGTTTCCACCCGTCCTCCCCATCAACATGTGATTTAATTTGGGGCGGACGGTTGGAAAAGGATATTCCTAGGAACCCTGAAATCTTACCGGACAGGCCCCCTGTAGCAGTTCGTTTGAGCAAATGCCTAATGTTACCGGACTCGCCGGTATCTGTGTGAATTTCATTCCCGGACCCAACAAAGCCTATTAATAGGGCAAATGAGAGACACGATTTCGCAAATCAATTTTGTTTGCATCGGTTATAAAAAAATATATAATTATTTTTCTAACTTTATCCGTGGAAAACTCCTATGAACGGCGAACCCACAGCCTCAAATGCAAACATGAAGGTGAGTCATGGATCAAAAACTGCAATGCACGAATTTACCTAGGAACATAGGCATAGCCAGAGGGGGGCAGGGCTAGACAGCTGCCCTCCCCTAGACTCAAAAATTCAGATTTAGTGGGACAGTTGCCCACCCCTAGATGCATTCTGAAAGTACAAATCTTTCAGGATAATCACATTGTGTTTCGTCGGCGCTCACTAAAAAAATAACTTCACGGATTTCACTAATAAAAAAAATAAATTTCAACGGGTTTTGTCACTCACAAAACGGATATCGCAAGGGTGACATAATTCAAAGACCAAATCCGCCGTTTTTGCGTCCTAGAATACCATTTTCGCAGACAGACGCGGATTGAGTATTTGCTTATAAGAGAGGTGCTAGAGAAATGGTGTGGTTCGCTCTACTAAAACTAGTTTGACAGCCTTTTCACTGCCTAAAAATAGTTAAAACTAGCTATTTGCCCTATAAAAACGGCTAAAGTAACTAAACTCACGCTCAAAAATACAAAACTGTCGATTCGTGTTTTGAAAATGGCTAAAACTGGACTTCACGCGCCCTAAAAATTGGTGGCGACTGGTGAACTTCTGAAAATGCCTAAAAAGATAATGATTACCGCCCGAAAGTAGCTAAATCGACCATTCGTGCGCTAAAATTGATCAGACTGGCCATTTCTTGAGCCAAATATGACCATAGTGCGCGCTTTTGGCTTGAAGGACTAATCAAGCCCTGAAAACGGCCAAAATGACTTCACGTGCCCTGGAAATGCCTAAAAAGATGATTCCTTCCCTGAAAATGGCAAAAATGACGATTCGTGTCTTTAAAGTGGCTAAAATTACTATATTTGAACCCTATAGAAATTGACGAATTTGCTTTACGAGCTCTAAAAATGGATTACCTGACGAATCGAGCTCTAAAAATGTCTGAACAAGTGACTCCTGCCCTGAAAATGGCAAAATAGACCATTCGGAGAGCCGAAAATGGCCAACCTGGCTGTTCTCGCCTAGACTTGGGACGTACTATTCGCTCCTATAACTGGAAAGGCTGACTTTATGCGCCCTAAAAATGGCAATCATAGCTATTCAAGCCTTGAAATCTTCAAAACTGACTACCATGTGCCCTGAAAAGCTGTGCCCAACAAAGTAAAATGTCAATTTTGAAGTAAAACATTCAGCTTTGAGGTAAAGTGATATTTTTTGGATGGAACCGCAAGTTTTCAGAGTAAAATCGTCAGTTTAGGAACGCTTTCGGGATGAAATCGTAGGTTTTGGAATTAAAACAGTCAGTTTTGGGTTAAAATGACCAGTTTTGTATTAACGTCATCAGTTATGAGACAACACGTCAGCTTTGGCGTGAAATTGTCTGTATTGGTGTAAAATCGTCACATTTGCGGTGAATTTGTCTTTTTTTTTTTAAATCACCTGTTTTCATGGCAGAATGGCCTAAAATCACCCGTTTTGAGGAAAACTTGAGTCAAAGTGTGACATTGTCAGTTTTGGAGTAAATTATCTATAATTTTGAGGGGAAATTGTCGTTTCGGGTGTAAAATATTCATTTTTGAAATGGAACAGTAAAGTTTAGTTTTAAGTTAAAATCGCCAGTTTTGTGGTAGCATCTTCATTTGGAGGGGGGGGGGGGGCACTTCAGCTTTGGCCAGGAATTGTACGTTTCTTTGTTTGTTAGTTTGTTTTTTTTTTACTAAAATCGCCAATTGAAGGATAAAATCGGCACTTTTTAGTACTGAGTGGTCTGTTAATAATTGTAATTAAGATCATTCGTATTTGATCCGTTTTGGGTTAAACCCGCCATTTTTAGGCGGAATTCACCAGTTTTGGGGGTAAAGACTTGGATTTTCAAAGTTGTACTGTGAAATTTTTAGCTTAGGCGTAATCACTTCGTCTTTGGCGTAGAAACGCCAGTTTTGAAGTAAAATTTTCAGTTATCCTAGAGTTAAACATACAGTTATTTTGTTAAAAACGTCAGTTTTTAGTTAAAACCCGTTATTGTTTGGTTAAAAAATGTCGAATTTTTACGTCTCTCAGACAAGACGTTGTTGAAAAGTCGGTCACCCTGTGTATATGAAAGCCAAGTATCGATTTCCGGGGAAATCGAATTGTCTGTTAATAGAAAAAGTCTGAATTGAATTGTCAGTTTTTGGATATAAAATCAGGAATAAAAGGCTAAAACAGATAACTCAGTTTGCGGGGAAGAATTTGACGATTTATTGCGCTACCAGTTCTTTTGTTGGGGTCTCTAGTTTCCATAACGTCCGACATATTCTGTCCACCCCCCTGCCTAGGAAGGGGTTTATAAAAAAAGTAAAATTATACAAGATCACTGTAGCACAGGTCTTGGAAAACGAAGTGAATAAAAATACATTATCTACACTAAGGCCCCGCGCACACTAGGAGAAAAAAGACGCCGACGCAGTAAAAACACATTATGGGGCCTTTCACATTGGACGCTTACGCGAGAGTCGTCTCTTCCCCGAGAAAAAAGACGCCGACTCGCGCGTCAGCGTCTTTTTTCTCCTAGTGTGTGCCGGGCCTAAAGGTTCAATTCCAAGTCCAAGAAAAAAAGTCAACAGATGAGGGATAGACTTGGGGAGAATGCTACTGAGTTCATTGGGGCTATAGAGGAACTGGTAAAGTGTTAGTGTTATGTGGTAGCCTGCGAGGATGGCTAGGTGACGGCTCCAATTTTAATTCAAGAGACTCTAGCGCAGAGTGAAGCGACAGAAGTGACGAATGAAGAGGCGATTATAAGTAAAAAGGATTGTCACCGTTTGAGGGTCGCAACGGTGATTTCAATGTGGTCATCACCGGAGCCAACAGTGACGGAGTAGTCACTGTGACAAAATCACCGACAGTGAAATCACACCTTACCTCTACCTCCTATGCCATGACCTCAATAAGAACTTGAGCCCCACTCCCATAACTCTAGGGGCAAAAAAGGGCAGCTTATCAAGAGAAATAAGAATACTCCTGCAGACAAAACTGATTCGGTGTCTCACCAGGGGCGGATACACAGATTCGTCCGGCCCGGGGCACTGGGAAAATATCGGCCCAATATACATTTATACAGGAGTGATTCAGGAGGAATGTGACACACTTGCACCTGGTGATACTGCGTACCTGGACGCACAAAAACGTCATGTAGACGCATAGCCGAAAATGCTTTAGTTACCCACTAGCCAACGCTATCCACCCACCCGTCTTGTCGAAAAACGTTTTTTGTTTGTGTATTTGTTTTTGTTTTTTTTTCACACTTTTTTAAACACTTCGTAGGTTCTTCTCAATTTCATCGGTGAATTCGATATTTCCCCCATTCCAACCGCGAATAAGCGATACGTATCCATTTTAGCCGCGATTTTTCTAAATTTTTGCCGTAAATTAGCACTTTTTGCTAATTGGCTGCAAAGTTGCCTCCGGAAGCCTCGGCTTGCCATTTTCTCAATTTTCTGTGAATTATAGTAAATTTTCTCAATTTAAACCCCAATTACCCATTTATCCTTATTATAACCACACATTAGCGTTTTTCCTCAAAAATTATAGATTTTTATACCTTTCAGCCACGAATTAGAGTTTTGCTCCAATTTTCGTCGCGAACTACGTAAAGCTTTTTCTGAATTTGGCTGTGAATTAGCGATTCTTTCACTTTCTGGCACGAAGCTACCTTTAGAAGCTGCGAATTTGACGTTTTGTCCATTTAAATAGCAAATTAGCGTTTTTCCTCACTTCAGCGCTTCTCAATTTTATCGGTGGATTAGCGATTTTTCGCCATTTTAGCGGTGAATTAGGGTTTTTTCTGAGTTTTTGCGGTGAGTTCGTATTTTTCTCGATCTTAACCGCTAATGAGCCATTTTTCTTAATTTCATTCATGAATTAGCGCTTTTTCTGTAGGTACTTTATTCGCGGAAGCTTTAAAGAAACATGAGCCACGAAGTAGCACTTTTTCTCACTTCTGTCCGTGTATTAGTAGCGTACCGAGACAGGCGGGGCGAGGGGGCCGGTCCGCCGCGGGCTCCCTATATGTGGGCCTAAAAGTGTGGATATTAAGGATCTATAGCTATGTCTCCCACTTGTGCGCTTTCGTCTTCCTCTTTCAATTCAACACGCCTTTTTCAACTTTCAACAACGCATGCGTCTAAGCTATGCACGCAATTTCTGATATCCTTCCAGCTTTTTGAGGCATGCAATAGCGCATTACTCACGTTCAACACACCGCCTGCTATGACGCATGCCTCTGACGCAGGCGAAAAGGCACAAGTGAAGACATAGCTTATGTTTATGTTTGTAGGTACGTGAAAACGAGTTTTTGGCATGCAGTTTGACAGCGATACTGGCTCCTTTCGATGCTTTTCAATCCATCCCATTCAGGATGGAGTGCTTGCTGGTGATCAGCAAGGAGTGTAGCTGAATAATCCATTTAGCCCACAAAAGCGCTTATTCTGAAGGCTCAAATTGAGAGAAAACGCACCCTTCTGGGGGTAACTTCGCGGCTAAAATAGAGAGAATACGCTGCTCCCCAGTTTGTTTTTCTTAGGTCCGTAAGCGGATAAAGATGAGAAGGCGTACTAATATGCTATTCTTGCAGGCAAGTACCAACGGCTGCAAAAAGTTGGGAAACATCGCTAGTATTTGTGGCAAAAACTGTTCAAAAGCTTTCATTCGCAGTATCTCGATGAAACATCCAGACCGAAATTCAGAAAAAATAGCTGATTCGTGGTGTATAGATGCCACTTTATGCCTAAAACGGAGAAAAAACGCTAATTTGCTGTCGGTAAAATTGAGACGCGACGCAGTTTTTGCTTTTCTGCAAGTGCTAAAAGGCAAAAAAACCGCTAAGGCTATACGATAAAAAAAACACGCTAATTGGGGGCTAAAATTGAGAAAAATGACAAGTTTGCATCTGAAATTGAAAAAAAATTGCCCGTTCGCGGATAAAAAACTGAAAAGCCACAATTCACAGCTAATTTTCGAAAAATGCTAATTCACGGCGGAAATTGAGAAGAATGGCTAATTAGCTAATCCAGGGCAAAAATTGAGAATAATAGCTTCTCTAATGAAGTTTGACAAAAAGCGCTACTTAGCGGCTAAACTTGGAACAATCCAATGCTGCGGACTTAATTGAAAATAATAGATAATTAATTGGCAGCTAAAATTTGTAAAAAGTCCGATAATTTGCGGATAGTCTAGAAAAAACGTTCATTCGCGGATTCAAATGAAAAAAATCGGCTAATTCACAGTTATATTATTAGAGAAAACGCCAATTCACGACTAAATTTTAGTAATATCGCTGACTCGGGGCTAAAATTCAGCAAAAGACAATAATCTGTTGCTTCTGAAGGCAACTTCGGACGTATATCTGGAAAAAAGCGCTAGTCTATAGCTAAAAGTTGAAAAAAAAAAAAAATTGAGGCCAATATTGAGAAATTATTAATTAATTAGTGCGGCTGAAATCAATGAAAAACGCTACACTTGCAGCTCAAAGTGCTAATTCACTGCTGAAAAGGTAAAAAATCGCTAATTTGCTGCAAAAATCTAGGAAAACTTCGATTCATGGCAAAAATTGAGAAAAATCGCTAACATGGGATAAAAACGCTACTTCGCAGCTAAAATTAAGGAAAATGACCTAAACTCGGACAAAGTGTAGAGGAAAAGCTCGTTAATCCACGGCTAAAATTGAAAAAAAAAAAACTTCAATTTTCGGCTATTTTATAGTTTTGAAATATTCATAAGTCAAATGGGCTTCTTAGGTCATTTTTTCTCGTCCACCTTCCTTCTCCCCTGCTCATTTTGCTAGACGCGCCCCTCAGGCCTCGGCGCCCCTGGGTGGAAGAGAAAAAACTACACACAAAGATCACAATATGCCCAAGTCCCCGATCAAGTCCTATAACGCCCTCTGTTCCCTGAAGATTGCAACGGGACCATAAAATCGGTCTTGGTGCAGATATAAGACAGCAAATTATGGGGAAAATGTATGCAGCATGAGGGTGAGGCACAAACTGCTGCGGCAGGCCTTTAGGGTACGTGTATTCTGGGTGTTCTCAATGAGTGAATTTTGAACCAACTGCTAAGCTATACGCTATAAAACAGCCTTGTGTCTTGAGTCATGGGTTGAAGGTTGTCCCGGTTTTAAGAAAACCCTACTTGATAGGTTTTCTCATTTGTCTCATTGTACCTATAATAGGCCAGTTCCGGGATTCTGTAGGCTTACCTTAAGGACCATTACCGAGAAAAATTAATCTGTAGTTACAGTTTTTCAGGAGGACAAGGATCCGTCAATTTGGGGGTATCGGCCCTCCGGCGCACTGGCCCTCGGGGCCTCCGGCCCTTCGGGCTCAGCCCGATCGCCCACCCCCTGTATCCGCCCCTGTGTCTCACCATGTCGCACCTACCTTGGAACCAAGCGTTAATGGAAAAATGAGTCGTCGAAGGCTGGTTGTTTATTCGGACCATAACGGGAAAGGCTTATGCAGCCGGCTTTCATGAAAATCGAATTTAGTCATAAGTGGCATAACTAAACCATACGCCAAATATTCTCAAATTCTGTCGCCCTTTGGTCGTGACGTAGAAGAGAGGGATATAGTCTGTATGGCACTAGGGTCAGAGCACATAGCGTACGACAGTTCTCTTAACTTCATCAACGAAGTAGTTCGGTGCCTACTCTTTACTAAGCCGCATCAGTCCGTCATAATATTCGGTATCCCCCCTGCGTTTGGACCTTCCCTCTTGGTCTGTCCTAAATAGGGAGATTAGGGCCACTAACAACCAGCTCGAAAACTTAGGTCTCCATTTTAAAAACTTGATATACGTTCCACCTAAGACGAAACACTATGTAGTGAGAAGGGACTGCCTGAACAAGTCTGGTAGACTTTACATTACATGGCCTCCGAATTATCGAAGGTTGTCTCATGTCTTCCAGAAGACACTGAACGTGTTGTTGGTGATTTTGTATAAACTCTATTGACCAAGCCTTTTCGCTGGATAATGACCTAAACCCGGCTCTTCATTCGATTTCTGGTCCCCTGGATCATGATCAAGTTGGGCTAATGAATAAGGGTGGGAAAATTAAATTGTACCATCAAAATGTTTGTGGACTAAAAAGTAAGATACTTGAACTCGATCTTCTTTTGAGTTCTCAGAACCAACAGTTCGATGTAATCTGTGTCACAGAGCATTTTTTAAAAGAGAGAGGGGAGGGGGGTCCACTCTACACTCCCTGTCAGGTTACATAATTGCCGGTTTTTTCGGTCAGAAATTCTCTACCCTTTTCAACTTTACCGGAAATTAATGATCTATCTGTCGAGGGGGTTTGTGAACTGTCCGGCGTTTTCTCTGGAAAAGCACACGAGGGTGGTGGCCGTCTGCCGTCCTCCTGAGGGAAATTTTTCTCAATTCTTGGATGTAATGGGCGAAGTATTGGATATTTTGAGAAGGAAGGACCTGTGTACGATTGTTTGTGGTGATTTTAAACGTCCATTTCTAGCGAATATGTCTTTGAGTATCTGTTTGGGTCTTTTGGGTGTAATTCCTGCATACATGAGCCTACTAGGGGCTGTGCACAACTTGACAATACTCTTGTTGGTTCTGCCAAGGATAATGTATGGGAAGCTGGAACGCTGGATTGGGGCATATCAGACCACAAAGGACAGCTGATAGAGGTTTCAACCTCTCAATGTCGTGGGCGAGAAGAGACGCCGCATACTTACAAAAGGCTGTATAACGACGATAATGTAAAAAGATTGTTGAATTATCTCAAAGACGTGTCTTGGGCTAAGTGCCTCAAGTTACAAAATCCTAGCGCAGCCTTCGGCTCCTTTGTCAACCTCTTAGCCTATTTCAGGGATTTATTTGTGCCTTGTAGGAGAGTGCAACGTAATTGTAATCCCCCCCCCCCTAAGTGGGGTTCGTTTTATTACGGGCGAGCAGGGGCTAGGATGTGAAAGAAATAATAAGTCCGATCTTCATGGAGACCACTATTTATGGTTTTATTGAAATTTTAGAACGAAATAATAAAAATAATAATAAAAGGGTACAATAAAAGCGTGAGAGACCGTGAAGTTTTAAAATTTGGCAAGAGCGAACACACCACTTTGAAATATTTATATTTTTCTGGTCTACCTTTTGCGAGGGGCGAAGGCGAGCAAACGGCGGCGACGACGTGAGCCACTGAGTGTACTGAGCGGCAACGTCAGGTAGAGTTAGCGGCGTGACGTACGATGATGGAGGGGGCGAAAACGTATGGGCGGCGCAAAAGGTGACGCAGATGACACTCCGATGATATGACTGGTGACGCAATGAAGAAATCACTCCGACGAGAAGACTGCCCTTTGTTACTAGGGTGGTGACGCAGGTGGTGTCGCAACGAAGAATACTTAACACGAAGACAGCTGGTGACGCAGTGGCGTCGCAACGAAGGATGCGGGGACGAGACGACAGGTGACGCAGTGGCGTCGCAACGAAGGCTACTGGGACGAGACGACAGGTGACGTAGTGGCGTCGCAACGAAGGAGGCTGGGACGAGACGACGGGCGATGCAGTTTTAATCAAGCTTGGGGTACACGGAACACACGACTAGGGCGCACTGAACTTGTGTCGCAAAGGGCGACGCACGACTTTTCACTTAAACAAGCTTCCGACTGAACAAACGACTGTTGACGCACTGAACTTGGTGTCGCAACTGGTGACGCACGAAAAAAATCAACAAAGCTCACAAAAACCACAACCGTAATCCTTATTCTTCTCGATGGCGCACTCCGTAATCCCTGCCAGGGTGACGCACTGGCTACACGTCTCTTCACTTCGGACACACAAAAAAACCACGAACCTCAGACTTGTTCGTCACTGTACAATTTCCGTCCGACTACTCTTTTTAACGTCCTTCCTTCTTGGTCTTTTATACTCTCCCCGCCCTCCAATGGTTTGTGACCAAACCATTGGATCTATACGAGTATACGATCTTGGGTTGTACCAAGATTTTTAGAAATAACTACGAAAGTAATTAACAGATTTTATAACATGAATGATCCCGCGGATTTTCAAAACGAATTTTTAATCTCAAGCATTCTGGCTAAAATTAAGGGTCATGCTGCTGAGATTGTTCATAATTCCCCGTTCAGTACATGGGACGACGTAAAACAGATATTATTGAATAGCTATGCCGATAGGAGGGATTGTTTCACTTTAAATTTACAGATGGCCGAACTAAAGCAAGAATATAATGAGACCCCTTTTCAGTTTTATAACAAAATCCAGACCTTTTTAAATTTGCAAATTTCCTATTTTAAGGTGCATGAACCAGCAGCTAACGCGCTTATCTTAAGTGAGTACGCAAGAAACCTCGCCTTGAGAGTTCTATTAAGAGGATTGAGAGATCCTCTTGGGACGTTGATGCGAACGAAAAATCCCGAAGACCTTAACACCGCCCTTAATATGCTAACCAATGATTTCCAGCTAGAAGCAGCCTCATGTTCCACCAAGTCCCCTTCATTCCTCATAAAAAAGAATAATACAAGACAAAATACTCCCCCGCAAAAATTTAATTTTCAACAAGACAGGACTAGACAATATCACCCTCAAAATTTCTATCAGAATAATCAGCCGAATTATTGGCAACCCCAACAGCAATTCAGACCACAGCAACACATAAATCAGTTCCAACCCCACCAAAATTATCAAAACTTTCAAAATAGGCCCGTCCAACAGAATCGCTCATACCCGACTCCAATGAGTGTATCAGTACAAAATTCAAATCGGCCGGGACCCTCCCGTCCAGCTCATTACAATCAATTAACCACAGAGACTTCCCCCCCAACATATTGAAATCCCCGACAGGTTAAACGGTGAGTATGCTCAAAGGATGTAGACTTCCTACCAAGAAGAGCAAGTTAATGTTTTCAACGAAGCAGACAAGCATTTTTTAGGGGAGGCAAGCCTCCTAAATCAAGAGTATACGTGATGAATTTATTTGACGCGACAAAAAATGAGCTGCCGTACATAGTGGACCCCAAAACAAAATTTAAAATTTTATTGGATACGGGAAGCACCAGGTCGTTTGTCACCCCTGTCATTGCAACTGAGTATTTTAAGACCAAACTTGTAACTAACCCTTTCGAAGTTGCCAGCGTACATGGAACTTCAAAGGAAAAATACAGTACGTTTATTAATACCCTTTTCTTTTTAAATAACGGTAAATATAATCAAAAATTGGAGTTTTTCCTTTTTAATTTTCATAAAGAATTCGAATTATTATTAGGATTGGATAACCTTAAGATTTTAAATGCCACGATTGACCTGGTAAACAATAAAATAAAATTACTTGATAGAGAGTTCATTATTCATTACTTAGAAGTAAAAAAGGAAGAGAAGGCGTCAGAGCAAAAGGTGAGCCTCGCAAATGAAGTCAAAACAATGTCACTTGACCCTCGATCGGGCAGAGTAATCAAAGTAAGAGTAAAAAACATGAAAGAAGGTGAGGGAATACTCCCCTATATCAATTACAAGGGAGCAGAAATCCCACAGTGTCTTGTTAAGGTAAACAACTTCGAAACATTTTGCACTATCATTAACCCACAGGAGGAAATAGTGGAAATCCCGTCACACCTTTCCTTTATGGCTGAACCTTTCAACGAAAACGAAGTTGATGGAATCTCTGAAAATTTGAGGGGCTCCTGCAATGTCAACATGTTTAATTGCGATAAGGTAAAATTTGACATGAGTAAAATTCGTACGGATCATATGAATACGGAAGAAAGGGAAGCCATCGCTAAATTAATTAAGGAGTACTCTGATATTTTTCATGTAGAAAACCAAAATCTATCATTTAGTAATCAAGTAAAGCATGTAATTCGCACAACTGATGAGATACCTATATACACCCGAAATTACAGATATCCGGAAGCCCTTAAGGAAGAGGTCAGGAATCAAATAGGAAGCATGCTTAAACAAAATATTATTAGACCCTCACACTCGCCATGGAACTCCCCAATCTGGGTGGTCCCAAAGAAAATGGATGCGTCTGGTAGGAAAAAATGGCGTGTGGTGATCGATTTCAGGGGACTAAATTCCAAGACAATCGGTGACGGATACCCACTGCCGAATATTAGTGACCTTCTTGATAAATTGGGAAAGTCCCAGTATTTTTCCACTTTGGATCTAGCTTCAGGATTTTACCAAATCGAGATGGATGAAGGTAGTGTTGAAAAGACCGCATTCAGTACGGAAGACGGCCATTTTGAATTTTTAAGAATGCCCATGGGCCTTAAATGTAGCCCACCAACATTCCAACGTGTGATGAACAATATCCTACGAGGCATTCAAAACGAGAAGTGTTTGGTTTATTTAGACGATATAATAATATTTAGCACCAGCTTAACAGAACACGTCAACCGATTAAGAGAGGTGTTCGAACGCCTGCGGAAGGCAAATTTCAAGGTACAGTTAGATAAGACCGAGTTCCTACGGAAGGACGTAGCTTACTTGGGCCACGTTGTTACTCCACAAGGGGTAAAACCCAATCCGGACAAAATTTATGCCATATTAAATTACCCTCTGCCTAAAACAACCAAAGAAATAAAGGGGTTTTTAGGCCTATTAGGATATTACCGGAGATTTATTAAAGATTTCGCTCAATTAACAAAACCATTCACCAAATGTCTTAAGAAAAATTCCACAATTAACACTAAAGACCCAGAGTATCTGGAATGTTTTGAAACTTGTAAGAAAATTTTGACTAATGACCCTATCTTACAGTATCCTGATTTTACTAAGCAATTTAACCTCACTACGACGCTAGTAATGTGGCGATCAGCGCTGTTCTGAGCCAAACCATTAACGGAGCTGATCTTCCCGTTGCCTACGCAAGCCGTACACTTAATGAAACGGAATCCAAATTATCTACAATAGAGAAAGAGTTATTAGCCATCGTTTGGTCCACAAAATATGTTCGCCCCTACTTATTCGGCAAACCTTTCAAAATCTTCTCTGACCACAGGCCCCTTCAGTGGCTCTTTTCATTAAAGGAACCAAATTCCAAGTTACTTCGATGGAGGCTTAAATTAGAGGAGTACGATTACGAAGTTATTTATAAAAAGGGATCTCTAAATAGCAACGCGGATGTGTTATCGAGAATAGAATTAAACATGAACGAAAATTTTGTAGAAAGCGAAACCGACAGAGTCGCTGACGCAGCAGAAAACTCAGATGATATACTGGATGAATTAGTAGGTCAATTCTTTAGAGAAAACCCTGACCTTGACGAGGAGACCGCTTCCATGGTCGTTCATTCCCCCGAGTTGCAAGATCCTGACTCAGTAGAAGTTGACGAGGACAGAAGTGAGGATGGCAGCACTATGCATTCCAATTATGAAGGGAACTGTTCTGCGAAAATTCCCATTATTGATGGCCCCGTTAATTTCTGCAATAATCAAATAATATTTTCACTCGTGAAATTTAATCCGCGTAAACCAAGGATACTCAAATTATTCGAGAGTAAAACTCAAATTCACGCCGAAATTTCTGAAGCAAATTTTGAATCTGATATTATCCAGTTTGTCAAAGAGTACGTTGTCCCCAACACTAAGTATGGACTTTACTTCCAGCAAGATTTCTATGAAAAATTCACTACGGTCATTATCTCCTTCTTTAAAACCTCGAAATTAAACTTATTCAAATTTACTCAAAAACGAATCGACATTCCCGATTCATGGCATTGAGTTAATAAACAGGTGCCTCCGTTCAGGAATTTGTCCTCATGAACATAAAGACTGCCAGAGTGACCCCAATTTTCAAGAACAAAGGTGATTATGATGAGCTGGACAACTGGAGGCCTATTTCGGTTTGCTCCGTGTTCTCTAAAATAATAGAAAAAATATGTGACTGGTGGAAACGAGGTTGTCTCGTTAGGCCCGCACAGGAAAGGAAATCGGGGAAAAGGGTGACTGGGAAGGGGCACGAATGAATGACGGACGCCAAGACTTAACTAGGTTTATTTTACTCACTACGGCTATGCTTAATATTTGTACATTTCTTCATAATTCCTGGACCGCGGGAGACTAGGCACATGTTGGGGTGACTTGAAGGATGACTGGGGGGGGGGGGAGCAGCAGCGTGGGTGACTTGGGCCGAGCGACGAGCGTGTGGTGACAAGTTGACGAGCCAGACCGAAGCAAGCGAACGAGAGGAACGAGAGAGAGTCCAGAGCTGCACCCGCTTATATATTTTTGGGTCGGCTGACCGCTGCAGGTTCTCACGCCGCCGAATTTCCTTTGCCCTCAATTCGCACAGCTGGGGATGGCGGGGAATTGGGGGGTTTCTTTGTATTGGGAATTTAGGATGGGACGAAGGGGAGGGTTACTAATTTATTAATTTTGATATTTTGGGCGAATTGAGGATTTAGGATACGCTGGACCGTTACAAATAGTTTGTGAGCAACTGGTGGAGTACCTTGAGGGCAACAATCTTTTAAGGCCGGAACAATATGGATTTAGAAAGAATAGGAGCACGTTACAGGTTACAGGCCGTCCAGAGGATTACTGATTTCGTCTATCAGGCTTTCGAGGAAGGTGAATGGGCGTCCATTACTTTGTGCGATGTAAGCAAGGCGTTCGATTCCATCTCTCACGAAATTCTTCTGAGTAAAATTAAATCGTATGGTATTTTGGGGGCTGAGTACGCTTTTTTCGAATATTTCCTGAGTGAGCGCCAGCAAAGTCTCTTGTTTCAATGGTAGCACTTCGCGAGTTTCCCAGGTGTCGTGCGGTGTCCCACAGGGTTCAGTTTTGTGACCCTTGTTGTTCCTTTTGATGGTGAACGATTTGCCTTCCTACATTGAAAGTCAAGTGCAGCATGCTTCATCCCACCGAACAATGCGCTAAACCCGCCTCAGAACTACCAACTTGTACAAATTGTGGAGGGTCACACACGGTCAATTATAAAGGGTGTCCGGTGCACACGCGATTGCAAAAATCCCAAAACCCTATGCAACAGATTAAAATCACTCCTCCTCCCCCAACCTGCGGGCCCTCTCCTCACCATCGTTCCCCCCTTTGCACCGTCATCCTCCACCTGTCAGAACTAATGCATTTCCCCCTGTACAGTCATATGCCGAAGCTACTCAACAAGATACCACCATTAACCTACTTATCAAAAGAATAGAAAGCCTAATAACCATCATACAGCCCCTGGTTCAGACCCTAGCCCAAATTATACCCAAATTACTCAATATCAATGGATAACAACATTGATATGCGATCCCTCAACGTCTGCACGTGGAATGCCCGTGGCATAGCCAATAAACTATTCGAACTCGTCTATTTCTTGCGTACAAATCAAATATAGACGTTCTCCTTGCTACTGAAACAAAACTTATCAATGGTCACCCATTCCACATTGAGGGATATAAATGCTACAGAGCGGATCATCCTAGCGGAAATCGCGAAGGTGGATCGTTGATACTAATTAAGCAATCTATAAATCACGATGAGCTACCAATTATCCAGGAAACACGAGTACAAGTGGCTAGAGTCTCCCCCCCCCCAATCCATCCCTTCCCAGACGCTCCCGTAACCATCAGAGCAGAAAGGGAAAGAAAAAGTGTTCGTAAGCGAGACGTGGAAGCGGACGGTCGTGTGTGGTGCCGCGCGGTCAGCTACGAGAGTACCGATCTTCGAAGTAAGCCGTAGACGGCGTAGGGACTAGTACGCCAACGATTTCCAACTAAGCATCTTTGTACGCCTCGAGTACGCCATCTCTACGCGATCATTGTACGCCATCTCTACGTAACGTTGTACGCCTCGAGTACGCCATCTCTACGCGAGCTTTGTACGCCGCGAGTACGCCATCTCTACGCAAATTTGTACGCCACGAGTGCGCCTTTTCGACGCAAGGTTCTACGCCACAAGTACGCCAGTTCTACGCAGGGCGCGTACGCTTCAATTGCGCGCGATTGTTCACCACCCCTCATCCTCGGCTATACGCCACACGTAGACGCCGTCAGGATCTAATCCGGCGCCGTCTCCTTCCACCGGCTTGTCTCGCCGGCGTCACCCCCAGCTATATCGGGTGATCGGTCCTCGGCGTTGGTTTTCGCCGCCCGAATCCGTCACCCAGAGTCGTCCGTCGGCGCCAGACCGCTGCCTAAGGGGCGTGAACGCCCATCCCCACTTCGATTGAGACGTCCCGCTTTGGAAGACGAATTTGAAGGCGTGAGTACGGAGTCTTCTTCTAAATCATTCCGATCATCACTCGTCCCCCCCCCCCCGTTCGTCGTCCCTTAACTCATTACCGTCCGGCCTATCCCGTTATCCTTTGTCGGCCTCCCACTTGCTTTGGACGACTTATCAAAATATATATATTGAGTTACCGTTCGAGAAGCGTTTCTTTTAATAATGCCTACCCCTTTCCTAGAAGCATCCCCTAAATAAAATAGGGAGACCCCACGTCGTATCACAATATCAAGCTCACGCTCGAGAAAGGCTCCTGGCTCTGATGGCATAACTAAGCCCCTGCTTACACATCTACCACGGAAGGCACTGGTCCAGATGACCCAACTGTTTAACGCAATCCTGAGGCTAGGCTATTTTCCCACCAGGTGGAAATTCGCTCGAGTCGTGATGGTCAAAAAGAAAGGTAAGGCCTCAAATGATGTGAAAAGTTATAGACCCATTAGCCTGCTCTCGGTCTTATCAAAAATCTTCGAGAGACTCCTGCTCCCCGAACTTTTAACATCTCTAGAGCACCTCCTCCCTCCCGAACAATTCGGTTTTAGAGCTCACCATTGTTGCCCGCAACAGCTTCACCGTGTGGTCGATGAAATACTTCAAGCCTTCGAGCAGAAACAATACTGTTATGGCCTGTTCCTAGATGTCGAAAAGGCATTTGACCGGGTGTGGCATCCGGGATTGCTCTCAAAGTTAAAATACCACCTACCCGATACATACTACCGCATCCTGCAATCCTACCTTACCAACAGAACCTTTTCAGTGTGCTACCAAGATGCTACCTCCAAGTCCTATCCGATCGCGGCGGGTGTCCCCCAGGGAAGTATCCTTGGGCCCCTGCTATACATTTTCTACACACATGATGTACCCACCCAGTTAGGCATCACTTCTGCCCAGTTTGCAGATGACCAAGCTGTCCTCGCCCGACACACTGATCCAGATTCAGCACTTGCGACTCTGCAAGAATACGCTAATCGCCTTTATGAATGGAGCACCATGTGGAAAATAAAGCTTAATCCGGGAAAAACATCTTTGGTATGCTTTACCGATCGAACAGCAGCACCACCTACTGACCTTCTGCTCAACAACGAAGCCGTCTCAAGAAAGGACTCTGTTAAATATCTAGGGGTTACTCTGGATAGCAGACTATGTTGGAATACGCACATCGCAACTACAGTAACCAGTATCCCCTACCGTACCCGCCAGCTCTACCATCTATTTGCTAGCAACCAGGTCCCCCTCCATACTAAGCGTCTAATCTATGTAACCCACCTAAAACCAATCTGGCAGTATGCCTGCGCGATATGGGGGTCGGCCAGTAACACACAAATCCGGCGAATTTCCACACAACAGAACAAAATCCTACGTTTGGTCACGGGTGCACCATGGTATGTTCGAAATACTACGCTCCATTCGGATCTCAATATGCCTACAATTCCTGACATCATATCAGCCTCCTACAATAACATGGCCCACCGCATGATCAACCACGACAACCCTATAATTGCCGCCATTCTCGAGGAACCGCGACCACAAAGACGCCTCAAGCGAAAATGGCATTCAGACCACCTAATACCTGAATCCTGATAGCTCAACCAAGCAACTACTTATTGACCCTACCTATCTCTGGTCTCTCACTACCTCTACGCTGTTACCTCAAGTGTTTGTTATCCATTGTTGTTACTGTTATTCATTACCCATATTATCAGCTGCTATATTCATTAGCCAGTGATGCTTTCGGATGTTATTTGCTGCATTGAGATGTTATCTACACCAGTGTGTTTGTACCTCTAAAAACTATTGTATATAACTACCACTGGGTAGTCAATTTACCACACGCGCCGCATGAAAATTGTATAAATCAAATAATGTACCCACTTGATAGTGTATTACACAATAAAGTTACTTTGAAAAAAAAAAAAATGAAAAATTTTGTTTCTGAGCGTCTCGAAGTCCGAGACTTGTTCCTGGAAAACCAGCCGTTGCAAATATTCATTTTTTTGTTCTATTGATAAATGGAGCAGGACCTGGTTGAAATTATTTCCTGATATATTGGATATACGTTTTGTTTTTAGTAAAAATTTCATGATGGAGTGAAGATTATTAGTTTTTAATTGAGGGACTTGGTCAATTGCATTTAGAATATATTTTGGGAGCTTTTGTTGATAATCGTTGTTATTAAAATGGGAAAAATTGGTGGGGTGTTTAAACGTAACTTTACCAGTCTCGGGGTCAGTTGTTAATTCGGCATTATTATTTGTATAAATGTTACTAGCGGAGGGGGAGTCATCAGAGACGGTGGCATTCTGTTCGGGTTGGGTGGTGGGAGGATTAATATCTGGTAGTTTCTTATGAGTAGATGGGGGCTGTTGGAGGGGGTTCGCGGTTGATTCGTCGTGGACAAGGTGAAGAGAGGACTGAGTCATCATTTTGATGAGTTGGTCTAACTTTTTATCTATTTGAACCTGGGACTCTTCTAATTTTTTTTATTACTGGACTTTTTTCCAATTCTTTATGGAACCATTCGTTTAAATCGTTTGGGAATTTTCTTTGTTTATCAAGAACCGATCGTACAGCGGATTTAAGGGCTTCGATTTGGGGATTTACGCTGCAACAATTGTTAACAAAAGATTCTTTTCGTTCTTGATTTAACTTCTTAAAATTTATGAGCGTTATTTTGCTACAATTTTCGCACCTTTGTGATTGACATTGTGAACAAACAATTGGGGGATCTGAGGATTGTCTTTTGCACGAAGAGCACTTGAAATTTGTGGACGGTTGGGAGGTGGACGACATTTTTACGAATTACTGGATGAAGGGTGAAGGGCTTTTAAAATAACCGAAAAATAATGGGTTCAAAATGTTTGGACGCCAGTCTGCACCGTAATGATTTTGATTTCACTACGAGCACCTAAGGAAGGGGTAATTTGGTAGAAATGAGGGGTATGACATAACCGAATAAAATATTTATGTTTGGCGGATTCATAAAAAGGGGACAAAAAAAACAATCAATTTGGTTAAACAATTTACACTTTTATAATCTGACCTCTATGATGACGATCTCAGCTCTTGCTCTCGCTTCTTCCGTGTCCGAAAGTCCTCTCCTCAGGGGCGTAGGTACGGGGGGGGGATATGGGGGATAGATCCCCCCCCCCCCAGAGTCACAAGTACGAACGAAGGAGCACTAAAGTACGCGACACGAAATAAGGCGGGTGTGACTCATCGACTAAAAAACCAACGTTGCGCATTATAGTCCCAAAGATGCGATGAAAAGCTCAAGTCTACACCCATAGCTGGCAACGTTGCGCTCCCATCGTTGTCACTTTGGAGAGCTGTGAGCCGGTGAGCGTTCGTAAAACCCCACCCCACATCACCACCCACAACGCACGGGGTGGCAACAGGGCATGGGAGGGCCGATGAGTCACACCCGCCTTATTTCGTGTCGCGTACTTTAGTTCCATAATCGTAAGTCTAGCTTTTTCCTTGGACTTCAGACCCAACGTACCGTGGTACGGGGTGGGGGGGTGTGCACCGGACTCTCTATCAAACAAAAAACGGTAATATTCGTGGCTATAGCAGCTAAAAAGCGCTGATTCGTGGTCTCGCGATGCAACTTCCAGACTAAAATTAAGAAAAAAATCGCTGATTCGCGGTACATGGAGGCCATTCTACGAATAAATTGTGGAAATCAACGCAAAATTGTTCTTTTTGGCCCAGCCCGCGGTTACAATTAAGAAAACATGCTATAATATTGACAAAAAAATACGCTTTCAGGTTAGAATTGGACAAAAATGGCAAATTCGCAACTGAAATGGCGTGAAATCGCCCATTCGCGTATTAAAAAGGGAATAGGATGCTGAATGGCGGCAAAATTAGCACAAAACGCTATTTCCCAGCTAAAATTGAGAAACACCACTAATTCTCGAGAAATAAATGGATCGGTGTAAATTTTTTGGTTTAAAAAAAAAAAAAAAAATCATTTATAATTTAAATTTGCACCTCCTGAAGGCATTTTTGTGGCTAAAATTCAGAAAAATGGTAAATTCAAGCATGGCTATAGTTCAACGTTAAAAAATACGCTAATTCACATCTAGAACTGAAAAGAAGCAATAATCTATACCTATAAAAGTTATATGTATAAAATTGCTAATGCGGTGGTAAAATGTGAAAAACCGCTAATTTGCGTGTAACATTTAGAAAATAAAATAATCAGCCTAGTCAAAATTAAGAGGAAGGTTAATTTTAAGTCTAAAAATTGAGAAAATTGCCAATTCGCGGCTAAAAATGTAAAAAATCGCCAATTTACAGCTAAAATGGCGCCAAACGCCAATTTGTGATCGAAATTGAGAAAATTCGCCAATTCACAGGTTTGAAACGCTACGACGCGTCGCCGCTACAATTTTAAAAAAGCGCTAATTCGCGGTAGAAATTGAGAAAAATTCTTATTTGCGCCAATAAACGCCAATTTGCGGATTCTGAAGGCAACTTTTCAGGCTGAAATTGAAAAAAAGCGCCAATTTGTGGCAATAAGCGAAGAAACCGCTAATTCGCGAGTAAACTGAGAAAAATCGCTCATGCATTGCGTATGGTGAACCCAAAAAAATCCTAATTCGCGAAAAGTCCCCCTATTTTGCGACTAATATTGAGGAAAACACTTAAGAAAAACGTTGATTTCCAGCTGAAACTGAGAAAAGTGCTAATCCCCTGGTGAAAAAAATTTTTAAAATCGGTAATATGCTGCTAAAATTGAGGAAAACGCCAAAACTCGTGGATAATTAAGAAACATCGCTCACGGGATAAAAACGATACTTTGCTGCTAAAGTTGAGAAAATGCGCAAATTCATGGCTATGGGAGGGGGTGGGGCAAAACCGCAATTCTGCGGCTGAAATTGAGAAGAACGATACACTCGGCCAAAATTGAGAAAAGCGCTAATTTGCGGGTAGAGTCCAAAAATCGCCCTTAACTGAGAGATTGAGGCTACGATGAGGCCAGCAAGATGTCCCGATTCAAGAGTGTGCTGGCTGGGTGGAATGATGACTGAAATGTGAAATTACCCCGCTGCCCTCACCCTTACGAGATTTCAGTCTGATCCCCCCCCCCCCCAGGACAAATTCCTACCTACGCCACTGCCTCTTCTCATTTTTTAAAATTATTTAATTTTTGTTTCGCCTTTTTCTCGCATACTCCTGGCGTTGGAGGGGATTAGGGAGGCGGCCCATACCTCTCCGCTCCACCGTAGGTTTTATTTGCTCGCTTAGCGTTGCAAGCAACTGGTGGAGTACCTTGAGGGCAACAATCTTTTAAGGCCGGAACAATATGGATTTAGAAAGAATAGGAGCACGTTACAGGTTACAGGCCGTCCAGAGGATTACTGATTTCGTCTATCAGGCTTTCGAGGAAGGCGATGTAAGCAAGGCGTTTGATTCCATCTCTCACGAAATTCTTCTGAGTAAAATTGAATCGTACGGTATTTTGGGGGCTGAGTACGCTTTTTTCGAATCTTTCCTGAGTGAGCGCCAGCAAGTCTCTTGTTTCAATGGTAGCACTTCGCGAGTTTCCCAGGTGTCGTGCGGTGTCCCACAGGGTTCAGTTTTGGGACCCTTGTTGTTCCTTTTGATGGTGAACGATTTGCCTTCCTACATTGAAAGTGGCAATGTAACCCTTTTCGCCGACGATACGACCCTCTGCAGTCGAGCGAGCGATGAGGAGAGCAGTTTAGAGAAGGCGTCCCACCTCTTGGAAAGAGCTTCCGAGTGGTTTTCAGCGAACAGCATGCTCCTGAATACCAAGAAGACTTCGACCGTATCTTTTGGCCTTTAAAATAAGAGAATAAAGGACAATGAAGCAGCGCCGGTTAACTATTTGGGGATCTGGCTGGATCCAAGTTTGAGCTGGAGGCCTCATATATCAAAATTAGCAAGCAAATAAGTAAATCAGTGTACTGCCTCCGGAATTTGAGGCTTTTTTTGCCTGAACATGCACTCTTGTTGGCTTATCGTGGCCTGGTCGAATCTCATATAAGATATGGTGTCCTTCTGTGGGGAAATTCCAGCGCGGTCGAGACAATTTTCAAGATTCAAAAAAAAGCTGTGAGGTCTCTGCGTGGATGAATAGCGTAGGTCACGTGACCATTGCAGACCACTTTTTCGGCATAAAGGCATCCTCACAGTTTATGCATTATTCGTTCTTGAATGCCTAGTTTTCATTCATGAAGGCAAAGACAAATTTCGGAAAAGAGAAAATGCTGTGTACAACCTGAGAAATCCCAATACTCTAGTCGCCCCTAGGTTCAGGTTATCTTGTAGCCAGAACACCTACATTAACGTGGGGGGGGGGGTTGTATAACCGCCTCCCCGTTGAAGTTACGAACCTTGAAAAGGGAAAGTTTAAAAAAATTGTTGCTGAGCGTCTGGCACGCAATCCTCTATATTCACTCTCTGAGTTCTCCTGGTAAAAATTAGCGAGGAATTGACTTAACCCATTGCGCGATGCGCCTAATGGTCGTACAATAATAATAATAATAATAATTATAATAATAACAATAAGAGTAATAATAGTAATAATAATAATAATAATAATAAGTTAGATCAGCTGTCCGTGGAAAAATGTTTATATTTTCAAGGCAAACTGTAAACTCGACCTCTTGCAAGGTGAAATTTCTAATATATTTACGAAATTGATTCGCCCTTCAAAACTTTGGTTTGGTTGGTAAGGGGGTGGGCGGGGGAGCTAAACTGCCCCCCTCCCCACCTGCCCCAAAGTTACACGTGGTACGAACTATTTGTCTTCTACTCGTCTTATTTGGTTGTGAAATGGAATTGGTTTGGCTGAACAGCCGAGCTTGAGCTCGTTGGGAAAGTTCAAGTGCGTGGGTTGAGAAACAATTTAGACAAAACAAAAACAATAAAATTGCCTCTCCCGACCCATCAAGACGACCATCCAAGACAGCGTACGTAGTTTGGTAGCTACCGGGAACGGGCACATTCTGTTTGGCAATTGTTATGCTTTCTCGAGTCTCGAGCATGGAGACGCTTGGATTCTTGGTTGCCACCCGTACGGTTTGATTGAACGGCGGCGGGGCGGGATTTCTTCAACAGTGTTCCATTTTAAGATCGTACCTGTTCACGATGAATATTTTGCAGTAGGAATTGTTTAATTGTGTAGTATATTTTTGGCTAACTAAACTCGATAGAATTTATTGTTTTTATTTTTATTTCTATTTTGTTGGATTGAGTTACAAAATTTGTCCACGGAAATTTCGTTGCAGCGCATTAACGATAAAGATCATAATTAAATACATACTTATCGAATCTAACCAGCGGTAGCAGATGCGGTTGCAGCAACAGAAGTCGGTCCAAGAGGAGTTGGGCCCGCCATTCCCATCATCGCTGCCGGGTCGACACCCATTGACATCGGTCCAGCGGCCATCAAAGCCATTGGGTCCCCACCAGCCATAGCTATCATGGCGGTCGGTGGTGGAGCCAGACGGTTAAGCTTGTGAGCGAACAATGCGTTCATCAATGGGTTGCCTCGCATCGTCGGATCGTTCGATATCATTTCCCCCATTTGTCTCGTCATGTCCAAACTAGTTGTAGTGATGCTCTGTCCCAGTTGAGTACCAGCGCGACCCGGTCCGGTGAAAAGCGACACTACTGGGCCTCCAATTACGGGGACCATACGACCAATCTGATCAGCGGTGTCTGAAAACAGTACAAAACTGTGAAAATACGTATAGATACGACAATGGTTTGAACTCACTTATTGAATCAAATGCAATTTGAAAACCAGCGTTCGATCCCACTGTTCCCAACTGGGAACCAGCTACCATCGCTTCTCCCAACATTTGGTTTGGCGACGGACCTCCCATCGGAGGTAATGCAAGGCCTCCAGCAGCTTCTAATGAGGGAGACCCGCCAGGTACTCCACCGCCTCCGGCGGTTACCGAAGCCGCAGCGGCAGCCGCTCCGCCTTCCCCGGCGCTAGCACTCGCAGCAGCCGCCGCAGCATCTGGAGCTTGAGCGTAACAACCGCTGCTGGCTAGAGCCAGGCACAAAACTACGATGTATCCTATCATTATTGAAAATTCTAGCCGGAGTCAGTGGGTTTTTAAACAGTCGCGTTCCATCTGTTGCCGTCACCTGTTTAAACATGCCGAATAGGCACGTACAAAATTTCTTTAGAGTCTATTTTCTTAAGGTTTTAGCAAATATTCCGTTTCAGCTAAATATTTACCTGTTCAAAACGACGTCATAGTATTCGAAATTATTATTATTTATTCATTCAAGAAAGGTTTTTCACCGTTCAGAGTCCCACTTCAGGTATTTCCGGTACTCCAAGGGTGAGGTCGCCGAAAAACAAATACTTTTTTCAAGTGAGAGCATCATTAAGCATTACAATTTCTGTTTATTTATAGTGGATTCCACCACTGAAAATTACAGGTAACACTCGTATCTCTGAGTTCTGTTTTCGGTGGTGAAATCCAACAAGGTTTCCTATATTGACCCTAGTCCGATTCCTAATAGTTTCCGAGATATTCACGGATTTAGTAGTTTTCAAAATGACCTTGTTTTCTTGAAGAAAATCGTCCGTACCTTAGCAACCAGGTGAGTCACGTCAAATCTGATGGCACCGTTGGAAAGGTCAGACTTTTTTCTACGTCGTTCTGTGTTATTTACTTGAATTTCTCCCACTCCTGCTGAGAAAATCAGCGTCAAAGTTGAAATTGTTTTTAATGTTACCCATGCTGACTAGGTTTTGAAGTCGATTTACTCAGCAACAAGTGGTTTCCACGATGACTTTTTTTCAGAAAAGTTGGCGCATGGTGTCAGCATCATTATGGTATCTTGACATCACCTTCCATCTCGGATATTTTTTCGATTATTCCAAAATGATTGCTGAAAAATCCGTTTTAGTGCTCATTACTAAAATAGTCTTTCTTCACGAATAACTCGAGAAAAACACGATGAATGTTTGCCATCCATTCTTGACTAAAAAGGGCCTCTGAAAGTAAACATTTTGCAATGATAAAGGACTCAACTGTGCTGAAGACACAGTAGGTGGTCACAAAGAACAAGTTGTGATTTAGGCCTATAAAGAAATGTCCTTATTAATCGTTATATTCATCCTTATTAATAGTAGTCGCGGAAGACCCGACTCTGAGGACCATTCAACGATTAATAAGGGCATTTCTTTATAGGCCTAAATCACCACTTGTTGTGTGTCACCACCTACTGCGTCTTCAGCACAGTTGAGTCCTTCATCATTGGAAAATGTTCACTTTCAGAGGCTCTTTTTAGTCAAGAATGGGTAGCAAAAATTGATCAAGTTTTTTCTCGAGTTATTCGTGAAGAAGGACTATTGGAGTAATGAGCACCAAAACGGATTTTTCAGTCATCATTTTGCAATAATCGGAAAAATATCCGAGACGGAAGGTGATGTCAACATACCATAATGATGCTGACACTATGCGCCAACTTTTCTGAAAAAAGGTCATCTTTTTGCATACAATTCTGCAACGGGGAAATTCATTTCCACCCGTCTCCTCCATTAACATATGATTTAATTAAGAGAAGACGAGTGGAAATGATCTGCCCAAATGCAGAATTTTAAGCAAATGGGAAACGCTGTTAATCTCTTAGGTTCTTCTCGTTCGGATCCCCTCCCCTAAATCCTGCAATACAGAGTCAATATGGTACAGAAAGCCAGTCCAAAAGCTCATTGAAGTTGTTTTGAGCATATGCTCTTCAGTTTATGAATAATTGGTGGTTATCATTCACAAAATGATGACCATTATTACGCTTGAAAAAATTGAAGCAAAAGGTCGTGCTGTTCTTTATTTATTCGACTCAATGTCCACAAATTTCGCACAGAATGTGCGCTTGCGGACAGAATTCGCAAATTTTTTGAAGATACCCTCGTTCTTCATGCGTCCATGAATGTACTGAATTTGACCATGTCCCTTCTTCCGTTGTCAAGACGGGACATAATGTGCGTAGAAGGGAGGGCTGTTGACTCCCAAGCAACCCAAACTGCTGAACAGCTTGGAAACTTACACCCCCCCACCCCTCCTCATTGGTTTTATTTGATAGGCCGGTCGTTACTTCCAGACTAAATGGTATTATAGCAAATAAAAATCGATAGTAAGAAAGTTATTTTAGTCAGTTGGGGTACAAAAAAATCGTATTTACAACATAAAAATACTTAAGATACGTAAAATTTTCAAAGCAGTGGATGGCGAAAATTCCAATAGGACTTTCATTCACGGTGTGAAAATCCTCTAAAATACTTAATTTTTCACTAATTACTATGTGTAATTTCACTGAGCAAACCTTTTTTTTCGCTTTGAGAGAGAGTTCATTACGTTTTTCAACAGACTAGCTCGAAAACCTAAGGCCCCCCCCTTTTTTTTGTTATTCAAGACCAAACGATTTTCTCAATCCACGTTACGAAATTTGAAACTTTCGTATAAATACCCGACACCTGTCCACAACCACGGCCAACTGAGGTGACGCCCACCAGTGAATACATGCAGTAGGGCTTTCTTAGCGGAATTTGAAGTGGTCCACCGGAATCCCCCTGTTGATTCAAAATAAAAATTGAAATTTTGAAGGAAGAGAGTTATTAAGCTTGTGGGAGGAGAGGGGAGGGAGCTTATAACAGTTGGAGAAATATGACACCTTTGAACGCTCTGTTCAATTACCAATTGAACCCAGCTCGTTCCGGGCCAATAAAATTGATTTCTTTGAATCGTACCTGGCAAGCGTCTTTGCCTTTTTCATTGCCGGCGCAAAGTTGACTGGATGGAAGAATACCCTGGGGCAGTTGAACGCCAATGTTTTCCTTGTACGTTTCATTACATGTTTCCGTGTCCACCATATTAAGTTTGACCTTTTGTAAAATGTTCGTCCCTCGACCACCTGCAAGATAATTAAGCGTTCGTTCTAGTAGCGAGGAATATTACTTTTCTGCTTCTTTGCTACACTCTGGTGAGGGGATTAAAAGAGAATTCGTTAAATCTCATTAAAGGTCATAGTAATAAGTGTGACACAAAATTTTTGGTAAAACTACGTCAAAAGCGGAGTAAAATGGTACCTTCGGAAGCGTCCTACGTCGATCCGTTCCGGATTTATGATTTTTTTTCCCCCCATTTCTGCCGTTCTGTCGATCTCTGTGCACCGTTATCGTTAGCACGTATGCAACTGTCCGTATTTTTCTGTCCGCTCTTGACGTATAGTTTTACCCAAATTGTCACACTTTATTACGGATCCACCCTGTATAGTAACTTGAACTCTAGCGGTACCCGTATTGGGGTGGGGTGCCAATCCAAAAAAACGGATTCAAACTATCTTGTGCATTGTATTAAGTCAGAGGGTTGTTGATCGTGTGAAACGGGCCAACACCGTAGGCGGATCTAGGGTGGGGGGTGGGGGGTAACAACAGAAATACCCCCCCCCCCTGGATCTTGGAAAATCTCTCAAAACTTGGGGAAGAGGAGGGTGAGAGAGGTCCCAAATCCGCCCTTGGCCAACACACGAACACGAACAACATTCAGCTACCTACCCCACGTGGTGTGTCCCCATCCGGTCGCTATGGCTTTATTGCCTTGGACGGAGTCGAATCTGTGTAGACAGATGGGTCTGACGTATGGCCCAAGTTTCGCCGGTGAACTCAATTTGTACAGGGCGATGTCGTTGTAAAGTTTTGCCGCGTCATACTGGGGATGGTTGATCCTTTGAGATATTCTAATCACTTGAGGTCGTGGTCCGTCGTCGTTACGGGAAATGTCGTACTCCCCGAGACGTACCCACTGGGCGGGACCTCTGTAAAACGAAGAAAAGGTTGAAGAAAAATTACATTACCTGTGGCAGTCACTTATGTTAACCACTAACCTATTTTCGGGTTCAGTGCAATGAGCTGCGCTCAAAACGAATCTCTCGCTAATTAAACTTCCACCGCACAACCAGTAATTGGCTTTTTCTCCATAGCCAATTTGTGCCTAAAAATATGCTAAACATTATGGGGCGATTTAGCGGTACAATATCTATTTTTTACCATGTGAGGGAACTCTTTTTCACGGGCGTCTTCACCGCCTACAATTAACGTTTGCTCAACCACGGCGCATTCGTCTACTTTCTCAAGCTCTTCGGAGGCTCCCCCGATTAACACCGGCGACTCTTCTAGCCGGTATACGTATTCGGCGTACTTCTCGCACACTTAACGTGACACAAAATAATAAAAAATACAATATGTACAAAATTATTAGGGAAATTACTTTGTTCGCTCTTTGAAAAACGGGACGGCGGACGATTCGTCTGTCCTGTCGGGCGATTCGTCGGTCGTCGCGTAGTCGTCGTCGTCGTCCGTGTGACGGGAGTTCTGGACGGTCTAAACTGCTGGCCTTCGGTGAACGTCTCCCAGTTCTGATTGACGGATTCATCAGTCGTTGGCCTCCATGTTGCAGTCGTACTCATGACGCCGTTCTCCCTGCCGGGCGGGCAACAGACTATCGGCTCGAGATCGTCGAATGAGCAAATCTCGGGTACTTTTCCTTCGCGTATGCCCATTTGACCGGTTGGGCAGTCGGCGAGTTTGCGGCAGACCCATCGCGAGTCGTCAATTTTACACCGGTCATCTAATGAAGCAGACCAAAAAGATTGACAACAACAAAAAATTATTCATGTTACTTATGGCCAAGTCTGGCTTAATCATGGCAATGCGGGCTCCACCCCCCCCAACCGATAAACTTACCACCTTACGACTTTTCTACAAATTGACTCTCAGTTTTCTTCGTTGTGCTACTTATAGAAAATCCATTCCTGTAAGCGCGGATGAAAAAAGTGAGACTCCTGGTGATTTAGTCAGCAAATGAACCGAAACCATCTAAGCCCTATTTTCTGCTACACATGAACAAATATAGTCATGCAGGGAGCCCACCGTATGAAAAATCCGGGTCATTTGATCGCGTCTGGCACCTGCACAGGCTTTATGCCTTTACACCTTTGGGTGGATTGAAAACGGCTGGCGAAAGTAAAAATACGTTTCCCACAACCAATATACGTTTCGAAACCAACAACGTCATCCAATCTGATTGTAAATAGCGCCGTGAGCGGGCTTTAAAAAAAAATTGAAATTTCGAGGCTTACTAGCCAGGATTTCATTCGAAATTGGATGGCGATGGTGGTAAGTTGAAGAACCAATTTTTACACTTGCCAGCCCAGTTTTCAAGCAGCCCAAAGGTGTGTCTGCCGACAGCTAGCACTGTTGTGAGCTCCTATCCCACGGAAATTGTCTGGCGATCTCAGAAGTGTCATCTCCTAGACCATAAAAAACCGTTCTGCGCAGGTGCCAGACACGACCAAATGACCTGGATTTTTCTTACGAGGGATTACTTCGATAAATTGATTTGTTAAGCCCGATCTACACGTTCAAACTTATCGTCAGGGGTTTTTTTTTAGTGCATTTCATTCTGAAAATGCACTATTGGTCTCGTCGTGATGGTGGCAAACATGGGTCATGTCATGTTTTTTTCATGTTTCAGAACCTCTAGAACACGAATTCAGTGGTCTCCGGAATTTATATATATATATATCTTTATGGCCGTTTTCTTGTTAGCACGATAACTCTCGAAGAAATTAATTTAGCGGGACGCGCTTTGGCTCAAAAATCAGTAGTCATAAGACCCCGGTCGGTATTGCGTTTGGGCCCAATCGATCGTGGTGGAGGGGGGGAAAGTAGGGCTTGAAATGGTCAAAAAATTACTAAAAATCACCAATTGATTCTAGAAGCATTATATTCGGTACGTATACTCCATGATAGACAGGCCTTTGATTCCCATTAAGTTCAGTTTAAACAAACCCGGCAGCAAGCAGTACGAGGGAGGGTCAAACATTAACGAAACAAATCATGGTCTCAACATTACTACTTCTGGGACGGCATACGGTATCCGTATACAAAATGAAATGCACTCTTTCCGACCGCCAGCTGCCGGAGCGATTTTTTTTTTTTTTTCACCTCTGGCATCAACTGCTTAGGTTATTAGCCCTGTCTATCGTAAAATCTATTATTTATTTTTATTCTTCATATTTTATTTCAAATTTCACTAGAGTAGTTTATTCTCTTTAATAGGGAGTTATTGCATAGCCGTCTGACGCTTAACGTTTACGGTTATGTGACGTCACCATAAGTGTAGCCATTTGTGTCGGTGGAAAAAGAGTTATTGCAAATAATAGTTGCGCTGAAATATGAACACATGGTAGGGCATAGATGCACTTAATTGCTTCAAATAAATTAATGAAACACCTCCTCATATGGACTTTAAATGATTGTGATTAACGCTTAAACTAAAAATTTGCATTTTACGCTTATCATGACGTCACATAACCGTTAGCGTTAACCGTCAGACGGATATGCAATAACTCCCTAATAAAGACAATAATTAGCGTGACCAGAAGTAGGACTAACAGGGGCGGATACAGGGGGTGGGCGATCGGGCTGAGCCCGAAGCTAGGGCCGGAGGCCCCGAGGGCCAGTGCGGCCGGAAGGCCGATACCCCCAAATTGACGGATCCTTGTCCTCCTGAAAAAACTACAGATTAATTTTTCTCGGTAATGGTCCTTAAGGTAAGCCTACAGAATCCCGGAACTGGCCTATTATAGGTACAATGAGACAAATGAGAAAACCTATCAAGCAGGGTTTTCTTAAAACCGGGACAACCTTCAACCCATGACTCAAGACACAAGGCTGTTTTATAGCGTATAGCTTAGCAGTTGGTTCAAAATTCACTCATTGAGAACACCCAGAATACACGTACCCTAAAGGCCTGCCGCAGCAGTTTGTGCCTCACCCTCATGCTGCATACATTTTCCCCATAATTTGCTGTCTTATATCTGCACCGAGACCGATTTTATGGTCCCGTTGCAATCTTCAGGGAACAGGGCGTTAGGACTTGATCGGGGACTTGGGCATATTGTGACCTTTGTGTGTAGTTTTTTCTCTTCCACCCAGGGGCGCCGAGGCCTGAGGGGCGCGTCTAGCAAAATGAGCAGGGGAGAAGGAAGGTGGACGAGAAAAAATGACCTAAGAAGCCCATTTGACTTATGAATATTTCAAAACTATAAAATAGCCGAAAATTGAAGTTTTTTTTTTTCAATTTTAGCCGTGGATTAACGAGCTTTTCCTCTACACTTTGTCCTGCGAAGTAGCGTTTTTATCCCATGTTAGCGATTTTTCTCAATTTTTGCCATGAATTGAAGTTTTCCTAGATTTTTGCAGCAAATTAGCGATTTTTTACCTTTTCAGCAGTGAATTAGCACCTTGAGCTGCAAGTATAGCGTTTTTCATTGATTTCAGCCGCGCTAATTAATTAATAATTTCTCAATATTGGCCGCAATTTTTTTTTTTTCAACTTTTAGCTATAGACTAGCGCTTTTTTCCAGGTATACGTCCGAAGTTGCCTTCAGAAGCAACAGATTATTGTCTTTTGCTGAATTTTAGCCCCGAGTCAGCGTTATTACTAAAATTTAGTCGTGAATTGGCGTTTTCTCTAATATAGCTGTGAATTAGCCGATTTTTTTCATTTGAATCCGCGAATGAACGTTTTTTCTAGACTATCCGCAAATTATCGGAATTTTTACAAATTTTAGCTGCCAATTAATTATCTGTTATTTTCAATTAAGTCCGCAGCATTGGATTGTTCCAAGTTTAGCCGCTAAGTAGCGCTTTTTGTCAAACTTCATTAGAGAAGCTATTTTCCTCAATTTTTGCCGTGGATTTGCTAATTAGCCATTCTTCTCAATTTCCGCCGTGAATTAGCATTTTTCGAAAATTAGCTGTGAATTGTGGCTTTTCAGTTTTTTATCCGCGAACGGGCAATTTTTTCCAATTTCAGATGCAAACTTGTCATTTTTCTCAATTTTAGCCCCCAATTAGCGTGTTTTTTTTATCGTATAGCCTTAGCGGTTTTTTTGCCTTTTAGCACTTGCAGAAAAGCAAAAACTGCGTCGCGTCTCAATTTTACCAACAGCAAATTAGCGTTTTTTCTTCATTTTAGGCATAAAGTGGCATCTATACACCGCGAATCAGCCATTTTTTCTGAATTTCTGTCTAGATGTTTCATCAAGATACTGCGAATGAAAGCTTTTGAACAGTTTTTGCCACAAATACTAGCGATGTTTCCCAACTTTTTGCAGCCGTTGGTACTTGCCTGCAAGAATAGCATATTAGTAGGTACGCCTTCTCATCTTTATCCGCTTACGGACCTAATAAAAACAAACCGGGGAGCACCGTATTCTCTCTATTTTAGCCGCGAAGTTACCCCCAGAAGGGTACGTTTTCTCTCAATTTGAGCCTTCAGAATAAGCGCTTTTGTGGGCTAAATGGATTATTCAGCTACACTCCTTGCTGATCACCAGCAAGCACTCCAGCAATTCACAGCCAAATTCAGAAAAAGCTTTACGTAGTTCGCGACGAAAATTGGGGCAAAATTATAATTCGAGGCTGAAAGGTATAAAAATCTATAATTTTAGAGGTTAAAATGAGGAAAAACGCTAATGTGTGGTTATAATAAGGATAAATGGGTAATTGGGATTTAAATTGAGTAAATTTACTAATTCACAGAAAATTGAGAAAATGGCAAGCCGAGGCTTCTGGAGGCAACTTTCCAGCCAATTAGCAAAAAGTGCTAATTTACGGCAAAAATTTAGAAAAATCGCAGCTAAAATGGATACGTATCGCTTATTCGCGGTTGGAATAGGGGAAATATCGAATTCACCGATGAAGAACCTAGGAAGTGTTAAAAAAAGTATGAAAAAAGAAACGAACAAACAAACAAACAAACAAAAAACGTTTTTCGACAAGACGGGTGGGTGGATAGCGTTGGCTAGTGGGTAACTAAAGCATTTATTCGGCTATGCGTCTACATGACTTTTTTGTGCGTCCAGGTACGCACTATCACCAGGTGCAAGTGTGTCACATTCCTCCTGAATCACTCCTGTATAAATGTATATTGGGCCGATATTTTCCCAGTGCCCCGGGCCGGACGAATCTGTGTATCCGCCCCTGAGGACTAAAGTAGGACGCTTGTAATGGAAAGTAGGTAGGGCACAATAGTAGGACGCCTGAAAACAAGTCAACAACGTAATCAATCGTTGATCAGTTTAATGTGAAAATTGTTCACTAGTTCGAATGAATCAAATCCGCAAATTTAGATTTTGAAAGAGTAAAAGTCCGAAAAAATTGGGTAGGTGCCAAAATTAAGAAATTTAAGTTGTGAACAAACCAAATTTGAAAATTTTGTTTTTGAAAGAGCCAAATTAATTTATGAATTAGCCAATTAACCTGAAAAACTGATTTCAGTAGGAGCGAAACCCACGAAATTTGGTTTTTGAAAGCGTGAAAATCCGCGACATATTGGGGTCGGAAATGAAACAAAATCTGTTGAATTATTCCAAATTTGAAACATATTGTCATAGAAGAGAAAAATTGGAAGTTGAAAACGTCAAAATAGCAAAATTTGCTTTTTTATTCGTTCGTATTCCGCCTAATCAGTTATTCAAATTAACTGAACCTGTGAAACTAATTTTAGAAATAGCTATATGCTATAGCAACGAAATTTGATTTTTGATGAGGCAATATTATCCCCCAAATCTGGTTTTAAAGGACCCAAATCCCCAAAATTGAGTTTTATAGGAGCCCATATTCCAAAAAAATGGTTTATGAAAGAGCAAAGCTCACGAAAATTGGGCTTTGAACTGAAGGAGCAGAAATCACGAAATGTGGTTCGTAAAAGCGTGAAAGTCGACGAAATTGGGGTAGGAAATTAAAAAAATTTGTGAAACATGGTTTTCAAGGTGCCAAATTTGAAACATTTGGTAATGGAAGAGCGAAAATTGGTTTAAAAAAGCCGAAATCATAATATTTGTTTGTTATTGATGGGTTTTGAATGAGCCTGAAGTGGTTTGGTTATCACTTCTGAATAAGGCACTTGAGACAAAAAGTATTTATTTTTGACAGAACCCAAAAACTCAAAAGTAGAAATTCTAAAATCGGAACGGTACTCCATTCATATGTTCCTTATAAAACAACGTGGTCGAAAATTTTCGCCACATCACCCCCTTGGAGGAGGAGAGCGTAGCTCGCCCAGATCGAAGCGAACCTTCTTGTTTATGGCTGAAGTTGTCGGGTGGGTGAGGGTGGTAGAGTCTACGTCTTCGTGAAGAAAATACGCCGGTTTGACACGGTCGATTGAGACTGTTACGTGTTTATCAGAACTGGTCTTGATCGTGATGGTCTTGTAGACTTTGTCGCGTTTAACGACGGGATAGGGTCCTGAGTAACGATTTTGGAAGGGATGACGAGTGCTGTCATCACGTAACATGACGTGTGTACAAGAGTCGAGATTTTTGAAGACGAAACTACCAGGTGTCGAATGTCGAGAAGTCGGTATTGGTCGGATCTGACTGATGATTTTAGCGAGGTGTTCGATTAACTCAGGAGTAGAATTTGTTTCGGGTTGAGGTGACAAGAATTCTCCTGGAAGTCGAACACTTTCTCCAAAAACGAGGGTTGCCGAGGTGGTTTGAAGATCTTCCTTGAAGGCGGATCGTATTCCAAGCAGAACGAGGGGAAGTTTTTCGGTCCAATTTCTGTCAGCGTGGCAAGTGATGGCGGTTTTTAGCTGACGATGCAAGCGTTCGACCAAGCCGTTGGATGCCGGGTGGTAACTCGTTGGGTGACACACATCGATTCCGAAACGTTTCGAAAGTGTGCAGAAAACTGAAGACATGAACTACATACCGCGATCAGTAGTGATCTTTTCTGGAACGCCGTAACGAGAAATCCACGTGGATAGAAAAGCGAGAGCAACGGTGTTAGCTGTGATGTCAGGAAGAGGAGTTACTTCTGGCCATCGAGTGACACGATCGATGCAGGTGAGACAGTACCTGAAACCATTCGAAAGTGGAAGTGGGCCGATCAAATCGATGTGGACGTGAGAGAAACGAGATGTAGGAGTGTCGAAATGTCCTAGCGGTGAGTGGACGTGTCGCGAAACTTTGGACCGTTGACAAGCAAGACAAGCACGTGTCCATGCGGGAATATCCTTCTTCATTGACGGCCAAACGAATCTTTCGGTGATCAGTCTTGTAGTCGCACGAGCACCGGGGTGGCTGAGGTTGTGTAACTTGAGAAAAACTGAGCGTCGTAAAGGATGAGGAATAAAAGGGCGAGGACGACCTGTTGAGGTGTCACAAATTATCTCAATTCGCGTGCCAGGAACGATGAGTTTTTCGAGAGTAAGAGAAGACGTTTTTGATTCCCAAGACTGAAGCTCGGGGTCTAATTGTTGCGATTGAGACAACGATTCGAAATCGAGAGCCGTTGAAACAGATTGTACTCGAGATAGGGCGTCCGCGACGACGTTGTCAGATCCTCCTACGTGTTGGATGTCGGTTGTGAACTGTGAAATGTATGTGAGCTGATTACGTTGGACAGGGGGCAATTTGTCATGTTTTTGTGTGAAGATATGTGTGAGGGGTTTGTGGTCAGTGTAAGTTGTAAATACTTGGCCTTCCAGAAAATGCCGAAAATGATGAATTGCTTCATAAATCGCTAGAAGTTCTCTGTAGTAGACGGGCCACGCAGCTTGACGAGCAGAGATCTTTTTTGAGAAAAAAGCGAGTGGTTGCCAAGCGTCATTGGTCTTCTGCTGGATGACAGCTCCGATGGCGTGATTAGAAACGTCTGTGAATAACGCCACTTCCGCTCCGGTTACAGGGAATGTGAGGGAAACTGCCGAAGAGAATTTATTTTTGCAGTCGTTGAAAGCTTGTTCGAGAGTCGGAGTCCACGTGATAGGGGTCGAGCCTTTGACGTCGGGGCCAAGAAGGGCGTGAAGAGGAGCTTGAACTTCTGCTGCCATGGGGATTTGTCGTCTGTAAAAATTCAACATGCCGAGAAAACGACGGAGACCTTTTGCATCAGATGGTTGAGGATAGAATTGAATGGCGGCGACACGATCAGGAAACACGATGCCCGAGAAAAATTACTTCGCTCGCAGCAAAAACGCTTTTCGAAGTGTTAATGACGACGCCGTAGTGCGACAGGCGTTTGAAAAGAGTTTCGAGATGAGCGATGTGTTCTGCCCTTGATTTTGAAAATATGAGGGTGTCGTCGTTTGTAGACATAACAGAAATCTAGGCCTCGAGTTACTTCATCCATGAAGCCCTGGAAAGTTTGAGCGGCGTTGCGAAGACCGAAGCACATAAATGGAAACTCGAACAAACCGAAAGGAGTTGAGATTGCTGTCTTACAAATGTCCGACTCGTTGACAGGAATTTGTTGATAGGCTTTAACCAAATCAACAAGAGAGAAAATAGTAGAACCACTGATTGAATGAGCGAAATCATGTATGTGTCGAACGGGATAACTGTCAGGAATGGTACGTGCGTTTAGAGCGCGATAGTCGCCACAAGGGCGCCAACCGGTGCCAGTTTTCTTTGGCACGATGTGAAGAGGGGATGCCCAAGGACTATCCGAAGGACGTGCGGTGCCTTCTTGAAGCATTGCTTCGAACTCTTTCTGTGCGATTTTTAAACGATCACCAGATAGACGACGTGGGCGAAAAGAAATTGGAGGGCCGGGAGCGGTATGTATGTAGTGTTTGGTCGAGTGTTTTATATCCCGAGGTACTCCAGATGGACGAGTAATTTCTGGAAATCGTGAAAGTAACTCAGCGATCGGATGAGAATCGTCGATTGTTTTGATGTTGGGGTACGTCTGACTTATTTTTGAACAGGCGACGGAAAGTCCAGTTGTCCCATCGAGAAGACGGTGAGATCGGCAATCTAGCAACAGATGGAAATGCCCAAAAAAATCAGAGCCAATGATTGGGACGTTGACGTCGGCGACAATGAAATTCCATTGGAAGTTGCGGCGTAATCCGAAATCAAGAGTTAGCGTGACTGAGCCGTATGTGCTGATGTTCGACGTATTCGCGGCGTAAAGATCGAACGAGGTTTTAGGACGACGCTTTGAAAGAAAACGTGCCGGGAAACAACAAACGTCAGAACCGGTGTCGAGAAGTAACTGTTTTGCGGAATTACGGTCGGTAATGAAAAGGCGGTACTTTCCGATTTTGCAGTCAGCTGCCGCCGTTACTGGCTGCTGGTGGCGTTTTTTGAATGAAACGAACAGGGCGGTCTGCATTTTGATGCTCGTTCATTGAACTTGGCGTGGTACCAACAGAATGTCGATTGTGAAGCTGCCGATGGACTGCGAGAACGGGTTGAATGACTTTGACGAGAACGGGAGCGAGAGTGTCGAGGGTTGTTGGAAATTCGGAGTGTGAGGTCTGCGAGCTGTTGACGAATCTCGGTGAGTTCACGACTGATATCTTGTCCTGGGGGAGATACAGCGTTGACGACGGGGAAAGAGGGATGAGAAGAAGCTATGGCAGGTTGAATTTCCATTATTTTGTCCGCTGTTGCGGAGAGACGGTCGAGCGGCGAGTCAGACTGTGTTTGGAGAATGGCTTGGACAGGGGGCGGGAGACGTTGGATCCACAAAGATCTTAACAGATTTTCATGCACCGGGGTTGGTCCAGCCAGAGATCGTAAGTGTCGGAGGAATTGCGATGGTTTCCAGTCACCTAATTCCTCTTGGGAGAGTAGCTGTCGAACACGTTGAGACTCGGAAACAGAAAGGCGTTCGATGAGAGCGTTTTTGAGAGTTGTATAGGGGTTCTGCGCAGGAGGTGTTGCTACTAGGTCTTCGATTTCGCTGATATATCGTTCGTCGAGTTGAGAGATTAAATGCGAATACTTCGTTGTCTCTTGAGTGATGCCGGCGAGAGCGAATTGGGCATCTACTTGAGAAAACCACAATGTCGGTTTATTTCTCCAGAACGGAGGAAGTTTCGGAGTGACGCAGCTGACGAAGGCGGGGTTTGCGTTTTGAGGAGCGGCTTGATTATCGTCGCCGAACGGTGGAGCGGCGGGAGGCGTCAACTCTTGAATTTGTTGGCGTAATTGAGCGAGTTGCTCAACCAATTCTTCGATGTTGGCCATGTCACGTCGAGCGTCGGGGTCGGATGTCGTATTTTTTGTTAATGAACGTCGCGGGTCACCAATTTGAAGTGGTTTGGTTATCACTTCTGAATAAGGCGCTTGAGACAAAAAGTATTTATTTTTGACAGAACCTAAAAACTCAAAAGTAGAAATTCTAAAATCGGAACGGTACTCCATTCATATGTTCCTTATAAAACAACGTGGTCGAAAATTTTCGCCACAAGCCCACAACCCCCCCCCCCCCCTCAAATGGTCTATGAAAGAGCAAACCTCACGAAAATTGGTTTTTGAAAGAGCAGAACTCACCAAATGTGGCTTTTAGAAGCTCGAAAATCCACGAAATTGGGGGAAGGAAATTACAAAGAATCATGAAATTTGGTTTTCAAGGTGCCAAATTTGAAACAGTTGGTTATAGTATAGAAGAGTGAAAATGGGGTTTTGAAAAAGCCGATATTACAATACCTATTTGTTTTTTGCCAAGTTATTTTGTCGATCTAACCGAACCTGTGAAACTGATGTTGTAAAGAGCTTTTATAGGAGCCCATTCCACAAAATTTGGTTTTGAATGAGCGAAAGTCCACAAAACTGGTTTTTGAAAGGGCGAAACCAACGAAATTGGGGTTTTGAAATAGAAAACCCCACGAAATTGGAATTTGAGCGCGACGAATCAGCAAAATTTTGTTTTTGAAAGAACAAAGTTCGGCAAAATAGGGTTGGAAAGAGTTTGGTTTTGTAAAGCGCCAACCGCGTGTGATTGTCCAAATTGTGTGTTTTGACGGTCGAATGTTTTAATAATTAGTGGGGTGAGTGCAAGATTCTAAGCTCCTAAGTTTGAACGTGAAAGATATGTTGGGACTAGAACGTTACAAGTTGAGACCGAAAAGTAGGACAAAAAAGATGACAATTTGACCTCTCCCCGGACACATGAAAAATGGGTCCGGACGTTCCTGGACGCTCAAAAAAGTAGGATATGTCCGGGGAAAGTAGGACGTCTGGTCACCCTAGCATTAGTTTGTTCTATATATGGGGTGTCAAATTTCATTCTATTAGTTAATTATGTTCAAATCTGGTTCCACAGCTTAATATTTGACTGAATCAGCTTGAACCAATTAATTAATAACCGGGCTTTAGGTTCTGTGGGGGCCATTTGGAGTTTTACTGCCTCACCACCTTGTGCGGGGCTAAATTTAGAGCTAATTTTATTATATTTTTCTTGTAACTTTATAATTGTCCGTCGAATGAGTTTGCGATTGTTACTTCGTCGTCTTCATAGTAAATCTCGCGTTAATCCATTCAAATTATATGCAAGTTCGTTTTTAACTTGGTCTCACGACTAGAAGGTACGTTGAATTTCCAACTATAATAAGTTCTTCAAACTGAATTAGTAAAATTTTTGTTCTCGTATGCGTCACTGAAAAGGCTCACGTCACGGCACGGTGTGAGACTGTAAACTACACCGGTATTTTAGAAAACCACAGGGCTTCGAGGTTGCATGAACCGTGTGACCTTCTTCTCTCCCCATAGCCGTCTGACTAAGCGTCCGTGATTGGGGTTTTGACGTAAATTCGCATTACTACAATAATTTGCTTTCCGAGTATCAACTTGTGCAGGTGCTAGGTACAAGAAATACTCTGAAGTAACAGCGAGACAACAAAATAGTTAATCCTCATGAGTGTTGAGACTTCCTGACAAATTCTCCATTCCCTTTTTCTTACTTTTGCAACAAGTGACTGTATACCTGTTTTTAGCCTAATTGCCTTGATTTCGAATTATTAGCCAGCCTGTGACGTTTGAAGAGAATAATTAGGCACTAAAATGTTACTGAACTGTACCTGTAAGAAAAAATCGCGTTGAATTTTACAATTTTGGAGGTTCTTTTAGTTGGATCTTCGTGTGTAAATTATAGGTATTAACTACTTAATTTCTTGTTAGCATTCGTGGAGAGGGAAGAGAGGCGTTGTACAGGAGTCATCAGAGAATTTTTAATTAGGTATAGTCGGATATAAAAGGCGGGTTCACGGTATAAACATTTCATTTTTGTGGCACGATGTCGTCCAGAGCCCGCAGGTATCACGGAATTTGTTAATTGCTTACGAGAGATTAAAAGCTAATGATTTTTCTCTCTCGTGAGTCTGAACAAACAAAGAAACAAAACAAAAGAAATTCTAGATCGACAGGCGACTATCGGAAACTCTTCAATTTTTTCGATTTAGGTTATAATCTGCGCTGAAGTTTTTAACCGCCGTCCGTAATATGCGCGTCCGAGCATCTGTCCTTCACGGTTCCCGACCACGGTCTCCCTCTTTTTGATTTGATTATGTGTCAATTAAAACATAGTTTTAAGTAAATTTTTGTAGTTTTTTCCCCTCCTTTGATGAGCTTTGATGAGTGGGGCTTCCTTCCCAACAGTACTAGCGAGAACAAATAAAATCAGACGTTCTTAAATCACACGGAAAAGAAGACGAACTGGTTTTTATAGTTTTGAAGGCTAAATATGGTATAACTCGTTGTTTTCGGTTCCGGAAAAAAATTGGTCTAATTTAACAGATCTGAAAACGCAGATCAATTGGGAATAATTGCCTGTTAAAAGGAGGAACGACTCTCTTTTTTTGCGGATAATGAATTGTTTCACAGGCAAAGGCAGAAAGATTCCTGTACTGATTTTATTTACGTAGTCGCGTTCAAATAATTATCGGTCTTTGTACTTTTCCTTTCTTCAACTTTAATTGCTCACCAGGAAAAACAGGTTAAAAAATAAATAACTGGTGCCCCCCCCCCCTATCGAATGCGATCATTTCAATCTGAAGTCTCATGTTTAAAAAATGTATTTCCGGTGGATAATAATAATTGAATAATTAATAGGTGTATCGATAAAGAAATATTTAGGAACTCCTCCCTTCCCTACAGTTTATTGTTGTGTCGTCGTTTTATGTACCTATATGTATTTTTGAAATGCGTTCCAAAGTTTAATTTTTGTAACCAGTTTCTTAATTTGATTCATTGAACCCATTGGCCTCATTTCCATTTAGGTCCTTTGCATTGGGGAAGGATCCCCTGAGGGCGGTCAATAAATTTTATTGTCGCTTAGAGTAGTCTTGAAAACTAGTTCGAATAAGTTATATGAGGGCCGAGGCCTTTTTGATTGGGTTTCTTTGACTAAGCGAATAACAGGAACTGCGTGGTTTTGATCATTTCGTGCCTGCCGCGATTTCTATAGGTAATTGATAGTTATGAGCGATGAAATCACATATTTTAGCATATTAGTGGCTATGAATTTGCATTAAAAAGTAAATCGGCGATACAAAGGACAAATTTTAGTATTGAAATCTCAGGGAATTTGAGAAGAAGAAAAAAAACTTACTTTCGTATTTAATTCTTGGTCGCTGACTCGAGGCGTTGTCCACCAAGAACACCGAAAAGGCCAAAAACGCCGGCCATAATACCGAACGCGTCATCCGACTTGTTTTGGTTATTTTTGTTTGTTTTTTTTTACTTATTCCCACTGACTATTGTGGACTTCGAAAAACGAAATTACCCGGCGCGATCCGACTTACTACGCTCGATGACAAGGAGTGGCGAGCCCACCTCTGGTCGATGGGTAGTATAAAAAATTATAAATATAAAAACTGAGCAAAACAAAATAACGCTGAAAGTAGACGATGATGGTGGTGAAGAGGGGAAAAAGAAGTAGAAGGAAAGAACTGGAAAAAGGTGAGGAACAGTGAGTTGTGGGGGAGGAGCAAACGGCAAGGCTGAGCCGCCAAAGAGAGTGAATAATCGAGAAGGAAGGGTCATAATTTAATGACTCAATAATGTTTTTTTTTTTTTTTTAAATTTGAATTAATTTTGGGTTTGACATTGTAATTTATCAATATTTTTATTTTTATATATTTTTCAGGACATCAACTGCGAGGTGTATCCCTTCAACTTCCCACTGAGCCACTGAAATCGGTGAGTTACGACCTACCGTTTCAATTTTTGTTTGAATTTACTCGGAGTCTGAATTTATTACGTTACCAAAGATAACGGTTTACAATAGATAAATTAACCACGGGCTACCCAGACCCAGAACGCTTAAATGGTGGTGGAGGGGGGCGGCACTGGTCCTATAAACGGAAAATAATCCCATTTTCTTGTGTCTCGACTTATTTATGAACGTTGAGCCTAAAGTAGGAGGGAGGGGAGGGGGTTGATCTAAAAGCGTGAAAAATTCCCATCTTTCAAAACAATTAGCAAACTTCATTTTCGCGGGGCTGGGTTCCATATAGGAAATGAGAAGTACGTCCCCCCCCCCACCACTTTGGCTCGTTTTGTACGCACTCCTGATGCTGCATAAATAAATTGTCCGTCAACAATTCCAAAATTGATCAACGATTTTTTTATAGTTCCAGCACCCTTAAAAATTGAAGTTTTCACTAAAATCTCTCTCCTCCCTCCTCTGATCTCCGTCTTATTTACAAATTAGCCACCTTCCGCAAAGTTTTGAGTACTACTAAAAGCAGTAAAATTCCAATTAAAAATACTTCAACAACAGCTTTGTTTATATTGAGAAAGGGTTAATTAGACGTGTTTGTATGTTTACTGAAACGTGTTGACTGTCAACTTTTATTCCCTCTTGTAATCGATGGAAGGCGGTGGGACTAAAAAGAGGCAGTGCCGTTGAAGGAAGGACATCTAAAATAACACTCCCAAACAATGATATAACACATGACCATGTTGATCCATTTATAGAACAGGAAAAAACTAATTTGTGGATTACAAAAAAAGAAGAGAGGAATAAATGCACTAAAAGGACGGGGGCTAGGGTGGCGTTGGATATAGATAAAAGCGTTGAAATCATCTCCGTTCACGTTGAGAAGGGTTAAGATTCTTAGATGGATATAATGAACAAATCTGTCGCCGGTATTTTAATTAATAAATTAATTAGACTGATATTATTCGGACGACGATGGATAGGGCATAGGTTGCGGGTTCAAATCCCGCCGGGGAGCCATTTTTTCTCGAAACTCGAATCGTGTTGGGCTATGCCCTTCCATCGTCGTCCGGATAATATCAGTCTAATTAATTTATTGGTTAAGATTCTGTTGAAATTGATTAGAAACAGACTACTTCATGATTCAACAGGATAAACGTTTACTTTGACATGGCAACGATATCTAAAATTGTGAAGATGTCATGCCCTGGAATCTGACTTTTCTTCCCCCATTTTACGGAAATCTTATTGTTTCGCTAATGAACAGATTAATTTTGCTGCGAGAAATGCCTTTTCTGCCAGGGTACTTATACGGGTCCACGCAATCGGTAGCCAGAGCCAAGTTCTTTCACCCTTATGAAACACTATTATGGCGACAGCACTTGAAATTTAATAGGGGCCGGAAGTAGGCGATAATATTCGACTGCGTTAAAAGGGTGAATAAGAAAGATTTAGCACGAACAAGTTGGTCGTCTAGGATTCATAGCCGTAGCCCATATGTTCCTCAAATAATTATCTCATTTCACGATGCGTTCACGAGCAGTCGAAGTTGCAACTTGTTTTATTAGCTTGTTCGCTTCGCTCAGCATTCAGACGAACCAAACTTTCGGTGGACGGTTCGCCCTTGCCGGTGAATTCCCGTTCGCAGTTCACATTCAAAGGTACGCTGACTGGCCAACCTGTGGAGGAAGTATCATCAGCCCTTTTTACGTACTCTCAGCCTGTCACTGTGTCGTTGAATCGACGCCGGATAACCTGTTAGCGCTGAAAAGTTGGAGGTACAGTCGTGTCATAGCTGGTAGCCTGCTGAGATTCCCAAGCGAGGGCTACTACGCTCAAGTTCGTTGGGTGTTCAGATGGATACCGCATTCAAGGTGCTTTCACTCAAATACCGGTTGGACGTATGATTTCTCGGTGATTCAAGTGACTGAGTCATTTCTGTTCAATCGCAGAGTGAAACCCATTGATGTTCTGTCTCTCAATCAAAGCCAATCCGTGGTGAAGATAACAGAAATTGTCAATAAACAGTTAAAATGTAACGTCATCGGATGGGGAATCACCCAATGGTCGGAAACATCGAATTTTCAAAATCCGTCGGCGTATTTAAAAACCGTCGACGTTATCATCCTGAATAATACTGACTGTAGAGCCATTCCAAATAATTTCGCGCGATTGTGCGCAACTAGCGCAACTTCGGACGAGTCACCTTGCTACGGAGTATCGGGTAGTTCGTTGGTGTGCTTTGGCAAACTTGTCGGAGTGGTGAGCTTCGGCTTGAGCTGTGAAGGCGTGGGATATCCACAGTTTTACGCACGCGTCGACCAAGCGTTGGATTTCTACCTCTTGTATAAGAATACCAGAAGTGGTATTGTTATAAGTGAACATGCTCTTGGAAATTACACATTTTTTAACCATTTTATCGTTTCAAATTTTTTTCAGAGAGAAGTAATAATGATAAGTATAACGTGGAGTCATACTATACAATGGCACAATCGGTTTGTTCAGTAATTCCTTTGAACCTGAAGAATAATGGGATCATTTATGTTTTTCATCCCAAATTTTTAGCCGCTTCAAGAATTCATATGATCTCAAGCGAATCACTATGTTTTATGAATATGGGAACAACCTTTATAATTTCAAAACGATTACTTTTTATCATCTCCGCCAGCTTGCCGTTTTTATACAGTGATGACACAAGTAAAATCGTCGGCGGAAGGTTCGCCCGCAGGGGCGAATTCCCGTTTATCGTTCACGTTCAACGGTACGCCGGGACCCCGACATGCGGTGGAAGTATCATCAACCGTTTTTACGTGTTCTCCGCCTGTCACTGCATCGCCGAGTATGTATCGCGCCACGTTCTAGCCCTTAAAAGTTGGCGATACAGTCGAGTCGTGGCCGGTAGCGTATCAAGATTTCCGGTCGAGGGTCACTATTCTCAAGTTCGATGGGTATTGCGTTGGGTAGCTCACGAACAGTGCTCCGACTCTGATTTTGGTTGGAGCTATGATTTTGGCGTGATTCAAGTCACACAGTCGTTTCATTTTAACCAGTTAGTCCAACCGATTGACGTTATTTCCACAGATTATAACAATTCAATTCGGAAAGTAGGGGAAATCGAAGATAGGCTACTGAAGTGCAATGTAGTTGGATGGGGAATGACCCGAGTTGCTCAATCAGGAGACCTTACCAACCCATCGCCGTATTTGAAAGCCGTTGACGTGCTCATCGTGAATAATACCGACTGTTCAAAGCTAATGCAAGGGCGTCAAAATAGTGAAGAGCTGTCTGAAAGCATGTACAAAATCGCCCGCGCCCTAGAGTCTAAAGCGCAAATGTGTGCTTCCAGCGTCAGATCGACTGATTCACCGTGCGTTGGTGATTCAGGGAGTTCGTTAGTTTGTTCAGGCAAACTTGTCGGAGTGGTCAGTTTCGGCGTCAGCTGTCGAGGCACGGGATATCCAGGATTCTATGGTAGACTTGATGACACTATCGCCCTGGATTTTTATGCTCGATATAAATTCGCGGGTCGCGTGCCAGAAAGAGTCTTTGACACCAAAAGATATCCAGTGGTAATAATTCTATTTGTTTGTTATATGACCGGTTACAGCAAGGTGTTTGAAACATGTTCGGAGCAGAGCTGCTAAGGGACTAGCCAATAAAATTAATAATTTTGAATAAAAAGACGAAGCTGATTGATGGATGCGAGAGGTGTGCAAGAAGCAGGCATTCACTGCCAGAATAAAACAACCAAGACATTATTTTCCAAGCTTTCGGGATTTCATAATCCGATATTGTTCCGGCGATTCTCAGATGAAGAGCCTAATGAAATCCCGAAAGCTTGGAAAATAAAGCCTTGGTTGATTTATTCTGGCAGTGAATACCTGCTTCTTGCACACCTCTCAATTTCATTGACTGGTCCCATGGCAACTCTGCTCCAAACATGTTCCAAACACCTTCGCTGGAACAGGCCTATTATTGCTCGTGCTTATGCCTTCATAAAATGCAGGATGGTTCCCAAGAACCGAAATTTCCCCACCCCAGTGTCATAGATTGGGAAGAACGTGCACGGCGAAAAAAGAAGCTAGATGCCGACTAACATTTAACAGAAGATGGCAGCGGCTCAGACTGATTTTAAAGACCAAATTATAACATTATTGTTGTTTCAACGTAGATTTGCTGTCTAAAGCCGACTCCACACTCATCCCGTGAACGAGCGTGAAGAGCGCGAACGTGAAAAGGGTCTTCGCTCTTCACTAGTTTTGAGGCAGCAAATAAAAGGTTCACGGCCGTGAATAGAGAAGACCCTTCTCATTCGCGTTTTGCACCACCGTCATTTTACTATTATTTCTTCTCTTTTTATCTGGCAGCAACGATACCATTAATCGCCTTGTAGTTGTCAGTTGTAAATTAGAACTGAACCTTTGTTTTCACACTCTCGATCATACGGATCCAGAGTTGGTGGGGGGGGGGAGCAGGTCTTGAGAAAAGTGATCGTTGGCGGATGAAATCCAGAAAAGGCCATTTTTCGGCTAAGACTGAGGTGAATCACCCATTTACGGCTAAAATTGAGAAATAGCGCCGATTCACGTTAAACTTGAGAAATAAATCTCATTATTCGTGGTTGAAATTAAGAAAACTCACCAATTTGCGGTTTCGCGATGCAAAGTCCGGGCCGAAATTAATAAAATGCGGTAATTCACGGTTTATAGAGCTCTTTTCACGGCTAAAATTGACAAAATAAATTCCTTTGTTAAATGTAGAATTGAGAAAAATTACTCATTTGCGGCTAAAATTGAAGAAAAACGCCCATTCATGGCTAAAATAAAGAAATGGAGTTCATTCAAGCAGGTAAAATTGAGAAAAGGCGCTGCGAAAAGGTGATAATTGCTACCGTTTTTTATACATATAAATGGCAAGTTTGCAGGTACAATTGAGAAAGAGCGCGACTTAGTGCTCATATTTTTCAACAAGTGCTCATTCACGGTTAAAATTGAGGAAAATTGTTCGTTTGCAGGTTGCACGATGCAAAGTTCGGGTCAAAATTAATGAAATTCACTAACTTGAGGATTATGTGGACCTTTTCACTGCTAAAATTTGAAGGGAGAAAATTGCTCGAGGCATAATTGGGAAAAAGTAATAATTTGCGGCTAAAATTGAGGGAAAACGCATTGGCAAAATAGTCACCGTTTGTTTTTGATTGATGGAAATTGTCGTGGCTAAATGTGAGAAATAGCGTTCATCCAACGAGTTAAATTGAGGAAAAACTGCTCTTTTGCGGCTGAAATTGTTGGGCGTAGTTAGTGAGCGAAATTCGAGTAATTGGTTCTGTTGCTGAGCAAGTCGTGCGAATGTTTTAAAGACTGAAAATGTTTCTCGGTGAAGTTACACGTTTAGCAGACTTTCTCGACTTCAAGCAGCCCGAAAAGGCCCGCGTGCGTCTATAGCTGCTTCCTTGGACTTCAGACCCCACGCCGAGTAGCTTACCGAGGAAGGGGCGAGGGGAGCGGACCGACCCTGGCCCGCTGTCAGACGGGGCCCCCGAACAGCTTAAATACGGATAAATGAAGCTTTTTAGGTTATCCATGGATGTAGGTATGGGAAGAGGTGGGACGGTGGGACAGCGATTTGGCTACTTTCTACGATTTCAGTCTATTCCGACGTGGAGAATATAACGTTGCAATGATATCAGCAAAGACTGTGGTCTGAATATTAGATTGAGCCCCCGAAAGCGCTATTCTGGTGGCTCAAATTGAGAACATCTGCGCTATTTTTAGGAAAATTCGCGACTAAAAAGAGAAAATACACCGTGTCCCCAGTTGCATTAGGTCCTTAAGCCCAGTAGTGCTGATCGGCAATTTGCAATTTGCTGACGCGGAAAAAAATTGAAAAAATCGCTAATATTCGTGACTATTAACTGCGAAAAAGCGCTGATTTATGGTATAATCATAAAGATGCAACTTCCAGACTAAAATTGAGAAAAAATCACAGATACAAATGAAGAAAATAAACTTTTAAAAAAATCACTAATTATCGCGGCTACTATTAGGAAAAACGCTAATTCTCAGTTCAAATTGGAAAGAAGGGATAATACTCTGCTAAAAATAGAAAAAATTGCTAATTGGCAGGTTAATTTGAGGAAAACGCCCATTCTTGGCAAACATTTTGAAAAAGCGCCAATTCGCTGATAACATTGAGGAACATCACTAATTCTCGGATGAAGTGTGGTAAAATTTCTAATTTTAAGCCTTCGCGTTTTCTAACGGCAAATTTGTGGCTAAAATTCAGAAAAACGGCAAATTCATGCACGGCAATAAGTAAAAACAACGCTGATTCACGTGCTAGAACTGAGATAAGAAGCAATAATCTATACATAAAAGTAAAATAAAATGGCTAATGCGGTGCTAGAATGTGAAAAACCCGCTAATTTGCGGGTAATATTTAGAAAATAAATAATATTTGTCTGGCCAAGAGATTTTAAAGGTTATTTTAATCCTAAATTGAGAAAACGCAATTTCGTGACTGATAAATTGAGAAAATTCGAGTCTATTGCTCACATTAAACTTTAAAATCAATCAATCATGCTTTTTTAGCGAATTTTTAAAAATTTTGAGTGGGGGATCGATTACGTCAAAAACTTATTTATTGAAATGGATGATGCGGGGAAGAGGCTAGGTCTTGGGGGTTAGACGCGTTTACTGGTGGGAAATTTTTCATGTTATTTGTAAAAAAACATTTCAAAGTCCCCTCCAATGCTTTACAAGTAAGTATTGACGTCATTTCCCCTCGCACCATCCATCCCCTTCTGAAGAACTTTGAACCTTTGTTTTTAAAAACCACAAAACGCACAAATCGGGTTGCAACTTCCGTTGTTAAGGTCAACACAGAATACTCGGACGTGACGTGGGAACACGCATTCCCACGTGTGATACAAAAATCCAGAAAAGGTTTTTATTTGTTTATACGCTCACATTGCTCTGACATGCATAATCCCACGTGTTCGTGGACGTAACAACGTGAACGTAAACAAACCAAATCCTTTTCTGGAATTTTGTATCACACGTGGGACAGCGTGTTCCCACGTCACGTCCGAAGAGTCTGAATCGACCTTTATCCATCAGATCACGGGTCAAATCACCGACTCGATTCTTTTCTCCCCAATCTGAGATTCATGCAAGTTGCCTATTCACAGGTTTGAAACACTACTACGCTGCTGAAATTAAGAAAAAGCGCTAATTCGCGGCTAAAATTGAGAAAACTTCTATATTCTATATTTGCAGATTCTGAAGGCAACTTTTGAGGCAGAAATTTAAAAAAGCGCCCATTATATGGCAATGGGGGGAAAAAACCGATTATTCGTGGGTAAAACTGACAAAAATCGCTCACGCTCACCGCTCGTGTCAATCCTCTGCTAAAAAAAAAAATTGAAAAAATCGCTAATTTGGTGCTAAAATTGAGGAAAACGCCAAAACTCCTCGGAAATTAAGAAACATCGCTCACGGGATAAAAACGCTATACTTTGCTGCTATAGTTGAGAAAATGCGCAAATTCATAGCAATGGGATGTAGGGGGGGGGGGCAAAACCGTTAATCCCTGGCCAAAATTGAGAAAATCGTTAATTTGCGGATAATGTTGACAAAAAGCACTCATTGATGGCTAAAATTTAGATATTAGCGGCTTAAACTGGACATAAGGCTAAAATAAGGAAAAGGCTAAGTAGAAATTATATTTCTTGTTTATACAGAGACTTGAGGGCCTCTTGGAGATTTCCGCCCCGGGAGACTCAGGGCCCTGATACGCGGTTTCCTCCATTTTGGTCATTTCCTCCAAAAATCGCCCAACAAAAATCTCTTTAAAAAAAGAGATTTTTAGGGTCATTTTCTCTGAGTTTTTCGATTTGAGCCGAAAGTATGAGTACCGTGGAGAATGCCGAGAATCTCCGAAACAAAGCATTTGCGGCCCTATGTTTATTGGCTTTTGTGATCCGCCCCCTGCCGAGTACTACAACATATTTCAATCCGGATCATTCCTCCCCAAACACCCTGTATACATATAGTTGCGGTTGCTCTGGCTGACAAGGGTGAACTTCAGGCATGAACTGACCTCAACAGGCTCCTGTCAGTCAACGAACCGGATTGCGCCAGGTTTGGAGAGCCCGAGGAAACCGTCCTCTAGTCACAGAAATTATTCTGATCTGCTTGCGGGCACGCAATCGACTCCATATAGCTGATTGAAGTGTCATGGAGGGTTTTCTAGCCTATTAAACGTACCAATTCCCCCCCCTCTCGTTTCGACATTAGGGGTGCGCGCGGGACGGAACGAGTCGGGAAATAAAAAGTACCGTCCCGTCTCGCATTTTTTGGCCTCTCGTCCGTCCCGGCGCACACTGAAGTCCCGTCCAGCGTGGGATTTCCCACATGCACGGTGGGGGAAAAAAAACATGATCAAATACCCCCCCCCCCTCTCCACCAGATATTTTTGAAGTCATTTTCGTGTGGTCTTTCCAATGGACATCCGGGGAGGGACGCCCCTTGTCCACAGTGGTGGAACAACACCTATCGGGGCCCGGGGTGGAAATCTCTTTTCGAGGCCCTTTAGTCGTTAATTAAACTAGAAATATCATTTTTAGCAGCGTTGAAGTACATATTTTTCCCTATTTTAGCCACGAAATTGCCTCCTAAAACTACACACGTGCGTTTTATCAGTTTTTTGAGCGAATTAGCTAATTTTCTCATTTTTAGCTGTGAATCGATGCTTTTTATAAGCTCTTAGCCGTAAAGATGCCTCAAGAATCCGCAAATTAGGTAGCGTTTGAGTCCCTCTTTTATCCCAATCCCAATTTTATCCGCAAATTAGCAATTTTTCTCAGTTGGCGCTTTTCTCCATTTTAAATACCAATTCGTGTTTTCCCCATTTAATACCCGCGAATCAACGCCTTTAATCAATTTTGTTCCCAAAGTTGCCCCAGAGGAATCACCGAGTTGGCATTTTACCAATACCAGCTGTGAATTAGCGTTTTTCTCCCAATTTTAGCATCGATTTAGCACATTTTCTCATTTTTTAGCTGCGAATAGGTGCTTATTATGAGCTACTAGCCGTGAATTAGCCATGAATTTGCCTCAAGAATCCGCAAAGTACAGAGGTAGCGTTTGAGTGCTCTCTGCCCAAATTTTATCCACAAATTAGCGTTTTTCTCCCTTTTAATCGCCAATTCGTGTTTTTCTAAATTTTGCGTGAATTAGCGTTTTTCTCAGTTTTAGCCACGTGAATTAGCGCTTTTTCTCAATTTCAGCCCCAAAGTTGCCCCCAAGAATAGGCGAGTCGGCGTTTTCTCATTTTCAGCTATGAATTAGCGTTTTTTTCTCAATTTTAGCAGTAAATTAGCACATATTCTTAATTTTAGCTGTGATTTTTATCGTTTTTTCTCGGTTTTATCAGTAAAATCGTAACTTTTCATACCCTAGCTGAATTTTACTTCACTTTTATTTAGACGCGCTTTTGTCTATTTCACCCGTGAATTAGCGCTTTTTCTCAATTTTAGTCCCAATGTTGCCCCGAGAATCCACGAGTTGGCGTTTCTCCCTTTTAACTGTGAATTTGCTTTTTTTCTCAATTTTTAAAGTTGCTAAATTGACGCACTTTATCACAATTTTAGCTGTGAATTAGCGCTTTTTCTCAATTTTAACAACCTTAGATTTCAGCAATTTTTCTCAATTTCAGCCATGAATCAGCGTTTTTTTTCTATTTTACAAGCGAGTTTAGCGATTCGTTCTCATCTTATCTACTTAAAGATCACGATTTTTTAATCTTTAAGCTATTCAGGGGCCCCATCCGAAAGGGGCGGTCCGCCCCCCTCGCCCGTGCCACGGTACGCTAGTAGTGGTTTCAAAGACTAATATTACATGTAGAGTGTTGAAGAATGTTAAATTCGCTCTTCAACTTCAAAATTGAATAACAAATATTTGTACAGTGAATATTTGGAAGGCTAAATTTGGATAAAATTTTTTCAGGCCCAATATGTACCGAGCTACCGAGATACTGCCGTTTACAAACGTGCAGTCGGGCCAAATTTCACAAAAATTATTCTTCGCAGCGAATGGCGGGAACGGGCAAGGGAAAGATACGCGGGACCCTACCTAAAATACACGATTTTTAGTCAAACCCAGTGGCGTAGGTAGGAATTTGTCCTGGGGGGGGGGGAGATCAAATTGAAATCTTGTCATAGTGCGGAGAGGGGGGTAATTTCACATTTTAGTCATTATTCCACCCCAGGCAGCACACTCTTGAATATGGACAGTCAGTCTCCAAGTTAGGGGCGATTTTTGGACTCCACCCGCAAATTAGCGCTTTTTTGGCCGAGTGTATCGTTCATATCAATTTCAGCCGGCGGTTTTGCCCCACCCCCTCCCATAGCCATGAATTTGCGCATTTTCTCAACTTTAGCAACAAAGTATCGTTTTTATCCCGTGAGCGATGTTTCTTAACTGTCCACGAGTTTTGGCTATTTCCTCAATTTTAGCAGCATATTACAGATTTTTTAATTTTTTTTAAACCAGGGAATTAGCACTTTTCTCAGTTTTAGCTGGAAATTAACGTTTTTCTTAAGTGTTTTCCACAATATTAGCAGCAAAATAGGGGGACTTTTCACGAATTCGGATTTTTTTGGTTCACCATACGCAATGCATGAGCGATATTTCTCAGTTTCTTCGCCTATTGCCATAAATTGGCGTTTTTTTTTTTTTCAATTTCAGCCTGAAAAGTTGCCTTCAGAATCCGCAAATTGACGGAATTTTTCTCAATTTCAACCATGAATTAGCGCTTTTTTTAAATTGTAGCGGCGACGCATCATAGCGTTTCAAACCTGTGAATTGGCGAATTTTCTCAATTTCAGTCACAAATTGGCGTTTGGCGCAATTTTAGCTGTAAATTGGCGATTTTTTCCAATTTTATCCGCAAATTATCAATTTTTAGGTTTAAAATTAACCTTTTTCTTAATTTTGACGAGGCTTATTATTTTATTTTCTTAAATATTACCCGCAAATTAGCGGTTTTTCACGTTTTACCACCGCATTATCAAAACTATATAACTTTTATAGGTATAGATTATTCCTTCTTTTCAGTTCTAGCCGTGAATTAGCGTATTTTTTAACATTATACTACAGCCATGCATGAATTTGCCATTTTTCTGAATTTTAGCCCAAAAAAATGCCTTCAGAAGGTGGGAATTTGAATACAAATGTAAATTTTTTTTTCTAACCATTAAATGTTCATCTATCCATCCATTTCTGTCAAAAAATCATCATTTTTTAATTACAAATTTCACGACACTTAATTCGAGAATTAGTAATGTTTCTCAATTTCAGCAGCGAATTTTCGCTTTTTCTAAATTTTAGCAGCGTGGTAGCGTTTCCAACCCGTGCATTACCTACCGAGTTTTGTCAATTCTTGCCAAGAATTGGCGTTTGACTCAATTTAAGCTGCAAATTAGCAATTTTTTCCATTTTTAACTGAGAATTAGCACTTTTTCCCAATTTGAACTGAAAATTAACGTTTTCCTCAATTTTAGCTGCGCTAATTGGTGATTTTTTTCAATTTTAGCCGCGAATTAGTGATTTTTGTCCCGAAACGTCTTTTATTTGTCAATATTATTAGCGTGTTTTCTCAACTTTAACCGCGGGGTTTACCCAAGTACAACGCTTTTGCGTTGGTTTCCACAATTTATTGTAGATTGGCCTCCATGTACCGCGAATCAGCGATTTTTTTTCTCAATTTTATTCTGGAAGTTGCATTGCAAGACCATGAATCAGCGCTTTTTAGTAGCCATAGCCACGAATATTACCGATTTTTGTCTGATAGAGGGTCCGGGTGCGAACCCCCCCCCCCCCATCGTACTTCGGTACACTACTGCGTTGGGTCCCAAGTCCAAGGAAAATGCTAGACGTACTCGGACCTTTTCGGGCTGCTTTAAGTCCAGAAAATCTGCTAAACCTAACTTAACGTGAAACGCTCATTTTTGGAGATTTTATTGGGCTCTTCGTTATGGTACTAGTAGGGATGTGCCGATACACGTGGATCGGGAAAGAGGAACGTAATCTCGGGGAGTATCGGGAACGAACTGTTACACGTTCCAAGACGTTACCGATGCTGCTCAGTGGCGCCCTCAATTTTGACGCCTCCTTGTCAATGCAACAGGCACTTCCCCCCCTAGCGTGCAGATCTGCAGATTCATAAAAGCCTGCAGATCGGCCACTTAGCGTTAATTGTACAGCCTGAAAATGCATACTAGAGCTAATACAACAATTTATGATAATTCACCTAAATTTTGACCCCTCCTGGTCAATACAATTGGCACTTCCTCCCGTAGCGTGCAGATCTGCAGATTCATAAAAACCTGCAGATCGGCCACTTAACATTAATTATTCAGCCTCAAAATGCGTACTAGAGCCAATCGTACAATTTAAGATGATTCACCTGAATTTTGACCTCTCCTTGTCAGTATGCATTTTGAGGCTGAATAATTAATGCTAAGTGGCCGATCTGCAGGCTTTTATGAATCTGCAGATCTGCGCACGCTGTTGGGAACTAAGGCTTCATTTTGTGAATATCATGCTTTGCCCCATTATTGTTTTAAAAAGTGGATCAGATGTTTTTGGACTTTTTCCGTGCGATTGTATTCTTTCTGGTCTCGGTTAAAAAATACAATGTTCTCATTCCATGACTTGTTTTCTTAAATATAAAAGTGGCGACGAGGATTAAAGAATCATGCCGAAAGCAAGACAAAATCGTTCTTCGCTGAGGGATATTTCTCCAGAAAAAGATGAAACAGTAGGGCGACAGGCGATTCCTTCCCGTTAAAGTGAAAATTGAACCCGGAGGCTTGAGGGAGATGGCGATTGCCTCCGGCGGAAGAGCAGGGGCTCAGGCAAGGTTCGGCGATTCCTTCCCATCCATTCTCCGAGGATCGTATGTGCCCCTTGCATTCTGCTTGCTCCGGACAACAACGTTGGAAAATGGCTACATTGGGCTTTCGGGTTTCCACTGCTCAACCCCGAGGAAGTCGGCGATGTGTTTTCCAGTGGTCAAGAGACCGCCCTGATGTTGACGCCGATAAGACAACGGCTTTTAGTCAATACCTCCACGACACCTATATAGCGGAAAATGCCCTATTTCCCCCAACCTTGTGGGCTTCAAAAACAAGCGACACCGCCAGGACAACCAACGCATGTGAGTCGTTTCACGCCCACTTCAAACGCAGCTTCAGTTCACCCCATCCCCATATATTCCAATTCGTTGAAGCATTAGTTTCATTCCAGACCGAAATTTATGTTAAAACTTTTGACAGCGATGAGCATACTCCCTCCTGCCACACTCGAAAAAAAGAAAATTGGATTAGACAGCTCATCGCTCGTCAAACTCCTGATGACGACCCGTACCAGTTTGCAAAAAGGGTCAGTTGTAAATTCGGACGGATTTTTGACAATAATGATCGATGACTTTTGTGCAATAATTTAAACTTTGTGTTATAATGACTTTTGCTACACCGTGCAATAGGTTGCAATAAAGGCTATTTTGCAATATCGCTATTTTCGCTAAGAAACGAACCTTTCCCTGGGAGGCAATTGAGTGAGTGGGAAGGAATCGCCAATTTGACAGGGGAAGGAATTGAGTGGCCGGTAGGAATTGTCGAACCTATTAAGGGAAGGAATCGCCAAGCTTTTTGGGTCTCGGGAAGGAATCGCCGGTTGCCGAAACAGTATCTCATCGGCCTCCTCCGAAAATCCAGGTGGAGTTATTCAACCCTTGTTCATCTGACAACGAGGTATGGAATGTAAAGTTTAAGGCTTCACTTCAGTTAAACCAAATTACGAACGTGGACGATAAACGAAATTTATTACCCTGCAACTTCTAATAAATTTGTGCAAACCCTCCGCTATTCACGATCATTCTTATGATGAATTGTATGAAATACTGTTAAAGAACTTCAAGCCCGTTAAATTGAAAGTTGCCGAACGAGTTCGATTTTTCAGCCAAAAACAAGGAGACCTTTCCATATGTGATTTTGCCAATTCGTTGAAACATTCAGTGTCTTCATGTGAATTTCCCAATATTTTTTATCAAGATGCCCTCATTACTTCATTTATAATGGGTTTAACAAACCACTCGATTTGCACAAAACTGCTGGAGAAGGATCACTCCGAGTTTTCATCTGTTGTGGAGTTGAGCCGTACTCTAGAATCTATTCAAGGTATTTTGACGCCGCTTACTCAAATGGACAGAGAGTGATTTGTGCTAATTCAAGTGAGAGTTCAAAGAATTCGCGGCAATCAGATTCAAAAATTGGGATTTGTTACTCGTGCGGAGGTAAACATTTACGTTCCACTTGTAAGTTCAGAGACGCAGTCTGCCATTCATATAATAAAAAGGGTCACATTTCTCGATTTTGCAGGTCAAAAAAGATTATTAATTCGACTGATGAAAAAACAAGCGACCAAGATGATGTTTTCATGTTGAAAGGACTGAGCATAAACGCAATCGCTCCCATTTTTGTACCAGTCAAAATCAACGGCATTTGCGTCCAGATGCAGCTGGATACCGGAAGTTGTGCGTCTATCATCTCTCGAACAACGAGGGATCGTCTCGGGAAATTTCCATTATTCAACGTTGTACTTAATTTCACCTCATTCAGTGGTCATAATATCAAACTTGCAGGGAAACAAACTGTTGACGTAAAATTCAAAGAGGTTTCGGCGATGCTTACACTTTATGTCGCTGAAAACGCAACGCAAGATCTGTTGGGTCGCGATTGGATCGACAAACTGAATCTCCATTCAGATTCTTTACAAAATTTGATTAAAAGTAATTCCATTTTATACACTGACGGTCGAATAAATTTAAAAAGCTCAGCAATCGACGTTCTTTGTAATAAATACAGCCACGTTTTTGATACAGAAACTGCTTATTGTAAAAAATTCACGGCCAAACTAATTTTAAAGCCAAATTCAGTTCCGGTTTTTAAAAAGGCGAGACCTATTCCTTTTGCTCTACAAAGGAAAGTAGATGAAGAACTTGATCGTCTTACCTGGAGACACAAGTTTATCCACTACCTACATCCGACGAAGTTTTTATTAAAGTGAGAGGGGGTGACAAATACTCAGTCCTCGACCTATCTGACGCTTATCTTTCAATTCCTGTTGATGATGCTTCAAAGGATTTACTCGTAATAAACACGCACAGAGGTCTATACAGGTACAACCGGTTGTGTTTTGGCGTGGCCCCAGCGCCTTCGATTTTTCAAAAGGCAATGCATTCATGTTAGCAGGTTTACCCAACGTCTCTTGTTTTTTAGACGATGTCATTGTAACCGGTGTAAACGACGAAGAACACTTAAAAAATTTAGAGGAAGTATTCAAACGGATTTCGCAATACGGCTTCCGAGTAAATAAGAAAAAGTGCAAATTTTCCAAGTCTCTGTGGACTACCTCGGCTTTACTATTTCGAAGAAGAATTCATACATCAGTTCAAAAGTACGTTGCATATCCGAAATTCCTCGACCGAAAAATGTGAAAGAATTGGAATCTTTCATCGGAATGATGACGTTTTACTCGAAGTTCATCAAAGGGTTTTTAACCATTTCTTACCCCCTAAATCAGCTACGGCGGAAAGGTGTTCCTTGGAAATGGCTTTCAAAAGGCTACAAAGTTCCCTTTTATCTTTGCCGGTTTTGACGCATTTCGACAACTCTTTACCAATCGTAGTTTCAGCAGATGCATCGTCGGTGGGAGTGGGTAGCAGTATTTCTCATCGTTTTCCAGACGGTTCAGAGAAACCCATAGCCTTCGCTTCAAAAACGTTGACTGAGGCCGAGAGAAACTATTCTCAAATTGATCGAGAAGCATTGGCTTTAATTTTCGCTGTCAAGAAATTTCGTCAATATATTTTCGGGAGAAACTTCATTTTGCAGACTGACCACAGGCCATTGGTAAGCATTTTCGGATCCAAAAAAGGTATTCCTACAATGACGGCTAACAGACTTCAGCGATGGGCATTACTTCTGTCAAATTACACGTTCCAAATAGAGTACGTTCCGACGAAACAATTCAGTAAAGTAGATGCATTGAGTCGATTGCCTTGTGGAGAAGACGTCTTATTTGACAATCAAGATAACGGGTTTCAACGAATAATATCTCTCATTCATGCAGATGCTGTAAAAGACTTTCCAAATTCCATTAAGCAAGTAGCTGAAGCCAGTAAACGAGACGATACTTTCAGAGAAGTTTTCAACTTCATCAAGAATGGATGGCCCGATAAGTGTCCATCCCCATCGTACAAACCATTTTTTGATAGACGAGAAATGTTAAGTTTACAAGACGAATGCATCTGTTTTGGGATTCGCCTCGTAATTCTTAGTAAATTTCGAACTAGCATTCTAAACTTCCTTCACGACACTCACGTCGGAATGACACGTATGAAGTCTTTGGCTCGTGATAAAGTGTGGTGGCCTGAAATCGATAGAGACATCGAGCAATTTTGTAAAAAATGCAGCAGCTGTAATTTATTCGCTCAAAATGAACCAAGGGCGGCTTTTTTATCGGCCTGGCCAGAACCAACTCAGCCTTGGAGTCGAATTCACTGTGATTTCCTTGGTCCATTCTACAATAAATCGTTCTTAATCGTCGTTGACTCGTACTCAAGGTGGGTTGAGGTTGAGGTCGAACAAATGAACAACATTACTACAGAATCCACAGTGCGCGTGCTAGAAGGGCTTATTTCACGTTATGGAATTCCCGAAACCATCGTCACCGACAACGGAAGTGCTTTCACGAGTGAAAAATTCAAACAATTCTGTAATCATTTCTCGATAAATCACGTTACTACTCCACCGTACCACCCATGTTCCAATGGACAAGCAGAAAGATACGTGGGCATTTTCAAAGCATCCTTAAAGAAGTTGCGGGATTCTCATCCATCAGAAACTTTTACCGATCATACGCAGTCATTTTTATTTAAGTATCGAATGACGCCACACAGCATTACAAAGGAGTCTCCAGCTGAACGTTTTCTAGGCAGAAAATTACGTTCCAGATTAGACATTATTCTGCCGTTTCGGAACAAAACGAGAATAGTTCACCGCTCTAAAATCGAACCAACGAAAAGTAAAGAATTCTCAGAGGGACAGAAAGTATTAATCAGGGTCTACCGCCAAAATGTAAAGAAGTGGTCCCCGGCTCTTATTCGAAAACGTTTGGGCCAAAATACGTGGCTCCTACAGGAAAACAACGACATGGTCAAAAGACACTCGGACCAAATAAGGCTTCGTTTTTCAGAGTAGACAAGTTCTTGTCACTTTTCAAAGAGACGAGTAATGTTGGGAACTAAGGCTTCATTTTGTGAATATCATGCTTTGCCCCATTATTGTTTTAAAAAGTGGATCTGGGGGCCTGTTCTGCAAAATTTCATAGTGTTCCTAGGAATATCCTTTCCACCCGTCCGGCCCGAATTAAATCACATGTTGATGGGGAGAACGGGTGGAAAGAGACAGTGATAGTGACAGTCAAAAGTTATAGAACAGGCCCCCAGATGTTTTTGGACTTTTTCCGTGCGATTGTATTCTTTCTGGTCTCGGTTAAAAAATACAATGTTCTCATTCCATGACTTATTTTCTTAAATATAAAACACGCTACGGAGGGAAAGTGTCTGTTGCATTGACAAGGAGGGGTCAAAATTGAGGTTAATTATTTTAAATTGTTGGATTAGCTCTATTATGCATTTTGAGGCTTAATAATTAACGCTAAAGTGGCCGATCTGCAGGCTTTTATGAGTCGGCAGATCTGCACGCTACGGGGAAAGTGCCTGTTGCATTGACAAGGTGGGGTCAAAATTGAGGTGGATCATCTTAAATTGTATGATTGGCTCTAGTAGGCATTTTGAGGCTGAACAATTAACCTTACGTGGCCGATCTGAATGCTTTTATGAATCTGCAGCTCTGCGCGCTACGGGGGTAGTGCCAGTTGTATTTACAAGGAAGCGTCAAAATTGAAGCATATTTTTATAAATGGTATGATTGTCTGTTGCATGCAATTGAAGTCTGAACGAATGAAGTAAAAGTGATTGTTTGAGTGTGGCGCTTAATTATAGTGTAAAGGGCCCCATATACACTGTCAGTTTAACTGAAGGCAATCGTGAGGCCGTCGATCGGGGTTACCCACACATTTTCAGTTAATCTGAAGGCCATGGACTGCAGTCCGTGAAAACTGAAGGTGTGCGGCGTAGGACCGGCTAGGATCGGACGTGAGATCGTTGACTGACGACAGTGTATGTTGCCCGTCGATTTTGGCCGGACGGTCGCCTCTTGAGGCGACGGCCTGCAGGCAATCGCATAGTGTATGGGGCGCTTTATTAAAATACGATCGGTAATGTTGTGCTTATTATTGGTCTATTTAAACTTTCTTTTTCAATTGTAGTCTCATTTTCGTTGAATTACGGAACTTTAGGTGTTAATCTACAGATTTGGGGTGTTAATCTGCAGATGCGAGGTGTTAATCTAGCAGATCCGCGTTTTAGACAGACCCGTACCTACGCCCCTGGTCAAACCAGTCTGATTCTGAGACTATATTGTTACTTTCAGTTATCTGGGGCTCATGTCTATATCCAGTACAATTCTATTGTCAATCGTTTGGGTGAAACTCGCTGATTCCGACCGAAAAATTAGTCATTCCTTCGTGAAAGTCAGTTTCAGAAGGATTTATTTCTTCATTCGCGGGGGGCAACTACCAGTTGCTTAGAATGCGGTCACACCTCACAGAGACTGTTTGATAGTAAGTTAGTGACCAAACAACGATTTCTGACGGCACACAAATTTGAATCAATAAAAATGAACACAATTCATTACCTTGTCAGTCGGATACCCAATTTTTGCCTTTGAATTTGATCGCAATTATTATTCGAATCACTGAACTATTTTCTGAAGTGCATAATATAAGCAATTAACCAAATCAAAATGTAACATTATAATCCTAAAACAAGATGATTCCAGGATATTTGAGGACTGCTTCTTCAGCTTTTCTTGTGTAAGTTGTGTCTCTATTTTTGTCTCGTCAGTTGGAGTTCTCTCCTTGCTCGGTGCTCGGCGGAAAAGTACCTCCACTCCCTCCCCCACCAATGACGCAAAGTTGTTATCATAATTATCACTCTGCTTGTTATGTTTTGTTGACTTGAGTTGGCTGAGTTTTTATGCCTGAGTACAGCGATTTCTTTCAAAAAACCGAGTAATGTGTTGAAGTTTGTGTCAATTGCCTGAAGATATTGTTGGAAAGGCTCAGCTTGAAGTTATGTTTTCGAAAGTGTCTCTTGAGTCAGTCGGATTTGAGTCAACCGTTGAACCGGTGAAGTAAGTTTGTGTTGTAAAAGTACTGGAAGATTCCCCAGAGAAGTCCGTAGCTTTAATGTTGTATTCATTCAAGGCTTGAACTCTTAAGCACATTCCCCTAAAAATTTGTTGTCATTGCTTGTTTGTTTCAAAAATATTTTTCAGGCTTTTCATACTCGCGTGAACTTGAGTGAGTTCAACGTTAAGAGTCGGCCTTTATGGGTTTGTTAGGCGACCTCGCCTCAGTAGGAGAGTTCTGCGTTCAGGTCATATTGGAACACTTGATCAGTGAAGCCAAGTCAAGCAGTTCTATTGATGATTTGACCTCCCTGGAATTGACCACTATCCCCATAAACGGACTGGTATTAGTTCAAGGAGTCCTATACGTGACATCTAGAAAGGCTGGATGGGACCGGAAATGGCAGAAACCGCGGTAAGCCCACGGTTCAGGTATTACGAGAACCCCTGCCTGCCCCAGACCAGACAAAAAACCAACCAGTTGGTAGGGAGGTTGGTAAGCGCCGTAAGCCCATGCACGGCGTAAGTCTCCACGTATTGCCATGATCCTGATATGATCGTCCTCATAATCAGCGTCCTGCTCCCGTTGGCATCGTTGCCGAGGGGCTTATTCCAGATGACAGTAAAGTTTCGCGTCACTGTCCAGTAAAATATGATGGTTTGACATTGCCATATTTATCATTCAGTCCCTCTCTATCAATCGATTTGGACCCATGAACACCGCCGAGTCAGAGTCTGCCTCTCACATGCCATCCGCGAATCACTGAACTTGGAAGCCACTGTCGTACCGTACAGAAGAACCAATGCCCACAAGATACCTCAGAAGGGTGACAAGGCACTCCCCTCCCCAGATGGGGAATGCCACCCCGAATTCGAGTGACCAGGGGCGGATACACAGATTTGACCGGCCCGGGGCACTGGGGAAATATCGGCCCAATATACAGGGTGGAACAGGATAAGTGTGACAAAAAAAATTGCGTGAAAGTAGGCCTCATTTGTGATTGAAAACACCCTTTGTACCATGGTCCGAAAATCAAAACCCTACGAGATATGATTTTTCTAATGTTTATTATGACTCACGTTACTTTTCTTAACTAAATGGGAATAACTCAGTTTCCAGCAGACATTTTGCAACTTTTGATGACGGATTCGGAAACAGCACATTTTTTCTGTCAGTATTAGCCATTTCCGATAAAATTAAACCATTTTCTGTGGGCTCGAGAGCTGCTCAAAGTTTTGCAAATCGAGAATTTCGAATTTTTCAAAACATTCAACCCCCACTTTTCTACTCGAAATTTGAGCGCACTAACATACCATGGATCGGAAAAACTTCCCCAAAGTGTCCTTTTTAAAATTACTAATGAACGTATTTTTAGTTAATCAGTGATTTTTCGGCAGAAATTACCATTTCTTAAAAAAAAAATAATGGTTTTTCTCTTCAAAATCGCTTGTTTCGACCTACAACATTTGAACGAGCTTTGTGATTTTTAGCATGATTGACGTCATTAAAGCATCATCCAAAGTTTTCCCTTGAACGGTACGGACAGTGTACGCCTGGGCTCCCGCAGCTAGCTGTCGGACAGAGTGCATTACTCTACTGCGAATTTCGAAGTTTTCAGTTAACTTGCGATTATTTAGCTGGAAATGGTTATCAACAAGTAGAGTCACACAGTACACTAATTTCATCGAATAACAGCTAAACACGCCGAAATTCGCAGTAGTGAAATGCAGCCTTGCCGACAGCCAGCTGCCGGAGCGACAGTTTTTGATATTTTGGTAGGAGTGCGCATTCCATTCGGTTCGAAGGAAAACTTTGGATAAAGCTTTAATGAGTTTTAGCATGTTATGAATCACAAAGCTCTTTCAAATTGGGTTGGTCAAAACAAGCTATTTTTAAGAGAAAAATCATTCTTTTTTTCCCAAGAAATGGCCTTTCTGCAGAAAACTCGCTGAAGAACTTGAAAAAAACGTTCGTGAGTAATTTTAAAAAGGACAAATTGAAGAAGTTTTTCCGTCCCATGGGATGTCGATACCCTCAGGTTTAGTGTAGAGAAGTGGGGGTTGAATTTTTTGAAAAATTAGAGATCCACGAATTTCAAAACTTTGAGCATCTCTCAAGCCCACAGAAAATAGTTGAATTTTATCGAAAATGGCTATTTCTGACAGAAAAAAGTGTGCTCTTTCCAAATCCATCGTCAAAAGTTGCAAATGTCAGCTGTAAACCGATCTACTTGCATTTAGTTAAAAAAAGTGATGCAAGCCTCAAAAAACGTCAGGAAAATCATATCTCGTCGACTTTTGATTTTCGGACCATGGTTTATAGGGTGTTTTCGATCGCAAATGAGGCCTATTTTCACCCAATTTTTTTTGTCACAATTATCCTGTTCCATCCTGTATACAGGGTGTTCACCGGTGGCGTTGACTATATTGCACACGGTGAAATTACATGCCAATAGCTGTAAAATTTCCCCTTTCACTTTTTTATTATCTCCAGCCGTTACCGAGATATGATTTTTTGAACACTTTTCAAGGAAAAAAGCAGTTTTCATGAGAAAACCACGTTTTCTCGGGTTTCATGTGGTGCGTGTAGAAATTGAATGACATATTCGGATTCTGCACAAAATTTACCGTAAGATGCAATGCGATTCGTTTCGGAATTACCTTGACACACCTATCATTGTAGGTGTCAAAGTTTTTCTTTGCACAAAATAAGATTTCTTGCTAAGTTGTCCCCTTGATTTTCACTAGTGGGAAAAAATCTCAGGTGACGCACCTGTACTATAAAAACATCTCCAAGCAGTCAGCTTTCGAATGATGCATCACAAAACCAGCTTCTGGTTTATTTTGGCCACCAAAATCAGCTTTATTTTTAAAATAACGACACTCAATTTTAGTATCACTCTTGAATTCTTGGTGGTTTTTCTTGGTGGTTGGTTCTCTTGAACGTGGTTTTCTCATGAAAACTGCTTTTCTTCATGAAAACTGCTTTTCTTCATGAAAAGTGTTCAAAAAATCATATCTCGGTAACGGCTGGAGATTTTAAAAAAGTGAAAGGGGAAATTTTACAGCTCTTGGCATGTACTTTCATCGTGTGCAATATAGTCAACGCCACCGCGGAACACCCTGTATACTAGAGGTGACGTGTGATTTCACTGTCGGTGATTTTGTCACTGTGACTACTACGTCACTGTTGGTTCCGGTGACGACCGCATTGAAATCACCGTTCCGACCCTCTAACGGTGACATTCCTTTTCACTTATAATCGCCTCTTCATTCGTCACTTCTATCGCTTCACTGCGCTGGAGTCTCTTGCAGGTTACCACCACTTTACCAGTTGTACTATCGCTCCAATGAACTCAGTAGCATTCTCCCCAAGTCTATCCCTCGTCCGTTGACTTCTTTTCTTGGACTTATAGATAGTATTGAACCTTTAGTGTCGGTAATATATTTTTATTCACTTCGTTTTCCAAGACCTGTGCTACAGTGATCTTGTATAATTTTACTTTCTTTAAAAACACCTTCCTAGGCAGGGGCGTAGCCAGCCCTTGACCAAAGGCTGGACAGAATATGTCGGACGTTATGGAAACTAGAGACCCCAACAAAAGAACTGGTAGCGCAATAAATCGTCAAATTCTTCCCCGGAAACTGAGTTTTCACAAAAAAGGGTCGTAATCCATCAAAAACTAACATCTTCGTTCGGAAATTATCTGTTTTAGCCTTCTATTCCTGATTTTCTGTCCAAAAACTGACAATTCTATTCAGACTTTTTCTATTAACAGACAATTCGATTACCCCGGAAATCGTTACTTGGCATTCAAATATACAGGGTGACCGTCTTTTTATCAACGTCTTGTCTGAGAGACGTAAAAATTAAACATTTTTTAACCAAATAATAACGGGTTTTAACTCAAAACTGACGTTTTTTAACGAAAAAACTGAATATTTCACTCTAGTATAACTGAATATTTTACTTCGAAACTGACGTTTCTACGTCAAAGACGAAGTGTTTACGCCTAAACTAAAAATTTCTCAGTACAGCTTTTAAAATCCAAGTCTCTACACCCAAAACTGGTGAATTCCGCCTAAAAATGGCGGATTTGACCCAAAACGGATCGAAAACGAATGATCTTATTTACAATTAACAGACCACTCAGTACTAAAAACTGCCGATTTTAACCTTCAATTGGCGATTTTAGTAAAAACAAAAAACAAAAGGTGCTACCACAAAACTGGTGATTTTAACCTAAAACTAAACTTTACTGTTCCATTTCAAAAATAAATATTTTATACCCGAAACGACAATTTCCCCTCAAAATTAGATAATTTACTCCAAAACTGACAATGTCACACTTTAACTCAAGTTTTCCTCAAAACGGGTGATTTTAGGCCATTCTGCTTTGAAAACAGGTGATTTCACAAAACAAAAAAATGATAAATTCATCGCAAATGTGACGATTTTATTACAATACAGACGATTTCACGCCAAAGCTGATTAGTTGCCTCATAACTGATGACGTTAATACAAAACTGGTCATTTTACCCCAAAACTGACTGTTTTAATTCCAAAACTTACGATTTCATCCCAAAAACGTTCCTAAACTGACGATTATACCCTGAAACTTGCGGTTGCACCCTAAAAATATCACTTTACCTCAAAACTGAATATTTTACTTCAAAATTGACATTTTACTTTGTTGGGCACAGCTTTTCAGGGCACGTAGAGTCAGTTTTGACGATTTCAAGGCTTGAATAGCTATAATTGCCATTTTTAGGGCGCATAAAGTCAGTCTTTACAGTTATGAGAGCGAATAGTACGTCACAAGTCAAGGCGAGAACAGCCAGGTTGGCCATTTGCAGAGCTCCGAATAGTCTATTTTGCCATTTTCAGGGCAGGAGTCACTTGTTCAGACATTTTTAGAGCTCGATTCGTCAGGTAATCCATTTCTAGAGCTCATAAAGTAAATTCGGCAATTTCCAGGGTTCATATACAGTAATTTTAGCCATTTTAAAGACACGAATCGTCAGTTTTGCCATTTTCAGGGCTTAAATACCTAGTTCATCAAGCCAAGGCCATGAAGTGACCATTCCTGGTGCGCAAATTGTCGATTTTGCCATTTTCAGGGAAGGAATCATCTTTTTAGGCATTTCCAGGACACGTGAAGTTATTTTGGCCGTTTTCAGGGCTTGATTAGTCCGTCAAGCCAAAAGCGCGCATTATGGTCATATTTGGCTCAAGAATGGCCAGTCTGATCAATTTTAGCGCACGAATGGTCGATTTAGCTACTTTCGGGCGGTAGACATGATCTTTTTAGGCATTTTCAGAAGTTCACCAGTCGCCACCAATTTTTAGGGCGCGTGAAGTCCAGTTTTAGCCATTTTAAATTGCGAATCGACAGTTTTGTTTTTTTGGGCGTGACTTTAGTTACTTTAGCCGTTTTTATAGTGAAAATAGCTAGTTTTAACTATTTGTAGGCATTGAAAAGGCTGTCAAACCAGTTTTAGTAGAGCGAACCACAGCATTTCTCTAGCACCTCTCTTGAGCAAATACTGAATCCGCGTCTGTCTGCGAAAATGGTATTCTAGGACGCAAAAACGGCGAATTCTTTGAATTATGTCACCCTTGCGATGTCCGTTTTGTGAGCGACAAAACCCGTTGAAATTTATTTTTTTAATCAGTGAAATCCGTGAAGTTATTTTTTTAGTGAGCGCCGACGAAGCACAATGTGATTATCCTGAAAGATTTTTACTATCAGAATGCATCTAGGGGTGGGCAACTGCCCCTCTGAATCTGCATTTTTGAGTCTAGGGGAGGGCAGCTGCCTAGCCCTGCCCCCTGCCCCCTTCTGGCTATGCCTATGTTCCTAGGTAAATTCGTGCATTGCAGTTTTTGATCCATGACTCACCTTCATGTTTGCATTTGAGGCTGTGGGTTCGCCGTTCATAGGAGTTTTCCACGGATAAAGTTAGAAAAAGAATTATAAATTTTTTTTATAACCAACGCATGAAAATTGATTTGCGAAATCGTGTCTCTCATTTGCCCTAGTAATAGGCTTTGTTGGGTCTGGGAATGAAATTCACACAAATATACCGGCTCAAACAAACTGCTACAGGGGGCCTGTCCTGTAAGATTTCAGGGTTCCTAGGAATATCCTTAAATCACATGTTGATGTGGAGGACGGGTGGAAACAAACAGTGATAGTGACATTAAAAAGCTATAGAACAGGCCCTCAGTAGTCACTTAAGTGACAAAATCACTGGTTTTTGTCACAGTGACTGCACAGTCACCGGAGCTAGTTGTCACTGTGACCGACAAAACCTGTCACGTCACACCTCTACTGTATACGTATATGTACAGGGTGTAACGGAAAAGTCTGGCATAAATGAAAAGAATAATTCTTGGTCACATTTGGAGCCAAAATGACCCTACGCACCATGGTCCGATTACTTATAGTTTTGGAGATAATCGGGGTTTTCCTAATTTTTATTGCACCCACGGTTTTCCTTAGTAAATCGTCTGTATCCGATGAAAAAATGGTCTCATTGAAATTTAAAAGAAGCCATTGGAAAAAGCACTAAATTCTCTGTGGGATTGGATAATTTCATCTCTGAATCGATCGATATTTAACTGCTTAAATTGCTACTGAACAGCCAATTTCTTAGATTCCCAGAAACTACTGACAGTACACTACTGAACTACTGACAGACTTCTAGTCTTTCAGCCAGCTGTCGATTCCTTTATAAAAATTATTAAAAACTTCTACTGTTAGTCAGCTTCCGAATGGCCTGTAATTAGCGTTTTTTGCTAATTGGCTGCAAAGTTGCCTCCGAAAGCCTCTTCTTGCCATTTTCTCAATTTTCTGTGAATTAGCAAATTTTCTCAATTTAACCCCCAATTAGCCATTTATCCTGTTTATTACCAAACATTAGCATTTTTCCTCAATTTAGCCGCTAAAATTATAGATTTTTATACATTTCAGCCACGAATTAGAGGTTTTCCCCAATTTTCGTCGCGAACTACTTGCATTTTCTGAATTTGGCTGAGGAATAGAGATTTTTTCACCTTCTGGCACAAAGCTACCTTTAGAAGCCGTAAATTTGACGCTTTGTCCATTAAAATCACAAACTAGCGTTTTTCCTCACTTCAGCGCTTCTCAATTTTATCGGTGAATCAGCCACGGATTAGCGATTTTTCGCCATTTCGGTGAATTAGCGTTTTTGCGGTGATTTCGTATTTTTCTGGTTTTTAACCTCTAATGAGTCATTTTTCTCAATTTTATTCGTGAATTAGCGCTTTTTCTGTACTTTATCCGCGGAAGCTTTAAGGAAACTTGAACAGCGAAGTAGCGCTTTTTCTCACTTCTGTCCTTGAATTACCGAGACAGTGGTGAGGGAGCCGGATCACCCCGGGCTCCCTGCTATGCGGGCCTAAAAACGTTGGATATTAAGGGTCTAGATTCATGTTTGTACGTATGTGAAAACGATTTTTTGGCATGCAGTTGGACAGCGATATTGACTCCTTTCGACGATTTTCAATCCATCCGACCCAGGATGGAGTGCTTGCAGGTGATCAGCGAAGAGTGTACAGCTGAATAACGATTTAGCCCACAAAAGCGATATTCTGAAGCTTCAAATTGAGAGATAATGTGATAACGTGGCCTTCTAGGGGTAACTTCGCGGCTAAAATAGAGATAATACGCCGCAAAAAGTTGAGAAAAATTACTAGTATTCGTGGCCAAAACTGTTCAAAAGCCTTCATTCGGTATCTCGATGAAACATCCATACCGAAATTAAGAAAAATTCGCTGATTCGCGGTGTATAGGTGCCACTTTATGCCTAAAATGAAGAAAAAACGCTAATTCGGGGCTAAAATTGAGAAAAATGACAAATTCGCAATTGAAATTGCAAAAAATTGCCCATTCGCGGATAAAAAAGTGAAAGGCCACTAATTCACACCTCATTTTCGAAAAATGCTAATTCACGACAGAAATTGAGAAGAATGGCTAATTATCACCTCAAATTGGGACATACGCTAATCCACGACAAAAATGGATAAAAATAGCAAAATCGCTAATGAAATTGACAAAAAGCGCTACTGTGCGGCTAAACATGGAACAATCCTATTTCGCGGATTAATTGCAAAGAATAGATGATTCTTCTTCTATTCTCGCTGTTCATTCGGGGGTCAAATGAAAAATGAAAATGAAAATCGGCTAATTCACGGCTATATTAAAGAAAACGCCAATTCACGACTAAAATTTAGTAATTCAACAGAAGAAAATAATCTGTTGCTTTTGAAGGCAACTTCGGGCAACTTCAGTCCATAGCTAAAAGATGAAAAAAAAAAAAAAAAAAAAAAATTTAAATGCGGGGCAAAAATAGTTCGTACACCGCTAATTTGCGGCCAATATTGAGAAAAATCACTAATTAATTAGCGTGGCTGAAATTAACGAAAAACGCTATACTTGCAGCTTAAAGTGCTAATTCACTGCTGAATAGGTAAAAAATCGCTAATTTGCTGCAAAAATCGAAGAAAACTTCAATTCATGGCAAAAATTGAGAAAAATCGCTTGAATTGAGGAAAATCACATATTTGCGGGCAAAGTGTACAGAAAAAGCCCTGTAATTCACGGCTAAAATGAAAAAAAAAAAAATCAATTTTCGGCTATTTTATAGTTTTGAAATATTCATAAATCAAATGCGCTTCTTAGGTAATTTTTTCTCGTCTACCTTCCCTTCCCCCTCCTCATTTTTCTAGACGCACCCCTAAGGACACGGCGCCCCTGGGCTCTTGCCTTCTCGCCCCCCCCCCTTAAAGCCTGCACTGGTTGATCTCAAAGCATGTCGAAGAGAAAAACTGCACACAAAGATCACAATCTGCTTTGCTGAGCTGAATATAACGAGGTAGAATGCCTAAGTTCCCGATCAAGTCCTAACGCCCAGTTCCCTGAAGATTGCAACGAGACCATAAAATCGGTATCGGTGCAGATATAAGACAGCAAAGTGGGGGGAAAATGTATGCAGCGTGAGGGCTGAGGCACAAACTGCTGCACTTAATGAGTGTATTTTGAACCAACTGCTAAGCTATACGCTGTAAAACGGCCTAGGTTTTCTTAAAACAGGGACACCCTTCAACCCATGACTCAAGATTCAAGGCTCATGGTTTGAAGGGTGTCGCGGTTTTAAGAACTTGATAGGTTTTCTCATTTGCCTCATTGTACCTATGCTATAATAGGCGAGTTCCGGGATTCTGTAGGCATACCTTAAGGACCATTACCGAGAAAAATTAATATGTAGTTACCAGTTTTTTCAGAAGGACTGGGATCCGTCAAAGAGTTGGTGGGGGGGGGGGACAGGCATCGGCCCTCCGGCCCTTCGGGCTCAGCCCGATCGCCTACCCCCTGTATCCGCCCCTGCGAATGACTCCCCGTCCCCGAATAATGCCACTGTAACCTACCTGCCCTCTAGCAAAGCCTTCATCCACTTATAGACATCTCCACCTCTAGTCCTGAAAAAATGGAGATATTTTGGAGAGGCATCCACGATATCAAGGGAGATATCTGGGCAGTTTAGACCCCCCAAAAACAGCATATCACTCACATAACGTAAATTCTGAATCTTGACTGTTCGACCAAAATATATTATAGTTTGGCGCAAATTCCCGTTTCTAACCTCTTTATTTATTTCAATTTGAACAGGGAAATTAAAGATGGTGACTCTCAAACGAGTGAAGTGGGGAAAATTAGCCGAGCCGACGAGTCCACCTCTCGTAAATCCGTCGAGGTAACGGCTTTGGTCCTCCCGTTTTTTTAAAAACTGTTTAACGGATGACGAAAACATTTCACGTTATAGTTGCAAACAAACTACGTAGACTCCTCCGAAACTAGAAAACCACCTCATTACGATGAAAATAAATTGGCGAGTTTTCTCAGTAAAATATGCCCCTCAGTTATTTCCGAGCTGGAAAAGGTTTAGTATTGATGTTTCTTCAGTTCCTAGCGCTGGAATGAAGTTTTTTTTTTTTTTCTATGGAACAGTCGGCAAAAAGCAAAGCTTTCTCCAACTACAAAACTGCGAGGGATGAGTCGCAGGATTCCACGAAATTGTTGCACACTTTGGATTGTCGTCATTTGATTGATATAGATGAAGTAAAATTTGATGTCAATACTTTTGATTTCTTGTAAATTATTCATTTCTCGGTTTAAAATTAGGTTAGAGTATCGTGTATTTCGTGGAGTTGCACAGGAAACGTGTTAGCTGTTGGGTTTGAAGCTCCAACGCATAATAGCTGGTGTTTGCACGACGGCGCCGTTCATTTTTACCACATTAATCAGTTTGTATAGCTATTTTATGACGGTCTTCAAAATTTAAAGTATTCGTGAATTTAGGTATAAATTTGATGGTAAATCGCCGGACAAATCAATTCAAACCAAATCGTGTGTGACGTCATTGGCCATGCACCCCTACGAGCCTTCTGTCGTCGCTCTAGGGATGCAGACGGGTGAAGTTGGTGTTTGGTTGTTGAACGCTCGTGAACCGGCTGAACAGTTTGCGAATGACGTCAGTCATAAAGATCGAGTGTCTAAATTGCTATGGGTGACAGTCAATCAGCAGCTATTACTGTTCAGTAGTTCGTTAGACGGTCGTATTTATAGTTATCGAGTGACACAAGGGTTGAGCAACGTTATTCTAGTGGACAGGTACCGACTTATGAAATTGGTTTGCGAAACGTCGATTTTGTCATTGAAAACAATTTCTAGATACTTGATTAATGAAGTGGAGACACCACTTCAGGGCGGAGTCACTTGTTTTTCATTTTCAATTCAACCGGGACTATTCGTCGCCGCTTTGGAAGGAGGCCAACTTCTCCACTGTTCGACTCTGGGAGCCGTTGCTTCAACGGCCGAACGCCCCAGTAGTGCCGCCACTTTGAAAAGGCCGGTTTTGAAAGCTTTGGGAAAGGATTTCGGAGTCGTTGTTTCCCTGGAGTTTTCGCCCTATGTAGATCATTTGTTCATATCGGCTCACATGGACGATGTTTTTCTCGTTAGATCCATCAATGAGGTACCTACTGACTGTGAATATGGGGGGGGAGGGGGGTCGAGAGGGAAGACCGTACTATTACGAGTTTTGCGTTGAAAACAGGTGGCACCTCTTCACGTAATTCACACGGATTTCACCTCGGTACTTGGCTGCACTTGGAGTCAATCCCAGGGAAATATCGCTCTTGTCTGGGGGTCTCTTTCGACCATCCAGCGTCCGACTATTCTCGCTTATAACACGGATTCGGGCAAATTATGCTCGACTTTCCAAACTGACGAAGATTCTGTAGCCTCTTCAACAGGTCCTGTGTATTCTGCAGCTATCAGCCACAAAAGGTACTTTGATGGGGACAGTAATGGACGCCCTCATAATTCTTTTTTTTTTTTTTTTCAAGCCCTAAATTGGTTGCTGTCGGATGTACTGATGGTCGAGCCTTCGTCTGGGACACGCCTCATTACTTTAGGGAATGACCCCTCAGCCTGACGATACGTTAATATTGTAAATATTCGCATCCTGGCAGTCTCCTTCGGGAGATTAATGAAATCTCAATGTTATAAACGATAAGTCTTTTCATATATCGTGAAATGAGCCACATAGCCTAGAGTTGACCTTTTTAGTCGTAAAATAAGCGTGGGAGAAATGTAAGTGGGTGGGGGGACTTCAGAGAATTCATCTAGATAATCTACTGAGTATTCAATGCGAAAGTCGTATTTATTTATTAAATATTAAGGACCGATTAAGAAAGAGACACAATCGCTACGGGAGGTGCTACGGAAAACGGGTCCGTTTATTTTACTTTACGGTCAGAGGTTCATAGGTTTTTGACAATGTCGAAACGCTTACTCAATGGGTCGTCATAATTTTAGGTACGTTCAAACTGAAGTAATTCGTGTGACACTCCCATCCCCAAAACGTCAAATTTTTACAGATTGTTTGTCGTCGTACGTTACCGCTCTATTGTACTTCTGGCCCGTCATCGGCCTGCAGTTTGTTGCCGGCGGCCACGCTGGATTTCAAATCACCGAATTAGAACGTGGCGCCATTTTAAATTCTTTCCTAGTCAGTAAAATTGCCAGTGTCTTTGTTTCATCGTACGCCATGGATAAAATTGGTGTTTTCCGCTTCGGCCGTACGTGGAAGTCTGTTGGTTTTTTGAGCTGAGCCTTTCACAATAGCCCGCCCATGGCATACAGTGGTAAATAATCATGTTTGTAGGATTTTGGCGGCCCTAGGATTTTTGTGAAAATGGAAATCGCTACAATTCGCGCCTCCTCGTGGGCGGCCAATCCCCCACTTAATCCAGACCAAAATGGAAAATAACGCTAATTTGGGGCTGAAATTGAGATAAATGGCTAATTAACGGCTGCAATTATTGAAAAAAAAATAACTGATTCACGGCCGTAAATAAGAAAAAGTGCTGAATCACTGATAAAGTTAGGAAAACTTCACGGCAAAAATTGAGAAAAAGCTCTAAAATCGCAGATAACGTGTAAATTATAGTCATTTGCGTTTAAAATTACGGAACACGCTAATTAACGGATAAAATCGTGAAAAATCAATAATCCGCGAATGAGAAAAAGCGCTAATTCACGCCTAAAATTACGAAAACATGAATTCTCGGTTTATTCAGAACGCAAGTTCGAGGCTCAAACTGCGAAAAAACGCTAATTCACCGCTAAAAGCATGCAAAACAAATCGCTAATCCGGAGCTAAACTTAAGAAAAGTTGCTAATTCATGGATGCATTGAGAAAAATTGCTAATTAGCGGCTGAAGTAAAGAAAAAACGAATTCTCTGCAAAATGCAGATAAATCGCTATAATTCACGGCTAAAAGGGTGAAAAATCGCAAAAATTGCTAAATCGTGAGTAAAGTGGAGAAAACTTGCTAATTTATCGATAAAATTGACTCGCGGATGAAATAGATGAAACGTCAATTCGCGGCTTCGTACCAGAAAGTGAAAAAAGTCGCTAATTCGCGGCCAAATTTCAGAAAAAGCGTTAAGGTAGTTCGCGGAGAAAATTGGAGGAACTCTTAATTCGTTGATGAAACGTAGAAAAATCCCTAATTAGCTGCTAAGATGATGGAAAACGCTGATTTGCGGCTGAAGTCAAGAAAAATGGATGTCTATGGCGTTAAATTGAAAACATTTGCTATTTCATAGATTGAATAGAGCAAAAATGGCAAGTCACGGTTTCTCGAGACAACTTCGTGGCTAAAATTGGAAGATTTAGCGCTCATTAGCGGCTTAAATCAGGGAAAACACAAATTCTTTGCAAGGAAAACCGCTAATGCACGGCTGAAATGGAGATAAATCGCTAATTCGCGGCTAAATTGGAGACAAATCGCTAATTCGTGGCTAAAATGGAGACAAATAGCTAATTCAAGAATCGACAGTTTTTATCCATTAGAAGGCTACACCGATCGTTTAACCGGCAGAAGTGGAAGTTCTTCGTGGAATATTGCCCCTTTTTATGTGAGCACAGTCAGTTTCTGGGGTGAAATTCGCTTTCTTTGCCGAATAAGGTAAACTCATGAAATTGCGTCTTTTAATGCGCTAATTTTACTCGAAAACTCAACCACTTAGTTAAAAAACTAACGCTTATCCATAATCCGGCTTGTTCCAGCTTATTCAATTCAAACAAGGCATTTGAGTCTCAAAAAGTCTCTAATGTGACTCCAGTAAAAATTTCATACAGAAAACCTTTTATTATGAACTCCTTCAATGAGGAAGTAACATAAAAAATAAATATCGCTGGAAACATTTTTTTTCTAAAGAAAATGACTAAATATTGCACAATGTTTTATTAGCTAATAATATAGCTAATATTAGCTAATAAAACAGCTGTAATATTAGCTAATAAAACATTGTGCAATAGGGCCCAGGAATTGAATATTAGTGCGTAAATGATTGATTTCGATTTATAGCGAAATAATAAAACTTGCTAATTTTTTTTGTTACCTTAAACGGCCGGTGTGTGACTCGTGACGTAGCTAAGGGGTTGTGACCCCTCCCAACCCTCCGCATCCTTGCTGTTATCATGTCTTGCCCCTTCTTGTCCTACCAATTCTCTTAAGTCCTATTGTTTGATTTGTGGGAAGATATTGTGAAGGTCACGCGAAGGCTGTTATTACGTCATCAGTCTATCTAGCCTATTTCAAATGGGTCCCACAACCCAATATTTTTAAAAATTAATAAAAATATTTAGATTTTATTTGAACGGATCGTGTTTTCATGAGTTTTGGTACCCAAGCTATCACGACAGCACGATTTTGGAAAGTGTGTTACTTTCTCATTACCCTCCTGTGGCCTACAGGAGGGTATACAGGGTGTCCAATAACGAGATGCTCAGAGAAAAACCTGAGTTTGGGGCCGTCATTTGGGACCAAAATGCCTATGTGACATTTTTAAAAATTCCTTTTAGTTTTCTCAGAATCGTCCATTATACGTTATTTTGGCTTGTTGCTTCTTTTTTTCGAAATGTGCATGTTGCAAGCCTCGTAATTCTTGCAAACCCAAAACTAAGGAGCTCTTTGGAAAGAGCACAAAATTTTATTACAGAATAGTTCATTTAAATCATGATTAAACTACATTTATTTGGCATGACAGTAGCTCAAACGGAAACAAACTTCATTTTTCAATAATTTGGAAAATTCCGGACGTGATTTTCTAAACTTTCCTAAATTGTCGACTATTATTTTTACCGCTGGAAAAACTTCCTAATTTAGTGAGCTTTCGAATGATCTATTCACTTTTTGATATTAGTCCATTTTGGTAGGAGTAATTAGGCAAAATGTCTGGAAAACCTCAGGCGACACGTGCAAAATGAGCAGGGGTGGGCAAATTACAGCTTTTGGGTAATTAATTACAAATTACAAATTACTTCCAAAAAAGCGGATTAATTACAAATTACAAATTACTTTTCACTTCCACGAATAATTACAAATTACAATTACTGTAATTGAATTACTTTTTCAATTATGAATTACCCAAGAGCTGGATTTGTGGAACACGCAAGCGTCTTGCTCTTGTTCACTGTCATTTTTTTAGTGCGTCCAGCCAACAATCGAACGTCAGAACAGATATTTGAGATAGGAAGCAGGAACAGCATAGCCCCAAGATGTCAAGCGCGTCGCATGAGTAGGGTTGCGAAATGTCCGGGGTCAAATTTGCTAACTTTTCCCCACATCCCAGCCTGCGAACTGTCACGTAGAATCCCGGATATGGAGGATAGATCCCCCCCCCCAGCCCCAGAGCCACAAGTATACGAACGAAGGAGCACTAGCAGTGGCGAATGCTGGTTCGAAGAGGGCAAGCGGTAAAGGACCAAAATCGGGCATCCAAAGAAATAAAAATGACGTTTCAATTTTCAAAATATGTTACCTGAACACGTTCCAAGCGAGTTTATTAATTAGATAATAAGTATAAAGATTAGGCGTTCAACAAGATGTGTGTTGATACGAAAATCAGTGAAAACATGTCCAGACAATTAACCAGATCAATTTTCAGACTTGAAAATTAGTCAACTGCATTGATAATAAATTTGGTAATTCGAATAATGAAATTCCAGAAAAGGCTCATTGCCCCTGAAGCAGTCTGAAGAATGATTCAGACAGAGATGTTCCCAACTTTTTCTGATCGAATCTGAAAATTCATGTTGGCTTTTATGGGCCATTTTCATAGTGAGTACTTGAATTGAAATTATCCTTATAGTAAAGGTTGTAGAAATATCCTTATACAGTCTCCGCTTAAATAATTTTGTTTGAAAGATTCTCGTGCGTGTCACGGCCAGTCACGGTTTTATTTGAAGTGGAGTCCATGGATATGGGGCAAAATCTCCTCGTAATTCTACTTGCTCACAAGCATTACTATTATTATTATTTACTTTTTTCAAAAAACAAATAAACGGTTATAATCATGAGGGTATTCTGTAACTTTAAGGTATCGCTGTCGTAATTCTTATGATTTAATTTATTTTCTTTTAAAATGCAACTAAATCACAGGTGCCTTTTCGGTTTTCGATTGAAAATCCGACACCTTAAAGTTACAGAACAGTCCCCACGGTCTAACAAGGTCCATTAACTTGCTCTGCGACCATGAGATATTTTCAAAAACGAAAAAGATTCGGTTGGGACTTTGCTTGTACCGTATTGTACCGCCACCGGAACCGTTTGGAACGCAATATTTACCTGGTTTTCTGAAATTTAAATTTCGCAGTACAAGATAATGGAAAATTTTGCAGGGGGGGTAAAATTTCATGAAACACCATAATTCATGACTAATGGCCATTGTACCCCATTGTACCGTCAAAACATTATTTTGGAACACCCAGGAACTGCCCAATAAAAAGGGGGGGGGGGAAGCGCAGAACAACTTAATGAAATTTTGGCATGACAGGTACAAAGTGCCAAAATAGTACCATTCGTCAGTTTGATCAAAGTACCTTCAAGTACCGTCAACAAAAAACTTCGGAACACTCACCCTTCCACCCCTGCAGTTCAATAAAGTTTATAAGCCACGCCCACACGAAGAGCGTCACATTCGCCATCTATGAGAGGTACAAAGAATTAATTTGGTGCCATTCGACACCTCATCCATAGTACCATGGGGTGGAAACTCTATCGTTCATAATTGAGACAGAGTTCTTAGTCGGCTTTACGCTTGGAGCGCTACCTTTTCGAAATTTAGTTAGAAGGCCAGCCGCTCATGAACCTAGCGCTTAGAAACCCTCGTCGGTCAGAGCCATTCAGTGTGCTCTTGCTCTGTGCCTCGTGCATGGTTAGTTGCTTTAGTTCCTTTGTTCAAATCCTTGTTTTTCCGTTTTTCTCTTTCATTCCTGCCTTTTTTCCTGTCAATATTTCAACCATTCTTTTCAGAACGACTCCCTCGCCTTGATTTTTTTTTTTGTTCTCTTCCAGAACGCATTCCTTTTTTTTACTTTTCAAGCGTTCTGAGAACGAACCTCTGTTCCTACCTTAAAGGTATTTCTGAGTTATTCAGGAATATATTTTCCGTGGAACTTCCAATACCTCTAGGCCATTAAAACTCAAGTTTTCATTCTTTTTAACATTTCATCCCCGACCCGTTTCAAAAAGAGGAAAGTGCGTGGTATTGTTCAGTGTAGAAAAGAAAAAAAAACTCTCTCACTACCCTCCCCCCCTTCCCATCTTTGAAAAACAGGGAAGAGAAGAAGGTTTCCGATCCCGGTGGCTTTGGAAGATGCTCTGTTATTTATGGCCCTCGGGCTTGTAGTTGTGGGAGACAATGCTCATTTAGAATTGTTAATAGTGTAGGTTGGCGCCGTCCTTACCTCATACACTACTGACAATTACACCTTCCCATTGTTGCTTACTTTCAGATCGGCGCATAAATAATTGGAACGCTTGACCGACCAAAGTTTTTCCCTTCCTTGAAACTTCTCCTCATCATTTCTATTAAAGGATGCGTTTTTTTTTTTACATTTTTGCTGGGCGATACTGTGGGAAATATAAGGATGCGAAGAGGGAGCATCCCTTACGTGATGAAAACAAGTGATAAATCACCCGGCATTCGTATTATTTGACTTTTTCGAACTCTTCGTCATGATTTATTGTTTAAAATAAATTGCTTCAACGAGAAAAAAAAAAAATCCAACCAACGGGCGTCTTGAAAGAAGTAGGCAAACACGGGGAGTGTGATCTTACGGACAGAAATGCCGCGTTCTTGAAATACTTTTTTCGAGCTGGA